>JAPDVU010000004.1:2050000-2650000 GCA_026230045.1 Corynorhinus townsendii | reverse complement strand
CCAAGGGACCCCACCAGTGCATGAATCCATGCACGGGGCCTCTAGTGTATATACAATAAAGATGTAATATGCAAATGGTCGTTACACCGTGAAGCGTAACAACCGACCACGCAACAACTGGATCATGGATCAGCAGGAGGGTGGGGCAGCGAGCTATAAGTGGGCAGTGGAGAGCTACAGGAGGGGGTAGGGCATCAAGCTATGAGGGAGGGTGGGGGAGCTACAGGAGGGCTGGGCAGCAGGCGGAGAGCTACTGGAGGGCGGCAACAAGCTACTCGTGAGCTACTGGCACACGGATTCGTGCACAGGGCTACTAGTGTATGTATATATTATCTTGAGAACAGAAAGAAGGACTAGGGAGCAATTATTTTTAAATTGAACAATTTAGGGTTAACGTCACTAAAAAGATAGATTAGGCTTTAAAGTACAGATTTAACTGTATAAATTAAAGAATGGAATAGCTCCTAGAAAAGTCAGTGCTTATGTATAAATGTAACAACATACGTACATGATCTATATAAGGGAAAGTATAAAACTCTGTTGAACAAAATCAAGAAGAGCCAAATAAATTAAGAGATATTCCATGTTCATGGATAGGAAGAATTAATATTGTTCAAGATGTCAGTACTTCCCAAATTGACCTATAGATGCAATGGAATTTCAATCAAAATCCCAGCAAGTTATTTTACGTGTATCAACAGACTGATTCTAAAGTTTGTATAGAGCCCAGCCGGGGTGGCTCGGTGGTTGAGCATTGACCTATGAATTAGGAGGTAGCAGTTGATTCCCTGGCAGAGTACCTACCTAGGTTGCAGGCTAGATCCCTAGTAGGCGGCTTGCAGGAGGCAACCAATCAATGATTCTCTCTCATCCTTGATGTTTCTATCTCTTTCTCCCTCTCCCTTCCTCTCTGAAATCAATAAAAAAAAGTATTTTTTAAATAAAAAAATACGGTTTGTATAGAGAGGCAAATACCCAGAATAGTCAACACCATATTGAAGGAGAAGAACAAAGACAGAGGGTTGATGCTACTCACTGTCACTTACTCTAAAGCTGCAATATCAGGACAGTGTGATATTGGTGAAAGGGCAGACAAATAGATTAGTGAAACAGAATAAGCTCATGAATAGAGTCAGCTGATATTTGACAAAGAAGCAAAGGCAATGCAATGGAGCAAAGATAGTCTCTCCAACCAAGGTGCTGGTCATCCACATGTAAAAAAAAAAAGAAAAAAAAAAGAAGACTTACACACTTCACAAAAATTTGCTCAGAATTGAGCATAGACCTATATGTGAAATGCAAGACTTAGAACATGACACAGGAGAAATCCTAGATGACTTTGGGTATGGCAGTGACTTTTTAGATACAAGACCAAAGGCACCAATATGAATAATTGATATGGCAGTGTTAAAATTAAAAACTTACTCTCTGCAAAAGACCATGTCAAGATCATTAGGAAATAAACCACAGATGGGGAGAAATTGTTTGCAAAAGGCACCTATGATAGAGGACTGCTGCCCAAAAGATACAGAAACCTCTTAAAACTCAAAATCAGAAAACAACCTGATTGCAAAATGGGCCAAAGATCTGAACGCAGACCTCACCACCGAAGGCATACAAGTGGCACCTGAGCACCTGAAAAGATGATCCACGCCTCAGGTCGTCACGGAAATGCATCTTCAAACAGTGAGATACCCACCACAAACCTCTCAGAACAGCCATGGCTGAATGCTGACAGCACTCCCCGCTGGCAGGGGCGTGGAGCAGCAGGGACCCCTCTCCCTGCTGGTGGGAATGCAAATGCTGCAGCCACGCTGCTCCCTTCCACACTCAGCATGGCTCCTGTCAGGTGGTCCCGCAATCTTTTGACACTCGCCCCAATTAGTTGAAAACTTATGGCCACAGGCACACCTGCACACGGATGCGTCTAGCAGTTTTCCTCAGAACTGCCCAAACTTGAGAGCAACCAAGGTATCTCTCAGCGAGTGAGTGGATCAGCTGTGGCCCGTTAAGACAATGGAACATTCTTCAGCTCTGGAAAGACATGTTGGAATCTGAGCTTACTAGGGCTCGGTGAGAGAAGCCCATCTGTAGAGGCTACATCCTGCATGATTCCAATTACACAACGTTCTGGAAGAGAAAAAACTGTGGAGACAGTAGAAATAGCAGTGGTTGCCGGGGGGCAGAGCAGTATAAATATCTTGTATGGCACCGTAATGGCAGATGTAGGCGATTATAAATGTGTGCGAACCCATAGAATGTTCACCACCAAGCGTGAGCCGTGAGGTAATCTGCGGTGCTTGAGCGATTATGATGTGTCCGTGTCGGTTCGTCAATTGTTAGGCACGTCCCCTCTGGTGAGGAGTGCTAATAAGGGGGAGGCTGGGCATGCGTGCTGGCGGGGAGAAATAAGAAATCTCCATGCTTTCTAGTCAATTGTACTGTGAACCTAAAATGACGCTTAAAAAATGAAGTTGTAAAAGTAAAAAAAAAAGGGGGGGGGGTTAGTCTGGGTAAAGATACCTAGAGATAGGAATGAAGTTACAGAGGTGAATATGTGGAGAACGAGGAACACTTTGGTCAAACGGGGAGGCAGGCTGCGGGAGCTGAGGAGGAGGACGGGGGGTTGGGTATGGAATGTCTTAGAAGGAAGCTCAGGGGCTCGGGTTTGGTGTGCAGGGGATGATCGACCAGCCACACAGGTGTTTGCTTGAGGGAAGTGGCAGGACCCTCTGTGTCCTAGGGAACATGGCCAAGCCGCAGAGAAATGACAGAAACAGCTGACCTCTAGGATGTTTGTAGGCCGACGGGCAGCCCCATTTCTGGGAGCTGATCCTAAGGAAACAACGGAATCTGTTAAAAGAGCTTTATGCACCATGATGTTCGTGAAAACGCTGACGAGTTAGGGGAGCCGTTATGTAAACCGTGGCACATTCACTTCGTGGGTTATTAGGAAAACATTCGAAATTCCAAAGTTACGAAGACTCTTTCGTAACCTAGAAAATTGTCAGCCTCTGATCAGAGAAGAGGCAAAATAGGGAAGCGTGATGTGGTTTGATCACGACCCTGTAACGGAATCACGTGCAGGCGAAATCCCAGGGCGGCACCACCTGCTCCGTGGGAGATGCCAAGTCGCCAGGCGCTCGGCGCTTTCTCCTCTCTCTGCTTCAGCGCTCAGCACATTTCCCCCGGCATGTGCTAGTTATGCAACGTAGAAACCCAGAAACGCTTAGAATAGCCCAGTCAAGAGTGACCGAGCCCTTGAACCCCGTGGGGCCGCGTGAATGAGAGGGAGGGACAGACTCAGGCGCGGGGCGGGACCTGGTTCCCAGGGACGTGGAGGGTAAGAAAGATCTGAGGCAGAGATGCCGCCACGGGCCCGGCTTCTACGCTGGCTTGGCTGGGGACGCTCCCAGTCATGGCCACCGCCGCAGGAGAAGTAGTCAGGAGAGGAGGGAAGGGAAGCAGCCTCCTCCTGAAAAATGTTTGCTGGGAGAGGGTCCCTCGGCGCCAGCGGATGCATCCTGACGGCAGGTGGGGTGAAAGCTCTGCGTACCAACAACACCGTGTGGCCCCGTGAGCGGGTGGGAAGGCCTTTGGAAATATGCGAAGGCTTGTCAAGCCAAATACAGAAGAGTCGTTACGCACTTCGATCCAAAATAGACGACAAGTCATTCTTCACGAAGCTGCCCATTGCAGGAAGTTGCCTATAACCCAGAGGAACCAGACGCAGAGAAAAACAGAACATCCCCCACCCCATACCCCCCACGGCCACAGACACCATCTAGTGGAATATTGCCCATAAAATAATATACGGACGATAGAAAATACTTAGGTTAGAGCTTAAAAACAGCATGGTAACGAACAGCACGTACTCTGGAGGACTCTGGCCCTGTAGGGTGTCGCATGAATAAGACCGGTCTGAGCACGCGAAGCGGTCACAGTGTTGTCTCCAGCGGCACCGAGGGGGATCCGGCCGCCCTCTCACGGCGCCTCCTGTTTCAGCTCTTCCCTGCCAAGAACACACATGGCTTCCAAAACCTGAGGCTTGAAAGAAAAGTAGACCAAGGGGAAGAAGGCGTGCTGGGGATCAGGGTCAAGAGGTGGGTTTGAGAGGCCTCCGCACGTGAGTGCGAGTGGGAGTCTCCGGTCCGCCATGAGCCTCCCGAGAGAGATCACGCCGTCCTGCTTAGTAACTGATTAGTAATAGATTTTATACAACAAACTGAAACATTTTAATGATCCCGTCAGCTGTTTATCCAAAGTCAATGAGAGCCCGAGGCCTTTGTCATTTCGGGACGCTCAATAGACTGCACACGGGTTTTAAAATTGATTTGGCAAAGATTAAAACCTGACATCAGGGCACAGCTATTCATTTCCTTCCTTCCCCCCCGAAAACGTGTCACGATCATTCCCGTCTCAGGAAAACGCCCACCTGCAGAAGGCGACAACGCTAAGGTTTGCCTGCCCTGTCACGTGTTGTGCTCCCCGTAATTGGGTGATCGGGACGTGTCCGACAGATGCTAATGAGACAGCGAGAAAGCCAAACTATGGTGTATTGGGTTACCTTCGTCCCTTTTATAGTCAAACCTGCAGCATTTATTCAGCTCCTCCTTACGTGCGGGGAATAAAAATTACAAAACAACACCCCTGGCACTGCGTAACCTGTAAACTACCAGCGGAAGGCAGGTCCCTCCCGCGCTCCGGGGGCCGCAGCGGAAGGCTGGAAATCTGAGGCAGGCCGTGTCACCGCGCCCACCGTACCTGCCAGCCGCCCGGAGGGACGTGACCATCTGGATCCTAGGAAAGAGGAGAGACCCTCGGATGCACTCACTAGACGCTGCCGGAATGTCCTTCCAAGTGCAATGGCAGTTTACGTCCCCCTGGGCCGGAGGAGTCCCCGTGCTCCCCATGCTGGCCCGGCCTTGACGGGGTCTCTGCCGGCGTTTGTGGCGGGAGGCCTCTTCTCCCACGTTCACACGTGTTTCCGTGAGTTGCCTGTTAACACCTCGGCCGTGTCTGTCCTTTGCCCACCCGCTGGGAGGAGTTCTCCGTGTCCCTCGCTGCTGATTCCTGCCAGGAGGCCCTTTTCTCTCCCTTCCTGGAGCCAGATTGCCTGACGCCCACGCTCACCGGCCGCCTGTCCTTAAACCACCGAACCTCTCTGGGCTTGGATTTGCTCCACAGTAAAACTGGCACAATGATTGCGCCTACCTGGAAGGCCCGTGGTGCAGGTTAAATGAGTCGGCAGGTGACACCCTCGCCCCTGTGCTCAGCGCATAGTAAGCGCTTTAAGCGGGGGCTGTTGTGCGCACATGCATGGCCGTGATCGCCCGTTAAGGGGATTGTTTCCCCCCCACCCTTCCCCCGAGGACCTCTCTGTCCGAGGCCTGGCTCCGAGCGGCAGTCTTTGTTCCAGATCGCCCCTCGGATGGACGAGGACCTGCCCTCCGGCCTTGGGCAGCCGCGGGGGGGGGGGGGGAGGGGGGTGACTCAGAGCCCGGTTCCCGGAGGGCCGCCTCCAGGAGAGCGGACGTCCGCCGTCACATGACTGGCCGTTGCTCGGTCCCCTGCTTTCTGGTCCTCACGTTCCCAAGGGTGGACGTGACCAGAGCGTGGTTATGCTTTTTGCAACACGTCTGGGTGGTGGTTGGTTTTGTAACATTAAGGTGGAAGTGGTTTCCAAACACGCGGTCTGCCAGGTTGATGGCTGTGGACGCCTCTGTTCGTGTTTCTGTTTAGGGGGGCGTTTCCCTTCCTGCTGTGCAGGAGTTCAGTCTTTCTAACAAACCAGAGGCTTTGCCCTCGCCCTGCAGAGAGGGTTCCTGCGCTGCAGCAGAGGTTAGCGTGGACGGTGGCGGCCTCGGGTGCCTGCTCTCAGACAGCCTGGGAAGGTCTCCCTCGCCCCAAGGTTGCAGAGAAACGATGTATACGATTTACATGTTCTCCCTCGACACCTGTGACGCCGGTGCCCTTTAGAACAGGCTGGCATGCGAAGTCACGTAGGGCAGCTAGCAGTTCCCTCTAAAATGTTCGCCTAGCCCCGGCCGGGCGGCTCAGTGGTGGAGCGTTTCCCGCAGAGTTGCTCTCCCTGGCTTTACGGAGAGGACTGGGGGTGATCTGCAGGCCGCCGCTGTGCACCCGGATCCTCCCTCCCACCTGTGGACGCTGAGCCAGGCTCAGCACGGCCGCCGCGGGACCGCGAGGCTGGGCTCTCCGAGTGGGCGAGGCTCCAAGAGGGATAAAGGAAGCCACGGCCATCTCCGATATCCTTGGCAAGATGTCTTGTTATTGGCAAAACTGAAAGGAGTCCTTCAAGGGTCATAATCGGGAAATTCTCCCAGACACGTTGCCAGGAAAACAGTGTAAAGAAAGCGTGAGACCTCAGTCTCCCCGCCGCGCAGGGGACAGGCGCCCTGAGGCCCAGGGCCAAGCGCACGGCCAGCTGCTGCCGGTGTAATTGACGCGGCCTGATGGCCAGCACGACGCGTGTGGAGGTGGAGACATTTCTCGTGTGAATATACGGGCCACCTTGCCCGTTAGGGGGAGAGGAACGTCCTACACCAGGCGGAGCTGGGAGCCGGTGATGTAAAAAGCCCGACGGTGACTAGCGCGTGACTACCCTCGGCTCCTGGCACCCTCGTGAAACAGCAAAGCGTGATACCGGACGCGCATGTCCCTCCCAACCCGATCTCTGCATAGCGGTTAAGAGGCAAATGACATCATGTTTACTTAAAGCCCTTCCCGTTGAAATAAACCAGTGTGCTCACACCAGTGTGATCAGGGGCTGCCCAGCGCTGACTCCCATCAGTGTGAGCAGGGCTGCCCAGTGCTGACCCCATCAGTGTGAGCAGGGCTGCCCAGTGCTGACCCCATCAGTGTGAGCAGGGCTGCCCAGCGCTGACCCCATCAGTGTGAGCAGGGCTTCCCAATGCTGACCCCATCAGTGTGAGCAGGGCTTCCCAATGCTGACCCCATCAGTGTGAGCAGGGCTTCCCAATGCTGACCCTATCAGTGTGAGCAGGGCTTCCCAATGCTGACCCTATCAGTGTGAGCAGGGCTGCCCAGTGCTGACCCCATCAGTGTGAGCAGGGCTGCCCAGCGCTGACCCCTTCAGTGTGAGCAGGGCTGCCCAGTGCTGACCCCCATCAGTGTGAGCAGGGCTTCCCAATGCTGACCCTATCAGTGTGAGCAGGGCTTCCCAATGCTGACCCCCATCAGTGTGAGGAGGGCTTCCCAATGCTGACCCCATCAGCGTGAGCAGGGCTTCCCAATGCTGACCCCCATCAGTGTGAGCAGGGCTGCCCAGCGCTGACCCCCATCAGTGTGAGCAGGGCTTCCCAATGCTGACCCCCATCAGTGTGAGCAGGGCTTCCCAATGCTGACCCCATCAGTGTGAACAGGGCTGCCCAGCGCTGACCCCATCAGTGTGAGCAGGGCTTCCCAATGCTGACCCCATCAGTGTGAGCAAGGCTGCCCAGTGCTGACCCCATCAGTGTGAGCAGGGCTGCCCAGCGCTGACCCCATCAGTGTGAGCAGGGCTTCCCAATGCTGACCCTATCAGTGTGAGCAGGGCTGCCCAGTGCTGACCCCATCAGTGTGAGCAGGGCTGCCCAGCGCTGACCCCTTCAGTGTGAGCAGGGCTGCCCAGTGCTGACCCCCATCAGTGTGAGCAGGGCTTCCCAATGCTGACCCTATCAGTGTGAGCAGGGCTTCCCAATGCTGACCCCCATCAGTGTGAGGAGGGCTTCCCAATGCTGACCCCATCAGTGTGAGCAGGGCTTCCCAATGCTGACCCCCATCAGTGTGAGCAGGGCTTCCCAATGCTGACCCCATCAGTGTGAGGAGGGCTTCCCAATGCTGACCCCATCAGTGTGAGCAGGGCTGCCCAGCGCTGACCCCATCAGTGTGAGCAGGGCTTCCCAATGCTGACCCCATCAGTGTGAGCAGGGCTTCCCAATGCTGACCCCATCAGTGTGAGCAGGGCTGCACAGCGCTGACCCCCATCAGTGTGAGCAGGGCTTCCCAATGCTGACCCCCATCAGTGTGAGCAGGGCTGCCCAGCGCTGACCCCCATCAGTGTGAGCAGGGCTGCCCAGCGCTGACCCCATCAGTGTGAGCAGGGCTGCCCAGCGCTGACCCCCATCAGTGTGAGCAGGGCTTCCCAATGCTGACCCCATCAGTGAGAGCAGGGCTTCCCAATGCTGACCCCATCAGTGTGAGCAGGGCTTCCCAATGCTGACCCCATCAGTGTGAGCAGGGCTGCCCAGCGCTGACCCCCATCAGTGTGAGCAGGGCTTCCCAATGCTGACCCCATCAGTGAGAGCAGGGCTTCCCAATGCTGACCCCATCAGTGTGAGCAGGGCTGCCCAGTGCTGACCCCCATCAGTGTGAGGAGGGCTGCCCAGCGCTGACCCCCATCAGTGTGAGCAGGGCTGCCCAGCGCTGACCCCATCAGTGAGAGCAGGGCTGCCCAGCGCTGACCCCCATCAGTGTGAGCAGGGCTGCCCAGCGCTGACCCCATCAGTGAGAGCAGGGCTGCCCAGCGCTGACCCCCATCAGTGTGAGCAGGGCTGCCCAGCGCTGCTGACCCCATCAGTGTGAGCAGGGCTGCCCAGCGCTGACCCCCATCAGTGTGAGCAGGGCTTCCCAATGCTGACCCCATCAGTGAGAGCAGGGCTTCCCAATGCTGACCCCATCAGTGTGAGCAGGGCTGCCCAGCGCTGACCCCATCAGTGTGAGCAGGGCTTCCCAGCGCTGACCCCATCAGTGTGAGCAGGGCTGCCCAGCGCTGACCCCCATCAGTGTGAGCAGGGCTTCCCAATGCTGACCCCATCAGTGTGAGCAGGGCTTCCCAATGCTGACCCCATCAGTGTGAGCAGGGCTGCCCAGCGCTGACCCCATCAGTGTGAGCAGGGCTTCCCAGCGCTGACCCCATCAGTGTGAGCAGGGCTGCCCAGCGCTGCTGACCCCATCAGTGTGAGCAGGGCTTCCCAATGCTGACCCCATCAGTGTGAGCAGGGCTGCCCAGCGCTGACCCCATCAGTGAGAGCAGGGCTGCCCAGCGCTGACCCCCATCAGTGTGAGCAGGGCTTCCCAATGCTGACCCCATCAGTGTGAACAGGGCTGCCCAGCGCTGACCCCATCAGTGAGAGCAGGGCTGCCCAGCGCTGACCCCCATCAGTGTGAGCAGGGCTGCCCAGCGCTGACCCCATCAGTGTGAGCAGGGCTGCCCAGCGCTGCTGACCCCCATCAGTGTGAGCAGTGCTGCCCAGCGCTGACCACTGGCCTCGGTCCAGCCTGCATCGGCCACAGTCCTGCTCCTGCCCCCATGCCGCTCAGGAATCTTCTTTCCTCACATTTTTAGCTTTAATCTAATAAACTTTCATTTTGTCATATTTTAACTTTCCTGGATTCGGTGTGGTTCATTCTGAAAGGCCCATTGCTTCCCAATATTACTGTGCAGCCCACCCTCCCTCTTGTGCCTGTTCTAACAGCGTTACATTTGAAGGGGTGGGGGAGGACGAGGAAGAGGAGAGGGAAAACGGGAGGGAGGGGAATGAGGGAGAGCACAGGGGAGGAGGGGGAGGAGGGGGAAGAGGAAGGTTATGTGCCACCGACTCCTGGCTGTCTGCTGCTCGGCCACGTCCAGTAAGCCCGTTGGCGCCTTGTGCAGCCATCCCACGGCCCGCCCGAAGGCCAGTGGCTGCCCCCCAGGGGATGGGGACCTCAGCCAGTGGAAGGAGGAGGGGCCGGAAACCCGGTCACTCCCCTCAGCTTCGGCAGATACTGACTGAGCAGCCGCATGAGCAGGAGCGCGCGGCTTGGGACTGGGGTTCGTGCCGAAGAAGGCAGCCTTGGCCTCTGCCTTCCGGAACCGGCAGTGGAGGGGCAGACAGACAGACAGACAGACGAGCACATCCTTTCATCTGAGCTGTCTGTCGCCTCCCGCTCCTCCTGTGTGTCACCCCAGTGACTCCCGCGGGCGGGGCCTCCGGAGTCCCAGCAGCACCTCCTGGCCAGGCCCAGGGGAGCCCAGAGGCGAGTTCGCAGCGGCGCCTCCTGGTGGAGATGTGGGGACGGGCGGGTCTGGCTCCTCCCCAGCGGCTCTAGAAGGTGCCTGTGGCTGGCCAGGTGTCCCAGGACAGGGCCCCCACCTGCGCGGCCCCGCGCCCAGGCCAGGTACCTGCTCCAGCGGTGTCCGCTCTTCCGTGGGCCAGGGTTAGCCGGAGCCCTGAACCCACACTCGCGTGGAATTCGTGCCATTTTCCTGACCGTGGTCAACATTTAAGAAATCCGTGTCAAGTCAGAGGGTCGGGAATAACGGGGTTTCTTTAGCTTTGTCCTGGGTCATGATTCACTGAGAATAAGGCGACGCTGGGTTTGCTCGGCCAGTTTCTGGCACGGGCGCCCAGGACGAGGGAGCGAGGCGCCTCTGTGCGGTCCGTCCCGAGGCTCCGTCCCAGGCACCCTGCACGGCCGATGTTCCCACTCGTGGGCTGGCAATTGCGCAGAGCGAGGCCTTGTTTCCCAGGAGATGAGCAAGCAAGTGGGTCCCTTCGCTCTCAGCCCCGTCCTCTCGGTGCTGGGCACTTCTCCGACGACGCTCAGTACAAACCACCGTTTCACGCGAAGCCCTTTGTGTGATTTTGAGAGTGAAACGTGGAGGAGGATTTGCTGCGAGCATTAAGATGAGCACCGGTGGGATGTGTTTCCCTCTTGAATTTCGAGGTTGAGGCTTTTTTATTTGAACCGGTTTTCTTAGAGGCTCGGGGGCTGCTGGTGCCTCCCAGGGCAGCGCTGGGGCAGTGGCCTGGGGAGGGACGTGCCCAAGTGGGGTTCCCTCCCCGCCCCCCCCCCCACAGGCACCCAAGTGCAGAGTTCAGTTTGTCCTGCAAGTGCCGGTTTAGACAATAGCAAAAGAGGAAAAGGTTCGTTTCTTTTTAAATCAATTCGATGAGGACGAGCAAAGTAAACTTTTATCTCGCGGAGAGCCTAAGAATCCAGAGATTTAAACCCAAAAGGGAGAAGGTCCCTGCATTGAACCTGCAGGTGCCCTTCCCCTCAGCGCTAGTCCGTCTTCCTCCTGCCTGCTTGTTTCCCATGAAAACAGTACAGAATCCTTAAAGGTGCAGTTTTTAATGGCACCATTCACGCCTATTTCCACAATTTGCAGAGCTTTTACATCTAATCACAGACACTATTGAATATTATACTTTCCCACAAATCATTCCGGTGCAATTATTACTTTGCTTGAATAGAGCAGTTTTATAAAATGATTAATGACATTTGTAATGCCATTGAGCAAGAAAATGCACAATAGACAAATGCATGCCAGAGGAGACAAGAAACATTTCCCCAGAGATTGTGTGGAGCACCCCAGCTGCCCACGGGTCCTGTGTGCGGTGGCCATGGTCCCCTGTAGATGGGAGAGCGGGCAGGGGCTCCCCAGGGTCACCCCCACGCTCCGGTCTAGCGCGGGCACCATCCCTGTGAGCGCCTGCGGGGACAGGGACTGTGCCCACCAGGTACCAAGAGCACCCAGTTTGTGGCATGTGGAGCCCCGGGAGAGAGGCATGTGCCAGGGCACAGAGGGGCTGGGTACGAGGTGTCACCACAGCTTTAGGGCAGCCCCGAAGCTCCCCCCAAAGCTCCCCCCAGGACGAGTCTCCCGCAGGCTGTCCTCTGGGGTTGCACACCAGCCGATGCCCTGGGGTGGGGAGGCCGTTGCCTGTCCGGACTGCCGCAGTGGGGCTCAGGACCACCAGGCGCCCCCAGGTTGGTGGGAAAGGCGGCTGCGTCTTTTCCAAGCCGCGGGGATGGGGACGGAAGTGGAAGTGCGCAGACTCCGGGGATGAGGCTCGTTTTCCCCGGGGCCGGGAGAAGCACCCCCACGGCAGGCATCCTCCTCTTGCGGGGGCCTGCAGAACCTTCTCCTCGGGTGCGCCTGCCTGCTCCTGCCTCTGCATCCCTCGTGTGAGATCCCGTTCCTATCCAAGAGCACACTCATTACACTGAAAACTGAACTGGACTTAATGACGCAAGCAAATTGAACAGTATTGGCTAAAATCTGGGAACACGCTCCCTTAAGAACCACTGTTCCAGCATCTCATCGGAGTTCCCAGGATGAATGCAATGCCTCCTGTCCTGGGTGACGGGAGCGTTTCAAGGTGGTTCTCTATGTCCCCGCCTGACCTCCCCTGATGAGGCAATCCCAGCGCAGCGGTTTAGAGCGCCAGCCCTTCGTCCGCCTGGCCCCTGCGTCTCTGCAGGAGGTAATCACCCAGCCCCACGGGCAGAGGGGACCTCGATCTCCCCCGGAAGACCCTGTCGGGCTCAGCAGAGCATGCTTCAGGGCCACCTCCCCTCTAGGCCCTTCACGCCTCTCACACGGGTCAAGAGGCGAGACAGCAAAATGAGAAGGAGGCGGGTGTCATCCGGCCCAGCAGGGCGGGCTCCCTCACGCCATAAAGCAAGCTGGTCCCTCCTGCAGGCAACGTGGACGGGGGTGCTTCTGATGGTGCCTCGCGGTCTCTGCTTCCCCGGCCCCTTCGCCCGCTGCCCAGGGCCCCACGCCGGGAGGAGAGAGCGCCCGCCACCAGGGAATGTAAGGGCGGCAACGGGGCCTCACGTCACCTGCTGGCCGGGGGCAGTCCGCCGTCACCCCTGCCCCAGAGTGGCTGGGATGACCCCACGTGAAGGGAACGCAGTGAGGGGGCAGCTAGTTAACTTCTGTCCCAAAATAAGCCCGGGCTGTTGTGAGGAGGAAAGTAACAGGGGGCAGACCTCACTGGAAGAGGTCTGGGATGAGGTCACCTGGTGTGGGGTCCGAATGTAAATGTCACAGGCTCGGAGACTCTCTCCTGCGGAGGGTTTTACGGCTGCTGCTGTTTTCTTTTGTCGGCCTTTTTCTCCTTTTTGGTTTAAAAGCTGCTCTATTCGAGCCATGGGACATTTCTAGGTGTCCAGAGACACCTGAATAGAGCAGTTTTATAGAACTGCTAGGTCTCAGCGCACCTGCCGCCGCTGGGCTGCATCACGGAGTCCTGCCCACCCGGGAGCAGGCTCTGAGGCAGCTGGTCCCCAAGCCGCGTGGCCCGGGGAGGAAGCTGCCACGGGCCCGTTTCCAACCCCACCCCCCCTCGCTCTCCACCATGCGCCACCCACCAACAAGTAAAACTGCTTTCAGTTTAATTCCGTGATAAAAGTTGTTTTGGGATGAAGTTTAAACTATTAAAAATGATTATTAAATATGAACATATCGATGGCGCTTTGCTTAATGAGAAATGATGAATCTTGATGGGGCCCCGCACGCGCCAAGCGGAGGCCCGGGAATAACCTCAGTTCTCCTTCCTGTGCCTCCTGCTCTCCAATCGCACGCCTCCCTGTTCAAGTGTCGTCATCATTTTCCCAGAGTCGTCAGGACTGTTGGTTCACAGCCAGCCGCCGAGGCGGACAGAAGAGTGGGCGTCAAGGTGTCCGGGTCCGAACCCGCCACCCTGCAGCAGAGCGACGTGCAGACGGGGACGGGGCTCCTGCGGAGAGCGTGTCTAGATGACTCCACCGGGCTCATGGTGAGCGCAGGGGCTGGTCCTTAGGAAAGGGGGGCAAGCAGGTCCGAGTCAGAGAGAAGAGGGTGACACGGGGAGCAGAGGCCCTGGGACACGCTTGGAAGACGAGGGAAGGGGCGGCGAGCCGAGGAGCGCAGGCACCTCTGGCCGCGGGGAAGTCAAGCAGGCAGACTCCCCAGGGCAGCTCAGCGAGGCCTGTGCTGCACCCGTGCTGGGCCTCTGACCGGCAGGATTGTAAGACGATAGATTTGTGTCGTTTTAAGACACCAAGTTTGACGAAGATGTTACATCACCGCAGGAAATCAACACACAACAGTTCCCTGAGGGCACCGCGGTCTATTCAGGACTGCCTTTCCAGTGTCCCTCGGTCACTGTCTGTGAGCAGACACTTCGTACCCACCAGCTACCATCTGCTCATCGCTAGGATGATTCTGGAGGTTTCTGTATCTGCTTATGATTTCTGGGGCTTCTGCAGCCATCCTGTGATCAGGAGGGGAGCCGGCTGCCACGCCACAGTGCTATCGAGCAGGGGTGGGGACCGTCTGGGCCGTGGGCCGTGTAAGGCCTGAGAAATCATCTGGTCTGGCCCTGCCAAGGCATGAGGGGTGAGTTAATTAAATGTGTGACCGAGTATGGCAGGCTCCTTGTTAAGCTGGTGATTTTGTGTGGCCCTTAAGTGATGTGACACATTTCCACATGGCCCCTGGCGGAGAACGGTTCCCACCCCTGGTCTAGAGGAACCACAGAGGAATGCTGACCACGCCTGGCTCCCCAGTGACAGGGTAGAGCACTCAGCTGACGGACTGACTGGGGAGCGGCCCCTAAGCTGGAGTTCTTTAACTCAGGCTGCTGACCACGCCGGGCTCACACCCCTGGTGGGCACTTGCTGGGCACAGCTCAGACCTGCAGCAGTATGTGGGGAGGGGCCGGAGGAGAGCAACTGCAAACAAGAGAGGGGGAAGGGAAACGATCGCCTACATGATGGATGCCAGCAATGTCGTAAACCCGGGAGGAAAATCAGCTTCAGTAACTTCCGTAAAATAAGCCATTGTATCCATTTCCTGGTTTGCATTTTCCTACTTCTTTTCCTGGCCAGCCGCCTTTTCTTCAGTTAGAGCGAAGGCGATGGGGACAGAGCCGAACACCGTGCGCTCCAGCGGCCAACCAGTCACGCGACGTATCTAAATGCCACACGAGAACGGTATTTCTCCAGATGCACAGAATGAGCAAAGATCCAGAAAGACAGTCGGTCGCAGCGTGAGGTTGCTTATGGCTGTGAGGCTGCCATATGCCGTTCTCCCGCCTCCACAGTCAGTGATGTCACGTTGGTAGCTTGAGACTGGCCGCGGTGGGTGGTGGGAGTTTCTACACCATCACACGATGCCACCAATCAGATTCCCGGCCCGAGAGCCCATTGTTAACACCCTGGGAGCAAGGACAGTGACGTCTCGGTTAATACCCTCACTGACTTTTTAATGACTTTGGGTGGTGTCTGATTTCCGCTCATCACGTAATGGCATGATGCATGTTTTACTGCACTGAGTTAACCGCTCACATTTATCGAATGCGTCTGCTGAAATGAGTAGAGCGTTGAAAGGCTGAGGTCCCATGTACTGAAGCACTTCCCAGCTGATTCAGTTCCGTCTTTTCCGCCACGTAGCTCTGTCTGCGTGAAAGCTCTCGGGAGCTAGCACGGAGGGGTTCCTCCACATCCCTGTGCCCCACGGTTGTGGCCGCCGAGACAGTGGCAGTGGGACTGCCCACTGGGCCGAGGCGGACAGATGGGCATTCTGTAGACCGCCGGGCTGCACATGTGGGTCATAGCACGTAACCCTGGGCCGAGGCAGGATCTTGCCGACTTTAATAATCCGGGCCTGTCTGACACATCTCATGAACTAAGTGAAGTCAAAGCCCTGTCAGTGGAAGACAGAGCAAGGAGCCTAAGTAGGTTAGGCTTGACCAGTGGGCAGTTCAGTCACTCTCTGCCCTTGGGCATGTCATTCCCCCCTAAGGGAATGCTGGCCTCCCTTGTGAGTCAAAAGGGGATGAAACGAATAAAGTAAAGCCATGCAATATGACTCAGTGCTCCCAGATGACTAAATCCAGGAGATCTGAAACCAACACTTGCTTGACATATTCTGCTGAAATGCCCAGAAAAACACAGTAAATGAGGACATTTGATCCAGAGAGGGTGGTGTAAATCAACTAAAGAGCATTCATTCCTTTTTCTATCCATCCATCCATCCAGCCATCCCACCAGCCATCCCACCATCCATCTCACCATCCATCCATCCATCCATCCTACCATTCATCCCACCAACCATCTCACCATCCATCCATCCATCCATCCCACCATCCATCCATCCATCCATCCCACCATCCATCCATCCCACTATCCATCCATGCATCCATCCCACAATCCATTCATCCCACCATCCATCCATCCATCTATGCATCCATCCCACCATCCCTACATCATCCATCCCACCATCCATCTATCCCACCATCCCTACATCATCCATCCCACCATCCATCCATCCCACCATCCCTATATCATCCATCCCACCATCCATCCATCCCACCATCCATACATCATCCATCCACCCATCCTGCCATCCATCCATCCATCTATGCCACCATCGACCATCCAGATCTATGTGGCAGACCTTGTAACATGCTGACTTCTGGGCCAGATACAATGCACACTCAGACAGACCTAGTGAGGAGGCACAGTGTAAACCAGTGTGTGTGCATTGTGTATGTGTGCATGTGTGGCGAGGTGCTAAATGGATGGGAATAAACGTTTTCTAGGTACAAAACACTGGGCCCTCTGTATTATGTACAGTTGTTCTCTTCTTGCTCTGGACCCTCCGTGTACACTCCTGAGGACCTAGAGGTGGGAGAGGAGGGGAGAGAGGCACTCGGAACTGACCCTTCCGTTTCACTTCCCTTACTCCCATCTCTCCTCCCCAGGTGGCTCCATAGGAGCCTTGTAGAGTGTCTGGAATCAGCCTCATATTCTCCTCCTCGTCTCATCCCCACAGACACATGCAGTTGAGCTTATTGCTCTCTCACAAGGCCTGTGGGCTTGGGCGTGGGCATGGGCATGGGCCTCTGCCCCTCTCTCTGTGGAGGCGTCTGTGGTTAGAATTGGTCCTCCGTTTTCTTGGCACTGATACTGCTCTGGTGGCTGCTTCTGAAGCTTCACTGCTGGCTGGATCCCAAAGCTCAGCTCACAGGGTCACAGGGTGCTGCTGAGGGGAGTCGGCCATATCTACTACCCTGTCCCTGGCTACCCCTCCAGGCTCTGCTGTGACTTGACACTTCTGGGGCTGTGCCCCATGAAACCAAGTTCAACAGGCAAGCACTCTCCTCTCCCAATTTACCTAGCACCCGAGGGTGTCCCTACTTCTTCTCCAGGTGTCCACAGCACATCCATGTGCACGTGCATGGACACCCATGCACACATATTTGCAAACACTCACACACACTCACACAGGCACAAATGCATACACAGATGCATGCATGCGTATGCACACACATGTACACACTTACAGGGCTTGTACCCTGAGCTGGAGGCTGGGACCCTGATGCTGACCACTTGCCTTCATCCCCCACCCCCACCCCCCCCAGCCTGGAGTTCCCCTCTTGGGCCAGGATGCGCTTCCTCCTGCTTCCCTCCCCCAACCAGAAAGCAGCAGCAGATGCAGGGCGTGTTGCTGAGTAGGTAAATATTTGGGGGCGCATGAAACAGTTACTCCTGTGATTATATTATAATGTGTCCCATGCTATTATTGCAGAACAAAGTGATGATAATCATGTTGATTAACATATAGCCAGTCCTCTTCTGGATGGTCTGCATGAACGAACTGAAGTGTGACTCACAGCAGACAGTCTGTTGTCATTCCCAATTTAGTGAGAACACGGAGGTGCCTGCCCCGGACTTGTAAGTAGTTAGTGGCAGAGGCAGGGGCAGGACTGGCTTTAGGGCCCTGAATCTGAGCTGTTAACTGGTACCGTATGGGAAGGAAGCAGCCTTGGTCAGGTTGCATAAGGAAGAAATGGATCCGAGTAGAAAGGAGCTGTAGGCGCGTATTCCGCGAGGAGTGAGCTGTTTGGTGTCACTGGAACTTGGGTCGTGAGGGTGCAGGGTCAGGACAGGAGGCTGGAAGGGACCGTAGGGACAGTCAGGCACTGTGGGTGCTGTGGCGAGGAGGATAGCATGTACCCTGTCCACATCGGTGAGGTTTGAAGGTGTGTGACATGGACAGAATGTTTTTTCTGGGAGGGTTTGGCTGCATGGCAGTGAGTGGGAGGGGAGAGAGATTGGTGCTGGGTTGCGGGGGAGGGGGTCGTTTCAGAATCTGCCCAGTGATTCGCACTTGCAGCGAATGGGAGGCAGCCTGGACCCAGGAGCTAATGTGGAATGCCTCAGACCCCAATGGGCGGGCAAGGCATCCAGGACTCACAATCCAGTGGGATGGCAGCATGTGAATTGCCATGTGGGCATTAGGGTGCCCTGTAGGGGCACCTACACGAGCTTTGGGTACTGAATCCGCCCCCGAGAGCGGAGGGGAGGCTCACGAGCCGGGTGCCAGGGCTGGTCTCCCCAGCGCGCTCTCTCTCTCTGCCACCGTTCCCATCACCATCTCCCCGTGCCCCTCTGCCATCACTTTATCTCCATGCCCTGCCTCTGCGTTGGCCCCAGCCTCTCAGGTCTGTAACTCGGGCCCTCACTCTTCTTTCATCTGCCAATCAGTCAACCTAGCTACTGGGTTTTTAAGTTAATGATAGAATGATTTTGTGGACGTTTTATGTGGTTCTTTTTAAAGTAAAATATGTTTTTTAACGTTTTAAAAGTATTTCTCTTTGGATTTTATTCTGCTACCTCTAGTTGCTGGTTTCAGAACTCATTTCCATGCTCACTGGTCTATTGAGTCTTCCTTATGACGACTCTGTTACCATGGTGATTGGTAAACATTAGTAGTACATCCATGTTTGAAATATGTTATGTACCATCTGCGATCAGTGCTTGGTGCCTCTGCAAGTTGTAAGTCCTTCTGCAATAAATCCACAGCTGCCTCAGCGGTTGAAAAGCAGCGAGTTAAGGCTTTATTCTGTGAGTGTAATAATGCTAAGTCCAAGGGGGCCCTCATATATTAATAGACAAGGACTTTTTCCGATTGTGACTCTAAGCAAGACCCTCGGAATTATTCACAAAAACAGTTATTCTCAGTGATGTTTCATTGGCTAATTGAAGCTCAGATATGGAAAGTGTAAGAAGCTCCTGATGGAGGTTTTTTAATGAAGCCCATTCATCTCACTGACTTTCTGACCTTTCAGTAGGACCTTATTACCTTACACATTTGTTTTGGGGATGAAATGTTATATTTAATAGCCTAGTCCGAGTTAGAGTTTTATTGCTTTTGATCAAAGGTTATTGTAAGATTTATAGATACACTCGTAGGTACTATGTGACCTTTAAAAAGTTATGGAACTGTCAGGACACATGCCTGGGTTGGGGGCTCGGTCCCCAGTGTGGGGTTTGGGGGAGGCAGCCAATCAATGACTCTCTCTCATCCTTGATGTTTCTATTTCTCTCTCCCTCTCCCTTCCTCTCTGAAGTCAATAAACATATATATTTTTTAAAAAGTTATAAAACCTGTTGTTTAAAAGCGAGAACTTCTGTGAGGGAAAGTCCTTGATGCCGCTGTAGTTAACACGCGGGGAGTCGCCAGTCGGTGTGTCCCCGTCATGTAGCTGAAGTCCGCAGTAGCCCTTGCTCTCCATCCCCCTGCGTACGGCTCTCCTGGAATTCTGGATTTCTTGTATAAACTTTACAGGAAGATTTCCCAATTTTGTGGTTTCAAAACTATTTTATGGTAGTAGTAAAGACAGTAGAGTATAAATTGGTTTTAAAAATTAGCTATCTGAACGGCAGATAATTTACAAAACTGAATCAAGGTTTATTGCTAGATAAACAAGTAAAATGGCCTTTTGTAAGTTTAAGTGAGCAAAGCCAGCAATTTGGAAGAACTCTAAGGCACAGTAGTCAATAGTGGGTCTTCTAACTAACCTCTTCTTTAGATTTTGCTTTTACTCTTAACGTTCTTTCAATCTGGATTATTTTTTAAAAGATGACGTTAGCCCTGTCTGGGCGGCTCAGTTGGTTGCGTGTTGCCCAGCGCACCTTCCTCCCTGGTGAGGGTTAAATAAAATAACAACAACGAAAAGGTTTATGTCGTTAGAACTAATACATTATTTATGGACATATATTTATAAGTTTGCTTTCTATAATATCATGAAAAACAGAAACTTTTCCTCCTGAAGTTTTAAACGTAAACAGAATAAAAACTAAGTCCTCAGCCCTAGTTGTCTGGCTCAGTGGTCAGAGCATCGGCCTGCAGACTGAGGGGTCCCAGGTTCGATTCTGGTCAAGGATACAAGCCCGGGTTGCAGGCTTGATCCCCAGGGTGGGGGGTGGGGAGGGGACATGCAGGAGGCAGCCGATCAATGATCCTCTCTCATTGACATTTCTATCTCTCTCTCCCTCTCTCTTCCTCTCTGAAATCAGTAAAAAAATATATTTTTTAAAAAATTTGAGCCCTCCGTGATTCCCAGTGACATGAGGGTAAAGAGGAACACCAGGAGCCCATTCTGACCCTCTATTAAATGTTCACAACGTTCCGGAAATGGACATGTCACTGTGGTCCTGATGGAGGAAAAACGGTGTCCTCTTTGTAGTACGCGTAAGTGGATGGAACCCATACATTTAAGGAAACGCACAGACCCCTTCGCCAGGGCCAGTGTGCAGTGCAGGCCCACGGCATGCTCCGTGGTCCCCGCCGCAGCTGGAGATGGCCACGTGCCGCCCGGCCACCGCTCCCGCTGCGCGTGCCTCTCAGAGCTCCCCCAGGGCAGACTCAAAAGGTCAGAATTAAAATCCAGCACGTGCCTCCTGAGCTGTCACCTGTCAGCGCCAAACACCTTCCTAGCAGTGACAGGCCCCCGAACGACAGAACTGCGCGCCACCATGAACAAATGGCCAGGGCTACACAGGACAGCCCGCGGGGCGGTGGGCGATGGGCTGAACTGAAATCTCGTTTAAAGCAGCACCAGCCACTCAGGGTCCCGAGGGAGAGGGGACAGTGTGCCCAAAGCTACAGGAGGAGCAAGCGAGGCCGGACTGGCCTGGGACAGGAGGCGCCGTGTCTCCGGAGGCAGGAGGACAGTGAGGAGCAGAGGGACAGGCACGCCCTGTGGGGACTTCAGTCGGGAGCCACAGCGGGTCAGAGCCCAGGAGTGTGGAGAAGGGAAGTAGGAGGGCACACGTCGGAGCAGGGAGCTCGGTCAGGGCGGTGGCCGTGACCCAGGCAAAGCAAGCGAGGCTCAGACTAAGCCGATGGTGAGCTAAGTGTGGGCTGTGGGTGCAACGAGGACTTGTTTGGAGTCAGAATCAATAGGGTTGCTGATGGATTAAACCCAGGATTTGAAGCAAGGCAATCATGGCTGACCCCCGGTTTTGGGGGCAGGGTGGGGGGTGTCAGGAGGCTGAGAGAAGTCAGCTTCGCAAGGTCACCTGATCCTGCTGATGAGAACAGGAAAGGAACTGCAGCCGGAGGCGACGTGAAGGTCACTGGTGACGTGGGCAAAGGGACTGCAGCGAAAGGAAGGGAAGCAGGGGCGGTGGAGACAGCGTTGGCATGAGGACCCACCCACACCTGCACTGTGGTAGCTGGTGAGAAGGGAGCAGGAGGTGGATGGTACTCATCAAAAGATGAGAAATGCATCAGCTCCTGGTTGCAAATGGGTTCCCCAGCCCTGGGCCAAATTCATCCACTGGAATAATATTATAGCAATAGGCATGGAACCCTCGCCGATGGGCAAGGAGAAGAGAGAGTTACGCATAAAAATGCCACCCTGTCACCATGAGAACACTGTCTACAGGGTTTAAAGAAGTGTGTGGCCTCAGAATACCACGGCAAGTTGTCATTCCAATGTTAAGGCAACAGAGATGCAAGGATCACAGACAGACACAGCATTGACGCGTAGGCCAGGACGGGACCTCTCAAAAGGCAAGTGTTGGCAGGAGAGCTCGGCTGTGGGCAGAGAGCTGGGGGTTAAGGACAGGGGTCATCTTGGCCTTCTCTCTCACACTCAGTCTTTTATTCAATTCTCTGTCTCTCAATTGTTCCCCCTTTTTCTCGCTCCCTTCATCCTTTCTCATATTGCTTTTATTGTCTTCAAAACTCTTGAGCATAAGAATCCTGTGTGCACCCAGTATTTGTTTTCTGAAGACGTATTTTAAAATGGGTGGGAAAAACCACCGTGGCTCTAAGCTGAGGAGAAGAGACACTCTTTAAACACGATGACGGGGAAGAAAGTAAAATGATCTGAAGGACAAGCAAGTTACAGCAATGTTTATATTAGATCCGGCTGGGGCAAACTGCGCTAATAATGGTAAGAAAGATGAGGAATGGAGATACAGGGAACACTTCACCCGACGATCATAGTAATGCTGAACCTCTATGTGCCTAAGCACATGGCCCGAGAGGCAGTCCCAGGTGTGAGGACAGCCTCAGGACAGACTGCCTGCAGACCGCAGGCAAGTGACTACCCCTCTGTGGGCTCAGCTTGCTCACGCTGAAAATGGGGCCAGCGTAATACCTACCTCTTACTCCTCATGAGGATTAAACAAATGAATGCACACAAGTATTTACAGCAGTGTCTGGCTGGTGAACATCGGCATTTTCGTTGTTGCTGTTATTCATGTTGTTAGTATTGTTGCCTCAAACCACCCAAAGAAAAAGAAATTAACAGAATTCCAAGGAAAATTTGACATGTCAACAATCTTACTAGGAGACTTTTAACTTGCTCCTCAAAGCAAGATAAGTATGTTTTTAAAGTGTTTGAGAAAGCTGTGAGATAGTTGCAATAAAATATTCAAACAGGCTGCCTTCTCTTTGAAATAATTCCAAAAAGTGTAAATAAAACATTCAAAACTCAAAATAGAGAGTAAAAATTAAATGAAAAACAACAACCAGAGATGAAAAAATAAGATGACAGACGTGAAACTAGTTATAGACATAAATGTGATGACAATGTATTTAAAAAGCCTTAGAACACATCTATAATAATAAAAGCATAATATGCTAATTAGACTAGACAGCCAAATGAACTTCTGGATGAAGCCATGGTGGCAGGGGCCAAGGAGAGGCGGTTAGAGGTGATCATGCAGGCAGGCGAGCAGTTAGGGGCAATCAGGCAGGCAGGCAGGTGGTTAGAAGCCAGCAGTCCTGGATTGTGAGAGGGTGCAGGCCAGGCTGAGGAATTTCTCCCCACCCCCCTCCCCCCACCATCCCATGCATGAATTTTGTGCACTGGGCCTCTAGTTAAATTATAAAATCAATGATTTGCTATTTCTGAAAGACATATAAAATGCTAACATAAGCAAAAAGAAAGAGAATTAGTAAAACATATAAAAAACACAAATAGCAATATAGTACCCAGGACACTTTTATTACGAAGGTAAAATTAAAGATAACCTTGTTATATATATTGGAAGCTGAATGAAGTAGCAATGCATTTTTTTTAATTGTACAAAATAATATTCTATAACGTTTTCAAATATCCTTGAGAAAACGGGTATTGGGCATCTATTCCATATATTTTTACTCTGAATAAAGCTAATGTGATGAGTATACAGGAATGTAGAATAAAATTGATGTCTGTACACACTCCACGTGGGTTTCATTTTCCATGCCCCACTTCCCGGGGCCAGGTGGACCTTGGGTCAGGACTGCTTGCTTCCTCGGTTGGCGGGGAGGGTCAAGGTCACGAGCAGGCTGGAGGCAGTCGTCCCGCCTGGGGACTGAAAAACATTTGATTAACTGAGACTCACAGTAGACACTCAGGAGCAGCATGGAGTGGCTACCAGTTACTCAAACCCGGGAGCAGGCAGACACGTAGCTGGAGACTCCAGAACCTTCCAGCTGAGAGGGAGCTGGGGGTAAAACCAGCTGCTAATGTAAAGGGGCCTTCTCTATGGTGCTGACGGGCTCCTCGCTAATTACCAGGTGATAATTAGACGCTGGGGATATTCATAAGGACTTGAAAGGAGGAAGCGTTGTACCCTAGGGATGCTGCATCTTTTGCTCTGGGAGGGGGTTGTAGCCTTAGTCGGAGTCTGTGGGCTTCCTCCCTCCGTGACATAAACGTCACTTCTGTCACCTTGCGAGTGGTCAGTCAGGTCGTGGGTAGATACTCTAGGGAGGACACGGCTAGAACAGAGCTCCTATGTGTGAACATATCCCAACACACCATCGCTTTCCTGAGCTCCGTGACTGTAACTTCACTGCCCATTGCCTGCCGGGGCCGTGCTGTTGCCAAGGTCAGGACAGGAGGCATGGAGGCATGGGGTGGATAAGGGACGGGTCTGTTCTAGAAGATGCTGAAGAGGGGTTGCTGGTATTTTGACTTAGAGGTGCCCGTGGCCTGTTCCGGTTCGGCCCACTGCGGGTCTCTCATTTCTTCTTTTTTCTTTTTTTTTTAAATATATTTTATTGATTTTTTTTTTTTTTTTTTTTTTTTACAGAGAGGAAGGAAGAGGGACAGAGAGCTAGAAACATCGATGAGAGAGAAACATCCATCAGCTGCCTCCTGCACACCCCCTACTGGGGATGTGCCCGCAACCAAGGTACATGCCCTTGACCAGAATCGAACCCGGGACCCTTCAGTCCACAGGCCGACACTCTATCCACTGAGCCACACCAGTTTCGGCTCTCATTTCTTCTTGATGACACCAGCATCCTGTCACTGAGGCTCCAGGGACAGCCCTGGGGTCACGCTTCACCCTCACTCTCATCGTCACCAGAATATGTCCTGCGCACTCCCCACCGATTAGATTCTTGTTAGAAATCCGGATGCTCATCTCTTTTCTGCTTGTCTTTTTTGATTTATTTGTACACCTCTCTTTTCAGCATATATACCGAAGGAGATTCTTACATCCTTTTCAACATTGCATTTGTGCAAAATGATAAAAAGAGAAAAAACTAACCCCAAAACAACAAACAAACCTGGACAAGGACTAGGATGCTTCCAGGCTAGATTATTTATGACTCTAACCTGTTGAGATGGACAGGCCTATGGATCATCTAAGAGGTCAGGCCCCCCCGGAGCAGCTGCGGGCCAAGGTCCCCTGCGGCCGCAGAGCTGGCTGGCCCTGAGCTGGGGCCGCGCTGGCCGGCCCTGCCCGCGCTGTGCTCACGCGCCTTGTCCTCTGTCCCCGCAGGTGGAGATCGAGAAGCTGGACTACCACCACTACCTGCCTCTGTTTTTCGACGGGCTCTGCGAGATGACCTTTCCCTACGAGTTCTTCGCGCGGCAGGGCATCCACGACATGCTGGAGCACGGCGGGAACAAGATCCTCCCTGTCATCCCGCAGCTCATCATCCCCATCAAAAGTAAGTGCGCGGCGAAGGCCTCCCTGGCCCTCCCCCCCCCCCGCCCCCCGGGGCCGCGTTCCGACGACTGGCTAATGACTCAACGAGACCACAGACGGAGGCTAAGCCCAGTTTGGGGGGCATTTTCACAAACTGGCGCCTGGGGCCACACACATCCCCAGTCTCCCAGTGGCGCCACCAATACTGGGAGAAAGAATGACTCGCCGCAGGGAACAAAGACTGAGCTTGGGAACGGCTCGGCGAGCCTGTGCCGCCGTCTGTTCCCAGCCGCATGACATGGTTCAGGATGTGCCTCTCTTCCCCACGCTGCCCTCGCCCTCCATCCTGCCATCATCATGAAATCGGCAGCCGGCTGTTAGCCGCGGTGGCCGCATTCCACTGTTCACTACTCACATCTGCGCGACTACGTTACTTGCTACTTTCCTCGGCCAGCTTCTTTCTCCCAGCGTTGGGAATCGCCTCTCGTCCCGGTTAAGCGATCAGCACGTTCCCTTCCCCGTGACTTAGTGTGTATATGCGCCTGGTGGTCACATGTTTCAGAGCTCACCAACGTGGTGGGGGTACCCCCGTGTTTGTTCATCCAGACGCCCTCCTGTGGCTCCTTGTACGAGCAGCGGCACTCACCGGTGAGCCGGCCTGCGAGGAAGCGCGGCGAGCGGCCGCCGTGGGGCTACAGACGTACCCTCACCTGCAAACGGCCGCACGCAAGGCGGTGGCCCCCTTGGGGCTGCTCCGATGAGCAGGGTCACCCGGCTGTGAAGGACGAACGTGCAGACACGGCGGAGGCAACCTGAGCAATAACATGTTCAAGAGCAGAACCGTCCTGAGAAAGAGCACCCGAAGGAAAAACAGACCACGGAAGGGTGACAGGTCAGAATCCATGGCCTGTTCCCAAAGTTCTCTTGAGAATTCTATTTCATTAGAAAGGACAAGTACAGTTGCAATGGGCCACCCTTTATTTGTGGTCTCGTAACTTTATTTATAGATCTTGGAAATTTCCAGGTAAATTCTTTTAAAAGTGATAACAACTGTAAAAAGGGCAATGCTTTTTAAGTCAAGGAGACATTGTCCCATTTGTTCTGGGGGAAAGGTGTGCCCCTCGGGACTATTTTGGTTACAGGATGCAAAAGGAAAGCGGGGTTCCAGTTGTCACGAAGAGCGGTCCCATTCCCAGCGCTCCAGAGACGGCCTCCCCGCAGGCCTGCTGGCGTCAGTGGCTTGCCACTGTCGCTCTGTTTCCTGGGAGGTCGCCTGAAAGCTGGGCCTCAGGAGGCTCCACGTAGACCCTAGGGCCGCACGCTTACTCATCACCTGTGGGAAAGCACGACTTTCCCAGAATTCTTGGAGCTGGTCAAAGTGTTGCTCCGGGGGGAGGGGGGGGGCGGCGGGGGGGGCGGGGGGCTTCTGCCAAGCTCTGACCTGTGTTCAAGGGGAATGGAACGTGCTGATCGCTTAACCCAGATGATGTAACTGCCCTCAGAGCAGGTGAGGAGAGGGGCGAGCGTTAGCTTCCCCCGCCCAGGAACTCCCCGCAGAGGCGCTACCGCACAGCGCTGCCGCTGTGCGTGCACGCGGACCCACGGGACTAACTCGACTGATGGGCTGGGAACAGACGCCCTGTGTACTCTCTGCAAGCCAAGCGCTTGGGGCCCATGCACAGCCCTCCGCCTCCCTTCTCCTTGCCCCCGTTGGCCCAGTTGGATCTCTACCACCGTGAAAAAGTCTTCTTCTCCCTGGGAAACCACTGCGGCTGAAGGGCCAATCTATCGCTGCAGCAAACTGCGCCCGTACTGACCCATCCGGACTCCCAGATGAGACCCGTCGCCATTGAGGGCAATGGCTCCTGGACGTTCGGGAGCTGGTGCTGAACCAGTCGTTCTGTGTGCTCTGGGAACTGGGGTGGCCCTTGCAAAGGCCCTGGGCCCGGCCTGTGCTCAGAGTGGCCAGACCCCACTTCCTCCCAACATCCTTCCCACCAACCCCCGGGGGGCGCCAGGGCCGGGCTTGGACCGAGGCGATGGATAGGTACTTCAGAGAGTTGCTGTGATCATTAAGTGAGTGCCCAGGTCAGTGACAAGCAGCTCTTCCTAGGCGAGGCGCCGTGCTGTGTGTGGGCAGCCATGGCCGGGTGGGGCTGTGAGATGCAGGTGGCTGGTGGTTGCTTTCTCTCTCCTTCCCTCTCTGTCCATTTCTCTCACTCGTCATCTGTCCAATACCTTCCCACTTTCAATTCCCCTTCAAGAAAGTCATGATCTAAAACTGGTGTCACTCTACGCGAATTCCTGCGCAGAAGAATGTCACTCTACGCGAGTTCCTGCGCAGAAGAATGTTAGTAGGTGCAAGATGGTAGCAGCCCGAGGCGGAGGTCAGATAGCCTCAGAAGTATTGGAACAGTTACCTGGTCACTCGCCAGAGGGGAGATTCCGTCTGGACCTGTGAGGGGGTTGGATGCCTGTGTGAATAGGGAAAAGGAGTCAGAGTGATCCAGAACCAAGATGAGGGGAATGGAGATGATGGCCGTTCAAACTAGAAAGGAATAATCGAGTAAAAGGGAGAAGGAGCTGAAGATTGCATTTTCCAACTGAACTCACCACGTACTGACTGTCCCTTTCCTGTTCTCAAGTAAACAACCACTCTCGCTCTGCGATGCTCAGGAGCAAGGTCTACACTCAGACCGCCCAGTCAGAATCCCACCGCTGCCAGGCCAGCTGGATGACCAGTTCACCACACCGAGGCTCCACGGCTCCGTTGATAAAATTGGGACAATAGCGTATCCATCCTATGTGTGGTTAAATAGCTCATCTCTTTCAGGCTCTCCGCAGACGGAGCGCATGGTGTGTGGTAAATGTTATCACTGTCACTGCTGTTCTACCCTGAATCCTCATCCCCATCGTCCCCACCATCGTCTTGACGACGGCAGCAGCTTGTAGTCACACCGGCTGAGACCTCATCCTGGGAGTCTCCGTCCTTCCTGGTGAGGGCTGAGCCCCAGCCTGAGGAAAAGCACTACCGCGGGTGTCCCTGGCATTTTCAGAAGACGCCCGCACACCCAGCTCCCTCACAACGACTTGCTCCTTAAGGACAGGCTACGTGAGCTAGTGTGCTTGCTCAAAGGCCGCGAGAGTCTGCAGATCTGCATGCGTCTCCTGCCTCGGTCTGAACCCGGCCCCAGCGCCCCCCAGGGCTTGGTGGGAAGGATGCTGGGAGGAAGTGGGGTCCGGCCACTCTGAGCACAGGCCGTGCGCTCATCAAACCAGAGCCCAGCTTGCCACTCACCAACATCGATTCTTTCCTCTCTCAGGGGCTTAGACAGCAGCTACCCAAACATGACGCAGGGATTAGCACATCATAACCCATCGGCCTTTAGCACAGTGCCCATCACGATGGCTGTAACAGCAACTTATTTTTAACCTCTTTGGTGTTCCCTCATGATCATAGCGCTACAGACTTCCTAACTTGGGGTCATCGTAGAATGGATAGATTTGTGTTCTGTCACTTTCATCCACGTGACAGTAAAGATCGAGATGGGAAGTGGGCCGGGTCCAGGACAGGCCGCTACGTATCCCTCCAGGGACTCGGCAGGTGGACACCAGACCATGGCGCCTGTGCTTGGATCCGATCGATCACACAATCACCAAAGGAACCATCTGGCTTTCCGCCCTTCCGCAGCTTGCCTGCAAGAGAAGGCGCGCTGACCCAGCTGTTTGTGAACCCCCTTCTGAGTAAACGCATAGCCGCGTGAGCTGAGCTGGCCGGCTCATTGCAGGGAGCGCGCTCGGGCTCCTGTAATCACCGCTGTGTTCCTGGGAGCTCTCGATCATGTGCTTGATCAGTCCCAGAACTGAACCACACAGCGACTCAAGCTCGGGGTGTGTAGTTGCTCCGGCTCTCTCTTAGGGAGGAAAGGGCCTCTCCTTCCTGGAAATTGATAAATTTTGCCCATTGTTCTGTTTTGGAGCAGAGCTCTCGGCGTTCCTGTTTTGTGAGAGCTGGTGTGTATTATAACCTTCATAGTTGACTCCTCCTGGGGGAAGGCTGTGGCGAGTGTAGGCACCTTCTTCCAGCCGGAGGGACGCAGAGCCACAGTGTCAGGAGCAGCGTCATCAGTGGTCCTCTGAGATGGCGCCAAGGCTGGCTGCCTCCCGTGGTCGTCACTCCATCACTCCCTCTGTCATCCTTCCAGCTGAACTGAGCCAGCAGCAGGGGGCGGGGCAGGGTATAGCTAAGCTTCCTCGCGGTTCCTGTTACCGCATTTAATGTGCACGAGGAGCCACCAGACCCCACGCGGCTGCAGCAAGGTGGGGAAGGAGCGTGTGGGTTGCACTGTTCTTTAGGGTCCTCTGTGTGAGTTCTCAGTCATCCGTGTTGGGTCCGAATTGTTGAGACCGTTTAGATAACAGAGTCCTTTCATCCTTAAAACTAAGTCAGTCATGAAAACAAGGGCCAAACTCTCTTACGAAATACTACATTGTATTCTGTGGCCCTAAAGTCAGAATATGTTCTTGTCTATAAAGAAGAAAGGGAGGAGAGAAAAAGTGATGCTTTTTGATGTGACACTGCTGGGAAATGAATTAAAGAAACCATCGTAACCGCTGTCAGAGGCTCACACCACATCTGTAAGAGCTGAGCTAAATCTGTGATGTTTCAATTGTCCCCAAATTAACTGTGCACAGCAGTTGAGTTCTGTTCTGAAAGGAGAAACATTTCTATGGTTTTAAAACCTGAATTTGGTCTGAAAACATATTTTGGTTTATTTTATTCTGTAATTTAATAAATTACATGGTTAGTGCCTCTAAAGTAGCAAAATGTAATTCAACTAATATGATGTTGGGCCCATAATCTCAAATATTAATTAAATATTTGAACTTCAGAAAAAGTCATACTTAATATACTTTAAGACATCTATAGCAGGCAATTCATAGAGCTAGGAAGTGGATTAGAGGTTACGAGGCTGTGGGGGCGGGGGAGGGAAATGAAGAGTTTTTGCTTAATGGACATAGAACTTCTGTTTTGGATGATGGAAAAGTTTACACAATAAAATAAAAACAAATTATTCGAGAAGAATAAACAAGAATGATTGGAAAACAAAAAATGCCCACCCTCAGCATGACAACACTATGTTTTCTTTGAGAAAACGTGGCCCCTGTCATGTGACCAAAAAGAAATATTGGAAAGCAAAGATCAATTTAGCAATTTTTTTATATTACTTACTAGAGGCCCTGTGCACGAAATCCATGAACTCAGGGGGCGTCCCTCAGCCCAGCCTGCACCCTCTCGCAGTCCGGGAGCCCTCAGGGGATGTCCGACTGATGGCGAGGAGCGGGAGAGGCTCCTTAGCGCTGCCGTGGAGACGGGAGAGGCTCCTGCCACCACCGCTGCGCTCGCCAGCTATGAGCCTGGCTTCTGGCTGAGCGGTGCTCCCTCTGTGGGAGCTCACTGACCACCAGGGGGAAGCTCCTGCGTTGAGCGTCTGCCCCTGCTGGTCAGTGCGTGTCATAGTGACCGGTCGTTCTGCGGTCAGTTGTTTTGCATATTAGTCTTTTATTATATAGGACAGAAGCCAACTGAATTTGCTCAAAAACAATTAGAACCAGTGAGGGAATTAAGTAAGTTCACAGTTATAAATATACAAAAATCATTTGCTTTTATGTATTTATTGTCAATAATTTTTAGAGAGCATATTGGGATAAAATGATCTTACACAAATAGTAACAAAATCTAAAATTCCTTTGAGTAGACCTCACACTATAAAGCCTTTTAAGGAACCTAATTAAAAATAAGAAAAATTGAAGCGATATTTACTTCTAATGGAAATATTCAGTCAGAAGTAAAGAGAATCATTTCCCCTGAAACCATTCTCTACATTTATTAGAAATTTTAACAAAGCGCCAAGCATATTTTTAACCAAATTGTTTTAAAGTTTGTCTCAAAATATAGATGGTTAAAATAATCAAGAAAATATTGAGAAAGAATAAGGAAAGACATTTGAATTCTGCTACATTAAACACACATGAAGTCAGCATCATGAAGAAGAACACTTCTAGGGAAATATGCAAAGTACATTGACAATTTTGTAATAAGCAATGTAAACTGTTTTTTAGTGGCATGAAATCCTATGTCTATATATGCCTATGGAAAAGATAGTCTCTCCTGCCTGTTAGCATCTGACTATATAAATGTCCAGTATTTTCTGTTTAAATTGTATCCGATAAAATGAGATGATAGTGAAAGTATGCTTTATCACCTACTTCTTTACTCACCTGCATCTTATAAACATTTTCCTATTATTAAAATATTTTTCTATCAGATGACTTTAATAACTTCATAATTTTCCTTTATATGGCTATACTAGATTTTATTTAAGTAAGCTATTGTTTTGAAACATTTAGATTGTTTGGAATTATAAATAGAAATACTTATAGCCTCCTTTCCTCTGCATCTTTCTCACAGCTGCACATGTCCTTAGCCCGAGTGCGCCGATGTGAAGGCACTGGGTCAGGGTTACGGGCAGAGCGTGGGAAGGTCGGGCGCTCTTCATTGTGGGAGCTACGAGGGGCCTCTTCCCCAGGCCTGTTCCCAGACTTATTTACCAACTTTTCAAAACGGTTTCATTAATATGGAATTCAAAATTATCTTTTAATTATCACTGAAGTTGAACATTCGAGAATAGTAATTGTTCATTTGTATTTATTATCTTGTGCATTATCTAGTCCTATTCTTTGCCCATTTTCAAATGAGAAGATTCAGTCTCTTACTGGTTTGTGAAGCTATTTTTATAACAAGGATATTAACATTTATAGCATCCGTCAACAATGTGTTTAGAATTTATTGTTTGCTTTTGCATTTTGTTTGTTGTTTCCAGTATTAAAAGAAGGGGAGCTGTCTCCACTTTTCCTGATTCCACAGTAGCGAACCCTATCTAATAGCAGAAAATGTTCTCCTTTTGCACATAATATAGCAGTCAGAGAATGTATGCTTGAGGAACTCAGACACGGAGCTTATAACCATCTAAGGTGAAGGGTTTAAACTTTGACTTTATTTTGTCCTTATTCTCCACCAATTTCTATATATCTGAAGACTCTCCCATGTTGATTCTTCTCGAAGGCGGTAAGGTAAGCAGGGCAATAGAAATCCGATTTCCTGAGTAGAAAGGTTCCGCTGGCTGCTCTGTGATGTCAGTGGGCTTCCCATGTCAGACCCTTTTCAAAAACCTTGAGTTCAAAGTCCTCACTGAAGTCTCGACAGTAGCTTTCAGGGCCATCGATTCGAGAATAAACACCTTTCTTCTCTTTCAAGCTGGAGAATGGTATTCTCTTTATACCTGTTAACACACTTTTTCAAAAGAAAAGAACTCTGTTTCAAAAAAATATAAAAACCAACCTCTTTTTTATTCATTTCTACTGGGATATGGAGAACAAAAAGTATTACAACTTAATGGAACTTCTTAAGAATGAGGGAGAAGACTAGAGGCACTGGAGTGGAAACAGGCCCTGGAGGAGCGCCCTCCGGAGGAGGCGAAGGGCTTGCCTGGGCACACCCTGGTCCTTGAGGAGGATGGAGGGCTCCCCTCCGGGTGCCAGGAAGGTAACAGCTGAGGCATTTTACTTGTGAACCGTTGTTAATCCTATAACATTGATCACAACCATCTTAATCTAATAGGGGGGTCACAATAAAAGGAAATCGTTATTTCCTAGTAGACCTACTAACCCATCATGAGAGAGATAGTTAACTGATCACCAAGTAATCAATTACCTATACATAGAGGCGTAAAGCTAGTCCACAAAAGTTTGATGTTATTCTTACTCATCTGTATAAAGAGATTGCTCCTTCATCCGTATATTCGATATGGAAAGCGTCCATCCAACCGTGGTGTCGTCGACGGGCTGGCGTTGGCCTGCTTCGAGCTGTGGCGCGCACCCCTAATGGAAGAACCCTGCGGTAGCCAGCGCTCAGGAGCCACTAGGGCTGCCAAAGCTTTCCTAGTCACCCGAGGTCTCTACCCACGCCCAGACAGCTCCCTCTTCTAGTTCCTTCAACACGTTCTCCTACGTGTAATTCTTCAGTGTCAACAGAAAGGCTTTCTTAAAAAAAAAAAAAAAAAAACACCCGCAAATTATAATGAAAATGATACTCAGTCCATTACACGTGTTTTGAATATACAGTATATGAACACGCACTTACGTGGTTCCGTTTCAATGCCTCGTCTTCACTCAACAGTTGATACAACATCTGGCTAGACGTGTTCAGGAGGGGGGTTTGGGGGGGGGCGGGGTGAGTGCAGAGAGAAGGCAGATACCCGGGACCTTTAGCCTCCCATTCTGTTTGGTGGCTAAAGCAAGACAGGCTCTTTGCGCCTGGGAGAAAGCACTAGCCCGCGCCTTCCTTTCACACATGGGCCCACGTCTGCATACGTCTCCCTGCCCCATCTAGATGACCCCAGAAACTTCTACACACAGCCCTAAACCCACGCACGAGGCTGTTTCTGTGACTCACCGCCTGGGGCTGTGGTCACCCATCACTCAGGAGAACTGGGTCCATATGAGCAGGAGCAGGACCTTGCGGTAAAAGAACGCCTTTATCCAGGAGGGGCCAGTCTCTGGCATGCTGCTCCCTCTCCGGCAATGCTCTCCACATAGGTAACCTCTGGTCACGTGTGGGGCCTGTTGCTGAGTCTGGGAGCCTTCCCTACTTCTAGCCTGGCCCGAATGCCCCTTTTGATTTGCTGTTTAAATACCCCACCCTTCTTAGGAATCCTTATCCTACTTGTGGTGCGGGTTCACTATCTTCTTCCATGCTGATACATGCCCCAGGGGGTGAGTCCCACATTTGTCCTATTCAGGTCCATATCTCCAGTTTTGGTACATAATCCATCCTCCATAAACATTTGCTGAATGAGGGTTACGTGAACTAATATATGGAAAGTGCTCAGTTTAGTTCCTGCCACGCACAGGTGCTCGACGCACGTTAGCCGCGAGCGTGTGAGCCACCGCAGATCTGCCCCACGCCGAAAGCGTGTTGAGGCGCACTGGGAGACGTTTTGAAAGCATGTTCGCTGCCCATACTCTTCAGAACAGCGTTTCCGCCGGCTTCCATTCTCTTCTGCTAAACAGTAGGAGCGGCATCAGTAGGCAAGGTTCGGTCACACCTGACTTCCAGAAAAGACAAAACAACTTTCAGAGGAGATAAGACCAGAAAAAGGGCCCCCACTCCTGCCTGTGAGATACTCCACATGGCCTTCTCCCTCTCCACCGTCCCAGGGTTTTCTGACACTCTGCTCTGAACTCGCTCATTACTATAGCGTTTAGGCTAACTTAGAGCATTCTTATTTTTCAGTGTTTTCCAGGTTATAGGGTATGGCCTGCAATGTGTCTAAATGCTGTCGTGATGAGCCATCATGAAACGGAATCCCATAGTTCTGTGGGATTCGTTCATCTCCAGTCATCATGTTTGTGTTTCTTCAAACCAAGTGAGAATGTGGTCCGGACTGCACCAGGTGCGGTGGGGCTGCCCCGAGGTGTTTCCAGGCCCCAGCCCCCACTGGGTTGCTGGGAGGAATGTAACCGCTTATTTTTAAACACGTGCTTGTGCTTCCAGAGGAAATAGCTGTGAAACCACGAAATGACTCCTTATAGTCTTGGATTCTTAGCTGAGAATTCAGTGTGGTCCAAAGCTACTCTCGGTGTCCCCGTGGGACTGGCTAGTTTGTACTTCATTCTGGAGGAAGTGGGGTTGCGGGGACTCTCAATGCTTCGAGCAGGTGGTGAGATCATTAGAAATGCTCTAGGAAGGGTAATTCAGCAACTGTGTGAAAAGACAGGTTAGGAGAGTGGAGAAAGAACAGAGGGAGGTCGGTTAGATGCCATGACAGTGCTCCAGTGGGGAGTTCAAGGGCCAGAACCGAGGGAGGTTGGTGAGGATGGAGACCCCGGACCAGAAGCGTGCAAGAGAGAGTAGAGAACCAGTGTCGACGGAGGAGAGTGAGGATGGGGAGACGTGAGTAATGGAGGTCAGGACCGGGAGCGCAGAGGAGCGGAGGTGGGGATGAAACCAGAGGAGCGGAGCTGAGGATGGGAGGAGGACATGCATCAAGAGACACTGCAAAGACAGGACAAGAGGACCTCCCACATGAGGGATGTGAGGGTCAGAAACAGCATCTGGCCCTGGTTGGCTGGGAACCCGGTTGTCGCCTTACTCAATAGGGAGCCAGAGGACCAGGAGAAAGTTTATGGCAGGAACTCCCCTTCGGAACAAACTGAATTTGGGAGGCTGTCCAGACCCGGGCTGTTGGAAATGGGGCCCAGAGTTCAAGAATGATGTCAGGATGCCTCCCAGGTTTATGGAGTGTAGCATCGTCCCTTCTGAAAGCCTGGTTCCTTTTGTCCCTCCACAAAGGGCACATGCTTTAAGGTCATGGTCGACCTTCTTTCTTTTTTTTTTTTTTTTTCAGAAGGTAGAACATCTTACTAATAAGAGTCTTTGGCTTCACCTTGGAATAGTCTGGAGCCTCACAGGGTATGAGTCACACCTTTGATCTTCTATAATACATGCTCTCTGTAGCTCTTCTATATAAACCTTAGAACTGGTAGTCATCTTAGAGCGTCCATAACAGGTTCCCACGATTGACTAGGACCAAGGAAATGTGGGCGTGTCGGCCAAGTTCACGCAGCCAGTGGCCAGTGCCCTGGCCCCAGCCTCTGACCTCCTCGCTGGAAGGAGCAAGTGGCACCTTCCAGACCCTGCCCGTGTGAGAACAGGGGCCCCGCCCCCTGTCCTTCTGCTCGTGCACCTTGTCGCTGTGCTCTCGGGGGTGTTCTTTCTGGCCAGCTTGTAGTTCTTCCGTCTCTTGTAGTGGTTTACGGGCGATCCCTTTCAAAGTTCTAAACATTTAAAATTTTGCTCTCCTTCCCTGCGTTCCTGAGAGTGCGAAACAGAGGCAGCTTGCACTCACCTCTACCAAGAACATTCTTGGTGTTTGTGGCCAGCCTGTGGTTTCTACTCACACAGAGACCAGGCCCCCTTCCCGGATCAATGTTTGTCTCATGGTTTTAAGAGGAGTGCGGGTTGTTAACCGGAAATGTACCTGTTGTCAGCCTTGCGGGGGTCCTTTCACTCCCGCGACACTAACCGGCCTTCTCCGTTTCGTGCTTCCTGTCCATCACCGCCTCTTCCACGAGAGACGCTGAACCACTTGGTAGTGATGCTAAGGAATCACTGCCGGTTGGAGGACGGATAACACACCAGCAAGATCCTGGTTAAGGCGCTAAGACCACCAAGCGCGGCTCAGAGCTGTAACGATAAGGCTTGTCCCACCGGTGATCCCCAGCGGAGGCTGGTTTAGTTAAGTGGCCTGCCGGCCGACACACCTTGTGATTGTGGAATTCATGCTTCTCATTTTGTCCTGTGCCTTTCCTCCCGTGCAGATGCCCTGAACCTCCGGAACCGGCAGGTCATCTGTGTCACGCTCAAGGTCCTGCAGCACCTGGTGGTGTCGGCGGACATGGTGGGCGAGGCCCTGGTGCCCTACTACCGTCAGATCCTCCCCATCATGAACATCTTTAAGAACATGAACCGTGAGTGACCCCGGGAGTCGGATGTCCTCCGTCGGAAAGGAGGGCAGCTGGTGGGGGTAGGGTTCGCTCGCGACGCGTCAGGATGGAGCATCAACAGCAACATCCTCTGTGGATCTAAATGGCGCCCCTCCTGCCCCCTCCCTCCCCGGGGCGGCCGGCAGCTTAGCAGTTTCATTTCTTAGTCGTCGCACGCGCGAAGGCACCGGAGCAGCTCTGTGGTCTTCCAATAATTAAGTCGTAAAGTGTTCTTAATAGTTGCTGGAATACATTAGTAGGTTCTGAGCGTGTCCTCTCTCTGGCTAGTAATCCTGCCTTTAGATACTTCCTGTTAAAACTGCGGCTCTTATTGATTGAAGATGAATTTTTAAAGCAATATTATTAAATTCTGGCTCGGGTGGTTTGGAGAGCTTTAATAGATGTCCTCCATTGCGAGGACAAGTAGAACAATAGATTGTCTGTAGCCACGTCGTGGCGGTGAGTAGTGTTTAAAAGATATATGTACTGCCACGCTGGTTTTTAAAATACCGTCGGGGAAGCTCTGGCAAGCGCCCGGGCGCTCGGGACCCTGCTTGGCCCCGCAAAGGCAGCACCAGGTCGGGGGCCTCGTGGCAGGGTGGGCTCACGTCGGCCCACGGAGCGTGTGAGCTTCCTTTCCTGCCAATGTAATTCCTTTCACGTCGCTGACTTTGAAGTTGCACACTTCGCCCAGCACGGCGCCCGTCAGCGCGACAGGGCGAGCCTGCCGTCCGCAGGAAGAAGCCGGTGATGTGATGGGAGACCGCGTCCAACTGTCTCCGCGCGACCCTTCCCTCTGTACACAGAGAATCAAACACCGAACCAACCGAGAGCGGGGCCCCTCCCCACACACACACGTCCTTCTCTGGAGGCAGTATGTTTTGTGTTATTCCTAAATTTCTCTTCAAAGCCGGCTTCGTCAGGCGGCCTATTTGGGAAACCGAGGCGTCCTCAGAGCGTGCTCAGCTGCCTTTCAAGAGCAGCACTGTGACAAGTTTCCCACTGAACACGGTGGCAGAAAGGGCCGCCCCTGGGGCTACGGGGGTTTCAGAATATCCGAGGTGGGTGCGTGGTCGCCGTTCCGGAAGCCCCGACGCGCTAGGCCAGCGTGGACGTTCAGCTGGCCGGGCTCCCCTTCCAGGAAATAAGAACTGGGTGTTAGCAGCTGTGTGCCTCAGGCCTAAACTGCAAGCCTCAGTTGCAGCACTTCACTGGAGGGAAAACACTCGTCAACATTCTTGATTCAGAACTATATTTTTCTGAATGGTGGCATCAGATATCCAGGGAGTTATGGAATGAGTCCACGTGTGCATACTGTTGAATTATGGTTCATGAATGAAACCCTAAGGACATTCATTATAGATTCTAATTAACGAGAGAGAGAGAGAGAGAGAGAGAGAGAGAGAGAGAGAGAGAGAGGAAGGATAGAGATAGAGATAGAGATAGAGATGATAGAGATGATAGAGATGATGAGATGATAGAGACAGAGATGATAGAGATGATAGAGACAGAGATGATAGAGACAGATGATAGAGACAGAGATGATAAGAGATAGAGATGATAGAGACAGAGATGATGAGACGATAGAGATAGAGATGATAGAGACAGAGATGATAGAGACAGATGATAGAGACAGAGATGATAAGAGATAGAGATGATAGAGACAGAGATGATGAGATGATAGAGATAGAGATGATAGAGACAGAGATGATAGAGATGATAGAGATGATGAGATGATAGAGACAGAGATGATAGAGATGATAGAGACAGAGATGATAGAGACAGATGATAGAGACAGAGATGATAAGAGATAGAGATGATAGAGACAGAGATGATAGAGATAGAGATGATAGAGACAGAGATGATGAGATGATAGAGACAGAGATGATAGAGATGATAGAGATGATGAGATGATAGAGACAGAGATGATAGAGACAGAGATGATAGAGACAGATGATAGAGACAGAGATGATAAGAGATAGAGATGATAGAGACAGAGATGATAGAGACAGAGATGATAGAGACAGAGATGATAGAGACAGAGATGATGAGATGATAGAGACAGAGATGATAGAGACAGAGATGATAGAGATAGAGACAGAGATGATAGAGACAGAGATGATGAGATGATAGACAGAGATGATAGAGATAGAGATGATGAGAGAGAGCTAGAGATGACAGAGCGGAGATAGTAAAGAATTAGAAAAATCAGGTACAGCCACCCGTAAAAGTCTCAGTGGTTTCCCCATAACGTGCACGGAACCCTGTGAGTCACATACTATTCCCATTCTTCCACTGTCCCAGTGGCCGCCGCAGCTCTCCTCCCACATACACATTCGCTTCTGTGCCGGCCGCATGGAAGCCGCGCTGACCCCTTCCCGCCCCGGCCGGGAGGTCCCTCCGCCACCCCAGCACTGGGGGACCTGGGACTGAAATCTGCGCATCATTGTGCATCTTCTTGCATAAAAAGAAGAGACACTGTGATATTCAGAGGACAATTCGCATCTCCCCCGGCCTCAAGGAAATACAAAGAAGAGACAGTGCCGCTGCCTTGGACGGACGGACCGACACGTCCCCGGAGCTCAGACGAGCCACCACACACAGCCGTCTCTCCACCCTCGCCATCACCCCCGGCGTCGGGCCCTTGCCTTGCACACGCTCCCGTGCTTAACAACGGCAGCGGCTGCTTGAGGAGCACATCCCTGCCTGGGTGTTATCAGCGCGGGGCAGTCACAGTCTACACCATAGCTCCCACGGGTCCCGGACATGCCTAAGCCTCGTGGGACATATCTAAACGGGTGCACCAGGCATCCTGCACTCAACTGTTTCCTGGTGAATAGCTTTCTGACATGTGGGGGGGGGGAAACAATAGGAGCCTCAGCTCATTTTCCCCTCCTCTGGGAAGCCTGCCAGGACAGGGCGGGGGGCTCTCTCCAGGGGCCGGGTTAGAACAGGGGGGCATCTTAGCTGTAACGCTGAACGCTGCTCTTCACGGGCTGTGTGGCCAGAGACCCGGCTCTGAGAGCAGGAGCTCCTCACAGGGTTTCCCAGGACAATCGTATTTTCACTGTCAAGATCACTTCGCTTTAATCGCATTTTAATAAACCCTGCTTTATGATGATGGATATTTTACTCGCAGTCACAGGACCATGCATACCTGTTTTATTTAAGCAGATGTGTTCAGTAACAGACATCTTTATTTACAATTAAAATCACATGAGGTATTCCCAGCATGTCGCATTGGAGGGAACGTTTATCTTCAATTTCAATGTGTGTGAGGACAGTTTCACACATTTCTGTCTCCTTGCCTCTCCACTCCTCCCTCGCGCAAATCAATATCTTGTTAAATTCAGATTCAAACACACTTCTTTCAAGTCCCACAACAGAACCTTTTTGAGAATGAGACCGGGTGTCAGTGACAGGAAGAGAGAAAAAGAATGAAGGAGAGAACGTCCCTCAGATGCCACGGCCTGTCCTTCTGCCTGTCCCTCGAAGCACAGCGTCAGCTCGATCCCACTGCCGCCCCTCTGTGCTTTCCTGCCCTTGGTAACGTCAGGGAGTTTCTCTAAGATGAGCAGAGGGCTGAGCAGCCAGGGCCTGGCCAGGGCGCAGGCAGTCACCCGGGGGGGCGGGGCGGGGAGGGCAGGCAGGCGTCCCCGGGGACCTGCAGCCAGCTGTCCCCATCCGCAGGACCCCGGTCTCCACCCGGTTCCGGAGGAGGAATGGCTGTGCGGTTCTGTTTATGACCGACATGTGCCCAGGTTTCATGAGGCCACAGTTTAAAAAGAACCGCAGCAGACGAGCCTGGGGTGAGAGCGGTAACGCGGGATAGAGCGCAGCCGCGCAGCCGCCGCAGCCAGAGGAGATGCACTCAGGCCGTCCTGTCGCTCCCCTGAACTTGCATGTTCTCATCACACAGAGTGGTGGCAACAGGCCTTGCCTGTCGGGTCGGCATGACAATCCGAGGTAATGTGCCCAGAGCCCCTGTACACGAGGCTGGCGGCGGCGTCTGGGCAGTAAAAGAGGTGGCCATGGTTATCGCACGGCTGTACATACATCTGCAGCTTTGTGTGTGTCTGTTATTATGTGATACCAGAGGCCCGGTGCACGAAATCCGTGCACAGGTAGGGTCCCTCGGCCTGGCCGGCAATCAGGGCCAATCTGTGGGGTGACTGGCGGGGTGATTGGGCCCCTCGCTCGCACCCTCCTTGGCTGGCCTGGTGCTCCCGCTCTCTGGCTCCAACCCCCGCCACCATCGCTGGTCGCCTCCCTCTGCGGGGCAACCAGTGGGACGATCGGGGGCCCCCACTGGCACCCGCCTTGGTCAGCCTGGGGCCTGCAGGCTGGGGGCAGCTCCTGAATTGAGCATCTGCCCCCCGCTCCCACCGGTGGTCAGTGCACAACATTAGCGACTGGTCATTGGCCGATTGGTCAATCTGCATATTAGGCTTTTATTATATAGAATTATATACAAATGTGGCAATCCTGTATGAATGATGATGTAGCGACAGAGCAGGGGGCTGAGTGTATTCTGTCCTCTGTTGGGTGACTGGGCCTGTGAGTGAGGCGTGGCCTCTGGTCCCCCAGCGGTGATCCCCCTCTGTCTCACCGGGCCCGTCACTCCACTGGTTGCCAAAGGCCAGGTAGCCAAATGGGGTTCATTCACAGGCCACTGGGTTTCAAATCCACCCCTTCCTGCCATAAGCTCTGCGCTCGGACCCGTGCCGCTGTTGGGGAGTGTCACAGTTACAAAAGGGAGCTGCGTGAGAGCGGCAGGGCTCCCCGGATCGGCGTGCGGTGGTAAGACCCACACTCGTGTCTCAGCTTGCGGGCTTGTCTCCCTTCCTCCGAACCGTGAATGGGGGGGTGGGGGGCGGGGTCGGGAGCAACATGGGCGTCTCCCCGGGGACTGCTTTGGGGCGAAAGAGAACAAGGAGCTTCCAGAAGAGCAGTCTCTCCTCTCCCGTGTCCTTCTGCGAGTGCTGTTCACAGCCACATAAAATCAAACAGCAGGACTTAAATGTGCGGCCTTCAGGGGCGGAGCTGCAGAGCGGATGGTGCAGGCACTGCATTTGAGAAGCGGGCGCCAAGGAATGGCACCGCACGTTTCCAGCTGACGTGCGGGCTCCGCGGGCAGGGGGCTGGCGGTGACCCCGTAGTGACCCGGTTCTCCGGGCGGGCCTCGCGGTGGGCCCTGCGCTGGGAACTGCACCGACAGCCCTGAAGCAGGGGCACCTGGGACAGTTCAGAGACCCCCCACTCCCCCCGAGTATCCGCGACTCTCACAGTAATGTGTTTACATCACGGGATATGCATAGGTAATCATGACACAGCATGTTCCCGTGTATGGGGCTCACATAGCCTTAGACTTACCTAGTGTAGGGCTGGGCCATGGGCCTCTGTGAGTTAGTGCAAGCCCATGGAGGAGACGCTTAACTTTTAAGCTTCAATTCAGTCCCATTAAAACAGAGAGAATTCTGGCCTCGTGGGTTTTAAAGCTCCACAGGCGTCTATTTTCATCTGCAAACAAGTGCTGTATTAATGTAAAGGAATATACCTAGGCGCGCCATCACTGTTGCATCAGCAGTGGCGTATCCCGTTTTGGCGCTGTGCAGTATTCCACTGTAGAAATATTCTGCCACTTGTTCATCCATCGTCCCGTGAGTGAACAGGGGGCTGTTTAGTTTGAGGTTATTAGGATAAAGGTTCTGTAAACAACAAAGAGGTAATGAGGATGCGCCACATTTACAACATTTTGGAATGTTCATATCCGTTCTTTAACCCTGAAATTCAATAGAAAATAGAAACCATTACTTTAAAAGAACTTGTGTGAGAACGTAAGTGCTCTTGGTCGCCGGGATTTCAGTCCTCCTGGATAGTTCCGGTTCTGCGGGACATGTGCTCACGGTCCTTTAAATGCTGGTGGACTTGGCAGAGCTGATGGTTTACCCAAAACGCTGCGGCTTTTCTGTTTCGTAAAGGACTTGCGTACCGGCTACTTCTCAGAGCTTTCAATTTAATTTTGGAATTGAGCCTTTTTCCCCATGGAATTCTGTACAATTTTGAGTCTGTGGATTTACATTTTAGAAATTCACTTCAAAGTGCCTTTGAAGTCATTAGGTTATTAGGTTTGGAAGCATCTTATTCAGGGGCGTGTGGAGGAACGTGCCAGAACGCCGGCCCGCCCTTCCTGAAAGTGAGGATGGAGTGACTGAATGACCGCGTGTCTACCAGCTCCTCCTCTGCGCGGACGTGACCCATTGGCATAAGCCCGTGGTCAGCAAACTGCGGCGCGCGAGCCACGTGCGGCTCTTTGGCCCCTTGAGTGTGGCTCTTCCACAAAATACCACGGCCTGGGCGAGTCTATGGTGAAGAAGTGGCGTTAGAAGAAGTGTAAGTTTAAACAATCCGGCTCTCCAGAGAAATTTCCATCGTTGTCCTGTTGATATCGGGCTCTGTTGACTGATGAGTTTGCTGACCACTGGAAGTGAAAGGGAATCCTAACCGGAACCCTAATGGAGTAGCAGGGCCGCAGACGCCGTGGGGCCTGGGTCTGCCCCGTGCTCTGTTGACGGACGATGCCCTCTTAGACCGGGAGTCCCGCGGGGCCACGTGTGCATGCTGGGCTCTGGGTGCCCCGTGTGGAGGGCGGACCCCCAGAAGCAGGTGCTTCCTCTGTGCGAGGGGCCTGGGTCCCAGTCTGCGTGACCCGGGTCAGTTCTTCGGTCCTATCCTCATAGCAGCCCCCGACGACGGGGTGCAGGCTGGTGACCCTAACGCACCTGGAGGGCCAGGCGGGGCAGGAGCGGGATGCCAGTGGCCATTCTCGGCCCGGGCCGGAGCGTCGTCGATCGGTGTGTAGAAACACGTGGCTGCCGGGCGATGCCACGCGATGAGAGTGTAGGTCTGGGGCTGTGGTTGGTGTCCGGGGGGCGGCGGGGGGGGCCGTGACGTGAGCACAGAAAGTTGTGTCTCACAGTGCGGGGGCCACGGGTCCAGACCAGGGGTGGGCAAGGCCTCCCGGGGAGAACCTGTCCCTGCCGCTCTCCCACTCCTGGGGCGCCAGCAGGCCCCGCGCCCTCCGCCTCTGCCCCCCGCTCCGCACATCACCCTCTGCCGCTGTGTCCCCTGCTCTTCAGCCACCTGCAGCTGGGCAGCGCTTGGGCAGCCACTCTCCGTGCCCGTGACCAGTGAACACGCACACATGCGGGCGGCGTTCAGTGATTCTGTCAGAGGAACTACGAACTTCTCAAAAGCCGTGATGTCTACCAATAAGGACCCAAACTGGCCGCGGCAACAACAACGATTAAAATAGGAGAATTACGGGCAAGTACCCGCTATTGTGGCCCAACTGCTTTCTTTTTTTCAGAAATGCTGCTGTCATAGCATTCGCTTCTTGGTGTGTGGTAAAGAGAACTTCAGGTGCAAGAGGTAAATTGAAGGTGAATGTGGGTATCCGGGAGGAAGCAGAGGCAGAGCCTCGGTCAGTCCGCAAAATCGGCCAGTCCCCGAGCGGGGAGCTGTTTTTGGTCCGTTGCCGTCTCAGCGTGAATGTGAAAGGGACCACAAAAGCTCGTCCTCGAGTGCCGCCGTTAAAGGGAAAGGAAGTTGCTCCACACAGAACTTAGTCATAATCACAGCTTATCACCAGCCCGGGAACGGCTCCCGCAGTCTTTGAGCTCAGGTGCTACTCGCTGGCTGGTTGGCTGGCGGGTGTAGTAGCTTCCTGTTGCCGCTATGTGAGCCACCACAAACGTGCGGTTTGAGACGGCGGGTGCTGGGGGCCTCACAGCTCTGGGTGCCCAGCGGGGTAATGCGCGTAGGTCTCACAAGGCCGCGCTCAAGGTGCGCACCACCCTGCACTGCTCACAGAGGTCCTGGGAGGCGTGCGCTTCCAGGCTCCTCCCAGTCGCTGGCAGAAATCAGCGCTAGGCTGTCAGCAGGGTCGCTCTCATCTGGTGGAGGCTGCCCCCCTGCCCTGGCTCCTGGTCCTCGTCTTCAAAGCCTCCCCGGCGGCCTCTCTGCCCTGCCTCTGGTCTCCTTTGCTTCTAATGCCTCCTGTGATTACACCGGGCCCACCCAGGTCATCTTGGATAACCTCCCTGTTCTAAGGTCAGCTGATTAGTAACCATGATTCTCTCTGCCGAGTCCCTTCACAGCATGCCTCGTGTTTGATTGAACAACAGGAGGACAGGAATGTGGGGGAGCGTCTTCAGAACTGCGTCCTTGGATGAAGTCATCCCAAAGTCGACGCCCAAGGGCCATGACTGGTGTGGGGAAGCACGGGACTTGGTTGGGAAGTCTGTAAGGAGGAATCTCCGAAAGGTCAGGGGCCTCTAGGAGGGGCCTTGCCAAAGGCGGCAGCCCCTGCCTTGACTCTTCCAAGTAAGTCTGAGCCCCCAGGTGTTTACCGGAATCTTTATGTTTAGACTTCAAAACGTCCTTGCTTAAAGGACTCTGCAGACACATGTGCCTTCTCAAGGGTGCTTACCCTGCTGATAGTGTCCAATACAGTAGGTCCTCGGGTTACGTCGGAGATCTGTTTCTACGGCGAGATGTAACGCGATTTTCGCCGTAAGTCGGAACCCACCTACATGAGCACCTACATCACTCACATGGAGCACATACCCAGCAGTAATGAAGTGAAACAGTAAAAAAAATTTTAAAGAAAGATAACAATTCCTGACCTGTACTAGTTGTAAATAAATAATAAAAAACATAAAACACATATGTACATACATCAAAATGATGGAACTTTTTTTTTTAATAAATAAACGGGAGATGGAGACATGACCACAAAACGACGTACGTCGAGTCTGACGTAACCCAAGGACTGCCTGTAGTTAATTTTAGTTCAGGCTGCCGTTAGACTAAAAGCCTACGGCGGCAGGCGAATGGGGCTCTGTGGTTCCTATAGCCAAGCAGTCCCTTAGCCTCTCTTTCACGGAAACATGTGTCAGAGTCATCTTTCCTCCGTCGCTCAGGGTCCGCCTGTCAGCCCTGGCAGACTGGGACCTGGAAATGTGCGTTCAAGAGGATACGAAATTAATCCTCAACACTTGGCAAAGGTAGCATAGCTCAACCCCCCCCCCCCCCCATGATAAACTCAAACGGGCTCAGGATATGAAACACCTTGAACGGGCGCGACGGGAAGGGTTCTGTTGTCATGTCAGAGTTGAACCACGTCATCTGAGGAGCCGATGGTTTCTATACCAGCGGACAGTGAAGTCAGGGCGTTGAACGTGTCTTTCAAAGGGTCAGCTGAGGTTAAAAGCGCGGCAGCCCCGGCAGCACTGAATTCGCCTGTGAGCCGGTGGTGGCCTGTGTTCTGCACAGTGGCCCCTCGTCACACGCAGCGCTGTACTCCTAAGTAATTCCTTCAGCATCACCTAAAATTCCCACCGTCTGGCAACAGCAAGGCCGGGCTAGGATTCCTTTGGGAGTTGTCAGAGTCGCTTTACAGGTAAAGTAGCTAAGAATTGATCCAAGGACTTGTCAAAGGTCATGTGACAGAAGTGAGCCACCGCCCAGCCTCCTAACATCCATAGTTCCCAAGTCCCAGCCCGGGCGCCCGGCACCCTGGGCGTGCACATTGCTTTGCCAGAGATAGTGGCTCGGAGGCAGTTCTGATCAACAGGTCTCTCTTTCTAATGTCCCCGAGTAATGGGAGTTTCATTGATCCACTTTCACAATTATCAGAAGCTGTCTGATCAAAGCGGCGGCGGCTATCTTCTCCACAAATCATATGCAGCATGAAGCAAAATGTTTTCACAGCATCCATTTCCACAGTGGAGTGGGGATCAATAACAGCTTGAGAACACCTCCGCACACAGAGAGCCAGCAGCGAGCTCTCCCGATCCAAAGCACCGAGCACAGAGTGTCATAACCCCGAACGCAGCGCTCTGTCCTTGTCAGAAGGCATCAGACCCACACGCTTCCACCCCGGCAGAAAGATACACGTGTTGCCAACTATGCTATGACACACCATCAACATCCCTTTTAAGAAATGTAAACATGTAAACTGTGTGCCTTCAGGCAATGGGCTGAGTCTAGTTCAGCCTGCAGAGGGAGGCGTCAGCTGTCCTGAGAACAGGCAATAAACTATCAGGAAAGGAGTGAACTCCGCGCACCACCCATCCTCTGTGTCGCCTCGCCCAGCCCGCACCCCTGCCACGGGGAGCATCAGACCCGTCTGCCGAAGAGGAGTCAGTGCTCTGCCCAAGTCCCTCAGGGCAGTCAAGATCCAAATCTGAATGAGTGTGATGCAAAAATGTACTTGTTCTCTTTCCTAAGGACCTGAGAATCTCTCGTCCTCCCGCTGGCGATCTCGGGGCCAGCCTGTCTGCCCGCTTCCTGGGCGTGGACCCAGATGGCACAGGGAGAAGGGCCAGGCCAGAGGCTGGGTTTCCGAGGACTTGGTACCGTCTGTAGCCAACCCCTGTCACAGACGTGTTGCTGGGTTAGATGACTCGGAGCCGCATGGTCATGGACATTCACACACATTTTTCAAAACAAAGACATTCTTGGGGATACATTCGTAGATGCAAACTAGGCATTTCTCCATCTCTGTGGTGTTCTCTACAAAACAGTGGTCAGCAAATTAACACTGTAAAACGAGTTGTGGGCTTCACTCTCCACTAAATTTTTGTTATTTCAAAACAATGAATTTTAAACGATAGCCCTCACTTTATGAAAGTAGAACAAAATAATGGTAGCATTGTAATGAAATTAGGAAAGAAGAATAAAATAGATTTTGTAAGAACAGTTTAACTCTATTGTAATAGACAAAGTACAACTCAGTCCACATGACAGATTAAGCACATAGAAGTCACTCAACTGTATGTCCAACTGATACCTAATAATTTTTTGAAATTCACAATTCAATAAATTTTCCTTGTTTGGTGAATTTGGATTGTTTTTCTATTGGCTAGTCATGTTTGATGTTTATTTCAGAATTATTTGATAGGAAAAGTTAAAATAATGACATTCATGTCTAGATTAATTCGAAAAAATTATAATAAGATATGAAACAGGTTTATTTTTTTGATATATTTTTATTATTTTTTTACAGAGAGGAAGGGAGAGAGATGGAGAGTTAGAAACATTGATGAGAGAGAAACATCGATCAGCTGCCTCCTGCACACCTCTTACTGGGGATATGCCCACAACCAAGGTACATGCCCTTGACCAGAATTGAACCTGGGACCCTTCAGTCCACAGGCTGATGCTCTATCCACTGAGCCACACCAGTCAGGGCTAAACTTACTTGTAGGTAATTTAGTTTGCACATGTTTCTGTTTTCAAACTTAGTTCTTTAACAGAAGACAAATGGTTCTAGGTGGAATAGTTCACAACCCTTATATCCTAACATAATCACCTAGTTCCCCCAACAATTCTTCCAAATTTCCGGGGGTATATAGATGAAAGCTGCTCTTGCCACCTATTCTTCACTTATGTGGCTGAACGGGGACTTTGAGCCAGGCACCACGCAGGCTGCACGAAGAGCAGGGTTCTCCTACTGTTGATAATGACTCTCCAAACAGGTGTTCCTACGCTCTCTACCAAGTTGTCTAAAACGTGACCTGTATCTGCATTTGCTGTTGCATCAGGGAAAAGGCCTTCTGTGAGCCTCTTTCTGAAAAGCAGCCTGTTTTTTCTTAGAACATTCTGCCTACCTTTACTAAAAAAATAATCTATTGTACTGTTAAGTTTCTCTTAGTTCCCCTATTCTTAAAACGAGCATCATCCATTTCCAAGAAAATGTTTTTCAAGGTAATAATCACTGAGCATACAAATGATTTTTAGTATTGATATAGCTAAGTTTCACTAAATAAATAATTGCTATGCCCAGTGCATAATTTACCAAGCGTGCCTGATAAATGAAAGATTTCTTATGCGCGAATTTCCATTATAAAAACCTGTGAAATGCAATCTAACACATCTGAAGAATTAACAGCCTTAGATTGTAATTGGAAGATAAGTTCTAATTACTGTTTAATTTCTTGGTTGAAAGTCTTGGGCATGTATAATGTAAAACTGACTGTGAAACCATGCCATTAATATTATTAGCACTTAGATATTCCTTTTGCAGCTACAATGGCTTGATTTGTTTGGCTCCAAAAATGCTCACCCAGAAAACAAGTGCTTAAAGTTTGGGAAGTTGAAAAAGTGGACATGAGTATCATTACGTCTACAACGTGCTGTGTTCGGGGGGAAGTGGCTCCATGTTAGCGCATTGAAAAAATGGTGTATTTGGTAGAAGGGATGCTGTTGAAAGCATTTTAGGCCAGAAAGATAAATATTTAGAATTCTAGTATCAAGGCCAGGGATTATTAATATGCAATCTTGGGACAGGATCTTGTGATCTTTGTCAAACCAAAGATAGAAAGTTAGAAATCTCTTCAAATCTCTTCTCTTACCTATTGTTCTTAGCTCTAGCCATTTGCTCAGTGGTTAGAGTGTCGGCCCCGGACCACAGGGTCTTGGGTTTGATTCCTGATCAAGGGCACGTACCTTGGTGCCAGGTTCCCCATCCCCAGCAGGGGTCCGTGAGGGAGGCAACCAATCGATGTGTCTCTCTCACATCAACATTTTTCTCTCTCCCCTGCCTCCTCTCTGCTTTCCCTTCTCTCTAGAAATCAATGGGGAAAAATACCCTTGGATAAGGACTTAAAAAGAATTGTTCTTGGAATTGATTACTTGTTTAAATTATGTATTTCATTCATATAAATCCCAGACAATTGTTCTGCCAATTATGTTAGTAGGGTAGCTACTCCTAGCTATCTTTTAGGAGATTACTGACTTACTAATTTGTCCCAAGATCCTGTGTTATTTAACTGTGTTAACCCTAGCTGACAGTACACTGTGTTTTCTGTACACCAGACCTGGGCTACATGCTTTTCATGAATCATCTTCCTTAATCCTCACCAAAACAGGAGGGAGGCGGTTTTCTGAACTAAGGTAACTGACGTGGGAAGGAAGGCAGAGAGCAAGTCACCTGCTGGCTGTCAGCCAGTCCCTCAAATGGCACGGACGACATTATCCATGTGGAAGGAGGAGCGGAAAGTGGCACCGGCCACGGGTTTCTTGATCCCATGAACTCTCAGCATCGCATCTGCACTGACTGGGCGCCGCGTTACATGTGATCCTCAGACAGTCATTCCAGTTTCGTCTTTCAACCAGCCACGTCCAGCTAGGAGCACGCCTAGACCTGCAGCTTGTTCCAAAGGCGTTTTCTTCATTCCTGTGACCACAGCAAAAGAAATGTATCCAATACCAAGTTTTTATTAGGTGTTTTTAACATACCGTGAGTGGCAATTGATCTGGGACAAAAACTAGCCCCAACTTCAGCATATAAGAAACAGGATATAATTTTTACACGGCTATAGTTTGTAAGAAGGGGTTTAATAAATACATAGCATATACAATAATGGGAACTTTATGTTACATATGATTAACGCTCTGCTGGAGTAGTGAGCAGAGCATGCATAGGCTCCTGCTCAATTGCTCAGCCGACCTGAAGCGCCACGTGGACACGATCATGTGAAGAGCATTGGGAAGCGAGAGGCTTCCTCCCGACGTGCGCAGCGCTCTGTGGGCAGCTGGCTGTCCTTGGTGGAAAGAGAAAAAAAAAAAAGGCAGCTTTGCTGACAGTGTTGGTTTCTGCCCAGACGTGCTCATCGTCAGCAGGACTTACGAGGATCCAAGACAACGGCAGAAACGCACTTTGGAAAGGAGAGCTCATGGGCTCGTCCCTGCAAGATGTGGATTCGCAGTAAAATGGGGAGAGGAAGCACCCCAGTCTCCCTCCCTACGTTTGGGGAAGAGGCGCTGCCACTATGAGCAAGGGAAGAGAAGTTACTCTGTCTACAAGGTGGAATGGCGGATGTTCAGCTTGAATGTTCAGTTGTTTTGAGAGAAGGAGAGAGAGGGGAGAGAGAAGGGCATGGACGGGTTAGGCGCACAGGCACGTGAGTAGGTGGAGAGACTGAAGTCTAACCCACAAGGCCTGCCGCTTTTCGTTAACGGCTAAGGAAAGTATGGCGAGAACTGGGAAGTCACTGGGCGGTACGGGAAGGACACCAAGGAGAGCCGGGGGCGCTCCCTGTAGCTACAAGGCCGGGGCCACCAGTAACAGAGCTGCAGAACGGAAAGGCGTGCGAACGCCCGGCCTGGAAGGGACAGAGCGGCGGATACAGTTCTTCCCTCACCGTCACCAGATCCTTCTTCCTGCACCTTTCCCTCCAGCTTCCGCCCTCCTTGCGGGGCTCCCACTGGGTGCTCTCCTTGTACCGGTATTTGGGCCCCTCGTTACTTCAAGGGCTTCCCTAGGTCCCCAGGGGTGTATGTGGGTGCGCCCCCTGGGTAACTGATGGGTTTTGAACAAGGTACACCTTTTCTTTGTCATATTCCAAATATACTGAGACTCAGTCTTAGCTCCTTCCTCACATTGACGTTTCAAGACAATATGCATTTGCCATGTTTTCATTTTTTAAAAAAATATATTTTTATTGATTGCAAAGAAGAAGGGAGAGGGAGAGAGAGAAAGAAACATCAATGATGAGCAAGAATCATTGACCGGCTGCCTCCTGCACGCCCCACCCTGGGGACTGAGCCCACAACCCGGGACCCTTCAGTCCACAGGCTGATGCTCTGTCCACTGGGCCACACCATCGAGGGCCGCCGTACTTTCTTTGGTTTCTCCTGTTCTCCATCCGTTTCTCTATCAGTTTCTCCAAATCGTTTAAAATTTGGTCCTTTCTTCTCACCCAAGTTTCCATTTCAAATCACACTGCATCCTAGATATTTAGGAATTCCGTGTCCCTCAAAGCGGGAAAAATCAATCCCTGTTGATAGTCCCCTGTCACCTCAGTTTTAGATCTGGTGTAAGTGGCACTGTCTGGGGTGAGGGTCAGCCGCACACACTTCGTAAACGTAGGAGGTCCCTGGTCCCTGGCCCCCACAGCAGGAAACGGACACCTGCAGGCAGAAGGTCCCGTTGGCACAGCACGGGGTCGGCATGGCGACCGGCACCCTGGCGTTGTGAGTGCTTCCCGCCGCTTTGCCATGATCACCTGCAGGACTCGGTGGCAGGTCGCGCGTTGCCGAAGGACATGGGTGACTGCGTGAGGGTCCCCCACCCCACCGCATGAAGGAACCCTTCCATCGCTCCGCCCCCTTCGCTCTGCTCCCTTCACTCCGGAAGCCAACCACTTGCCGACCGGAGTGTGCCAGTGGTCCAGGCTTTCTTTCCTTCTTCCTAACGACTCTGCCTTTCGAGTCTCGCGCTGCCTGGCACGGAGTCTCTTCATGGACGCCGGGCAGCTGAGCAGAGCCGGTGCCCTCACTGCTCCGTGTGGGCGGGTCCTAGGGCCCGAGCGAGCTGTCAATCTCCGCGTGTTTCTGCAGCTCAAGAGGGAAGGAGGAATGCTCACACTCCCCACGCGGGTCCCAGCCCAGCGGCGCCTCACTGCACCCCCCACCCCCCACCCCCACGTCCGCTGGGCACAGCTTCTCCTTCCCTCCTCCGCCCGCCTTCCTCTCCCCAGCCTCAGAGCCGGCTGTCACTGAGGGTCAGGGTGTGTGTCCGTCACTCCCCACCCGCACGCTGGGTGGATCCTTGTTGTGGGGACCCCCAGGAGAGGAGAGGGGTCCCCATAGCAGAGACCCCGCTTCCCACCCTCTTTCACTGTCCCCCCTCCCGTGCCCAGCACCCCTGCACCTGCTTTCTCGGGGCCTGCAGACACTGGTGCATCCATGCAGCTCCCACCCGAGGGGGGGGGGACTGAGCGGCACCTCGGGAAGGAGGTTCTCTGCAGAGATGAGAAGGAAGCACAGGGGCTCCTGCGTGTTTATGCTAATGAGGCGTTCACGCCAAGGCGGCCGCGGGCCCCCCAAGCTGCCTGGGCAAGAGGACAGTGGCCTTCAAGCTTAGTGACCGCCAACCTGGCCTGGCAGGGCGACCTGCTCTGCGTAGGGGCCCGGTCAGCAGCCAGGGGGTCTGTCCGGAAGCCCAGCTGCGGTGGGTGCGGGAGAACTAGGACCCTCGTGAGGTCTCCTTGTCCCCGGGCCTTCCTACGACGTCCTGCCCCTTCGGGCAGCCCTGTGTCGCTGGGGGGTGACCCCCTGCGGGCTCAGCCTCGCTCCGTCCTTCTGTTTCCGCTCTAAGCATATGAGCCCACTCTCTCCAGAGAGGGCTGCGCGCCCAGGTGCCTCTCATTCTCTCATTCTACCTAACAAACGCGCTCCCGGCACGTGGTGTGCAAATCGAATTTTAACAAATTGAATCATATATTTAAATGCCTGAGGGGCACTCGTTTAAGGAGAGGAATCATAGTCTGCATTTTAGTGAATGTTTATGCCCTAATTTTTCTTTCCTGATAAGCCAGGTTCTCACTTGGGTTTGCTTTCCGTGGGGGAGGCCTGCATCCTTACCAACTCACGGAGGGGGGTGTGAGCAGCGCTCCCTGCTTCTCAGCGACCCGGGGTGCACGCACGTGGGGCTGACAGAGCCGCCCGCCCTGCGCGGGGCTCACACTCAGGCGCTCGCCTGCGGGGCCGGCCCTGAGGGGGCATCGGAGGTGCTGACTGACAGTCACCCAGCGCCCCCAGGGTGTGAATGGGGGGCCAGCCCAGGTCTCCAAGGGACTTCACCTCGGACCGTTAGAGAAACTTCTGTAAAACGCAGCCTGTGCCCCAGCAGCGAGGACACGTCTCATGGCACCCGGCCACTGAGCTGGGAAGTCAGCCAAAGCCCCGACGTGGAAATAGAAACCTGGGGTCTCGTGAAACCAGCCCCGAGGGAACGGCCACGTGTGCCGGTTCCAGAGCCACACGGAAAGCAAGACACGGTCCCGGTGCCCTGGGTGGCTTCCGTGACGGGTCCCGGTGCCCTGGGCTGGGTTCCGTGACGGGTCCCGGTGCCCTGGGCTGGGTTCCGTGACGGGTCCCGGTGCCCTGGGCTGGGTTCCGTGACGGGTCCCGGTGCCCTGGGCTGGGTTCCGTGACGGGTCCCGGTGCCCTGGGCTGGGTTCCGTGACGGGTCCCGGTGCCCTGGGCTGGGTTCCGTGACGGGTCCCGGTGCCCTGGGCTGGGTTCCGTGACGGGTCCCGGTGCCCTGGGCTGGGTTCCGTGACGGGTCCCGGTGCCCTGGGCTGGGTTCCGTGACGGGTCCCGGTGCCCTGGGCTGGGTTCCGTGACGGGTCCCGGTGCCCTGGGTGGGTTCGGGTTCGCACGGTGCCCTGGGTGGGTTCCGTGACGGGTCCCGGTGCCCTGGGTGGGTTCCGTGACGGGTCCTGATGCCCCGGGTGGGTTCCGTGATGGGTCCCGGTGCCCTGGGTGGGTTCTGTGATGGGTCCCGGTGCCCTGGGTGGGTTCTGTGACGGGTCCCCCGTGCTCTGGGTGGGGTTCCGTGACGGGTCCCGGTGCCCTGGGTGGGTTCCGTGATGGGTTCCGTGATGGGTCCTGATGCCCCGGGTGGGTTCCGTGATGGGTCCCGGTGCCCTGGGCTGGGTTCCGTGACAGGGCTGGGCTGTGGACCGAGAGAAGGGCCCGCACTTCTTTGGGAGTAGCTGGGACTGTGGGAGTGGAGGGATTCTCTGTGCCTCGATGGTGCGGACGTTGCCCAGAGGTGCGGCTGCCTGTGCGATGGGGACGGCGATGTTTCCGAGTTCGTCAGCGAAGCAGGAGGGTGGGCCCCGAGCTGGCTCTCACTTGAGGCGTCAGTCCCCAGGAGTCCATCGTCCGCGCCCCGACCCGGGCGCAGGGTGGCAGTGACATCGAACGGGGAGGAGAAAGTGCTGGGGCAGGATCGGAGGAGCAGACGGATTTGACGCACTTGAGTTAAAGTGAAGCAGAAAGAGGAGCCGTTATAGCTCAAGGTCACCCCGTGTCTACGTGCAACTTCCTCCGATTCAGCCAGGTCCAGAGAGCAGGCCTGGTCCCCTTGCAGCCCCCACACCCAGGCTGAGTCAGACTCAGGTCATCCTGAGGTTGGACGTCAACCCCCGGTGTCCCTCCCTCGGTCCCAGCCCTCGTCTGCCCCTGGCATCATACTGGCCGCCCGGCCGGCCCTGGGCCATCCACACCCACATCAGAGGGAAGTAACGTGGGGGGTTAGACTCCTGACGGAGGGTCCGGGAATAGCGGTGGGTCCTCCGCTCCCCATCCGTCCGTCTGTCCGCACAGTCTCAGTGGCTCAGTTTGCCCACCCCCCCCCCCCCCGCCACTTGGTGATTTCAGCTTTCCTCGTGGGGGGTGGGGGGGCGTGTGGCAAGCAAGGCCTAGAGAGGGAGCGTCCTCCTTCATGGCCCACGGAGCATGCCGATCTGTTGACGACGGCTGTGTAAGGACAGAAATTCCAAAAGAAGCTACCAAGGCTGCCGTGTGGCCAGAGGGGACTGGATTGGCAAAACCCCGCTGGCGAGTCCTGACAGGGCCATCGCCGCTGGGACTCCCCAGGGCCCCGGCCCGCTTAGCGAGGGAGGAGCCCTTACACAGGCCGCGGGTCCTGTTTATCCTCCACGCAGCCTGTCGCTTCCTCGCTCCGTGTGTAAACAAATATGTTCCGCGTGCGGGAGCAGATGGCTGCTGGCTGGCGTGACTTAATAAGGGCACGGAAGCCCCCTGCATGCCGCCCCACGGTGCAGCCTCCTGGTGCGGCAGGAGCGGCCAGCGTGGCCTGTGTCCCCTCGCCTCGCCTCTCGGCCGCCCGCCCTTTCCTCCCCGACACGGGGGAGCGCGACCCTCCCGAGGCCACTCAGCAAAGCTAAGGACAGAGCCCATAGCGGGAGGGTTTTGTCACTCGTCCTTCCTGCGCGTGGACGAGCCCAAGCGCCCGGTTGACTCTGTGGGCACCCGGTCAGGGCGCAGCCTGAGTCAGGAGAACCTGTCACCGGGCCCAGCGCACAGGAAGCCCCCGGGTCTCTCTCAGCCGGGGCGGGGGGGGGGAGGAGGAGCAGGAAGACTCGTCTGCAAGACGAAGCTGTGAGGACCCAGCGAGGCATTCAGAGGGGGCTCATTGTGGGGGGACCTGGGGGGTGGGGACCGCTGGCTCCAGCCTTCGCAGACTCCAGGCTCCGGCCACGGCACCTGCAGCATGGTGAGCTCTGTGCGCAGGGGGTCGACTCATCTGCGCCCCCTCATTCTCGCCCGTGAAAGGGGGACCGTAGTAGGACTCGCCTCGGAAGTCTGCTCAAAGGACCGAGCTCACATTAGGGGAGCATTCGAACACTGCCTGGCGCCCGTGACCCCCACGCCGCGGCCAAGGGGTGGCGCCTCCCGGCACCCGGACCAGGGATCGGTGCCGGCTGCTCCGCGCAACTGGCGCTGCGTCACCGAGGGGGCGGGAGGACCCCGAGACTGTTCTGAGCAAGTCAGTCCCTTTTGGCGCCCACCGAGACCCCACCTTGGCCTAAGGAAGGCCTGGCGTGTTCTCTGTGCCGCGGGCTCCACAGACACGGCACATGACGGAGGACTCCTGGTTAGAGACCCGTGAGCGGGGACGGGGGGGGGGGGGGGGAGGGCATCTGGGCTCGTCTCCCCATCCCTCTGCACCTGCCCTGGGGGCACTCGAGCAGTGCGACGTGGCCACTTCCTCTGGGCACTCCCTTAGCCACGTCACCTCTGAGTGTGAACCGGCCACTGGTAGTGGCTCCACCAGGGTGAAGTGTTGTAGCTCTAGAAGGTTCTATTAGATTGGAGCCTGCACGTCGCAGAGCCGGGCGCCCTGGGCTGACGGGACGCGTGGCACATGGCTGCTGCCCAGAGGGTGAGCGGGGAGAGCACGTCATGGGCTGGCATCTAAGCGCTCTGCATGCACGGCTGTCAGTCCCGCGCTCCCCTCCCCCCGCCCACCCCCCCCCCCCACCGCAGCTCAGGGCTTCCCCGCACAGCGGGGGCTTCTGTGCCCGACACCGATTTGGGGCAAATTGTGCAACTGAGGAGTCTGAGAGAGGCCGTCTCCGTGGCGTCTGGTGGTCAAGGAGCTCAAAGAATCCCCCGTGGGAGCGGAGCGGGGGGCCGTGAGCGAGGCTCAGCCTCTCCGGCCTCTGCGGTGGGCGCCGCGCCTCGCTGGACCCTGGCCGCACATTCCCGCCACCGAAGGCCACGAGGCCTGCGACCCTCGGTCTTCACCCCAGGCAGGGGTCGCTTCCTGCGTGAAAGGGAAACTGTTCTGAGTTAAAAGCCGGTCGGTAGGGTCTTCCATTTTCCAAAGTCAAAACAAAAACATTGTCGCTACAAACGTAAGGAGTGACTGCCCTCACCCACACCGGACGGAATGTGAGGTCTGACCACATCCAGCCTCAGCTGGTTCATCAGAAAACAGAACGAATACTTACGCTGTGGTGAAGACCACACACGATGAAGCACTTTGTAACCCGTGAAGCACCGCACAGTGGTTATTTTCCCTTCTTTTCCATCTCTGGGGCAAGGCTGCATTGCTGTCGTCCTATGTCTTAGCCCTGTGGTCGGCAAACCGCGGCTCGCGAGCCACATGCGGCTCTTTGGCCCCTGGAGTGTGGCTCTTCCACAAAATACCACGTGTGAGCGTGCACGTACAGTGTGATTGAAACTTGGTGTCCCATGCGCAGAAGTCAGTTTTCGGCCTGGGCGAGTCTATTTTGAAGAAGTGGCATTAGAACACTCAAGGGGCCCAAGAGCCGCATGTGGCTCGCGAGCCGCGGTTTGCCGACCCCTGTCTTAGCCTCATTGAGGACACGTCTGACTTGGCTAAATACCATGAACTGTTGTCATTCTGATGCTCAAACATAATCCCCTCTATAAGCTCCTTGTAAACTTTGTCAATGTCTAACTTTTACCCACTCCAAAATGTATATTCTTGTGCATTGTATTTTTAGGAAGAGATAGCAAAGAAATATTTATGGAATATAAAGTGGAGAGGACATGGAAGAGAGGAAAGTGCTTGCCCTAGTCTCAATGAAATAGCGCAGGAATCGCAGTAAGTCCCTAGAAAACAGTGGAGAGGCCAGAAACAAATCTCAGAGCACCTGAACTTCAATCCAGATGGCATTTCAAATCGGCAGGGAACGTCCAAATTGCTGAATAAATGGACTTGAGGTCATCGCTCTCCGTTTGGAATGGGTGCCTCCCAGGAACTCCTCAAACACTTCTCAAGGGGCTTAAAGATTCACGTGTAAAAACGGTAAAATGGTGAACGTTCTGCGAGAAAACAGGAGATGCTTTTGTTGAATAACGTCAGAGAGGGGAGGGCCTTTCCAGCCACGACGCGGACGCAGAGGCGTTGAGGGGACGCGTGGTGGCTGTGGCTAGGTAGAGGCTGACAACTCGGACGTCGTGAAAACAGCGCTGCGCAGCAAATGACCAGAGAGCCGCGCGACAAAGACAACCCACGGGGAAAGGCAATTCAGAGAAGAAGCCTAATAGTCAAAAACGTGAAGGACGTGTACGCATGCATATAAGCACAACCAATGGATACAAGACACTGGGGCGGGGGGGGGAGGGCGGGCAGGTGAAGGCATGTATTGGGGGGCAGGGGAGGTCGGGGGGAGGTCAACGGGGGAGGGGGGAGGAGACATATGTATTACTATTTGTAAAACTTAAAACAATAAAAATAAATAAATAAATAAATAAATAATACAATCCTGAGATATAAAAAAAAAAATGAAGAGACGGTCAGCCCCATTAATAATTAACAACGTGGCCAGCGATGTGTCTCTCCCACATCGCTGTTTCTCTCTCTCCCCGCCCCTTTAAAAATCCATGGGAAAGCATCCTCGGGTGAGGATGAAAAAGTGAAGGATGAGGAACAAAGCCATTAAAACCTCCATGTAGACATGAGCTCTCGTTCTAACGAAGTCCATAGAAACAGTCACTCTTGTTCGCAGTTGATGAGAAAGTAAAGCATCGTGTTTTGAAAGACAGTTTAACCTTTCGCCTTCGACCCCTAACCTTTCCTTCAGGGCCCTGTCCCGTGGGCGTAGTGGGGATTGGGAGGAGGGTCCCTGTGCCTCGCTAGGAGGAGAGGGCTGTGAGGCGCCTCTTACAGCGGGCCAGGCATGCTGCCCTGGAGGCAAGGGCCGCCGTTCACTGCCAGAGAGGACGCGCGCACGGACACCTGCGGGAAGGATGGAAGCGTGACTCCATCCTCATCCCGTGGGTGGCACGCGTGTGGGTGTGTGCGCAGAGGCAGGACGCGGGTCCCAGGAAAAGCGGGAGCACGTGGATGCAGGCGGAGGGTGGCTCTCGGGGAGGGCGGGTTCCAGTGGCTGAGCCTTTTGCCTGACCGTGACCCTCCCGGCGACGCCAGCACGCGAGGGCGCGCCGTTGCTCCGGCGGCCCCCCCACCCCGAGGTCAAGGCCTCGCACCTTCTGCGGGTGGTTGACCTTGAGACAGGCCCCAGAACCACCACAGGGCCATCCGCCGGGGCCTGTGACCGCTCTCAACAACTCCTCTGCTTCTGTTCAAGTCACAGAGCTAGTTTCCATTGTATTTCCACGCGGCACTGCCCCCGAGCTTGTCTCTGGCACTTACGGGGGCATTTACAAAAGGAGCAGAGCAAACGCAGTTAAACGGGTCACAGTGCTCCCCCGTACTCCCCCCGCCCCCGTCCCTCTGATGCCCCCCGTCCCACGTCACCCCTCTCCTGCACATCCTCAGCTCAGTGGAAACACAGCGTGTGAGGCAGCGGCAGGAGACTGGGAGGGCGCTGCGGCGGGGAAATTGAAGTGACTGACGTCCCGGAAGCCGCTCCTGTTACGATGAACGTTCTCGGATTTTGTTAGGATGAAAGCCCAGCATCATCCTGGAAGCAAAGAGGAGAAGCACCTGCGGGCGGCGGGACGACAACGCCTGTGATCCATCTCGCTCAGGCCTGAGCCGCTGGCCGGGCGCTGACCCAGGCCCTGGAGTCCAGGGACGCACCAGCAGGCGTCTGCCCCTCACAGGGGCCCCGGGCTCGGTACCCTCCCCGCCCTCCCACCACGTCTTCGTCCCCAGGGGGCGGGCACTTCCTGGGCAGCGCCGTATTTTCATTAGAACGTGGACACTAACGCCAGCAGGCAGGGAAACGGAGCCAAAGCCGCATGTATTCATGCTACAGCTTCTCCGAAGCTCCCACTGGCCTCTGGCTCCTGGGGGCCGCGGGGAACAGAAAGAAAAACGCGCTTATTGAAGGCATCGTGTTTCAGACACAGGCTTTGCCTTCTCATCCTTGGTCCAACTCGACGTGTAAGAACGGTGCCTCCGCCTCTGCTCTGCAGCCTCCTTGTGCCACCTGTGAAACAACAGCCCCGGCTTTGCCCGGCGCTCCTGCCCATCCCTGTGCCCTGGACAGAGGGCCCCGCCGACTTCACTCCCCCGAGGCGTCAGGCCCCACGGAGGAGGGCGTGCCGTTTGCCTCACCCCGTGCCCCGGGACCACCTGCACCTGGTGGGACCTCGGGGAATACCTGCGGCCGCAGAGGCAGAGGAAGAGTCCCCAGATCCCGTTGTAACCGCACACCCTCACGGGGTTGGTTGGTACCGGTTTGATTCCCCGTGGCTGTGACATGAGGTCGGCCAGGCCGTCTGAGTAGCCGAAGACGTGGTCGCACCCAGAAAGGGACAGGCCCCCTGTCACGTGTAGAGACGACCCCCGGAGAGTTTACAGCAAATGGCTTAGTGCGCCCCGTATCGTCCTCTGGGTCACATGCGTCCCCCGAGCCCCACAGGCCCCCACGGAGCCTCGTCGTCTTTGAGAGCATAGGGATGCCTGCTGGGCGTTTGTGGGCAAAGAGATGGTGCTTAATTATTGCGTCTTGATGTGGCCCTTGCTTGCCTAACCCTGCTCGTGACACCAAGAGAGAATGCTACGGGCTGTATCTTTCCTCATGCTCCTTTGTTCCTCGAGTCAGATTTATTATTTTTCAACGAGCTTTGAAATTTCCAATTTCCAGGAGGCTTTTGAATGTAGAATGTAATTGCCTTAAATTACCAAAATGGGTGAGATTATCTGAAGACAGTTGTAGGTACCCAGAAAAGCCACTTCAAACTGGGTAAAAAGGAGGAACCTGCTGGAAAGCCTGGTACCCACGGTCATCGGGGCTTCCTTTGGAACAAGACGCGGAGAAACAGCCCCCGTGGGGCATGGAGTGTGACTTAAACGCCCTGGTAGAGAGGCGATGGCTCAGTTCCCCTCAGGAGTAGCTGAGCGGGAAGACCCGGGTCACCAAAGGCTCCCTCTGAGTGTGTCCGTGCGTCCGGGAGAGAAGCGCAGACCCTCCCCCACGCCGCCGCTGCCGTCTCCCCTTCAGGTCCGGGGCTGCGATGGGAACTGACAGCCCTGTCACCATGTCCCTATCACCATGTCCATCGCGGAGCAACTGCACCTGTCCTTTCTCTCGTCTGCAGACCGAGCTGCTTAAAATCCGAGCGATACGCACGCAAGTTCCAGAACCTGGTTTACTGCGCGGAGTGGTCTTGCCGTGGCCCTCGGGCTCTGAGGCCTGAGCCCCTGGCAGGGCGATACGCGCCGCGTCATGCTCGCCGCTAGAACGATGGCAGCCAGGGCCGCAGGCCGCCAGTTAGCCCGAACTGTGCAGATCACGCGTGGAGCAACTTACCCCAGGTTGATAACTGATGGGAACATTCCCAACTCAATATGGATACATTTCCCTCATGGAAAGCTATTTTTGTCCTTATCATCAAGTTTCCCCAGGTAATAACTCTTTACGTATATTTCTAAAGGATTTACTAGTATAATTTAAAAATCCCTCTCGGCCGGCGTGGCTCAGGGTTGAGCGTCAACCTATGAACCAGGAGGTCACGGTTCGATTCCCGGTCAGGGCACCTGCCTGGGTTGCGGGCTTAATCCCCAGTCAGGGGCGTGCAGAAGGCAGCCAATCCATGAGTCTCTCTCATCACTGATGTTTCTGTCCCTCTCACGCTCTCCCTTCTTATATGAAATCAATAAAAATATATTTAAATATATATCGAAACGAAAGTCCCAATGATAAAATTGGATAGATGTGTCATACCATCTGTTCTTTTCGTAGAAACCTAGACAGTGTGCATTTAAAGGTTACATATAAGAGCATTCTAAATAATCTGAAGATAATTCAAAATACTGGGGACAACACCGGACCTCTATAGACGGTTCTGGTGGCGGCCCTAGGAGGAGAGCGGGTGTGGCGGGAAGAGCCCTCCGCGGCCGATGGAGCCGTCCTGGCTTCTCGCCTCCCTCAGCAGCGTGTGTGGGGATCACGGAGCTCAGAAACGCGAGCTCGCAGTGTAATGTCAATGTCTTACTTACATTTTGAAAATCCTTTCATCCCCGGCATCAACCCCGCCGTGGAGTGTGCTCAGTACGCTTGTTCAATTTTTTTTTAAATTTATTCTTTAAATACGCTGAGTCAGTTGTATCTCAGAAGATCCTGAGCATGGACAGAGAGAGCAGGGCTCACATTCAGATCGCTGTCTCGCCCGCCAGCCATGAACCGCTACTGCCGCGGGTCATATGACTTCAGAAAGATGCCGTTTGGTTGGTCTAGTTAAAATAAGTAATACTTTACATGGCAGTACTATTCTACTGTATATTAATTTTTAATATACTAATGAAGTTAAATCCCTGTGGACTCAAAAATAAGATGTATTTTATTGCACAGGAAAAAATGTTTAATTTATTTTCACGAGTATGGCTGGTTTCATTTATGTCAGTTAGTAGAAATCTAGTTAGCAAATGTATATTTCATTTAAAAGTGGCTATGTTAATAGCATTCCTCTGAGTGTGCTCATCAATACATGTAATCAATCACCTATTCAAGCAATAGAACAAACCTTCTAGCTCAGTGAAAGGCTCTTTTGCAAGGAAAAAAAGAAAGAATTAGAATGCCAAGAATCCTTATTTATAAAGTGAAGGAGAGCAAATTTCCCTTTTGACGCCCAACTTCTACTTAAAGCAAAACAGCGAGCAGGCTGTTCTTCCCGTCTCCCGTTGCTCAGGGCACTCGAAGTGGTGACCTGGGCTCACCGCCCTACAAGAGTGCAGTGTGGCTGATGGCAGCGCCCCCTAGGGACAGAAAGTAGGCGTTGAGGGTGACTGGAGCAGGTGAGAGCAGACTGGAGAGGACCCTGCATTTCTGACACCACCCACTCCCACGTATCCTTGGCAGGAACCGGACAGGGGTGGGCAAAGGCAGGTCTACAGAGGTGAGCACACGAAACACCGTTTATTTTTGTGTTCACATTGATCGGTTGATTAGTATATTGTTTCCTTGTATTAGGTAACCCTGCTTTTGCCCACCCCTGTACTCTACTGACCGATTACTGCTGGGCTCCGACTGGCCTGTGTGAAGTCCGGAGGAAACGCACCGAAGCCCCTCTTCCTTGTGTTCAATATCCGTTTCGGTGGCTGGGAGTGGGGGCGCCGGCTTTATTTCACTTCAGAGTCGACGCTGCCTCCCTTGGATGTGCGCTCGGAAAGTGGCATTTTCGAAGTTGCTCCCTGGGATTGGTGGAGAGGGAAGGGAATGGGGATGAGGGAAAGTCACGTCTCGGTAAGTTTTCTCGGCTGCCTTTGCCCAGGTGCCCTGTTGGTGAGCAGCGAGTTGGGTTAAGCCCAAATTCAGTGGCTTAAGAAACAGTAGATTTACTTATCCTCCCAGTTACTGGGCTACCACTGGGCAGGTCCCACTGAAACGGGAGAAGGGGGACTCTGGTCCGCAGTGGCAGGGACATGCTTCACGCGGCCCCAGAGCCCTGTCGCCCAAGGCGCAGGGGCTGCAGGAGGGTGGGCAGCGCGTCCAACAGGCCTGGTCTGGCGGTGGCACGTGGCACGGGACTTCCCGGCGGCTTTGAAGCAGCAACCGTTTTTGCAGTGTGAGGCTCTGGCCTTCCCTCTGCTCTCTAACCCATTTCTCACTCTTCTGAATGGTGCGGCGGGAACGTGATTGTCCCCAGACCGCTGCTGGGCTGCGCCACCCCTGCCCCGAGGATTTGCCCCCGGGTCACTCGGACCTGAGTTCCTCTCACAGCAAGCCCCCGCCTCTTCTGCTTCCATCACTGTCTGCTCTCCTGCCCTCACCTCCTTCTCCCCCATTCCCTCCCTCTTCCCGACCCCTCGTGCCCCCGCTTGGCTTTGAGGGTCAGCTTGTCAGGGCCCGTGGAAAGCTTTGCCAGGTTGCTTTGGGGGCTGCTCTGAATTTATTAGAATGCGTGGGAAACTGACATGTTTACAATACTGAGTTTTTCCATTCATAAAAAATCACGTCTCTATCCCTCTCATTCTCTTTGCACTTCATTCATGGTTAAATAGTTTTCCCGTGAAGGTTTTGCACAGCTTTAGTTCAAATTCGCTTTTTAAAAATACTTTGCTGTTTGGTCCTTAGATTTTTTTGTAACATAATCTCTTAAATGTGTATGATTATAACTGAAACTGTGGTACTACACCTTGATTTTTCGCCAATTCAGGGATTACTGAGCGAACTAGAGAAAAATCCATTTTATGCCAATCAGTGCACTTGACTTTGAATAATTCATTCAGTGGAATACTTTTAAAGAAGATCAGATGCGATGAATTAAGCTATCTGGAATAGATTGGAAACGTTTCCGTTTTGTTTTCATTTAAAATGCGTTCCAAATGCGTGAACCGCGTAGAAAGGATCCCCGCCGTAACTGTCAGATTCCCCAAATCCCACGGCTCCGGAGGCCTCGCGGTTCCAAAAGACGAGCGCTCCTGTTTACAGCCTGCTTCCAAACCGGGAGGTGGGCGCGGGAGGGTGCGTTCCGCTTGACGTGTTTTGACATGTGAAAAGCACAAGCAAAGCGCTTTCACCGCGGCGTTGGAGCCAGCACTCGTCTGGAAACGGGAATACGGCTGTTGGCTGTGGTCCCCACAGACATCAGTCGCTTCAGGAGCGCCACTGGGCGGGGTCTGCTTAGGCCTCACTCGTGCGCCTCCGGCTCTCTGCAGTGCCTCCCACGTTTCGGAAATGAATTTAAACTGTGTCACTATCCATGACCGACAGCATGTGCATTGGCCAGACGTAGTGCCCCTTCGTGAATACCTTCCAAAACTCGCACCTCTCTGCTTGGCTGTGTTACTTGCTTGCCCGCCCTCACTGTCATCTTATCCCCCAGCACTCAACACAACAGAGGCCCCGCCAATGTGGCTCGGGGTGGGACGTCGACCTATGAACCAGGAGGTCACGGTTTGATTCCTGGTCAGGGCACATGCCTGGGTGTGGGTTGGATCCCCGGGGGACGGGGGAGGGTGGGGGTGGGGGGTGCAGGAGGCAGCCGATCCATGATTCTCTCTCATCATTGATGTTTCTATCTCTCCCTCTCCCTTCTTCTTTGAAATCAATAAAAATATCTTTTTTAAAAATAAAAATAAATAAATGTACACAAGTGCAGTTTGGTCTTATTCCCAGGCAGTGTTGAATTCACCCAGTGAGATCCTCATAAAAGTTCCACCGATTCAAGACCCCACCCGTGACAAAGCGAAGGGACAGAGCTACCCCAGGAAGAGCACCCAGACCCCTCGGCCACCCTGCTCTCGCCCCTCCGCCCCAGGAAAGCCGCGGCCTCCGTAGGGCCGGGATCTAGACCGCAGGGTCAGGGTTGGTCTCCACCCAGCCACGCCGTCATCACCACCCCCGCGGCTAACAGCCTCGGAACGTGCCGGCGCTCCCTTACCCTCCCAAGGCGCCTCGGAGGTGGGAGCACACGTTGCAGCTGGAGAAGCTGCTGGGGAACGAGAGCCGGATCCGCCCGGGGCCCCTGGCTGCATGGCCCAGAGACTGCTGCCCCGGGCCCAGGCCCTGAGCAGGTTCTGTACAGGCGATCTCACGCTTCTTGCCGTGACCTGAAGGGGCATGACGGTTTGCCGTGTGATGGGTGAGGAAACCATGGCTCAGATAAAATGACTTTCCCGCCTCGGAGCCCAGCCCTCCCGGCCTCCAGGCCGGAGGCTGAGGCCGTGCCAGGACACCACCTGCACCGATGAGGGGAGAGACAGCCTGTGGGGGAGCCGGGGGCCACATGCTGCAACCTCACAGCAGGTCGCACGCAGCCATCATGCTGCCAGTCACGTCTCACCTGCGCGCTATGCACTGTCCGTGGTGCTGACCCGAGGTAGAACGCGATTCTAGAGTGTCCTGTTGAACACCTCCGCTGGCATTTTAAAGGTCGCAGGTGGGCTTCTGAGCAATAACTGAAAATGGCCTGTTCACAACCAGGGGTGGATTCTGACCGCTCTGCCCCAGCTGGAACAGTGCGTTAGGTGGTCAGCGATCGCCTAGGAGTGTAATTAGCACCAACCCATTTTCTAATCCCCGCCTGTTAATTGTGCCCCTGAATAAACACGTAGCTGACACGTTCATCGTCATTCAAATAGCTGGTCGCACTTGCAGGAGTGGCGTCGTCTCCCAGCTCTGGCTTTGTATTGTGCTGCTCAGTTCCATGCGCCATTTCTAGGATAATCATCCCAAACCCCTGTTTTGTCCCTAGAGTGTTGGTGAAAACAGGATTCTAGAGCAGGGGTGGGGAACATCCGGCCTGGGAAGCCATCTGGTCTGGCCCTGCAAAGGCATGAGGCGTGAGCTAATTACATGTTTGACCAAACACAGCAGGCTCGTCTTTAAGCCGATAATTGTGTATGGCCCTTGAATGATGTTATAAAGATGCAAATGGCCCTTGGCAGGATGAAGGCTCCCACCCCGGTCACAGCGGTGACCTTACACTGCCTGCGTGGCTGTCCTGTGGTGGCCAGCACAAGTGGCCACAAACTTGGTAGCTTAAGACTCCGAATGCTTTCTCTCGAGGCTCCGGAGGACAGAAGTCCAACGTCGGCTTCCCTGGGCAGAAATCGAGGTATCGGAGGGCCCCGCTCCCTTGTCGGGCTCTCGGGGAAGCGCCTCGCCTCGTCCAGCTTCTGGTGGCTGCCAGCATGCCTCTGCCGGTGGCACCATCACTCTAGCTTCTGCCTCTGACTCTACATCTCCTCCGCCTCTTCGGCATGTAGCAAAGCCCCCTCTGCTCCTCAGTGAGCACACTTGTGATTGGATGTAAGTCCCCCCGGATAATCCAGGATAACCACCCCCTGTCACAATCCTTAACTCCATCACATTTGCAAAGAGTCCCTTTCCTTCTCAGGCAGCATTCACATGTTCCGGGCATCAGGATCTGATAGGTGTCAGACCATTCTTCCGCTGGTTACCCTGTCCGCGCGATTTCAGACAAATTAGTTAATCTCTCAAAATTCCATCTTCTTAGCCAAGGTGTGTAACAATACTCTTGATTTCATAGGCTTGCTGGAGGCTCACATGAGATAATATGTGTAAAGCATTTGCCCAGCGCTTGGGGGACAAAAAGATTTCAACCAATAATAGCTATGTGTTCTGTTTCTATATGCAAAAATGTCAGTGTCGTTCTGCGGAGAGGATAAAAGTGCTGAATCTGGACTTTCCATGCAGGAAATGGTGGAAGGTTTGGGGGAAGGGAGGCGGGCTCTCGGCAGACACAAAGCTAAAGAGTTTCTGCAGCAGGCGTGATAGCAGACCACAAATGGGCCGGCAGGAAAGAAGGGAGACCGTGAGGAGCAAAATCCACCCAAAGGACTAACGTTTTGCGGTTTCTGCTACTGTTTTCTTCTCCCTTCCGTGCCTTCTCGGGCTCTGCGAAGGTGCCTGTCCTCTGACACTTCTGGGAAGTCCAGGAGCCCCCTGTACCTGCTCATCACCCCTCCGGCTCTTCCTCCTCAGCTTCCTTCCAGGGGCCTGTGCACAGCGCCCACGGGTGACCGGGGGAGGCCCTCTGCAGGCTTGTCCCTGATCAGGAATCCCAAGACGTGGTCTCTGCCACCGCGGCCTGATCACTGTGGAAGCGCCAGCCACCAAAGGCGATGGGGTGCTCCCCCTCCTGCCCTGGGTCCTTCCCCCGATGCCTTCAGCCGACTTCCCAGCACAGACACAGAGCCCATCCCCTGAATGGCGAGTTCCTCCGTCTCACCGCACGGAAATTCATACGGCGAAGCCATGAAGCTCCCATCTGCCTCCTTCTCCGCTGGTACATGTTGTATCAAGCTAAACCTGCCATATGTGTGACATGTCTGAGAGAAAGGAAAATCTCTGCATTTTCCCCAGAAAAGCCTGATCATTGCCTGGCGTGTGCCCTCCTGTCGGGTCGCCGACTCCTCCCCACCCCACCCCCCCCCACCCCCGTCCCAGGGGAGTCAAGCGGCCGGACCTCGCTCGTCCCCGTCCACCGCTTTGCATAACGGGGGTCAGGGCGGTCTCCGTTACACAGGGAGAGCCGCGGCACGCTTCACGGGGGCCGGGCACATCTTCCAAGGCCCATCCGTGCCTCACCCACTAACCTGCTTTTAAAATGCCGCCTCAGAAATGACACATGAGCTCTTCTCAGAGTGGCTTCTGTCCAAGCATCTCCCGTTGCTTTGCGGATGCTGTCCCATTCGTCTTCGCTACATGCCTCGGAAAGTGAGCCCACGGACAATGTCACGCCACCTTGGACAGGGCCAAACCCCAGCGGGTGGGCGTGGACGGACTCTCGGCCATGCCTCGGAACCCTCCACCCCTCTGCCCTGTCAGCCGCGGGGCGTAGGCGATGATCTCGTGAGCATCCTTTGCAGGCAGCCGATCGTCCCTTCTGCGGCTCGGGCTCCACTCCCGCGGAAGCTACTGGAGGATGTCTTGTCTTCCTTCCTTAGCCCGCAGGTTCAGTATCCGCGGCTGATTGATGCGAGTTCACACCCTGAACGCAACGCCCTTCAATGTATAGGTCTCTAAGAGCCTTTAAGATCCAAATACCAGGGAGGACCGTGAGCATTACAGGCGGGTGCGTTGTTGACTACGGTGCGTGAGCTCGCCCGTAGACGCGGGGGGCCTCCTAGCTGGGCTAGCGATCAAATCAGCGGACAGATTGCCAGGAGGAACCTATGAAAGCGCCGAGGACAGTGAGGCCGCATTGGGCATCTGTGACGTCCTGGACGAGAGAGAAACGAGAGGGACGCATCTTAGATTTCAGAAGTGAGAACGGGTGCCCGGCCGGCGTGGCTCAGTGGCTGAGCATCGGCCTATGAACCGGGAGGTCGCGTTTCAATTCCCGGTCAGGGCACGTGCCCGGGGTTGCAGGCTCGATCCCCAGTGTGAGGTGTGCAGGAGGCAGGCGATCATGGTTCTCTCTCTCATCATGGATGTTTCCTATCTCTCTCTCCCTCTCTCTTCCTCTGTGAAATCAATAAAAAAAAATTTTTTTAATTAAAAAAAATATATTTTCTGGCCAGAGCGTGGTACTAAGCCCGCCACCTTCTCGCTGGGGCACACTGCGTCCTGAAAGGCGAGGGCGCTGGTAGCCCCAGATCCACGCACTGCTCTGGGGTTCCAACGACAGCACCCCCCAGTGTAACTGCCGGTGACACTCAGCGCGCGAAAAGCAAGTCCCAGTGACGCAGCCTTTCTTTGCAAAGCGGCCGCGTCCCCTCCGACTCCGTCTTTTCTCTCTGGTTTCAGCTTCGCTCGTTCATGTCTGAGACCCGCGTGAAAGGCGGCGGCGAACACTGGCAATATGTCACACGCTCGTCGATCTGTAATCGCCGACCCAGGGCCGCCCATGGAGAGAGGACCGGCCAACACCTGCCAGCCGGCCGCGGCGCTGAGCGGGCACGGTCTGGTAGAAGCGAATAGATGCTTTGAGGGAAATCTCCGGCCAGAAACGGGTGCCTGGTGTCCTACCGAAGACTGCCCGGCTCCGGCGAAGGAAACCACGTACCTGCCGATGGGCTCTGTGGGGCAGGCATGGTCTCCGTGGCCAAGTGGCCTCCCGCGGTCCAGGGCTCGGCCCTCCAGCCCCGAGCCCTGCATGGAAGCCCACCCTTGCCCCTCACTCCGCCCCCCCCAGTCCCTCCAGGATCAGAGGCAGTGCAGCCCCCCACTTCCTCCAGCCCCTCATGCAAGTCTCCACCCTGACTTTGTAAAGTGAAAAGCCACAGGCCTTTCCTGAGTCCGGCTCACCCTCCGTCCCCGTTCCGCTTCTCACACACAGTCTCAGCCCTGGCTTCTGTGGCTCCGTGGATTAAGCATCACCCTGTCCACCTAAAGGTCCCGGTTCAGTTCCAGGTCAGGGCACAGGCCCAGGTTGTGGGCTGGATCCCCAGTGTGGGGCGTGCAGGAGGCAACTGGTCCGTGATTCTCTCTCGTTGATGTTTCTATCCCTCTCTCCCTCTCCCTTTCTCTTTCTAAAAATCATATTTAAAAAAAAAAAAGTCTTATTGGGAAACCTCAGTGTCCTCACTTTTCATTGCTGCTCATTCCATCTCGAAGTAAACGTTTTCCTGAAACTTTTCGCGTCCAGCAGCCGGTGCCTTCTCACTCCCAGACTCTTGCCTTCTTTCCTTCCCGCCCCCCACCCCCGCCCACGACGCCCTCATTCCCTGCTCTCGGCCACGTCCAGGGCCTGACCTGCTCTTTCTCTTCCCCCTGCTGCCTGTCCATCTCCCTAACCCTCTGCCCTCTGGGCATCCAGTCATCTAACAGATCTGTTGGAGTTCTAGAAGTTTCCACACCTCCACCTGCCTGGAGGCACCTGTCCTAGCACATCAAGAAGGTTCCCACCGGGGCCCCGTCGTTACCAGAAAATTCGGTCCCACTCCCATTTCTCTGGGAGACATGGGGCCATCCGGGATGCCCCTTCCCTGGGACTCCCCACTCTCCACTGATCCCCAAATCTTACATTACAGAATGTTTCGTTTCCCCGCGAGTCTCTCCTTAGTCATGCCTGCGTTCAGTCCCTCCTAGTTGCCCACCCATTTCGATGGTTTTCTAACTAGAGGTTTTTACGTCCCTGTATCCCCAACCCCTGGCCCTTGACCCACAGACTGACAATGTCCTTCAAACCATTCAGGATGCCGGACCAGCCCACTGTCTGCGGGCCCTGGAGGTCCTCCAGTCCTTTGTGACGTTGGCCATGCTCCTCGGATCTCTCTGTGCCTCAGTGTTACCACCTCTGCCATAGGGCAGTAGCAGGAACTGCCACCCAGGGCGATGGGGAGGAGGAGAGCCATGAACCCCAGCCGCGCCCTGAGGACCAGGCGCCGAGTGAGCGTCCCTGTGGTCGTTGTGGCCAGTCCTCGCTTCTTCCCTGACTGCTCTTGCTGGCCATGGACGCCTGCCCTTCCTCTCACCCTCTGGCCTCCGTTTCCTCGTCTTCTCTGCAGGAGAGTCCTCCCTCTTCTCCCCACCAGTTCTACGCCAAGGTCACCTCAGTGTCTCCTTCTTCAGGGACTGTCCCAGGCTCAGGTCACCCTCCTCCCACCCCCACGCGGGGGAAACCGGCGGCATTGTGTGCGCCCTCTGTGCTCCCCCTGGCTCCGGAGCCAGGACCTACCCCAGCACTTGGAACGGGGCAGGTCACCACCCCTCCTGCCTGGTGGCCCCTCGCTGGCTGCTGGGCTCGGGACTGATCCATCTTGAAATGTCCCTGGGCTTTAAATTCCCAAGCCCAGCGCGGGGCGTGCCGTGGGGTAAATCAATAGTGGTGGAATGAAAAGTTTTCATTATAAATTTAATAAAAATCATGGCAAAGGACCCTTGTTTTTGTGCTGGGTTTTGATTCTATCATTATTGGTTTAGGGTGTTTATTCTACCCTGAAACTTTCAAAACCAATTTCAGATCTTCTCTTAAAATAAGGATTTTTTAAAAAATCTCTTATTGGCTATTTGACTATGTAAAATTCTTTCCTTTTCTATGAGAAATCACAAGTAAATTGTATATGGACTAGAGGCCCGTTGCACGAAGATTCATGCAAGAATAGGCCTTCCTTCCCCTCGCTTCACTCCCGGCCGCCCGCAAGTCTCCACTCCCCAGAGCGCTGCTGCTGTAGCTCCCTCCACCCCCCGCCCTCCCTGTCACAGCAGGCATCCCGCCCCGCCCGGCTGCTCCACACCTGTGTATGCGAATTTACCTGCCATCTTCGTTGGGTTAATTTGCATACTCCTGATTGGCTGGTGGGTGTCGCGGAGGTATGGTCAATTTGCATATTTCTCTTTTATTAGTGTATGTATTTTAAATTTCCACATCTCAGAAAAGGCATGACCACTGAAAAATGCTCAATTGTTTTAACATCACTGCAATTCGATAAGTATTTTGGATGTTTATTTGCAAAGAAACAGAATTTTTATCTTAAAAGACTTGCTTGGCAGAGCCGAGCATCACCATTGTGCTCCACCAGAAGGAAACATTTGTGGTCCCGGGTTTTCTGTTGTTGTTTTAATTCCTTGCTCTTTAGATGGTTGTATAAAACGTATGTTTTTTTTAACGCATTGCCAAGGAGAAAACGGGACAGCAAATTCCATAGCGCGAGGAGGCTCTGCCGCGGGCCCCCTCCCCCCGACGCACAGCGTTGTCTGCACATGTTCACATCCTTCCCCACGGGGTTCTGTTCCAGGCCTGGGAGAGACAGCCTCCCACAGAACAAGCGAGCGTCCAGAGGAGACGTTTTTCTCTGTGTCCCTGCGGATCAGCACACGCCTGCGCCGTGTGGGTTCAGACAGTCGCTGCGCTGTGTGTGCTGGTTAGGAAAGTGTGCAGAAGCGAGCGCTTCCCCGGAGGCGAGTCTTCACCGTCACTCCCATCGGCACCGGAAGCATGGGCTCGTCACATAAGTGACTGTGCCTTGGCCATCATGAATAAATTTTGAGTTTATCTACTAAAACTTATATTTCGGTCCAAGAAAAACGAGTCACGTGGTCTTAATTTTTTTTCTTAAATTCTCACCTAAGGATATGTTTTTCTATTGATTTTTAGAGAGAGTGCGAGGGGGAGGGGGGAATGAGGTAAATATCGATGTCAGAGAGACACATTGATTGGTTGCCTTCTGCATTCGCCCCAACAGGGGCCAGGGACCAGGGATCGAACCCGCAACCCAGGTCCATGCCCTTGACCCGGAATCAAACCTGCAGCCCCTGAGTGCCATGGGCCAAAACTCTCACCATTGAGCCATACCAGCCAGGTCCATAGTCTTCAAGTTTTTAACCGAACTTAAGTATTATGAAAACTACCCTTCCAGGATGAAGTGCGAAATGAAATCAATGTCAGAAGTTTACAGACATGTTGCATAACAACGTTCTTCCTGGGAAATGATGGAGGCGCGGTGTTTATCCCTCAGAGCCCTTCACATCTCCCCCCGCAGCATTTCTTCTGAAACCCCCCGTGTGTGCTTACATCGGGTCTGCGGTTCCGTGCTGGCTGCTGAGCCTACGGGCCACGTCCGAGGGCACGGCCGGCCAGGGGTGCGGAACTTGGCGAAGAAAAGACGCTGCCAGCCCAGCTCTCGTCGGCAGTGGAGGTTTGCGCAATGGCCGGTGATTTTCCTAAATGACCTAGTTTAACCACGTAAAACACTGTGAACTTGAGATGACGCCACATTCAAGTCTTACTTGATCTCTGACTCGTGAGCTCAAGAAAAGGGGAAAGGCTGTTTGACGACGCTCGGTGGCTGTTCGTGACAGACGGCGCCTCTGAGCTCCCAGCGTCTCCCTCCGGGCAAGAAGAACAGACGCCTCCTGGCACCCTGTGCCCCCGGGGTCACGGCCGCGGTCTGTCCTGCGCGGACCATCGGCTCCCGTGCGATGCTCAGCTGCATATTAATGAGAGACAAAGTGTCCGGGATGTCGAGGGGTAGCTCCGGGGCCTGGCATGCACATCCAGATCCTCCAGAGCCTCCAAAGTGCCCGTCTCCCTTTCCCGCTGGGAGGCTAACAGGGAGGAACCCTTCGCCTCCCGCTCTGCGTTCTCCTCGCTGGGCCAGGAACCGAATGAGCAGAGAGGAGTTACAGGAGAAAACCGAATTGTAATGCGTGTGCGCACAGGGAATTCACATAAGCATGGACATTCCAGAGACAGGGAGGCAACGCTGGGAGACATATTTGGGCATTGGGAGACATTTTGGACAAAGGAGAACGGGGAAGACGGGATATTAGGTTTCAGAAGTGAGATGGGCCATTGATAGGTAGCTGAGGAAGAGCTGACACGGGGCCGGGAAATTCTTGCAGGCACCTCGGAAACCATGGCACACAGGGCCTGTCTAGCTAACAGGTTCCTGTCTGAAGCCCCTCCATTGACCGCACTTGATTTAAATGCGGCTCAGGCTGCACCCTAAGATTCCCTCCCTGGAGCGGGTTTTATATCTGAATCTCTTGGGCAGGAAAGAAGGGAGGGCAAAGGTTCTTTCTGAGTCTTGTTTCTTAATAACCAGCTTCAAATCAGTAGCCCCGAAGGCAGCTGCGGGGGGCAAAACGTCGGCTCTCTTCCACGCTCATGGGACCAGACAAGGCTAGACCTCAGGAGAGACCCCGGGCATAGCTGTGGGTGCCACAGGATTCGGGTTCCCCTCGGGACTTCCCTCCCTAACCGCCCGCTCCTGACAGAGCCGCCAGGGTGGGCGCCTTGACCAAGGAAGCTGATGCCCACGCCCTGCCCTGAAGCGGGCGGTGATGCTGACTGGCCTGGGCCGTGTGGCTGAGGACAACCGTCTTCATTCTTCCTCAGACGGAGCCCGCAGCAGCAGCAGCAGCAGCTCCCCGCCATGAGCATGGCTGGAAAGAAGAAAGAAATGATGCCCAACAACGGTCAGAACTCTCAGATGCCAGTGGTGGCGCCGCTGCAGGAAGGCGGGCACTTACAATGGCCTGCGGAAGAGCATTTCAACGTCTCCTCCCACCCACCCCCACCCCTCTGGGTCCCCCCCGTCCCCCGTGGGGACGTCCCGGGACCCAGGGAGAGTGGGGAGAGCCCATTCTTCGGCCTTGGCCCTGGGACGCTGGGGCCAGTGGTCTGTCGGTGGTGGTGCCTGGAGAAGCACCTCCCGCAGCGTGGACCCGAGCTCATAGGTGCTGCAGCTGCATGAGCTCAAGGTCGCTCGGCCGACAGAAAGGTCAGGCGGTATAAATGGCTCTCGTGGGTACTCTGTGGCCATGTGTCCGCCAGCGCCGCGGCAGGGATGACGAGGAAACGGTCAGCACCCTCGATATTCAGGTGGAAGGTGAGACGGACCTTTGACAGCTCAGGAGTACTCGGACAGTCATCATGAATGGCGTGGCCCCCTCCTCATTTGTAGCTTATACTACAGAGGAGGCTCCTGGAAAAGCCCTCACATCCTCTCTAGCGGGTCAGACAAAAGCATCTTAAAACTGTCGAGGAAGGAAAGGAATTCAACAGGCCACAGGGATTTACCAGAAATCATGTGTGCGGGCATCACTGCCCGCTCACGGGCAGTGTAACCCTGCTGGGTTTAGCAAATAAGACCACGGGATGAGCCAGCCAGCGGGGCTCAGTGATTAAGCATCCACCTCTGAACCAGGAGGTGACAGTTCAGTTCCCAGTCAGGGCACAGGCCCAAGTTGTGGACTGGATCCCCAGTGGGGGGCGTGCAGGAGGCAGCCGATCCGTGATTCTTTCTCATCGTTGATGTGTCTCTCTCCCTCTCCTTCTCCCTTCCTCTCTGAAATCAGTAAAGATTTTTTTTAAAACAAACAGACAGAAAGCCAGTCTGGATTCCAGATGAACAACAAATACTTTTTTTAAGTGTTAAGCGTATGTCATGCCGTATTTAAGGCATACTAAGACATGTTTGCTATTTACCTAAAATTTAAAGTTACGAGATATCCTGCGGCTTGTCTGGCAACCGCACTGCTAACATCTCTAACCACATGTCTCACACATGCGTGACCTATGTCCTGTGGTCACCTACATGACATGTGCCAAGCCACCACATCAGTGAACAGGCCCAAGGTCCCTCTCCGTGGGACACTGGAAGTTAAGTTACTGGAGGTACTTACCACCCTCGAGGAAATTAGCATTAAAAAATGGAATGTGAAAAGCATGCTATATATTGCATATACAAGGTATTATATTTTACACTAGAGGCCCAGCACACAAAATTCATGGACGGGTAAGGTCCCTAGGCCTGGCCGGCAATCAGGGCCGATCGGGGCTTTCCTTCCCCTGGCTGCCGGCTGCCAGCAGGAGCCATCCTTCGTTCCCCACCACCCCCTGGTGGTCAGCACATGTCATAGCAAGTGGTCGAACTACCGAGGAGATAATTTGCCTATTAGCCTTTTATTAGATAGGATTGCGTATTTGTATATCGTGACGGATAACGGAGAATGAGGCATCCTTGGCCTCCACGGCCCGCACACGAGATCTTTGAACCAACCTTCCACCCACTGCTCGGCTGCTCGGCTGCTCACCTCTGTCCTAGAGGAAACGCCCCGCCAGTGGGGGACCCTGCTTCCCCTGCGCCTCCCCTGCTTAGAAATGTCCAGGAATGCCCACCCGGTGCACAGACCCTTCCTGACCCCCTGCCCAAGCGTCTGCCTCCTCTCCCGGCATCTCACCCTGTGCCGAAAGGTGACAGTGCCGGCCGGTGACCACAGGCCTGGCTTCTGTAAACAAGCCGTGGCATTGGTGGGACAGGAGAGGGATCGGGAAGCGAGGGGCCACCCCCAGGCTGCGGTCTCAGGAAACCAGCTCTGGGGGGGGGGTGTGTGAACGTGCAGAACGATGAGTACCAGTTGGATGTGGGACGGCCGGGATGAAAGGCATGGCGGCCGAGGGTCCAGGCCTGAGACAGGGACGCGCCCTGTGTGTTTAAGGACAAGGAGAGCCCCTGACCAGCCCAGGTTCAAGGTCAGGTAGACCTCTGTAATCCATGGAAACGCTTTGAGTTCCGTGGCACAACTGGAGCGCTACAATGGGAAAAGGTATCTGCCAGGTATTTTAAGCATCAGAAACAAGGAAGTTAATTTAAAATTCCTCTGATCTGTGTCTTTAAAAATTCTTTTTTTTAATATTGCTGTAAATCCACTCGACGGATTCTAAACCCCACGCCAATTCAAACACTCCTTCCAGCCTCGCATTCTCTCCTACCCCCTCCAACCGAAGACTGTATCCCAGCGCCGCGGCCGCCAACCTTTGGGCCCTCACGGACGACCGCCGTCCCGGGGGGCCTCCGTGTCCCAGCGCGCGCTCTCACCCCGCTCCCTCGCTGTGTCGAGCTGGCCTGGAGCCTGTGGTGTGTCTCGCTGTTTCTCTGTCACTTTCAAATTCATTTGATTCCTCGCTCTGGAGTGCCCTCTCCCCGCTCTTCTCCGAGTTCATCCTGCAGGTCAGATTAGAGACCATCTTATTGGAACTCTCTCTGGACCCCTGCGACAGGCTGTGTGCCCCCCTTCCCCCCACTGGGTGAAAACCCGTGTAGCCCCCTGTGAGCAGCCTGGGTTTCTCTGTGTCTCAGCTCCCTCCACCTCCCTCCCGCAGGGCGGTCAGCCACGCTTCCGGCTTCAGCCTTCATCTACAGGCTCTTGACTCCAGGACTTCAGCTCCAAATTCCCCCAAAGCATGAATTTATGTCTCAAACCACCTGTCTTCCCCAAAGTCCCAGCATGATGTGCCCACTCGATCTCTCAGCTCATCTCTCATCTTGCCCAATCCTGCCCCTGCTCCCACTCCACCTTCTCCATCTACCAGGCCACCAGCTGGCCCGGAGCCCATCCACCCTCCCTCTCCTTCCTGCCCCTTCCTTCCTAGTCCAGTGGGTCCCCAGCCCCTCGGCGCCGCCTCCTCCCTGCCCCTGTGCAGCCACCTCTCCCCCTCTGCTGCTGCGGCTGCCTGGACTCAGATGAGGAGCTCCCGCCATCACCTTCAAACTCTCTGTGATGGACAGCGAGCGGCCTCGACAGTCACCTCCGGCCTTGAGTCCAGAACCAGCCACAGGGCTTCCTGGGTGACCATCCCGGCCGGAGCTCCTCTAGGATGCCCAGGAGAGTGTGGTCCCCTCCGGCTCCCCCTCCCGCGTCCCGCATGGGGACACTGCCTCCATCCTTGACACCCACTGCAGTGTTGATCTCCTGACTTCTCTCCTGTGGCATCTTCGGTGCTTCTGTCCTAGGACCATGGTGATTGCATCGGACACACCCAGGTTCCCAGATGATTCCCCCGGGCGGGGTCCTGGGTTAAGCCCTTTGCAGGGTTTCTGGGTGTGTGCCCAGGCCTGTTCTCAGGTCCCAGGAATTAGGGCGTGGACATCCTCGGGGAGGTGGGAGGGGCATCATTTTGCTTCCACCCCATTCCTGGAGCTGTCTCCCTAAAACCCGGGTCTTTCCCTACTTATAGTCACTGACTACTGCTGGGAGGTGGAACTTTACACACCTAACCTTCCCAGTCAGGTGTGTATCATTTTGCTTCCACCTCATTCCTGGAGCTGTCTCCCTAAAACCCGGGTCTTTCCCTACTTATAGTCACTGACTACTGCTGGGAGGTGGAACCCAGACTTCCCAGTCAGGTGTGTAAAGTTCCCTACCTCTGTCCCATGTCAAGTAGCCCCTACATTCAAGGAGCCCCATCGTGACGCTGGGTGCCCCGTGCCTTTGCTACCTGCTCCCCCTCCCCAGCTCCCACTGATGTCCTCTGGGCCTTCCCAGACCCGCCCTCCGGAGCAGATGCTGGCTGCCTGTGGGCCCTGCCCTGCCTGCGCCTGCTACTCCCATCACCCCTGTCATCACTGTGTCTCTATTAAACTCAAAAGCCGCACCAGAGGGCGGGAGGGGGCAGCGCGCAGTGTCCTACCCCCAGGACCTGGCACCATGTGATGGCTGTTCCCCGAAAGCATGAGTGTCCCACTGACGGTGTCCAGTCTGCTCCAGCTACATGTGAGGACTGTTGCCCAGCAGGTTGGGAAAGTAAATAGCTATCTCTTGGAATTTTTTTAAAAAAGGAAACCATCTGTTTTTTCACTCTACTCCAGCACTTGGTTTACGGGGCCATCACTCCTTACGCTCTGTTCCCCATGGTTTTGGCTGCTTCGTATTTCATTCCCTCAGCCCTTCCTGAGTGGGGAGCAAACCTATGGAAAGGATTGTTAGCCCAGCAGCCACTGGGGAGGCGCTTCCTCACCAGCTGACAGCTCACGGATACTGGCAAACCGGCGGACTCGCGGCTCGGCATTCGCTTCAGGACCAGGAGTCCAGGGACAAGACCTACAGCTCTAGGATGGAAAACACGGGGGTGGGTCCCCGGCAGGCCCTGGGTGGGTCACATCTCTGTTCTTTCCCCGTGACCATGGGAAGCAGTGGTGTTAAGGCCCCACTTCACGGAGGAGAACACACAGCTCAGAGACGGAGAAATTCTCCGAGTGTCTGCCTGTGGTAAAGAGGCGGCCACCTGGGTAAGCCCGGCCTCCTGGGGACAGCCGCCTTCATCCGAGCGGGAGACGCGGGGTGTGGCCGGATGGAGAAGGCCAGTGAGACAGCGCAGTGCGCGGAGGAAGGGAAGCGGGGGGAGCAGCCGGTGGGTGCGCGCCTGGCTGAGCGGAACTGGCCTCCGTCATGGCCCCTCTCTGAGGATGCGGAATGAGCCGCCTGAGCTGATGGCCCCTTAAAGATCCGAGGTTCCGTTTTCCGGCAAATAGCCGAGAGCAATCAAACCTGGGAATGTAAGTGACAGCTGGACGTGCATCATCAGAAAGCACAGTAAGCCAGGTTGTCCTTCAGAATTAAACTCATGGCAATGAGCGACAACTTGGAAACTGGGTCTCTTAAAGTATTTTGTTAAGTGAGAAGAGGCCATGGGAAAACAGACCCCCTGAATTTCATTGCTTCTGTAATACATCACACTCTTCCGATGACTTATTTGAATCTGCAGTTTTGAATTAGGTATCAGTAGGCAGTCCCCTTGCAAATGCCAACGTACCAGGCACCTCGTCACGCCGCAGCAGGCACTGCCCGCGGTGCGGAAAGCTGTTGGAACTCCCCGGGAGACCACTCTCACACTAACCAGCAGTACTTCTTCTTTTTTTACGTATATTTTCATTGATTTCCGAGAGGAAGGGGGAGAGAGAGAGAGACATATCAGTGATGAGGGAGAGTCGTTGACTGGCTGCCTGCGACAAACCTGGGCATGTGCCCTGACTGAGAACCGAACCGTGACCTCCCGATTTGCAGGTTGATGCTCAACCGCTGAGCCACGCCGGCCAACATGCCTCCTTTCCTGTTCGACACCCACTTTGTGGTCACCGCAGCTTCTTCATGCCGCCCTGTGAGACTGCGGGTCTCCCGAAGGATCCACAGCCGCATCCTTCCTGACTAGACTGTCCACCGGGGCTCAGAGACAGGCCAGCCCCTGGAGAATGAGCCGCTTTGGGTGGCCAGTGCATGGGCCCTGAACTCACGGAGCTGGGCCCCGCCGGCGATCTGCTCACAGGCCAGGCCGTGTGACCCCGGGCAGCTTAGTGACCGCCTCTGAGCTTGGTCAGTCATGGCATGCAGGCATTGCACCTGGCCGCCGGGAGGATCACAGGGTGAAGCATTTTGAAAGGGTTTAAATGTTGCGTCTGTGGGACGTGGTGAGGGTTTAACTGTCATCGTTATGTTTAGCTGGAGTAAAGGACATGGGCGTCCCCTAAAGGGGAGGTTATTCTACGCGCATTGGAACCGCGTTCACACAAGATGTAAACGGGTGGAGACAGCCCAGCGCCGGACGCCCAGAACAAAGCGCACTGGACGGAGCCCCAAGTTCTGGCTTTTCGCCCTGGAACGACACCCCCTGGCTCGTTTGCTCCTCCTCGGCTGCTCAGGAAGCCTTTGCTCTCGCAGGCCTCCTGCTAAGTTCTTTCACATATTCTCTCACAGACTCGTGCGAGGCCATGCGTAACCTTGGTCCAATTACTTAGATTTTCTAAATGCTTCTTCTGCCAAATAAGTGTTGAGCACTCTCTCAGGCCACCGCAGCCATAGTATGCTACAGAACTCCTCCAACGAATGACTTTCTCGTTCCGCGGAACTCCAGAGCCCACGATCCCAGAGTCTTCAGGACGCTAGCAGCCACGTCCCCGCTCACTGTGGCAGCCCATGACCCTCGCTTCCTCCACCGTCTTCCCCACAGACCCGCCAGCCCCGCCCCCAGCCGTGCGCTCTCCCTGCTGCCCTCTTCCCAGAGGCCCGCTCTCTCCTGCAGGGCGTGGCCCAACCGTGGCCATGCTTCCTTAGATTATATTTCAACGAGAGGCCTGATGCCTGAATTCGGGCACGGGTGTGGTTCCTCAGCCTGGCTGGCAATCAGGGCTGAGCAGGGCCATCTCGCCCAGTCCTGATCGGGGCCACCGGTCAGAGGGAGGGACCGTGGGAGGTTGGCTGTGGGAGCGCACTGACCACCAGGGGGCAGCTCCTGTGTTGAGCATCTGCCCCCTGGTGGTCAGTGCAGGTCATAGCGACTGGTCGACCGGTTGTTCGGTCAGCTGGTAGTAACAGTTGCTTAGGCTTTTATGCATATAGATGAGCAGTGCTCCGTGTCTGAGAGCCGTGATTAGGTCTGAGGTGCAGACCAAAGAAGTGGCCCTGTTATCCGTCCTCCATCAAGCCCAAGGTGCAATTCATTGTCATCGGTTGTGTTTTGTGGACGCCCTCGTCTGATGAGATTTCTTAATGTCAACAGAGTTAGTGTACCGGGAAACGTAATAAAGATTCTCCAGCCACTTTAACAACCAGGAAAGGACCGTGAAGGTGTATCCATAAAAAGCAAAAATCCACCCACCTCACAGCTGTCACCAGACTGAGCTCTGCGGCTCCTGACTCAGCGTCCTCTCTGCACCTCAAGGTGTCTTGTCAAGTGTGTTTCATATCCAGGACATTCACTGTCCCACAGAGGTAACTCGACTACACGCAGATTACTTCCCACGCGGAGCCTCGCAGTCACCAAGACTGAGCTCATGGAGGGCCGGCCTGCTGGTGAATAGTTACTTTTTCCTTTTGAATCCATGGCACTCCCTAAAATATGCGGATGCATTCATAAATGGCACGGCCTTTGCCCTAAGTTTTAACAAAACAGCCCCTGACGGGAGCCCGAACTGCAGCGGGCGTGGCGGTGACATCACGATAGGGCAGCGAGGCATTTTTGTAATGAAGTCAAGCCGTTACTATTTCCCCCCAGAACTCAGTTTCCTTTCCAGTCTCCCCACCCCCACTCAGAGTTCCTGAGCTTGAAACTTGCTGAGAAGGAGGTACGTGCTCAGCTCAGTTCCCCCTCCATGTGCCCCAGGGAACAAAAACCTCTCTTCTGGGAGGAAGTCCCACGACATCCCTACTTCCTCCCTCCTCGGCCATCATCCTCAGCACGTTGCATCTTGGGAATTCTGCTGGGTTCGCTTTGCTCCTCAGCATCCTCTTTCGCGCGAGGTGAGGCGGCTCCAGCCCAGACCTCTGACCCGCCCGGGCTCAGTGGGGAGGGGCCGGCCCAGGATTCTCGTCTACAGGAAGCCCCCCTCCAGCCTGCCCCTGCAGATCAGCAACACCAGGACACTTGGCCCCCTGCTGTCTTTTCCGTCTGGTTCAATCTCACAGCCTGGGCTTTGAAGTTCCTCCAGAACTTGGTGCCTACTTGACCCACTCTCCTTTGGCAATCCCCTTGTGTCTGAGTCCTCATCGGTGAGGCAAATGTTCACGTTCCCCAAGGGGTGCCGTGCAGCGTTCTCCGTGATGGAAGCCTCTTTGAGGGCGTTCCTTTTCACACGGAAGCGGGGGTGCTGCTTCTTGCGTTCCTCGTTTTTGTTTTTCTTTACCCCCCTTAGTGCCATGCCTGGGAGAGCACGCCACGTCAGGACCTTTAGATGGCCTCACTCACTCAAAGGCAGCCCGGGTTCCTGTGCGTGGCCCTCACCTGTGCACCCCTCCTCCTTTTGGATGGACGTGGAGGCGTCTTTGAGCATCTTGCTATGAAGAACGATATTAGAACTTGTGTTCTGTGAGTGTGCATGTCTCTTGTGCACTTGGGTGAAAACATCAGGAAAATACACTCTTAAGAACAGGACACACATGTGCTCGCGTCGGCAGCACACGTACTAAAGACTGGCATGGCCCCTGCGCAAGGATGACACGCAAATTCGTGAAGCGTTCCCTACTAAAAAAAAAAAAAAGAGTAGGACGCACATGTTTCATTTTGATAGATATGGACCTTCCCCTCTCACCCTCCAGGAGTCTAAGAGTCTAAATCTCCTTCTTTTTGGCTCTTGCCTTGGGGTGCCCTCTCACTCCCAGGCTGGGCGTGAGTCTGTTCTGAGGCTCCTGGGACTCGCGGCTTGGACTGCACAGACTCTGCACAGGCGAGGACTGAGCTGCTGCGTGCGCCTCTCCAAACGCAGGGGCAGTGCGTTGAAGGGTCAGAAAGGGAACAAAATTACCGACATCGATTAAATGGTTTTATCTTTTCAAATGGATTCGCATGACCTTTTATGAAGTCTCCATCTTTCAGGTGGAACAGACTAGAAGTAGACCTTCCGGGAGCACCATGCCCGAAGGCCCCCCTGCGGCTGACGAGGAGGGATGCTGACCCTGTCTGCAGCAGACGCTCGCGGGCAGCGTTGGGCCTGGGCCTGCTGGAGGCCGGGAAGCAGGGACCCTACCACAGGAAGGGCTGGGGTAACCAGCGAGCTGCCGGGGCTCGTCCAGCCCAGGGGCCAGGACAGCGAGGTCAGGACAGGTGGTGATCTACCACGGGGTCCATTCTGCTAAGTGGGGTGCAGCCGGGAGGAGGAGCAGCTGATCGTGGAAACCAGGCCTCATAGCCAAGCCCCGGAGGACCGTCCCCAGGCCTGGCTGGGCATCGAAATCCCACAGGAAGTTTGTTGCTGTTTTTAATACATCGCTATTGACTTCAGAGAGGGAGGGAGCGGGAGAGAGCGAGGGACACATCAATGACCAGAGAGAACCATCGATGGGCTGCCTCCTGCAGGCCCCCCACAGGGGATCGAGCCCGCAACCCGGGAATCGAACCGTGATCGCCTGGTTCATAGGTCGACGCTCAACTACTAAGCTGACCACGGGAAGCTTTAAAAGCTCTGGTGCTGACTGGCATTCCCATCTGTTCTGCAGTCACCCCGGCCCCCCTCAAGCGCCCCAGCATGAGCTGAGTCACAGGGGTCCATGGCGCAATCTCCAGCTTCCTAAGTCTCCTCAAGTTTCCTTCCTTCTCTCTCCGATGCGTCGAGAGAGCGCCCTCTGAGCTGGCCGTGCTCCTTTCCCGAGGTCCTGGTCCCACAGCCTTCAGGTCTGGGCGCAGCGGGGCGTGGGCACCCACAGCCTCCCGGGTGCTAGCAACACGCAGCCCAGAGCACCCACAGCGGGATCCAGTCAAGGCTCCAGGCCCCAGCAAAGCGAGGCTTAGCGCGCTCCTTCCTCTCCCAACTGTGAAAAGGGAGTGACAGCGACAGCGACAGCAACTTGCTGGAAGCAGGGTCCTCCCGGGCTCGACTATGAGGCCCGATCTCGGAGACTCGGTCAGCACGGCAGGGCCAGGACGTGCTGGGGTAGTTGGGGCCACCTTCGGACGCAGTAGAGACCACGCAACAAGGCTAACTCGGATCTCATCAGCGGCTCGTGTCATTCTGACTCGACCACGCTTCCCCAGGAAAGGGCACCGCAGTGCCTGCGGGGGAGGGGGCGGGACGGAGGACACCAGGCCTGCCCTCCTTCTCGGGAAATACCTGGGTACTTCCTGTGCACACGTTCTGTGTGGGTACTTCCTGTGCACACGTTCTGTGTGGGCCAGCAGCCCCACCTGGGGGTCTTCAACCCTCTCACACCTCCTGCTAATCAACCTCTTCTCGTCCGCTCCATTTCTAGGCCAGATTCAAATGCTGACCATTTCAGTAGTGTAAAAACATTATCGTCCATATGGTTACGTGATTTAGTTCTGGTCTCTGACTTTGTCATCGCGTTTTATACATTTAGAAATTGTCTGTGAGTATTGGAAGACGTCCTCAGTAGCACACTAACTGTTGAAATCCGTAAGGGAGTTGACAGCAGCACAGATTTAGGCCTGCAGCTGCTTTTCGTGATGCGAGTGATGACTTCATCGTTCACTGCAAAGCCAGACAGCTAACTGCAAAGGTGAGTTTTCAACGGGAAACGGGGCTTCGGGGTCTGGCTGTTGTTTGACGTCGGTGAGGACCATGTTTTAGAGGTGAATAGATCTTGGGATTTATTTTTTAAGCTGTCATGCATTAAAGAGCAATCTCAGGTAGCAAATATTGCTTAGATATATATTATTTCAGATTTAATTTCTTATTTTTGATTTCCATAAATCATTGTGAAATTCTACAAAGTTCTACTTTAAAAAAAAAAAAAAGTCTGACTGAAAAAGACCTAAAAGAGTCATTTCTTAATACCCGAAGGCCGTGTTGAGGGAGAGTAATTGAGAAGTAAAAATGGGGTCCCAAGCAGAGACAAAGCAGTGTTTGTTGGTTTCCGTCCCCATTTGTTCTGCAGTAACCCCACCTCCCCAGTTCCTCCCAGCAGCGGAGTCTCGTGTGCTCATGACCCGGCTTCTGCGTTTCCACTAGATTCCTCCCCATCCTCTCCTCTCCTGCTGCGCCCAGCAAGAGAGCAGCCCTCCTCGCTGCGGGAGAGCAGACAGCGGGTTCGAGAAGAGGAAGGGCATCAGAGTCAGCGTCCTGGGCCAGGGCAGAGGCCTGGGAGCTCCCTCGGGGCATGGAGGTGGGGATGGGGAAACGGGTGCAGGTGGAGGATGGGGAAACGGGTGCAGGTGGGGATGGGGAAGCGGGTGGAGGTGGGGATGGGGAAGCAGGTGCAGGTGGAGGATGGGGAAACGGGTGCAGGTGGGGATGGGGAAACAGGTGCAGGTGGGGATGGAAAGGGGGATGCAGGTGGAGGATGGGGAAGCAGGTGGAGGTGGGGATAGGGAAGCAGGTGCAGGTGGGGATGGGGAAGCAGGTGGAGGTGGAGGATGGGGAAACGGGTGCAGGTGGGGATGGGGAAGCAGGTGAAGGTGGAGGATGGGGAAACGGGTGCAGGTGGGGATGGGGAAGCGGGTGGAGGTGGGGATGGGGAAGCGGGTGGAGGTGGAGGATGGGGAAACGGGTGCAGGTGGGGATGGGGAAGCGGGTGGAGGTGGGGATGGGGAAGCGGGTGGAGGTGGGGATGGGGAAACGGGTGCAGGTGGGGATGGGGAAGCGGGTGGAGGTGGGGATGGGGAAGCGGGTGGAGGTGGGGATGGGAAGCAGGTGCAGGTGGGGATGGGGAAGGGGATGCAGGTGGGGATGGGGAAACGGGTGCAGGTGGGGATGGAAAGGGGGATGCAGGTGGAGGATGGGGAAGCAGGTGGAGGTGGGGATGGGGAAGCAGGTGGAGGTGGGGATGGGGAAGCAGGTGCAGGTGGGGATGGGGAAGCAGGTGCAGGTGGGGATGGGGAAGCAGGTGCAGGTGGGGATGGGGAAGCAGGTGGAGGTGGGGATGGGGAAGCAGGTGCAGGTGGGGATGGGGAAGCAGGTGCAGGTGGGGATGGGGAAGCGGGTGGAGAAAGGCGTCATTGCGCGTGCAGCCATTAGCCGTTTGCTACCCCCCGAGTCACATGCGGAATGTATGGAAAAAACTTCATCATTCAGCTAGAAGACAGTTTTGCCTCCTTGAAGTTTTCACGGGTCCTTGCCAATGAGCTCCCTTAATTCCATCCAGATGCGGATCTAACGTGCGGCCCTGCGTGTGTCGGGTGAGCCGGAGGCCCTGGCTCCGTGGCCGCAGTGGCTGGAGAGGGTGTAGCGCGGGTCCTCACCCCCAGTGCGCGCGTTTGTGCTCATTTCCTCGCGTCTGCCGACCGCCATCCCCCGGTCCTCCCCCCCGCCCCCGCCCATTTTGTCTGCTTCATTCACCCGCACCCGCACCACAGAACATGCTGATGAAAATCAACTCTTTATGGCCGCAGCCGTGAAAAAATTATTTTGTTAATTGGCGTATTGATGTCCCAAGAACTGCTTACTGTGCCGAGTTATTAGGAGTAAGGGGGCGAGGGGCAAATTAAACTTTGCATCACCTGCTCCTTTGGGCAAAATGCATAAACCAAACTGACTGCAGCCAAATGTCATATTATTTACCAGGCGCGCACAATTTATTTTGCAAAAATGTGCTCCACCAAAGATCTGAATCTGCTCATAAGTGCATAATGGTCCCACTTAATAGTGATGCTCTCCGTGCGCCCTTCCCGCTATAATTAAATCATATGGGAACATGTCAGCGAGCAAAATAAAAAGTATTTATTTCAGCCATCTCCTCCCCCAGCACGACACCAAGTCTGGGAAAAGAATCACTAAGCCTTCTCGCGCCATCTGCGCCGGTCGGGGACACTCCCCGAGCATGTCCCTGTGAGCGATCCCATTCTGCAGGCAGCGCTGTCCCCGCATCTGACACCCGGTGCTGCTTTGCGTAGCCCAGCGGCCCCCCATAGCGCCTCCTACTGGGTCTCAAGGGATCCAGCAGAGGAGGCACCAAGAAGCCACCTCCGTGTTGAACCCCCATCTTCTCCCTCCGCACACAGTCCTGAGAGCGCGCCCCAAGAGCGGGAAGCATGGCCTCTCCTGAGCGGGGTGCAGGCCGCTGGCACCGGACGCCGGGGCGGCGCGGGCTGCTGGGCCCTCGTGCAGGAGGGCTGGCAGGTCTGCAAGGAGGAGGGAGACCTGTGGTTTCGGGGAGCTCGGGGAGCCCAGAGCGACGCCCGGTACAACGTCCACCTTCCCCACAGAGTCACCCTCTGAGCTCATTGCCGTCATGTGACGAGGTTTTCCGGTCCCGGGAGAGAACTGTGCTGCCCGTGGTCGGGAGGCCTTTGCGTGGGTTGGCTGTGAGGTGCAAGTCCTCCCTCTAGCAGGGGCCGCCCCAGTGGTCAGGAGGCCTGGCCGGACACGGCCGCCTCGCCCGGCGGAGACCACCCCCGGGCTTCTCTCAGAAGGATGGCAGCAGGCGGCGTGCGGAGACACGCATGGGTGGAGGCGCGGAGACACGCGTGGGTGGAGACACACGGAGACACGCGTGGGTGGGGACACGCGGAGACACGCGTGGGTGGAGACGCGGAGACACGCGTGGGTGGAGGCGCGGAGACACGCGTGGGTGGAGACACGCGGAGACACGCGTGGGTGGAGACACGTGTGAGTGGGGGCGCGTAATGCTCTTTCCAAACGAAAAGGACTTTCTTGCGGTGTTGAGCTCCTTCTCGTTGTAAAACTTCCCGAGTCGATAATACCCAGATTAAAACTTCCAGAACTCACTACATTGAGAAGACAGGGTGTACTGCAAGATGATTTAGCATAAAGTTATACCATTTTGATCATGCCCAGACAGAAAAGCTACGATTTTTCTAAATTTATACATTACACTGTTTGTCATTAAATCAGGGCCTAGATTTACTTACCTTGATTCTACTCAAAACTCTGACGAGAGTTGACCTTCCTAGTTTTAAAGTCCCGCTTTCTTTAATGCCAGCCCCGCCCTCGCCCTGAAGCCTTGTTGGCAATGGCCATGGATGTGAGCGCGATTTGTAAGCGATTAAATACGACACAGCGCTCAGTCCCTGTCGCCCATGACGGGCTTGTCATTAAAACGGTGGCAGGGACCCTTCCCAACCCTGGCTCTTCCGGCTCTCGTTCTGTGGGTTTAAATGTATCTGTGCTCATTTTAGCATGATCTCAGACAAACTACCTTTGACCTTGACCTCAGACGTGTTCTGACTATGGCTTAGCCCTCATGTAACTTCGGGGTGAGGTCCAGCTGGGCGATATCAGAGTGGCCCGTGGGAAATAAGATGGGCATTCCAACAACATCCACCCAAGCGTCGAATGAATTCTGCTTTCACCCTTCTTCCCGTTGAAACAAACAGACAGAAACCAGCCTGGAAGACCCGCACTGCAATGCACCGGAAATGTTATTTCCGTTGGCCCAGCGCTAATGCCTCACCATACTTAACCTGTGCGATGGAGCTGGGCACACACCGAACGGAGAGGCCGCCTCTATCAGGAGAGCCAGTGAACCGCTCCGAAGTCCCAGTGTGTATTCCTGCGAGCCCCGGGCTCTGGCGCCTACACCGACAACTTGTAAATGAGGGTTTCTGAAGTGTGAAATATTTACGACTATCTTTTCGCTTCCTAACGTTTGGGGGGGAGGGGACTGGGGTGCTGCCCACGGTATTCACAGCACAAAATTGGATTGGCTTTCAGTTTAACAGTGACCATACTGATTCTCCCAGCTGCAAAGGCCGTCAGTGTTTGAACAAGAGCTGCCAGACAGAAAGCCAAGACAAGTCGGTGGCACGCGTGGCTGTGTCCTCTTCGTTTTGCATCCAGGAGGGCGATGGGGTCTGCATAGTCTCCGTGTTGTGCTCAGGTGTTCATTTCTCTCTAGTTGCTCTGCTAAACTTTCTTTGGACCAAATACCATGAAATCCCCAAAATGTGAAGCAGTAGTGACTTAAATGGAAAGTTCGTTGTAGTTGTAAATTTTTTCAAATGGTGATGATCAAGATACATTCTGTTCTAGTAAACACTATCAGAAATTTAACCACGGCGCGTAGGTTCCACGTGGCATTCTGGAATCTCGTCTAGAGGAGGAGAGGAAGCCCCTCCTCAGCCTGGAGAAAGCAGGAGGTACCAAGTCCCTAGCAAATGTCTTTGCCCTCAGGGTCATGTGCCTGCAGTTTTCTCAAAGTGCCACTAGAGGGAGACCTTACACATTTGGTGACACCCAAAATCCTCTCTGGTTGGTATCCCACCCCACCTCTCACATCACTCCATGATAAGTCTCACCCTTGTGCGCCAGTGGTCGGCAAACTCATTAGTCAACAGAGCCAAATAGCAGCAGTACAATGAATGAAATTTCTTTTGAGAGCCAAATTTTTTTTAAATATATTTTTACAGAGAGGGATAGAGAGCTAGAAACATCAATGAGAGAGAAACATCGATCAGGTACCTCCTGCACACCTCCCCCTGGGGATGTGCCCGCAACCACGGTACATGCCCTTGACCAGAATCGAACCTGGGACCTCTCAGTCCGCAGGCCGACGCTTTATCTACGGAGCCACACCGATGAGGGCAATGAGAGCCAAATTTTTTTAAAACTTAAACTTCATCTAACGCCACTTCTTCAAAACAGACTCGCCCAGGCCGTGGTATTTTGTGGAAGAGCCACGCTCAAGGGGCCAAAGAGCTGCCTGTGGCTCGCGAGCCGCCGTTTGCCGACCGCGGCGCTATGCAATCCACTGCCGTAGCGTTAGCCCGTGACTTTATTCTGGTCCCGCCTCCTGAACGCGGAAAGGAGCCTCGCAACAGATACAGACACCTCCCGTTGCGGCTCTGTTTCCCGCCGCGCGCTGCGTGGTCTCCACGCGCCCCGTCTGTCACAGACAGCGCGCCGGCGGCGTGTGCGTCTCTTCCCGGAGCGGCTCTCCGCCTTGCCCCTCATCTCCGGAGGGGTGCCCGGGTCCCCCTTCTTCTACCACTCAGCCCTTCCTTTGCTCTCCTCCCTCGTTCCCCCTTCCTTTCCATCACAGCCTCTCCTGCCGTGCTGGTGGGTAAGCTCCGAAGGGTCGCCCCATCGATGACCGTGGAGTGGGAGGGCCCGCCTCGTGCAGGTCACAGCAAGGTCCTCAGGAACCGTGAGGCTCGCTCTCCTGTGAAACGGGAACCTCAAGACTTTCATGTCAACGAATCATAAAATGGCTCCTCTAACTTGGTTGGTACACGTCAAAAGTTCAAAAATGGAGACCAACCATAATTTGAGAAGCAAAACAGGAGGTGTTGGTGGCTACATTAAGAATCCATTCGCTGAAAAGTAGTAGGATGAGAAAATGGTTCTACTCACGAAATATCACTGGGTCGAATTTAGAAGACATGGGGACAGGCTTACCCCTTTATAGCCCTCAGGATGAGAGAGAAACACGAATCAAAGGGAGGGACTCCCAAGCGTGGGGGGCGGGGGACCACAGCACCAGTAGCTAATAGCGCATGGACACCCACGGGTGCTTACTGAGTGCCAGGCTGTGCGCCAAGCGATGTATCTGCTGAGCCTCCTTTTATCTTCACCGCCCAATGGGGTAGGCATGCCTGCCGCTCCCACTTTGCAGAGGAGGAAACCGAGGCTACAGAGGGGTTCAGCAATTTGCCCAAGATCAGAGTGCTGGGAACGGGACGCCTCCCTCGGCGGGTCTGCTCTAAAGCACAGGATCTTAGCTACCACCCGCAACATCACTGAGAGCGCCACAGTCATCGCTCTCCTCGGGCCCAAGGGGTTCAAGAGCGACCTACAGATCACCTGCCCCACCATGCCCCAGTCCCTAAGCCGCGCTGGCCGGCCGTGGCTGGCTGGGCAGTGATAAGGGAGTGGAAGTGTGCAGAGGGCTGAAGGAGAGGAAGAAAGACAGAGGGAGAGGAGCTGGTTTGGGTGACCCTCCAGCCCGTGGGTGGGCCCTGACTGGTAGCACCGCCCTGAGGTCACCCGTCCTGAGGAGGGAGAGCCAGGTCCCCCCATGGGAGGTGGGCACAGAGGGCCACGGCCCACCCCAGACTCTGCCACGGATTTATTTTTATACCAAATCCAGGAGGCCGGGAATGCGGCCCACCAAGTTAACGACCGGCACCCAGTTAGGACGTGTGTGTCCCTGGTCCCCTCCTTGGCCAGGGCGCTGATGAACTCGCAAATGACCAGAGTGGCTTCCACCCGTAGGCACGTCTTTCATTATAAGCTGGGAGGCTCTTGGCTTCTGCATTTCATCCAGTGACGGTTATTCTCTCAGAACAAGGCCTTGTGCCTCTCCGTTTGTACTTACACCTTGCAAACAGCTTGTTATGTTTGCAGCAGCACTGGGAATCGGCGGTTACCCTACCTTGGCAACTCAGTCGGCTCCCTCACCCTAAGTAAGCCGGCCTTATGCCCACATGCAGTTCCCCCCCTACAGCCCCCACAGCCCTCCACAGCTCCCCACAGCCCCCACAGCCCTCCACAGCTCCCCACAGGCTCCCACAGCCCCCCACAGGCCCCCACAGGCCCCCACAGCCCCCCACATCCCCCCACAGCCCCCCACAGGCTCCCACAGCCCCCCACAGGCCCCCACAGGCCCCCACAGGCCCCCACAGCTCCCCACAGGCCCCCACAGGCCCCCACAGCCCCCACAGCCCTCCACAGCCCCCCACAGGCCCCCACAGCCCCCACAGCCCCCCACAGCCCCCCACAGGCCCCCACAGGCCCCACAGCCCCCCAAAGCCCCCACCGCCCCCCACAGCCCTCATAGCCCTCCACAGCTCCCCACAGCTCCCCACAGCCCCCCACAGGCCCCCACAGGCCCCCACAGCCCCCACAGCCCCCCACAGGCCCCCACAGGCCCTCACAGCCCCCCAAAGCCCCCACAGCCCCCCACAACCCCCCACAGGCCCCCACAGGCCCTCACAGCCCCCCAAAGCCCCCACAGCCCCCCACAGCCCCCACAGCCCTCCACAGCTCCCCACAGCCCCCCACAGCCCCCACAGCCCTCACAGCCCTCCACAGCTCCCCACAGCCCTCCACAGCCCCCACAGCCCTCACAGCCCTCCACAGCTCCCCACAGCCCCCACAGCCCCCACAGCCCTCACAGCCCTCCACAGCCCCCCACAGGCCCCCACAGCCCCCCAAAGCCCCCACCGCCCCCCACAGCCCCCACAGCCCCCCACAACCCCCCACAGCCCCCCACAGTCCCCTACAGCCCCCACAGACCCCAGAGAACAGGAGAGTGCCCACTGCTGCTCCCATCGCTGTGGCTTCGTTGTTTTGTGGAACTCGGAGTCTCTCGTGTGTTTCAAATCGGGTTCAGGGGTAAAGCACTCGTGTAATACAAGCAAATTCTGAAGAAATTACACCTGACAGTTCCGATTTGGGTTGATGGGGCTCTTTCTTCTAAAAGGCGGAATCCTTCTGTTCCTGCGGAATTAAAGTTTTTACTTTGTGTTTGTTGTGCGTTGGGTGTTCGAGTTGGTGAAATAGGTCACGGATACTTCCCACTCGGGACGTGAATGGCTTCGTTTTTAAATGGCGGGATGCTTCCTTAGAGACGGAACGCTGGTTCACGGCGCCACGCTTTGTGCCTGGTGGCGGGGATGTCCTGGGACTCCCCGTTTCTGCGCCTCCTCTCGGAGGCCCCCTGCCGGGGAGCCCGGAAGGAGAAGGAGGGAGGAGGCCGGTGGCGGTCCGCCTTTGCCTCCTGCACCTGTACCCCTTCCTTGCGGACCTCTCCCGAGGAAGCAGGCATGGGTCCCTCAGCACCGGGTTCATCCCCCATTCCGTGCTCTCTACAAAAAAGCCCGCTGGCGTGGCGGCGTGGCTCCATGGCTGAGCGTGGACCCGTGCGCCAGGAGGGATCGAAGTGGTGCAGAAACTCAGCTCTTACTTTCCGTCTCTCAGAGATTATTAACTGCCTCCCCACTCTGGTCACGCGCCAAACGCTGCATGCGTTTTGCTGAATTGGTATTTTAATTGCTATTTAATTTGCGTGTAATTGGTACTTTAATTGTATGTGCCCTGCCCGGGGCTCAAACCCACAACCTTGGCATATGAGGATGACCCTCCAACCAACCGGGCTCCCCGGCCAGGCCTGACATCCTGGAGAGGTGGCCTCAGGCAGTTCGGGCATTCCCCGAGGGCACTCAGGTTGTAAGCCACAAAGCCATGGCGCGGTCCACCTCTGTTTGGCCAATCTGTGTCTCCCACTCCTGGGCTCTGCAGCCTTCCTCCAAAGCCAGCGCAGCTCCAAGTCATTTAGTCACCTGGGGGGGCACCTGTGGCTCAGGGAGGCCCGGGGAGGCGGGGCTGAGTGAGCCTGGGCTCACGGAGGCGGGGCTCAGGGGGGCAGGGCTCAGGGGGGCAGGGCTCACGGAGGTGGGGCTCAGGGAGGCAGGGCTCAGGGGGCGGGGCTCACGGAGGTGGGGCTCAGGGGGCGGGGCTCAGGGGCGGGGCTGAGTGAGCCTGGACTCAGAGAGTCCGGGCTCAGGAATGCGGGGCTGAGTGAGGCGGAGCTCTGGGAGGCAGGGCTCAGGGAGGCTCAGGGGGCGGGGCTCAGGGGGGGGCAGGGCTCAGGAGGCGGGGCTGAGTGAGGTGGAGCTCAGGGAGGCGGGGCTGAGTGAGGCGGAGCTCAGGGAGGCGGGGCTCGGGGGGCAGGGCTCAGGAGGCGGGGCTCGGGGGCGGGGCTCGGGGCGGGGCTCAGGGAGGTGGGGCTCAGGGGCGGGGCTGAGTGAGGCGGGGCTCAGGGGGTGGGGCTCAGGGATGCTGCTGCCCCGTTGTAAGTAGATGCCACACCGGGATTTCAAACCAGATCATACGGACTCTGATACCTGTGCCTCTCACCTCGTCATTGCTGTGGGGGCTAAAACAGTCATCCTTTTCCTCCCACTGTCGCAGTCCATCTAGCTGGGCTCACTGTGATCAAATTAACAAGGACAGATCAACAGAAGAAAATCACATTTTAACACATGTGCCTAGGGAATTCATACAGGCATGAAAATCCCGAAGTTGGCGAAGCACGTTTTGGACAAAGGTTCTTTCTGAGTCTGGTTTCTTAACAGCCCGCTGAAAACCAATAGCCCCCAAGGCAGCTGCGGGGGGCAGACCCTGGCCCCTTTGCGCCCACCCCGTGGCTGCTTTGCACAGGAAGCTGAAAGGCACATGACCCAACAAGGAAGAGCCAGCAAACATCTGCCTCCATCCCCCGCCTCTCCGTGTCGCCCAAGTGACCCCGGCGGCCACTGGGGGCCAGCAGAGGCCCAGGGGCAGCGGCGCGCCGGGCAGAGGATGGAGAGGACAGAGCCCTCTCTGGGCGGTTCCCTGGGCCCCTGCAGCCAAGCCCTGGGAGCCTGTCCCAGCCTCTGTGTCTCCTGCCAGCTGCCCCCGCCCCGCCCCCTTCCTCAGCCACCACCCCAGGTCTCGTCCCTGGGAGTGCCCCCTCCGGGGGAGAGAGCACGGCAGCGCACGTGCTTGAGGTGGCAACACTAAGACGTGCCGCACCTGCAGCTCTGGTGGGCGCCGCACTTTCCGTTTGTTTTACAAACTGGCCAGCAGCCAGCTTTCGTCGTCCCTCAGTCACCTGCGTTGTCGGTTTCTTTCCCGTCCCCAACCGCTCGCTTACTGCGCACGGGTCTAACGCGCTGAGGGGGTACCATGCCGCCCTCCTCACCTGAGCCCCACCTGTCAGCGCTGCCCGGAGCCTGGTGCGGCGGGGAAGCAGGGCCCCGGGCCATGTGGCTGATGGGGGAGAGCAGGGGCCGGACCCAGCCCGCCCAGCACCTCCTTTCGCGTGAGGTTCAGAACAGAGCCCCTGGCCGCCGCCTGCTCCTGGGAGCGTGAGCGGCTCCTGGTCAAATGCCAACAGGTTACCTAGGAGCAGCCTTGGGCTTGGCCGCCTTCAGTGGTCCCGTGGTGTCCACGACCCTTCGTGTCCACTGCTGGGGAAGACAGCTGCCCCTTCCCCCTGTTAGAGGGCGCCCGCTGCCCCCAGCGCCCCCATGCAGGGTCATCACGCCAGTGGACAGAGGGGAGCAGTGGCGGAAACCTCGGCACGGGGCGGGGGGGCGGGGGGACTTCGCTTCTGCTAATAGTCCCATGGCCCTCCCTCCGGCCGGCCACCCTGTGGCTGCGAGTCTGCTTCTGTTCCGCTCATGCCTTCGCATGGCTCTCTGGGCTGTGGATCCCCACGCAGAGGCCTGTTCACGGCCATCTTCTCCTCGGGACGCTGACCTACCCCGAGGCCTGGCCAGGGAGGCACAGAGCTCCCCGCAGGCCGCGTGAAGGAGCAGGCCCCTGTGCCCAGAACAGCCCTCCGAGCTGCTGAACTTAGGGCGCGGGCTTGTGACGGGAACATCACTGTGCTGACTTTATAAAGCATTTCCTCTTTTCATTCTTAAGTCAGCGCAGCGAAATACTGAGTTGGTTTAAAATCAAACACGGCCAAGCCCTCGGGCCACGGGCAGCATGGCGCTCAGGGCGCCCCTCACCGGCTCGGCGGGGCTGCGCTGGCGCGCCCGGAAAGGAAGGAGCAGGCTTGGCCAGCACCTCCTGGGAGAGGCCTGGCTACAACAGTGTTTTATTATATTCTTCTTGAACTTCAGCCAGCTGCAAACAGAGCCTCCTCGCCGTCCTTTTAAATTAGCCTAAAACTGTGGACAAAAGACAAAAATCAATGGGCAAGTTTAGCTCCTTGTGCTCAATTTCTTAAGAAATGTACTCTGCTAATATGCAGGCCTCGGAGGTAATAGAACAGAGAGTGATGGGAAATTTTAAAGGAGCATTGCTTACTCCACTTGGGTCTATTTAAATAGTGTCTAGTGAGTCCCGCATATAAATTGTTTCTTTAATACCACAGGGTTTCCTACACGCACCCCCGTGCTCACTCAATAAAACTGTCCCCAATGCGTTTTCCGTGCCCGTGACAGGTTATGGTGAAATCTCGAGCATCAAACTATAACGAAAACTGTTAGGAAGGAGTGGTGGCTAAATAACGCTGCAGTCACTAACTAGGTTTCACTGGTCATTGCAGAGAACTTGAACACCTTAGTACAGGGGTCAGCAAACCATGGCTCGTGAGCCACAGGCGGCTCTTTGGCCCCTTGAGTGTGGCTCTTCCACAAAATACCACGGCCTGGGCGAGTCTATTTTGAAGAAGTGGCGTTAGAAGAAGTTTAAGTTTAAAAAATGTGGCTCTCCAAAGAAATTTCAATCGTTGTCCTGTTGATATTTAGCTCTGTTGACTAATGAGTTTGCCGACCACTGCCTTAGTAGAATATCGAAGTCCGTGTATGGGTGTGCACACACTTGCATACATGCACACACATGCACATGCATGCACACACATGCACGCACACACACAAAGGTGTTATCCCATTGGTGACACAGGTTGAATGCCTCTGACGGCTCTCGGTGGTGCAGATGCTAAGCGAGGCTTAGGAGGAAGGTGATTATGAATTCCTTAAAGCCCCATGGGACCGGGGCCAGTGAAGGCGGAGTACCCCCATCTTGCTGCCGTCCAGCCCTGGACAAGAGAGGTCAGCAAGCGAAGGAAACAGCGTGGCCAGGCCTGGGTGTGAGCGTGAAGAGACCGATGCGAGCGCTGGGAGGTGCCGGTGAGGAAGGAGGCTGGCCGTTCTAGAAGAGACGGTGTCGGGGGAGGGCTCCCCCACACGAGCAGCGTGAAGCTGGCGGTCTCGCTCAGCGCTGTCTACACGGGGACGGGGACACTCACGGGGACAGGTGCGGGCGTGGCTGGGACCCGAGGGGCACCTGCTCCATCTCACCGTCGGTGAGCAGTCAGCACGCTCTCCTCGCAGCAGCGGCGGGGCGCCCCCTGGCCAGCAGGCCGTGAGAGGAGGCCCGTCAGCAACGTCAGCGCTGGGGACCGGGTGGCGCAGCAGAGGACACTGTTCCAGAACAGTGGAGAGGCACGACTTCTCGGCAAAGCCCCTGTGCCCGGCCACAGAGAGCATCGTCCGTGCCACGGAGCTCTACGCCCAGCGGTTCTCTGAACGAGGGGCCGCGCAAGCCGGGCCGGGAGGTTCGCTCACGAAGGCCTCCCAGCGGCGGCGGCCCTGGTTTTAGGCAGCGCAGTTCCCTAGAGAGCATCAGCCAGCGGGTGCGCAGGGTCTGGAGGGTCCCTGTGGGTCCATGGGGAGGAGAGGTGGCCGTCGCTGACCGGGCGGTGAGTGCGGTGACTGCACAATACGCGGGAGAGTCAGAGAAGCGCTGGGCGCGTCCTGCCCCCACATCCACCACCTGGAGCCTTCCGAGGCCGCAGGCCCGACAGTGGCTCAGTGTAGCTGGGGCCTCCGTCAACGCTTGAAAAAATCTGTTTTATTGAGACGCCCTCACTTTATTACAGAGGTCCTCCTTTCCCGCCCCCTCTCCCATGACCCCTCCACATGGTTCCCGCCCGCCCCAGGCCTTCACCCCTGTTACCTGTGTCCGCGGGTAATATATGTATGCATATAAGATCTTTGGTTCCTCTCTTCCCGCCCTCCCCACCCCCGCCTCCATTCCCTCCGAGATCTGTCCGTCTGCTCCATGTGTCCAGGCCTCTGGTTGTATGTCATGCATCAGTTATTTTGTTCTTTCGATTCCTTGTTCACTTGTTTTTATATTTAGAGTCAATTGCTGACAGGTATGCATTTATTGCATTTATTGTTCATATTTTTATCTTTTTTTCCTCTCCTCCTTCTCCTCCTCCTTCTTCCTCTCCTGAGAGAATACCCTTCGACGTTTCATGTAATCCTGGTTTGGTGGTGATGAGCTCCTTTAGCCTTTTCTCGTCTGGAAAGCTCTTTATCTGCCCCTCAGTTCTGCAGGGGAGCGTTGCCGGGTGGAGTGATCCTTGCAGTTGGTCCTTGCTCTTCATCACAGCCCACACGTTTGGTTCACAGACTGCTCGTTCTCCTGTGCCCCCTTTCACACGAAGCCTCAACGCCTTCTGTTTCGCTTTCCGTTCGGAAGATGCGCATCCCGGCCCCCAGCGAGCTCGCTCTGACTCGGTTTCTGTGGGAAAAGGCACGCATGGTCTCTGTGAGTGTGTCCTCAAATGCAGCCGTGCAGCCGTGCAGCCGTCAGCCTCCGTGGAAAGACAGGGCTCCCGGTGGTGTGAGCCCAGTGCCGTGGCTGACGAGGCCTGGCATTCACGACGCGGCTTATATGAATGCTCCGGCACCGGGCACCCACGCTGTACCCACCATGCTCGCCCGCCCCACTCCCAAGTGGCCTGGCACTCACTGTTCTGACTTAGACCTGGCGGCACAGCAAAAACCCTGTAATTTGTCCACTTGACCGAGAGCTAACAGGGTCCACGCACACGAGCGCTTGCTCCAAGCACACAGGTCCGTGGGCGACAGAAGACGCTGGCCCCCACCACAGGTCTCAGTGAGGCATCTGCACTGTCCTCCCGTCTCGGTCACTGGAAAATGAGGAAAACAGCCCCTGGACATCCTAACAGGGAGCTTTTCACCCGTACACCGTTCCAGCACGGGCTCAGCAGTAGCGTGTTGGGAGCCAGAACACATACCTAGATATAAAACCAACAGGATTTCAAACCAAGTCCCCAAACATGTGCACGTCCGTCTGTGCTTCCCAAGCTCCGGCCCAGCCACGGAGCCCGTCGGCTGGGGTCTGCCTCGAGGCAGACATGTGACTACACGGTTAGATTAGGAACGAGCTGGTGATGCAGGGTCGCCTCGGGCTCAGCGCCTGGGACAGGCCCCGGGAAGGGCTGCGGGCTCTTGGCAGGGAGCCCCGAGCGCGGACGTGATTCCCAAGGTAATGCCTGAACCTGGCGGCCCTGCAGACCCCGGGCTCAAAGCATGCGCTTCGCTGTGGAGCCTGAGCTTCTTCCCCGAGAGAAGGTAGACACGGTCTACTTTCTACTCTTACTCTGACGGGACTTCAAAGGGTTGCCCTGTCGAGAGGCATGAACGTTAACGAGAACAAGCTAAGCCTGCGTTTCAGAACGCGCGTCCGAGTGGCCGGGGCGGGGACAGAGCGCAGAGTCCTCTCTGCCAAGACCACGCAGCCGTCCCTGCAGCCCAGACAAGGCCACCGCCAAGTTCACCTTCTTTCCTGGGCGGCTTCCATCCCGCCGGGCCTTTGCTGGGGTGGCCCACGCCGGCTGGGCAGGGGCGCTCGGCCCGTGGGTCTGGGCCACCTTCTCACACGGACCACTGACCGCCCCACAGTCTGGGGGCAGTTTCTTTCTGCTTCTGAAATCCCCCAAAGCCGAAGTTTCCTTCTTTGGCGCTTCCTCGAATATTTAACTTAAAATATTGTTTTCAGAGTTTTGTTTCAATGGCTTGAAGAAAATGTTACCCAGATGCTCCTTTCAAGGGGGTTAAGCGTGAGCCCCTTAGTCCAGGAAAACAGCGTAAGACATGAGGATCTTTCCCACACCCACCCGTCCAGGTGGACACCCACCCCAAGGGCAGTAAAAACCCGCTCAAGTCACCCTCAGCCCTTCGACCTCCGAACCTGGTCTCCCCCGGGCATCATGTGACTCCCTCTGACCGCCTGGCTCTCGGCCCGGGGTCCCTCCCACCCCACGCTTCCTGGCCCAATGCTGGTGGCTGCTGGCCCATCCCCGAGCCCCCCAAGTCCCCTGACTATGACCATGACACTCTGCCCCGCCCTCTGCTGTGGCCATGCTCAGGCCATCGGCAGGCAGTCCCTCCCCTCCTCGGCTCCTCGGCCTGAGCCATCTCCCCGCCCCCCCCCCCCCCCCTTCCGGAGCCAAGGCACTAAGGGCGTTCCGAAGGCTCCCCTCAGCTCCGGGGTCTGAGTCTGCGCTCAGCTGTGAGACCCCGTGATTCCGCCCTCCCTGCTCCCTCCACTGAGACACACCCATGGACCACACGCCACGTTTGGCTCTCACCTGCTCCCCACCCCCACCTCCAACCGTGGAACCCTCAGGGCTGCTCCCAGGTGAGCCCATCTCTGACCCAGCGTTCCCTCCCATCTCCGCTCCTCTAAGCCAGGGTGGGAACGCCCAGCCCCCGGGCCACGGAAGGCCGTGACATCATCTGGTCTGGCCCTGCCCAGGCGTCAGGGTGAGCTAATTACCTGTCACAGAGCAGGCTCATTTTTAAGGGGGTCATTTTGTATGGCCTGAGAATGATGTGGCAAATACTCACGCGGCCCCTGGCAGGAAAAAGGTCCCCAGCCCTGCCTAAAGGGACCTCCCGCCCCACTCTCCCCCTTGCTGCCTGGGAAGACTCATCTCGCCTCCCCAAAGTAGACTGTGAGCCCCTTGAAGACTATGTCCCACTCCTCCCTCCCTCTCCCTGGCCCCCCCAAACCCGTGGCGCCTTGCACGCAGCCCACACTGAGGGGGTCCTTGTTGAGTTGGTTCCAATGAATTCCGTTTGTGACGGGGCCCAGCAAAGGGTGCCACAGGCTCGCCTTTATCACGGAAGAAAGCGCAACTGTGCAGCTGTCCACGGAGGCTCGGGGTTGGAGGGAGGGACAGGGAGGATCCGCAGACGCCAGCTGACCCCTGGCCAAACCAGGTGCCGAGGGGGTGGCGGGGGGGGGGGGCGCAGGGGGAATTCTATAGTGAATACAGGGGCGTGAGACGCTCGCGGGAGAGTATGCCCACAGTCTCGCGGATGAATCCCGAAGTATTATTTTCACAGAGAATGCGAGGGTTGTTTCGGCCCCGTGTTGACTGGTTTGTACGCTCTTCCTACAGATACGTCCAGAAAAAGAGCTATTGTCTGCGTGCCTCGGCCGACACAGTCTCCGTTGTCTGTGACCGATCGTGGGGCGCATAGCTGAGGACGTGGGGCCGGCACGGGCTGTCCTCTCGGGGCCTCAGACAGTGAGCGCTGTGTCCTTTAGCTCTTATCACAGCGCTTTTGTCCGACACCAAGCCATGCGGCCCCCGCCCACCCCCAAGACGGATCTGTAATTTGTCATCCTCCGTAAGCGCTGTCTTCATGGCCCGTTTTGAAACATTTGAACGTTGGTATGCACGTCTCCAGATGAGCGTGAATGAAGGTGTCTATTCCGTTTTAAACACATTTTTGTCCCAGTGTATGCCGCTGGCTTTGCCCAGGATCCGGGCGATAGAGGGACCGTGTTTAGACTTGGTGCGAGCATTTTATGTCCTGTGAGCCTGCCCCTTCCCCGACGGTGGCTGTGCCTGTGGGTCCCAGGCAGGTGTGTGGGGAGCGTCGGTCAGGTGCTGGGCGGGGGCAGGCACCTGTCACTGCCTTAGCAGGTGGCTGCCACCCGGTTCCCTGCTGCAGAGACGACGTGACACGGGCCTCCACCCCCGGGATCTCCATTTCTCAGAGCCCCCGACGGTGTGGCACCCTGCGATCCACCACCTGACCCCAAAGCCTGGAACAGACGCAGAGCCTTCCTGTTGTGACATCGAATGGCTTCAACGCAAATGAATATTCAGAACAAAATGAACCAGTCGATTTCAAACCCAGGGGCCGTGTGACTTCCGCACTTTGCAAGTATTCCTTGTTTAGGTGGCGGTGGCCGCCAGCGTCCCAAAGCCCCGCCTCTGGTCTGTGGGAATACCCGGGTACGGGACATGCTCTGCGGCTCTCACCGTGTCCACGAGGCCTCCCCGAAACCGAAGGGGCACGAATGACTGTCGGCCTGGCAAACGCCCAGAGGGAGGATCTTCAGTTTTGTGTTTGGTTTTCGCGGCCGATTCAAACTCTTTAAGCTGGTGCGGGAGGAGTGAAGGTCGGATCAGCACTTGCACGGGAATTCATCTGGGATGGCTATAGCTTCTCTCACGGAGCACGGGACCCGGTCACGGGGCCGTTCCAGCCGGGGCGCCCCGGCCCTGAGCTCCGAGACAGGCCGTTCTTAGGACCCACATATCTTATATGAAACGCGTGTGCCAATGCGGGCTTCCCCAAGAACCGCAAGGGAACCCTCAAGAGGGACACGGGTACGAGGGCCTTCAGCTGAGCAGTCTGGTGTTCTATTTTTAACGTTGCATTATTTAATCCGGTGCCTTTTCCTCAGCGAGGATTGTTCATGTTTTCATATTCAGCTAAAAGTCAAAAATTGTACCAGAGCACCCTATGTTGGGAGTACTCTACTCGTACTTCAAGTAAAAATGTATTTTAATATATTTTTAAAATTGATCTCAGAGAGGAAGGGCGAGGGAGAGAGAGACAGAAACATCCATGATGAGAGAGAACCATGGATCGGCTGCCTCCTGCACGCCCCACACTGGGGATCGAGCCCACAACCACGGCACGTGCCCTGACGGGGAATCGAACATTTGACCTCCCGGTTCCTAGGTCGACGCTCAACCACGGAGCCACGCCTGGCCGGGCTAACCGTGTATTTTAAATGTCGAGCATATTTTAAACATATCCGAAAACAGAGGCTCAGAGACTTCTTCAAATGCGTGCTGGTCGAAGAGACCGTTTCTGAACCTTAGTGACTCTGACCACAGACCAGGCCTGCATGGCGGGGTCGTAGCAGCTGCACTGTCCCTTTAAACGTGCACCCCCCTGGCCTTGCTTTTGCAAGAGGTCCAGATAGCCAGCGTGTTGTGGGGGGTAGGGGGGGTCTGTTTGCACCTTGGATGTCCCGGCTCAGTTTTTGATTCCTCTCTCTCCCTCCCCCGCCCTCCATGCCCTCCATATCCTGCTGCCTTTCTCCTGGCCTCCCGGTCCCAGCAGGGCCTCCGGAGCCCCGGGCGCCCGCAGGCGGCTGTCCTGTGGCTCTCAGCCGTGCAGCCGCCCGCCGCCGGCCCGTCACGGAGGAGGCAGGCTGGACCGGGTCACCCTGCAGTTGCTCTGGGCCGATGGCGTCGGCGGAGGTCACGCCATGTCCGCCGCGCAGGGGCACACCTCCTGAAGAGGTGCTTTTTTAGGCTACGGTTGCTTCACTCACCCGAGCAGCCTGTTTGTGAAGGCATCACCGTCCAAGTATTTGACAGCCACTAAAATTAGTCCTGGAAGCCAGGAGGGGCCGGCGCCAGGCCCCGGAGCGAGCACGTGGGGTCTCCTGCTCGCCTCCTCCCCCTGCACCTCCCTGCCTTGTCGCCCATGCTCAGGCCTTCCGGGGGTGCTCCAAGCGTTTCTCCCCTAAGTCCACGTCGGCAGGCTGCTGGCTGGGCACCCCCCTCGCCTTCTCTCCTGGGCCTGGGCCTCGCCAATGTGCATCTGGTGGGCGTGGAGCCCCAGAGGGGCCCCCCTCTATTGACCCTCGGTGCTCGCGGTGTTCCGAGTGAGGAATGTTCCAGAGGCGACAGCTGCCCGGGGCCCCATCCGCCCACAGCACAGCCGGTGGGCAGGGAGCGCTGGTCCTCTCCACCCCCACGGATGATGGGCGTTTGGTTGCTTTCCTATTTCATGTCCGTGAACGACAGGTTGTGTTGGCTGACGGCTGATTTCCTTTATGATTCCTCACATCTCGGTCTGAGCCCGATGCCGTGGGACCCAGAGAGAAGGCTACTGAAGGACATTCTCGCTGCACCCGCCGCCCCCCACCAACCACATTTCCCAGCTGTCCCCTGAGCCTGGCCCTGTCACCTGCTAAGCTGGACCATGAACTCAGCGAAGACGGAGAAATTTCCCTTCAGATATCATCGTTACCACTTCCTGTCCGTTAATCAATCCCCGCCTCTGTGGACATTTTTGGCGCTTTCGGGCGTACACATCTATTTTTAAATCACTGTGCTATAAAAAATAAAGGAATAAAAAAATACCATCTCCAAATTCTTATGTCTGGAGGTCTATCATCAAATGGGGTCCCCTTCCCCCCCGGTGTCCTTACAAAACCGGTGGCTGGGTCCTGTTCTCAGTTTGAATTTCCTCTCCGCACCTTCCATTTAAAAGGAATTGGCAAGGGGACGGTTCAGGGCAGGGCCATCGTATCTTGCAAAGGAGCACAGAGTGAGCCGCACCGAGTGGAGTGAGATAGAGCAGGGCCCCAGCTGTGTCAGGCGCATGGAGACACCACGCAGAGCTCAGATGCCGCCTGCAGCTTTGGGCGCCTGTGGGCGCTGCGCAGGGTGACCCCTTTGTTCACATCGCAGAGGAGGGGGCTCTGGGTACAGACAGGGAGGGGCCAACCCAGGCTGCCAGGCATGCATCTGCAGAACACAGAGCTTAATCCTGTATTATTGTTGATTGATTATCAGAGGCCCGGTGCACAAAATTCATGCACGGCGGGGGGGGGGGGGGGCGGTCCCCTCAGCCCAGCCTGCACCCTCTCCAATTCAGGACCCCTTGGAGGATGTCCAACTGCTGGTTTAGGCCCAATCCCGGGGATCGGATCCCTCTCACAATCCTGGACTGCTGGCTCCTAATCGCCCACCTGCCTGCCTGGCTGGTCAGCCCTAACTGCTCCTCACCCCCGCCGACCTGATCACCCCTCACTGCCTCTGTGTGCCAGCCTGATCGCCCCTAACTGCCCCCTGCTGGCAGCCAGGTTTCCCTCAACTGCCCCCTCCCTGCCAGCCTGGTCGCTCCTAACTGTACCCTCTGCCAGCCTGGACGCCCCCAACTGCCCCCCTACACACTGGCCTGGTCGTCCCACACAGCCTGCTGTTCAGTCATTTGGTCGTCCCTCACTAACCCCCCTGCCAGCCTGGTCGTAGGCAGCCATCTTGTGAGGGTGTGAGGGTCAATTTGCATATCACCTCTTTATTATATAGGATTGTGTTATTTTCCATATAAACAGCTGTAGATGTACTTTTGCATTTATCTGTGACTCTCCCACCTCCACGCTGCTATGTGCTAATGCCTCGATAGCATAGTGTAGACCTCCTTCTGCCTGAGAAGATTAGACAGTTGGCCATTAAAGAGTAGAAAACTGCAGTGTGCGGTTTGGGGGTGTCTGTCCAGTTTTTAACATGACAGTGGCCCCGGAAGTGCGCTGCTGGGAAGGGCGGGAAGGGAAGCCGTGGCATTTATAAGACTGAGACCAGAGAACTCTGCTCATCTGTGTCTGCTGCCAGTTCTCAGTCGACATGTAGCTTTTATTTAAAAATAGGAAAATAATGAGGCAGAAACCTTTTTTCTAACATGGAGGAAGAACAGTCATAGGCCTGAACACCACCCGGAGAAGAGAGGCGCCTTCTCTCCTGGAGCGAAATCAGAGCCTGGGACGTGGGTGCCTCCTCACAGTGAGACTCCCTGCTGTGCACACACTCAGGCACGCACACAGGCATGTACACGCATGCACACACATGCATACGTGCGGCTGTCCCCATGTCTGTGTGATGCTTGGCTCCGTCGTCTGCAACACACGCCTGACCTCACTCTCAGGCAAGCACCCTTGACCTTGGGCTTGGAAGCCAAGGGCAGGGACGTGGGCACATGTCGCATAGCTGTGAGTTCAGGCATACTTTCCACCACGCAGGGCGGGCGGCAGAGGGAGGGTTGGATTTCAGGCAGCATTCCTGATGCCTGGGTGGACCCGCGGCCAGGCTCCCTCCGAGTGAGCGAGGTCTGATGTTAACCCCTTAACGCTCAGAGCAGGACACCTGGTCGTACAGATAGCCCAGCGCGTCCCAAAAAGCCTCCGTCCGTTCAACACGCCGTTACTCTCCTGGTCGGGGGGGGGGGGGGGTCTTTCACCGGGGGGCCAGCTGTCCCCGTTCGTTTGGGACCGAGACGTTTCTCGGGACGCGGGACCTCAGAGGCTAAGTCTGGGGTGGATGGTCACCTGTCCTTGTAGGTTATCACCCTGTTTCCCTGTGTCCTGCGTGGCCCTACACGGGGAACTGGACCCCGCCAGCACCCGGCCCCCAGGACCCAGGGGTCAGAGTGCACACCAAGCTCTGAGGCTCACACTCTCTGAGTCCTGGCTCGCCTGTCTAACCTCCAGGACCAGGCTTCCTACGTCCTGTACGCCTCTCCCAAAAATGACAGTGAGAACGTCTTCCCTTGTGATTGGTAAGACATTTCTGGGAAAAGTTAAAGCCAGAGAAACGTGGGGACATACTCTACGAGCAGCGTTAAGAACAGAAAGGGATAACCCAGTAAGAAAAACTTGTACTTCACAGGCCGGCTTTAATCAAACCCGTTCTCCCACGTCGTTAGAGGACCGCTGTGCTCGTCCCTCCGTCGCACAGGCGCATTTTAGAAGGACCCGGGAAAGCGGAGCCGTCCACAGTGTCAGGCCGTCTTTCTCCGCCTCTGTGTGCAGGCGGGCATTCAGGTGCCCCCGCCCCCACCACCCCGGGCCACAGCGCAGAGAACACCCCCCAGGGATTCAGGTGCCCCCCACCACCACCCCGGGCCACAGCGCAGAGAACACCCCCCAAGGATTCAGGTGCCCCCCGCCCCCACCACCACCCTGGGCCACAGCGCAGAGAACACCCCCCAGGGATTCAGGTGCCCCCGCCCCCACCACCCCGGGCCACAGCGCAGAGAACACCCCCCAGGCATTCAGGTGCCCCCGCCCCCACCACCCCGGGCCACAGCACAGAGAACACCCCCCAGGGATTCAGGTGCCCCCGCCCCCACCACCCCGGGCCACAGCACAGAGAACACCCCCCAAGGATTCAGGTGCCCCCCACCACCACCCCGGGCCACAGCGCAGAGAACACCCCCCAGGCATTCAGGTGCCCCCCCGCCCCCACCACCCCAGGCCACAGCGCAGAGAACACCCCCCAAGGATTCAGGTGCCCCCCGCCCCCACCACCACCCCGGGCCACAGCACAGAGAACACCCCCCAAGGATTCAGGTGCCCCCCACCACCACTCCAGGCCACAGCGCAGAGAACACCCCCCAGGGATTCAGGTGCCCCCCACCACCACTCCAGGCCACAGCGCAGAGAACACCCCCCAAGGATTCAGGTGCTCCCCACCACCACCCCAGGCCACAGCGCAGAGAACACCCCCCAAGGATTCAGGTGCCCCCCACCACCACCCCGGGCCACAGCGCAGAGAACACCCCCCAAGGATTCAGGTGCCCCCCGCCCCCACCACCCCAGGCCATAGGGCAGAGAACACACCCCAAGGATTCAGGTGCCCCCCACCACCACCCCGGGCCACAGCGCAGAGAACACCCCCCAAGGATTCAGGTGCCCCCCGCCCCCACCACCCCAGGCCATAGCGCAGAGAACACACCCCAAGGATTCAGGTGCCCCCCACCACCCCGGGCCACAACGCAGAGAACACCCCCCAGGGATTCAGGTGCCCCCCGCCCCCTGGGCCACAGCTGGTTGACCAGCCTCAGTCACCACATCGCCTGCCACCTGGACCAGTGACCCCTACTGCTCTGCTTCCCTCGCGTCAGTGGGATCTTAAGCTCCTCACGGGCTTCTGGCAGGTCCCTGCACGCAAAGGCCCATGAACCCGGATCCCATCACCAGGCAGGTCACTACTCCTTCTCCCGATAAGTAAGGAGCATAGGTTTGTGGGGGAGATGGGTGGTGCCTTGCAGGGCGGGGAGGGCCGCCACGGGATCAGACACGGAGCTCAGAGCTGGGGCGTCCACTCTCCCCGGGGCCTCCAGACAGATGGGGGCTCCTCTGAGAAGTTGCAGGAGTTTGCCCGGCCGGTGTGGCTCAGTGGTTGAGCGTCGACCTATGAACCAGGAGGTCACGGTTTGATTCCTGGTCAAGGGCTCATGCCTGGCCCTTTACAGGCTCCATCCCCAGTAGGGGGCGTGCAAGAGGCAGCTGATCAAGGATTCTCTCTCATCATTGATGTATCTCTCTCTTCCTCTTCCTTCCTCTCTGAAATTAATAAAAATACATTAAAAAAAAAGAAGATGCAGGCGTTGGAGTGGCAGCCAAAGGGGGGGGTTGGGGGGAGGGCGCTGGGGGGGACAGTGTGAGCAGCCGGCCGCAGGCTGTGGGAGGCTTGTAGGGACAGCTGCCTGCGAGGCTGCTGCGAGGAGTGTCCCACACCAAAGGCAGGAAGCAGGGGGGAGTGGGAGGGAGGGGCGGGGGGCGTGCTGCCACGGCCCCTCCGTGAGGGTCAGAACAGGCAGTGACTGATGAGTCCAGAGCCCGTCTCTCTGAGCGGGAGGCCTCGTGCAAGGAAGGTCAGTCCCCCTCTCTCAGCTGTCATCTCTGTCTCACGGCTGTTAGAAGTCATGTAAATACATGTGTGTGTGTCTGTGTGCCATGGCAGATTCAGGTGGTCTCTCCCGTCGTCCCACCCCGCCAGCCGAGATAGAGGGAATCCGTAAAGTGCCACCGCCTGTCAGCTGCCCAGGAGCCCCCTCCTCGGAGCTCCAGGAGGCGTGGTGGCGACCAGGTAGCTTCCTGCGGACATGAGGGCAGCGAGCCCCCTAACCCACGGAGGCTTCTAGCAAACAGACCTTGGACTGGTTCCTCGCCTGCACTAAAGCCATTCACACCCCAAAAAAGGAATTAAAAACAGGCCATTTTGCCTACACCTCCCAACTAATTGAGGGAGAGCCCGATTTGCCTGGGCTCGGCGAGCACTTCTGTGGCGTTAGGAGTGGAGAACCCCGAGGAGGCAGTAGCAGCGGGGATCCCCACTCCGACTGGAGAGCTGGGCGTGGGCGCCTCCAGTCTGTCTGAGGGGCTGTGGGTGGGGGCCGCCAAAGGAAGAGTTTGGGGGCCACGGAGTCTCGGGGTGCCCTGGGGATAAGCACCTCTGGTGGGTTCGCCACAGCTGGTGGCCTGGGGGGACAGATCGCTGCCTCCCGCCCCTGCCCCGCCCCTCCGTGCCTGTGGGTCCCCCGGGGCCCAGGACGTGGGGGGCAGGCGCGCTGGTGAAGATCTCTCTCCAGGGAAGGAAGTTTGCTTGCCTGGGGTTTGGGCTGATGGCTTCCGCCGTCAGATCATTAGCTCGGTCTCCGTGCGCGCCCACCCCCTGGGCCCTGGGGGGAATTCACAGGACAGAGACGGAGACCTCCGGGCTTGTTAAAGCGCCCGGTGTCACCACCCCTCAGAAAGGGCCGCAGGCCATGGTGGCTTCCTAAGATGCATGCTCTGAAAACAGAATGCGGAGAAGGACTGTCAGCCAGGCAGTGCCCGTGGGGCTCTCCCGGGAGGCAGGGGCACCTGGCGCGTGTTGTCAGCCGCATCCTAAAGGAGTGGGGCGGGGGGGGGGTCACGGCTTCGTCGGCCCCCAGAGGGGAACAGCCTGTGCGCGCAGAGTGAGGCCCAGTGTGACTTCCAGGACCGTGACGTCTAAGGAAACCAGGATGGCGGTTTGCAGGCACCGGAATGAGGCGGTGCTGTCCGCCCACAGCAGCTCCGGCAGCCGGGGTAGGGCGGGGGAGTTGCCAGGAGGTGGGAGGTAGGCTTGGGAACATCAGGTTGGCCTCACGGTGATTTCCCCAGAAGTAGTTATAGATTTGAATAGATAATTGATAGGCTACTGGGGTTCCAGGCTCTTTCATTGTAAGTTCTACACCGTCATTGTGTTCTCCCAGGATTCAGTTTTCTCCGAGACTATGTGTCAGTACAAAACTTCTCATCTTTTCCTCTTGGATTATTACTTTTCTGCATGCGTATGCTTCTCTTTTTCCTTTTCAAACTGTGTTTTCATTGACTTCAGAGAGAGGAAGAGAGAGATTGAGACATTGATGATGAGAGGGGGTCCTCCACCGGCGACCTCCTGCGCGCCCCGCGTTGGGGATCGAGGCTGCACCCCAGGCGTGTGCCCAGGGGCAGTTACCGCCGACGGAAAAAGCAGCCGCTCCTTTCGCAGAGCGCTCTGCTCGCAGCCTGTTGCGTATGCTGGGGACCACGGTCACTCTCTGCTGAGATGCACATCACGGCCCCCGCCCGCCTGCTAGGTCTTCGTCAAATGGCACAGGTGATGAAGTCACAGGAAAAAGTCTGGAAACAGTGAAGGGGACCCACTCTCACTTCTGAAATCTGAGACCTTGTCCCCTCCCTCTTCTCCTTTGTCCAAGATGTCATATACACCCGATGTCGCCTCACCGTTGTTGGAAAATTCACGCCTATGTGACTTCCCCATGCACCGGGAATCCAACTTGATTTTTCCTCTCGTTAATCTGTCTCTTAATTTGATTATTAGCCCAGCTAGAAGAACTTAGACGGTGGGAGAAAACGCATTAACATTTGTTTAGTCCTCACAACTATAAATGTTTAATGAGCAAAGAAATGAATGTGTCAGGCCTAAAATGTACAACGTATACAGAAACCTCAAGAAGTGCCAAAATCAGCTGTCATTCTCAGAAAGATCTTTTAACAGTCTGCCCCTCACCTCGCCAACATTGCCACCGAGTCCCACTCCCTTCTGCTGTCTGGGAGGCTAGCACGGTGAGACAGTGACACTCAAGCCCAGTTACCTCTCTTTTCTTATTTTCTGTCTCCTCGCTACAGAACACGTAGAGGGCAACCTGAGCCGTGGTAATATTAGATTATAATTCATGCAACTGACTTCTTCCTATTCAATTAAAGTGCAAGACTGTTGGGATTGGTAACTGTTTCTTTCAAGAAAACGGAAAAGCCTAGGATTCATGATCTTTTTTTTTTTTTTTAATATATATTTTATTGATTTTTTACAGAGAGGAAGGGAGAGGGATAGAGAGTTAGAAACATCGATGAGAGAGAAACATCGATCAGCTGCCTCCTGCACACCCCCGACTGGGGATGTGCCTGCAACCAAGGTACATGCCCTTGACCGGAATCGAACCTGGGACCCTTCAGTCCACAGGCCAACACGCTATCCACTGAGCCACCGGTCAGGGCTCATGATTTTATTGTACGGCGAGATGATGAGTCACCGTGCCCAAACCTTCAGCAATAGGACTAGGTGGTGCTGGACGGCCTCTGATGGAGGTGGGGCTGGGACTTGGGCTGCCAGCAGTCAGGCGTCGGGGAGCATCTGGACGTGGCCTGTTTGGGGCCACCATCTGTCAGGGGTCTTCCTCTGCTCGTCATCGTCGTCCGACATATTGCCGCTGCCACACGAGCATCACTCAATAGTCCATCTGAACCCTGTTGTAGCTGAGCCCGTCTTATCCCGTCAGCTAGCTAATCGATAGCACATAATTTCGTTCACGGTTTAGTTTTTGCTTTGTGTGCTCAATAAGGCAAATGCCCTGCAAAGAATTGAAATGTTTTCTATTCCTGGGCTATTTCTGAGCTTTTCCTTTCCATTATTTTCTTTTCCTGAGGCCGACGAGGCTCGCTCCAACAAGACAGGAGTGAGGTGAAGGTGACCGGGCTGCTAACAAGTTAAAATTAGGGCTAAATGTTGCTTTAAAAGAAGACTACTACATTGTCATGTTAAGAATTAGAGTCTTCCCTACCGTGGCCAGTTGTGTCTGGAAAATACAGAGATCCGATATCAAGTCAACACGCATTTTATTGCGCCGTGTGCGCACGACGTCCGCTTTGCAGCTGCTTTCCCCTTTGGGTCCCGCCTCTGCGGTGCAGCGTCCTAGGATCTCAGTGCAGCCGCTTCTAAACGGAATATGCTAAAAGACAACTCGTAACCCCAAAGTACGTGTATCTTCTTCGTGGGGAATAAAATGTAAGCTGCTTAGGAGGAAGGAAGAATTCTAGACCGTGTTTCATTAACATCAATGCCCGGCCCACACTCTGTGAATGGGCGCCTCCCAGCATTGCTGTTACAGTGCTACCGGAGAAAAATGGGGGAAAGTACCTTCCTTCCAAAAATATGTGTCTAATGCGAGGTTATTAGGACGGGAAGAGCATTAGCTGATGTGGGGGGATGCTTCTCCTAATGCAGGTAATTTCCCCTCTGGTATTAGACTGCCTTCAGAAGAAGGTCTGATGGGGGTGGGGAGGGAGGCTGGCTCCGCGGGGAGCTGCAAATAGAAGCCCGGGTCAGCGTAATCTATAGCTCGCCCTCGCATTCATTTCCTAAATAAGGCTGTGGCAGCACTGGGCACATTTTCCCGACACCTTTCCCTGTCGACAGGGAGCTGGGTGACGGCGGTGAAGGAAGCACACGGTGAACTGCTGCTGGCATGCATCAGCCCGTGTGATGAGGGGCCCTTAAATAGAGCATCTTATCACCCCAGCTTCTCCGTAGCCTTAATAAGAGGAGCCGGGGTCCCTCGACACAGGATCAACGTGACAACCCCCACCCCCACCCCCACTCCACGGTGGGAGAGGAACTGAGAGAAGAAACCAGAAGATGGACTTGGGTGGGTCAGGTTGGACGCAGTTGTAAGTTGACCTAGCATTTTGCATTTCATTAATCTTGTCCTGAATCTATAACAATAAAAGAATAACCACCGTGGGTGGTTGGGTACAAAGTGGAGAGGGACTGGGGTAAACAACATGTGCGTGTTCATCTCGCCAGGCGCCGGCACCGGATTAGCTGACTTTACGGAGGAGACAACCACCACGGCACCTTTATTCCAGGCGAATACTATGGCTGGACTGAGTGTTTAATTCCTTCACACTGATGTTTCTCATAGCGCGGGAAACGAACATACGTCAGCCTGGTAATAACTGAGCAAGGTCCCAACACAGTCAACCCATGATTTTATAGGAATCCGTGACACAAAGGAGAAATACTGTGCTGTCAATGGACAACTGAAAGTGAGGCCATTCCATACGTCTGAAACACACAAACAGATGCCTTCGTATTCTGTGTGTGTGTGTGTTGTATTGTTTTCTTAACTTTACCACTAGCTATTTTTGTCCTTTTTTTTTTTTTTATTGTTGACAGTATTGCAGATGTCTAGTTTTCTTAGAAGAGCCACCGGGAAACAAGTCCAAGACAGTCCCTGAGGGTCAGCACTGCATTCCGCGTCAGTGAGCGCAGTCCCCGAGCCAGCCCCTGAGTATCATCTTCCTGAACGTCCAACTGTGCCTGCCGGCGACCTCCGTTCTCCACTGATGCTCTGTGAATTTCACTGTTGGCAAAGGTCTCCATGAGGACCGTTATCACTGTGAAATGTGCCTGTGATGCCCGGGAGTCATCCGTATTCTTCCATCTATAAAAAAAAATAAAAATAAAAATAAAATACTAGGCCGGCGGGCATGGCTCAGGGGTTGAGCATCGACCTATGAACCATTCACGGTCAGGGCACATGCCCAGGTGTAGGCTCGATGCCCAGTGTGGGGCGTGCAGGAGGCAGCCAATCCATGATTCTCTCTCATCATGGACGTTTCTCTCTCTCTCACCTTCTCCCTTCCTCTCTGAAATCAATAAAAACATATTTTTTAAAAACGTTATTAAAGATAGTGGAGCCCTGAGACGAGTGAACAGACCATGACTCTGAGACTCTAAAAGGAGGCGCGGCACAAAGGGTTAACGTGCTGCTCGTCGTGCACTCTGTGGCGCATGTTTATTCCTTCTCAAGTGCTTGCGGAGCTCTCAGAGAAGTTCAGGTGTTTCTGTACCCAAGTCCCATCCATCCCGCAGTGCATGCTGTCCTTCTAGAGCGTAAGTGCTGCCCAGGACTCGCAGTCCACGATGGCTGTTGAACACAAGGACAAAAAACACCCATTGGAGAGTCCTCGTTACAAACTCTTCCCACCGAGAATAAAGCATTTTCTCTTTTTTGTCTCCTTTGGTTTTGCTTTAATAAATGAGTTGCATCCTCCTGTGCCTCTCACTGCTTTCCCATTGCTTAGTATTCTATACTAGAGGCCCAGTGCATGAAATTCGTGTGGGGGGGGGCGCGAGGGTTTGTGTCCCTCAGCCCAGCCTGCACCCTCTTCAATCTGGGATCCCTCTCACAATCCAGGACTACTGGCTCCCAACCGCTCGCCTGCCTGCCTGCCTGATTGCCCCTAACCACTTCCTTGTCAATTTGATCAATGCCTAACTGCTCCCCTGCCAGCCCGATTGCCCCTAACTGCCCTTCCCTGCCAGCCTGGTCACCCCTAACTGCCCTCCCCTGCAAACCTGGTCACCCCCAACTGCCCGCCCCTGCAGGCCCAGTTGCCCCTAACTGCCCTCCCCTGCCAGCCTGGTCATCCCCAACTGCCCTCCTCTGCTGGCCTGGTCATCCCTAACTGTCCTCCCCTGCTGGCCATCTTGTGGTGGCCACCTTGTATCCACATGGGGGCGGCCATCTTTGACCACATGGGGGCAGCCATCTTGTGTGTTGGAGTGACGGTCAATTTGCATATTACCTCTTTATTGGATAGGATAGTGCAGCTGTGGCAGGTGCGTTCATAATCTCACCTGAATTCTCTTGCAGTTTTTGGCTGATTCGCTTGGTATTTTCTGGTTCTTAGTCATAAAATCTGCTGAAAAGGAGCACAACTCTTTCCTCCAATTTGTACATTTTCTCTTGGTAACACCACTACCTATGTTTCAATCGCAGTGGCCAGTAGTTACAGCGATGGCCACCGGCCTGGTTTTGTGCCAGATTTTAATAGGAACAATTAAAATCGGGTGTTTGATTATTAAGCCAAATGCTGGCTGAAGAGAGCTCTCGCCTTACCAACAGAGCCTGAGAAATGGATGTTGATGTTTGTGAAGATGCCTCATTTGGTATCTCCTGTACGACGTACCATTTGCCTCCATAACCTTTACAACTGTATATTAATTTGACTCACTTATAATTTTTTAAGTATGTTTCATTATCTTTATTTTTAACTTCATTTTTTTCAATTACAGTTTACATTCACTATTATTTTGTTTAAGTTCAAAGTGTGCACATCGTGGTTAGAGTCTCTGAAGGTACTCCTGCCCACCCCCAGGAGTAGAGGGTTCTTTTCTATCTTCTTTCCTCAATTGCAGTAGGTTGGTTGGTTTTTTTTTCATGCCCTGAGTGTGACAGTGTCTGTTGCTCTCCCCTTCAATATTTCAAAGCTTTTTTTCTATTGGGAAGGTAGAGCAGTAGGATTTGGGTTAGGTTTCTTGGGTTTCCTGCAGCAGCTGCTATTTCCATCCCACAGGTGGAGAGCCTAAGACCATCGGAAAACACAGATATTTACACGACAATTCATTTAACGGTAGCAAAATTACAGTTATGAAGTAGCAACGAAAATAATTTTATGGTTGGGGGTCACCACAACATGAGGAGCTGTGTGAAAGGGTCACGGCATTAGGAAGGTTGAGAACCACTGGGTTAGACCATGATATACTTTACAAAATGGCCCCCCAATATCTCAAGTACCTACCTGGGACCATACACATTATTACAATTCTGGTCTACATTCCCTATCCTGCACTTTACACCCAGGTGACTATATTGCAACTACCAATTTGCATTTCTTAACCCCTTCCTCTTTGTCACCCAGCTCCCCCAATACCCCACCTTCTGGCGACCAAGTCTGTCCCTGTATCTATGAGTCTGTTTCTGTTTTGCTTGTTTATTTGTATTGTTCTTTAGATCCCATTTATAAGTGAAATAATGGTATTTGTCTTTCTCTCTGGCTTATTTCACTTAGTACAAAGCCTCTGGGTCCATCCCTGCTGTTGCAAATAGTAAGATTTTATTCTTCCTTGTGACCAAGTAATATTCCATTGTATATGTGTACCACAGCTTTTTTATCTACTCATCCATTGTCTATTGATGGGTGCTTGGGTTGCTTCCATATCTTGGCTATTATAAATACTGTTGCAATGAACATAGGGGTGCATATATTCTTTTAGACTGTTGTTTCAGGGGGTTGGATAGATACCCAGAAAAGGACTCTGGGTCATAATGCAGCTCCATTTTTAATTTCTTGAGGAAACTCCACACTGCTTTCCACAGTGGCCGCACTTCCACCAGCAGTGCACGAGGGTCCCTTCTCTCCACATCCTCGCCTGCTCTTGTTGTTTGTAGATTTCTTGATGGCAGCCATTCTGACCAGCGTGAGGTGATAGCTCATTGTGGTTTTAATTTGCATTTCTCTGATGACTTGTGTTGTTGAGCATCTTCCCATAAGTCTATTGGCCATCTGTACATTCTCTTTGGAGAAGTGCCTATTCGGGTCTGGTGCCAATCTTTTAAATTGGATGGTTTGGGTTTGGGGGTTGAGTTATATGAGTTCTTTATAAACGTTGGATGTTATCCCCTCATGGAATGTATCATTGGCAAATACCTTCTTCTACTCAGTAGGTTGTCTTTTCATTGTGTTGACCCATTTACAGCTTTTCATTAGCCCACCCATGTACTCAGGGCCCACATGCCTCTTGGTTGTGGCGAGTGTTTCTTCCATTGTACGGCTAAGTCGCTTTAATCATTGTCTTAGGAATATTTCATATGCAGAATAATTACCTAAGTTACAGCTATTTCTGCCAGGTTCTGGCGTCAGTGGTGTGCTGGGTTTAAAACAAGGCTTGTGGCGGCTTCTTTCTGTCGGTGGAGTTGGGATCGGATTGAACAGGAAGACAGCAGGCCCTTGAATTAATTCCCTCCCGAAGCCACCTGGGCGCGGCGTGCGTTCACGGCCGTCCATGAGCAGCACTGGCAGCGTCGCTCGCTGCGCGGCTGTTGGCTGCGTGGTGGCACCAGCCTAGTGGGTTCCGCTTTCCTTGACGGGGCAGATGTTGGGGACATTCTCCCAATGCCGAGTCCAGGGAAGAATGTCCCTGGGAATGGCGGCGAGTTACGTGTGCATAGTTCACGGGCCGTGCGGGGCATCAAGGTGGACACAGCCCGTGAACAGGGAGAAGAAAGGCCTTGGGGATGTTCTGAGAGGTCTCTGCGGGAAGGGCAGCGGCTGCTACTGAGATCGCCCCAGAAAACAAAGGAGTTAAGGGAAGGTGTCAGCCGTGGGGCTCTAGAGACCCCACACTTTAACTGGGCAGGAGAGAGCTGGCTCTTGTCGACAGTGTGCAGGGCCCATTTCCTTCCCACTCGCCTTAAAGGAACAGGAAAGAGGGGGCAGCAATGGGGTGTCTTCCCCAGAGGGCGGGAAGGCACGGATGCGAGAGCTGGAGGTGAGGGGCGTCGCGATCTCACGGAGACAAAGCGGGGGACAGAAACCCAACCCTGACGGAGGCCGGGGCGGAGGGAGTCACGGGACCGGCGGACTCACGAGGCCGCCGTCAGGAGAAAGGAGAAGAAAGCAAAGCGGAGCCAACGCTGAAGGCGGATTGTGGGGACACCTTCGAAAGACCTGGAAACTGTCATGACGCAGAGCAGGTGGGACGAGAAGCAGCCGATGGTTTGAAACCATTTTAAGTTGGGCGGGCTCCGCCCTCACCCCCCCTGCAGTTTGTATGTCCAACTGTCCCCTGTGGCACCCCCTTGGACACCTGGACAGGGGGACACACCCTCACGTCCCCCAGAGTCCGCTCACCCTTGGCCATGGGCATCTGAGGCAGTGCTCCCAGGTGCCCATGCCAAAGCCTAAACGTCGTCCTCCCTCCTCATCCTTCCGGGACGCACCGCCCGTCGGCACCGCTGCTGGCCGTGTCCGCGGAACAGGCTCGGGGCCTCGGAGAGAAGGGCGGGCCCTGGGCCCTGGGGACCTGCAGGCAGGCCATGAGGTTGGGAGACAGGTCCCTATCGGCTCTGAGACCTGCCGGATCCAGAGGGGGTGAGGGCGCGGGCTGCACCCCGGGGACCCGAGGGGCCCAGGCTCGGGCGGAGGACCCCAGCTCACAGCCACATGGAGCGCGTCCCCTAAACAATTACCCGAACGGGTCAAATAGGACGGTAAACTGTCATTTCGTACAACTTCTCAACGGAACATGGAATGAACTGAAATTCAAGGAAACTAAGCCACTACGAAGAATATTTCAGTCCGTGAACGTATTTGCAGAAGCACGTGGGTTTCTCGGAACGGCCCGTGGGAATGAAAGGCCGGAGCCGTCACCGTCAGCCGCGCCCTGACTGCGCGGGGCCGGGGCGCGGGGTGGGGGGGGAGGGTGGGGGGGGCGCGTGTGCACAGGACGCTGAGCGAGCCTGTTGCTCAGAAACACGCTGTCGAAGCGCCGCTGTGTGCAAGCTCCCAGTGAGGGGGAGGGGATGTGGTGCGCAGCGACCCTAGGAGCGCTGAGCCTGGCATGCCGCCGCCGACGATGGCCGGGGACGGGGGAGGAACGTCCCAGGACTGCGAGGCCCGAAGAGAAATGAGAAGAACCGACTGTCACGCCGAACATGTGACTTTTGAAAAATCATGTAGAGTCGAAGTCACCTCAGAATGTCATAGAGACGGTTAACGATTATTGAGCTCAAAACAGGAAAAGCAAATGAGACGAAATTATGTGACTCAAGTATGGACATCTCGCCTTAAATAATTACCCGTGGAATTTCTGCTAAAAGAAAGTAGTAGGTGTGCCATGTTTATACCGCATCTAAGAAGACGTGAAATACAAGCACAGTAAGAATGAAAACATGCAGGTCCCGCTGAGAGCGGGGCATGGGGTGGCCCGCGGGGGAGGGGGGGAGGGGGGAGGATGGGGGTTGGGGAGACTAAAGCAGGGTCCCCCCTCAGGGAGCCGGGTCAGTGAGGAGTCGGTGACTTCCACTGTGAAGCCCGGGAAAAGGAAACGCAAGGAGGAGGCAGCTCGGGGAAGGCCTGGGGGCCCCCTTTGGACCGGGGGAGGGACCAGCAGGCTGTGGGAAGAGGGCTGGTTCTGAAGGGGGACGGGCGGGGCAGCCTGCTCGGTGACGCCCGAGGTAGTGAAGTGACAAGTGTTGCATCTTTTACATCGACTTCTGTTTATTTTTTAAACATGTTTTTATTGATTGTGGAGAGAGAGGAAGGGAGAGGGAGAGGTAGAAACATCCATGAGAGAGAAGCATCATAGATGGGCTGCCTCCTGCACACCCCCTCCTGGGGGCCAAGCCCCAAACCCGGGCATGTGCCCTGACCGGGAATGGAACCGGCGGCCTCTTGGTGCCTGAGAGGATACTCAACCCACTGGGCCACACCGGCCGGGCGCCTTCTATTTAACTCGCCGGTCGGATTAAGAACCACGGTGAACCATGCACTATTTCATGCTGACATGCTTGTCACCTACAAAAACGAACAAAAAACAACATGACTTCCCGCCATTCTACCGCGTTAGACCTTGAAGATGCGTGGCACACACCACGCGAGGCCGCCGGGGACCGTGGGCCGTCGCGGCAGTGAGCGTCCTCCGCAGGTGAGCCCGCGACGGGGGCCCGCCGGCCTCCCAGGAGGTGCGCCGGGCAAGGCTGGCAGAGGCAGCGCCAGCGTTCCTCGGGGGCCCGGGTCCGCCTGGGCATTGGCAGTGAGACCGGCCCAGGGGCTCCGGCAGCCAGTGCCAGGGAAGCGCCATCCGCCCTGCAGGAAGGCGGGCCCGGGGCTTGGCACCGTTAGCGCTCTCCCCGACCCGCAGCCAGAGATGAGGACATCACGGAACGAGGCAGGTGCATACGGTGTGTCCCACTGGACCCTCCAACTTCATCTTAGAAAAAGAGCACCGTGGTGAAGGTTTTCCAAATGAGCACGCGGTTACGATCACGCAGGGAGGCTGTGACTGTGAGGAAAGGTCAAAGCCAGCAGAGGCCGAGTTTGGAAACGTGACCAGCGAAAACTGTTACTGGTGTTTAAGATGCAGACAGAGGCGACGGCTCGCGGTTTCTCGTGTGGGTTAGGTGGAGAGGAAAGGGCGTGTTCTTTTCAGCCCCCCACTAAGGGTCCGCGCAGACACCCGTCCCCCCACTAAGGGTCCGCGCAGACACCCGTACCCCCACTAAGGGTCCGCGCAGACACCCGTCCACCCACTAAGGGTCCGCGCAGACACCCGTCCACCCACTAAGGGTCCGCGCAGACACCCGTCCACCCACTAAGGGTCCGCGCAGACACCCGTACCCCCGGGAGTGACTGGTTCCCCAGCAATGCATTCCTCCCGGGAGAGCGGGCGGAAGGCCTTGCAGAAGCAGGAAGCGGGCCCAGGTCCTGAGCGCAGACGGCGTTTTAGTCCATGTCAGTCATGTGTTGCATAGAACAAGCGGGCGGCGGCAGATGAGTTTGGAAGGATTCTTCAAAGCAGACCAGCTGCTGGGGTGGGGGGTGGGGGGAGGGAGGATGGAGGGAAGGAAGGAAGGGAGGCAGGGAGGGAGGAGGGAGGAGGGAGGGAAGGAAAGGAGGGAGGAGGGAGGAGGGAGGAAGGGAAATAGTGCTAAAGGCAGGGAGCACCTGGTGCATGGTGGAAGCGCCACGCCTCCTGAACTGATTAATTCAGAATTAGGTTGGTGGCCAGATTATGACAAAAGGATTAAGATAGTGCACCTATTCTCTGACTATGTGATTTCCTTAGTAAGCTGACTTTGTATCAAAGATTTCCTTTATATGGAAAAAGTACAATCATATTTTTTTTATTTCTTTTGTTTAATGTATTTGTATTGATTTCAGAGAGGAAGGGAGAGGGGGAGAGAGATAGAAACATCAACAATGAGAGAGATTCCTTGATCGGCTGCCTCCTGCATGCCCCCCACTGGGGATCGAGCCCACAACCCAGGCGTGTGCCCTGACCGGGAATCAAACCTGGAACCCTTCAGTGCCCAGGCCAACGCTCCATCCACTGAGCCACACCAGCTAGGGCCACTCATATTTTCTATAAAAGGTTTGCTGATCCTGGAGAAATAAAGGGACCGCAGGGAAAGGATATGGTTATGTTTGTAAAATTCCCCAAAGTAAAAAGTCCAGCTAAAGATAAAAGCCCTCTGTGAACTGGGGTTGAATGCAGACTGGACAACTCCCTAGGGAAGCGGCCAACAGTGAGTCATCTACGCCACGGAGTGACCAGTGACTGTTCCCTCCCTGGACGGCTTCAGATGGCATATCTCTTCAAATGCTGGAAACGAAACCACGGTGTAACGTAAATTCTCCCAACAGCGGGGCCCTTTGTCCCTGGAATGTGAAAGGGGGTGAGGGGCTGTCTGTTCTGAGAAAGTGGTACGTGTTTATTCCAGTAGTCCCTGTTTCCGCACTAAAAACACTCCATTTCCTGTCTCCCTTTCAACATATTTGCAAAATCCTTTCCGCACACTGACCCTGCTTCTCGGGGCCCTGGGCCCGCGTCCGGGAGCTGGCTCGCCAGGATCACCTGGTGGTTTCCCCAGAAGCGTCCGGAGGCTTCTCCCCAGGAGAGTGCCAGGGGCTGTCCGCCGAGGCTGACGGAGCAGAGCCGCGGTACCAACGCCGGTTAATGGTCAAATACCATCGTTTTCCCCTTTAAATAATGCCATGACTTTTTAAAAACAGGAGCCCCACCGCTGTCCGGTGCCACTGGGGGAGACTCTCACGCGGAGGAAGAGCCTGCTCTGCGGAGCTCTGGACCTGAGCCGAGACTTTCCTCGGAGCGGGGGCGGGTGATGCGGACGCGCGGACTCTCTCACCAGGGCCCGCAGACGCCGCTCGCCCAGTCTCTCTCCCTGGGACGGAGAGGAGACTTCCACTTCAGGCCAGACTCGGGCGGAGCTCCTAACGTACCACCTGGCTCGCGTCTGCGCCCTGGGAAGCCACGCCGAGGCGGCTCCTGATAAGCAGAACGGAAGTGCGCAGGTACCACCACGGTCGCTGGCATCCTCCGTGGCGGCATCGGGAAGGACTCCCCACATCCAGAGGTACCCCCGACGGCCTCTTCGCGGGGGCGAGCGCTCTCTGACGCGCTTGGCCAAGCGGAGTTTGTGTCCACACGTGTAGCACCCGTGGATCGCCTTCCGTCTTTGGAAGGTCTTTGCAAATCCGAGCCTTCTTTAGCCCACGCCGCTCCTTAACGACGGGGCGTCGCATGTCAGTCTTTCCTGGCTCCCTCGCCCCCCGATCGCTGCGATCTAGCTCCATGTGGGGAAAGCAGGCCCCTGGGAATACCAGAGCCACGTCTGCTGGTCGCCGCGGAGAGCGCCGAAGTGCTGTTGACCTTCAAAGTCCTCACAGCGTGGGCAAGGCTCCCAGTGCCACCCAGGGCCACATGTAACTGGGTGTCAAGTCGCCACAAGTTCAGTGGGAGTTGAGGGGGGCCGAAATGATACAGAACCGTGAGTCGTCAGAAGAAGGTCCCTGGGCGGCCTCACCCTGGGTGGCCTCTGAGGGCGGCCCTGGAGCTGGGGGAGGAGGCAGCACCCGCCGCAGGAAGAGCAGCCCCGGAGGGAGAGGCCTGGAAATGGGAGGCCGGCGGGCGGGGGGAGCAGGCAGCGCAGTGAGAGGCCCGGCAACGGCTAGCAGCCTCCCCGGCCCAGGAAACGGAGCCCCGGGGCCGGGGCCACCGCAGGACCCGGCTGCTGGCCAAGGGCGCAGCGTGGACGTGAGCCGAGAGCCCGGGCGGAGCAGCCAGAGCCGAGCACGGCCGTGTCCACCTGCCCGCGGCGCTGCCCAGGCTGCTCACGGCTCCTCTTATCTCTTCCCTGCAGCCGCCGGCTCTCTTCCTGTCCCCGAGCCACGCCGGCCACGCCAGGGAATGTGCTCCCAGGACAAAAGCAGCAGTGGTCCCTGTCCCTTCATTCACATCCTGCCGGGTCCCCATCAGGTTTTCCTGGCCACGCCCTGCGCCCCGCGAGGACAGGCTGTGCCCGCGGGCAGCGAGGAGGACACGCTGCGCCTGTGCCCCACACCGCGGCGTGCGCTGTGCCATCCTGCATGATGGACGGATTCAGGACAGGCTGACCTGTCGGCGGTCATGACCATGGAGGCCGGTTCAGCTCTGGGAAAAGGGGCTTCACAGAGTGTGGCTGAGAGAGGCCTGAGCAGAAGCTCCCCAGGGTCCGGCACCGTGAGCCATTATTCAGTTCACCTAGACCAGTGGTCGGCAAACTCATCAGTCCACAGAGCCAAATATCAACAGTACAACAGTTGAAATTGCTTTTGAGAGCCAAATTTTTTAAACTTAAACTTCTTCTAACACCACTTCTTCAAAATAGACTCGCCCAGGCCGTGGTATTTTGTGGAAGAGCCACACTCAAGGGGCCAAAGAGCCGCATGTGGCTCGCGAGCTGCAGTTTGCCGACCACGGACCTAGACGTTCATTCAAAGAGAAAGAGAAATGACAACAGCATGGACCTTGAGATACATCTCTTTCTGACTCGCTCTGAGCAGGTTAAGTGACTTTGATGTGTGAGCCCAGAGAAATAGCTGCCGCGTGTGTCACTGTGTGAAGAAATGCACCGTGAGCTTAAGAAAAATGGGAATTTTCCCTGTAATCCTCTCCCAAGCATCTGTCTTTATTGATTTTTAGAGAAAGAGGAGGGGGGAGAGACAGAGAGAGACATCCATTGGTTGCCTCCCATGCTAGCCCTGACCAGGGATTCAACCTGGCAGAGGAGATGGAAACAGAAATCTTCGGAAAATATTTTAAAAATATAAAGGACCACCTTGATGATAGAGAATTGTGAGTGAGAGAGGAGCGAGTACAATGTGAAAACGAAATTCTGAGGCAGGAAACTCGGAGTGAGAAGCCAGTTTGTAGGAAGGAGGGGATCGGAAGCTGCTCTTTTGTTCATCAAGATTTCACCACCTGGGGCACATCCGGGTGGGAATGTTCCCTAAACAATCGGACATTTGGCTCTTAATAAGTTTTTTATTTTTTAATAACAGTAAACGAACAATATTATAGTGGTTCGGGTATACAGCCCATGATCAGACACTTACGGAGCGTACGAAGTGATCCCCGTCAATCTAGCACCCACATAGCCGTTACATTACCGACTGCATTCCCTGTGCTGTGCTGTGCTGTGCTGTGCATCCCCGTGACTCTCCTACAGCTACACGTTTGTACCTCCTACCCCTTCACCTTTTCCAGCCAGCCCCTCCCAAGTCAAGGTCAAGGTGTCCTCCGCCTCCATGAGTCCGTTTCCCTTCTGCTTGCTCGTTGACTGTGTTTGCAGCCTGGTAGGAAAGAGCAGATTTCAGAGTCAGCGGGTTTGGGAGGGTAACGGAAGTCCTTCGCGGAGGGGAGGCTCTGCAGGAAGTGGACAGAGGAGAGGTCAGAGGTGACGTCCTGAGTTGCACCTGCATCCAAGGAGCAGCCGGCTCCCGGGGAGACCAGGAAGGCCCAGCGGGGACGTGGGGGAGAAGCCAGGAGAGGGGGGGAAGGGAGGGTGAAGGAAGAATGTGTTTTGACAAAGGGGGCGTCGTCAAAAATGCCTCCAAGAGACAGAGTGAGGGAAGGACTGAAAGGTGTCCTGGGAGCTGTGCCACGTTCTTGCTCAGAGGAAGCGGTTGGGCCTCTCGTTGGCAGAACGGAAGGCGGTGGCAGTGGGTGAAATCACCTGAGACAGCGGGTGTGGGCGACTCCCTCAAGAAACCTGATTGTGTTGGGGATAAAGTGGGGCCAGATCCGGGAGGAGTTTGGGAACAGGGAGACACGTGTGGTTTGTTCTGAAATGAGGAAAGATTTAAGCTCCATGAAACGGAAGCTGCAAACCAGAAAGGACGTAACCTATTGGGTGAGGCCCCGAGGAGGTAGGAAGACACGGCTGAAAGCACAGAACTGGACGCATTTGCCTAGAAATCCTGGAAGATTCGAAGGTGAAAGACCTACTACTCTGCAAACTCTACGACATTGAAGAAAGCAACGGAGGAAGCTACAAATAAACAGGACAGGCCATGCTCATGGATTGGAAGGATTAATGTTGTTAAAACGCCCCTTACCGCCTAAAGCAAGCCACAGACTCAATGCAATCCCTATTCAAAGGCCAGGGACGTTCTTCTTCGAATTAGAACAACTATTCCTAAAATGTGTATGGAACCACAAAGTACCTTGAATAACTAAAGACATTTTGGAAAAAGAACAAAGTGGGAAGTATAATACTCTCTGTTATCAAAATACACTACAAAGCTACAATAATCCAAACAGCATGGTACTGTGGAATAAAAGCAGATATATAAGTCAATGGAATGTAATACAGAGCCCAAAAATAAATCCTTGCGTATGTGGTCAATGAATCTTCGACAAAGGAGGCAAAGATATACATGGGGTAAAGACAGTTTTTTCAATCCATGGTATGGGGAAAGCTGGGCTGATACACGCAAAAAATGAAATTAGACCACATTCTCACATCACAAACAAAACACGCTCAAAATGGATTGAAGACTTAAATTCAGGACCCAAACCATAAAAGCCCTAGAAGAAAACAGAGGCGGTAAACGCTCTGACATTGCTCTTAGCAATGTTTTTCTGGACATGTCTCCTCAGGCAAGCACCACAAAAGCAAAACTAAACCAATGGGACTACATCAAGCTAAAAATTTTTTGCACAGTGAAGGAAACCAACAACAAAACAAAACACAACAAAAAAAACACACAAAAAAAACCTGAATGGGAGAAGGTATTTGCAAATGATACAGCTGATAAGAGGTTAATATCTAAAATGTACAAGGAACGCATACAACTTAACACCACAAAAACAGACCATCTAATTTTAAAAATGGGCGAGGACCTGAATAGACATTTCTCCAAGAAGACATACAGATGGCCAGCAGACATATAAAAAGACGGGGAAGTACCAGTGAAAACCACAATGAGAAACCACCTCACACCTGTCGGAATGGCTGCCATCAGCAAATCAACAAGTGCTGGCGAGGACGCGGAGAAAAGGAACCCTCGTGCACTGCTGGTGGGAATGCAGACTGGTGCAGCCACTGTGGAGAACAGTATGGAGTTTCCTCAAGCCAAAACCAGTTTGGCTCAGTGGATAGAGCATCGGCCTACGGACTGAAAGGTCCCAGGTTCGATTCTGGTCAAGGGCATGTACCTGGGTTGCGGGCACATCCCCAGTAGGGGGTGTGCAGGAGGAAGCTGATCGATGTTTCTCTCTCATCGATGTTTCTAACTCTCTATCTCTCTCCCTTCCTCTCTGTAAAAAAAATCAATAAAATATATTTAACAAAAAAAAGATTCCTCAAAAAATTAAAAATACAGGTGCCAAATATATGATCCAAAATTCTACTTCTTGGTATTTATCCAAAGAAAACAAAAACACTAACTGAAAAGGCATATGCGCCCCTATATTTATTGCAGTGTTACTAGCACAGCCATCATTTGGAAGGAATCTGGGTGTCCATCACGAGATGAATAAAGATGTGACATCTATTCAGCAAGAAAGAAGAATGAAATCATACTATCTGTGGCAACATGGATGGACCAGCGGGCATTATGCTGCATGAAATAAGTCAGACAGAGACAGACAAGTACCATATGATTTCACTTATATGTGGAATTTAAAAAGAAATACAAATGAATAAACAAAACAATACAGAAACAGACTTACAGATATAAAGAACTAGCTGATGGCTGCCCAATGGGTGGGGGGGATTTGGGAATTTTTTAAAATTCGGGAATAAATAAATGGAGGGGTGGCTGGCACGAGGGATGCTCACACTCATTAATATAGACGAGTAGGAGGATGAAAACGGGGTTCTGCTGGGCCTTGGTCACCTGAGGTGGGTTCAGTTCTCCCAGCTGGATTGGAGCGAGCTCCCAGCAAACCCAGCAGTCCCCTGGACCGGCTCAGTAGCCAACAGGAGAGTCTTTGTTTTGCCGATTTGGTCCAATAGTTACTACAACCTCCTGAACTTACTCATTTAACAAATCCCACATAATTTTCGAGATGGAGGGGCTCACCTCTCCCACCTCGCCAGGAGGTTAAGAGGGCGGAGTAGGTGTTTCCGGCGTGGCCTGCGCTTTCAGAAGCACCACGCTCCCTGTCGCTCTGTAATATACCCAGGGCCCCTCCCAGTTCCCCTTTCGTGGGTTTCTAGTCCATTCTGCTGGTCTTGAAGCCTGCGAGGGCAGATGCCATCTCCGTGCACCCAGCCTGCTATCACCTTCTGGAGACAGAGGGACCCCTCCCCCTTTCGCCACGTACCTAGCTGCCCTCCCCAAAGATGAGCCCCTGGACTTGTGGACGTGGGTTTTGTGATGGGAAATTTGTGTCTCCAGCATACGGTATTCTTGTATTTGTATAATAGGAAACACCTGCTTTTAAGCTCCTCGCGATCCTCCCCCTCTATGAAGGGGTCCCCTGGTCGCCATCCCTCCTGTGCGTCCTGTGCGTCGGCTTCCCTAAGCCAGCCAAGGCAAGCGCGGGCCTGAAATTCAACAGCTCACCGGAGCCGGGGAGGAATGAGCAGGAATACGGTGCGCTTCCTCCGCTGCCTTTCTCTCTGGAGTTTTCACAAGGTTTCCTAAGGCTCTGGTACCTCTATGATAGAGATTTGATTTTAATTTTTCAGGATCTCCTTACCATCCTCCGAGGGGACCCTTAAAGTATACAGTTTCCTTTTAAATTCTGCCCGCAGCAAGCCAGTTATAGCTTAGCGTGGCGTTTTATCGTTGCCAGACGCTGCTTCTGAAGGGAAGGCTTTGGGGAAGCGGGCAAACTTTCTGCTTCCCCGCGGTGGCTCCTGAGAGAGCTGATCCCAGCGCCGCCGCCTCCTTGGCGGCGTCTGTGCGCGCTCTGCCCACCGGGCGTGGCTGCGGGACATGCTGGAGTCACTGGATGGCAGGTGCCACACAGGGGTCGGGCCTCTGGGGGTGAAGTGTTATCCTCTCCGCTGCCAAAGCACATCTGTTCTCTCTCTCTTTTTAATATATTTTTATTGATCTCAGAGAGGAGGGGAGAGAGAGCGCGTGACAGAAACATCCATGATGAGAGAGAATCACGGATCGGCTGCCTCCTGCACGCCCCACACTGGGGATGGAGCCTCAACCCGGGCCTGTGGCCTTGACCGGGAATGGAACCGTGACCTCCTGGCTCATAGGCCAACACTCAACCGCTGAGCGCCACTGGGTGGGCGCATCCATGTCTCTTCACACCAGAACCTAGTTCCGCCTCCGTGGCTTCCTAAGCAGCACTGCCTCCTCCGAGCCCCGGCGCCACCGGGAGCTCACCCTCCCGCCCAGGTGCTCTTGGCTCCCTGCCGTGGTGACGCAGTTATGCGCGTGCGTGCTCAGCTAGCTTCCGCGCCCCTTTGGGAAGATGCTGTTGGTGAAGGAGAAGCCGGGTTGACTCTCCTCGGCGTGTTTATTCCTAAGCCCGGGTATTTCGTGAGCATTCCATAAATATTTGCCTGCTGGATGAATTGAAGAAGATTTCGGCGGAATTCCATGGATGCAAATGAAGTCCCCCTCACTTTCTAACTCCAGTGGGTTAGTGGTATGTGTCAAACAAGATTCTGAGTCTCTGCACGCCCTCCGATTAATAAAGAGCCGTGACTGCCCGTCCGGTGTGGCTCAGTGGTTGAGCCAAGAGGTTCACTAGTTCGATTCCCAGTCAGGGCACATGCCCTGGTTTTGGTTGGACTCAATCCCCAGTAGAGGGCATGCAGGAGGCAGCCGACGGATGTTTCTATCTCTCCGTCTCCCTTTCCCTTCCTCTCTCTCTAAAAAAGCCAATAGAAACATTTTTTCTTTTTAAAAAAAGAGCCATGACCAATTAAAAATGTCTGCTATGGAGATTGCGAGGGTGGTGAGAGGAGAAGGAGACTGTGACAGGGACTCGCCATCTCTCTCTAAGGGGCTGTTGAGTGGTTGGTGGGTTATAGATAAAAGGTTTTGAGATCCAATACTGTGGCGATACTTCCTGTTATTGATCAGCATGATGACTGTCATCAGCCTTAAACATATGAGATGTTTTGGGTATGTTGATGGGTGGGTCGTTTTATTTGGGGTCGGGGGAGATAAGCTTCCATCTCTTCAGTCTGACATTATAATTTTTGGTCACATGATTGTTTCACAAAATTATATTGGGATTGCATGCAACCTGATTCAGTAGCTCTATTTTCTGGGTAGATACAATCTTACATAAGTGGATTTCTGTCTTAGCTAATATGTTCTACATAAACATTTTCTACCAATATAGCTAATTTGACCAGATGTTATTAAATAAGGAGAAATTCTAGCTTCAGTTCCTCTTTTCCCTCTGCTTGAGCTGAACAGAAGTGCTCGGCTTTTGTTGAGAATAAATGTAAGGCCAGCAGTAACATTATTCAGGAAATAATAATGTTCTTTTAAGACAAAGTGAGTCGGAGTGGTCCCTTTTTCATCCCAGCTCTGCTCTCCAAAGCCATATTTCTGTTCTCATAAGATAGTTCCTCTGAAAAGAAGTTGAAATGCCATAAATTACATTAGTGTAAGGCCACAAATTAATCACTTTATAACCTATTTTCTCTTGAAAACTCTTTCTTTATAGAAATTCAGGCACAAAGTGACTCAGACTGCCCGGTGTAATAGGTTATTCCTGCCTGTCTGGCGTGGTATTCTAAGCCACGTTGTTAGGAAAAGAGCGCAGCTCCCCGCGCCCATTGTCCTGAGCGCCATCGATGAGGAAACGCTTTACTTGCGCCTCCCAGTGTCAGTTCTTCCCGCCGCAGCATGTGAGTGCCTCATGTGCCGCTGAAATCCGTCCGTCTGTCACTGGAGTGAAGGACGTGCCTGCAGGAGCAGAGATGGAAAGGGAGTCTTTCCACGCCCTTTATGCGAGACTGCAGTTCCAGGTCCTTCTGGGCCAGCTGAAAGAGAAAATGTCAGCGGGCCCAGCCTAACCTAAGAGTCCGTTTTACTCGACAAGGGAATCGAGAACCAACATTTCCATAACCCTGTCATTTAAGAAGGTTCTCCGTGGCTCCCTCTTTGATTCCATTATACTACACACACAAACATGTGCACTGATTTAGGAAACCATCTCAGTGGATAAGTTTCATACAAAAGAGTAAACGATGAAATCCAATCGATGCCAGAACTGAAAGGTGGCCTCTTGCATGGAGACAAATGCGGTGCTAGTTGGATCGAGCCCTTCGCGTGCAGCAGCGTGGCATGGAGGGCGGGAGTGTCACGGGCAGAACAGAATGGGACCTGGAGGACGGTAGAGGCAGTCTTTGTGAAGTGCCGGTGGGAGGGAGGCAGGGTGCTCCGACTCCGACGCTTTCTGCCATCATCTGATCGGAACACGCCCTTGGGTCCCAGGCCCCACACTGGGCACTCCATGAGGGCTGGTGGCCTCGGAACCAAGAAGAAACACTTTCAACACCATCAACAAGAACAGATTCGAAGTCTGTTCTTACCCTTCGAATAACTCTTCTTTGAGTTCTACTGACTTGCACCTTGATTTCTTCAGTATTATGGAACAGAATATTTAGACTTCCCAGAAAATGTCTCTTCTGTGGAAAGCTCCTCAAAAGGCTGTGTCTCCTCTGTTTCTATTCATCATCCTTGTTTCTCTGTCGGTCCTGCTTGAACGAACTCATCTCCCAATTCAACACCATCACAGCGCGTGGCCATTGTGGAGGTTTTTGTTGTCTTGACCAGCAGAAGAAGTGTGTCTAGTGGTCAGCGCATAGCAGGTGGTAAACGTACGTTTAGTAAATGAGCTGAAAGAAAGCTTTTCAAATTTCAGTCACACCCCCTAGATAAATGACTTTAAATAAGGCACTTATTCTTTCTGAATTTTTCCTCATTTATAAAACGAGTCCACAATATCTTCTTTCTGGGTTGTTGTGATGATCACATGAAGGAATGGTTGAGATGCAAGATACTGTGATTTTTCTAGCCTTCGGGGAAGTCTGTCAGGACATTGTTCTGGGTGTCTCAATGTTGGCACCAGCAGCTATTCTGTCTGGAGTAAGTTTTCTTCTTTTAATATGACCTTCTTAAGGAACTGGCTTAGCTTGGTTTCTAGGACCGCCTTTGAAAGAGGACTCCAGGACCCACATTCCCGTGTTGGATCACTACCCCCTCCAGAACCAGGCCTGTAGGAATGAGCTCTGTCAGCGTTACAGCCAAGAATCCCCACACGGACACCTTGCTGTTTCTCCCCCCAACGCAGGAGTCTCTCCTTTCACTCCTCATCCTTCCTATCGTCATGACTTGCAATGCACGCAGACCTCTCCCTCTTCCACACACACCCACACCTACACTAAACACTGCACTCACACCCACACTCACACTCACATCCACAGTCACACTCAAACTCACATTCACATTCAAACTCATACCCATAGTCACAGTCACACCCACATCTACACTGAAAACCACACCCACACTCATATTCACATCCACAGTCACACTCAAACTCACATTCACATTCAAACTCATACCCATAGTCACAGTCACACCCACACCTACACTGAAAACCACACCCACACTCATATTCACATCCACAGTCACACTCAAACTCACATTCACATTCAAACTCATACCCATAGTCACATTCACACCCACAGTCACAGTCACACCCATACTCACACCCACGCTCCCACCCTAGGACTGTGCTTGGGAGGCAGCGGTACTTCCGATTTGGCTAAACTCAGGGATGTTACTAGGCTTTTGTTTGGTGAGTGGGGTACCGATGAGGGGACTGGGGAGAGCTGGGCGTGAGGAGGAGTTAGAAGATGTTGGGGTGAAGGTGCATAAGGAAGAAACCAATGGGGAGGGAGGCTGTGATGGAGAGAGGACATTTAAGGAAAGAGCAGAAAGGGACTTTAAAGATTTAGGAAAAGCTTGGCTGCCCGAGGAGAGCGCTCCATGCCCCCTTCACGAAGCTCTTCGCGAACCCATCGTGTTAGTTGCTGCTTTGGGTGTTGAATTTCTCCAAAACTGTCACTGAAGACTAAGTGAGGTCAGCGTGACAGGGAGGCAGGTCCACCACGGCAGGTTGCCTTTCTGTCACCACCCGTTGCTTCTCCACCTGGGACCTGCGTTCCAGTCACCTGTGACCCCCTCCCTCCCTGACTCCACCTCAGTCCTCTCGGGCTGTATTCTCAGTTGGGTGCTAATGACTAATCCCACCTCCTCTTCTCCTCTTTTACTTTCAGGCTCTTATGAGGTCAGGCATCTTCAGATGCAAAAGCCAATCAGCCCTGAGTTCTCGATTCCCTTGCAGGACCCTCTGAGCACTCCTGGTGGGGGCACCATGGGGAGGTGCCGAGGGCAGGGGCAGGGAACTGGGTACCAGAGGGCATTCCTGTTCCCCAATCCCAGCTCTGCCCCTGCTGCTGGGTGACCTTGACCCAGTTACTTCCTGTGGAGGGACTGGCTCTAGAACAGGTTGGCTCCATCACCTGTGAGATGGTGTCTCCTCCCTTGGTTCCTTTTTCATGATCCAGAAAGATCGCTCATGACACCTATTTGAAATTTCACAAACGAAAAAGTTGGATTTTTTTTAAAAAAACGTTTTCTAATTCCCCTTGAAATGCAACCAAAGAATGTCTTTGATATATTGATCTGCCAATCTTTCTTTAAATCTTCATGGAAATTACATAGAAAAATTGATGTTCAATATGTTGAAGTCTGCTTTCTAGTCAAAGATCTTATCTACCATGTAGATGTTATCAACTCAGAAAGGGAGGAAAGGAAGGGGACAGCTAGTGTTGTCCCAATATGCTGGGAAAGTTTCATTTAAATGTATATGTTCTCATTGGGAGGGAATCAATAAAATACCCAACTGGACAGTTATATATATGCTAGAGGCCCGGTGCACAAAATTCGTGCACGGGGGGGGGGTGTCCCTCAGCCCAGCCTGCACCCTCTCCAATCTGGGGCCCTTTGGAGGATGTCCTGTGGGATCGGGCCTAAACCGACAGTCCTACATCCTTCTCACAATCCAGGATTGCTGACTCCTAACTGCTCACCTGCCTGCCTGATCAACACCTAACTACTCCCCTGCCCGCCTGACTGCCCCCAACAGCCCCCCCCCCTGCCAGCCCGGTCTCCCCTAACTGCCCTCCCTTGCAGGCCTGGTCAGCCCTAACTGCCTTCCCCTGCTGGCCATCTTGTGACCACATGGGGGTGGCCATCTTGTGCGAGGACGTGATGGTCAATTTGCATATTACCTCTTTATTATATAGGAGGACTAGAGGCCCAGTGCACGAAATTCATGCATGGAGGGGTCCCCTCAGCTCAGCCTGCACACTCTCCAATCAGGACCCCTCAGGGGATAAGGCCTAAACCGGCAGTCGGACATCCCTCTCACAATCCTGGACTGCTGGCTCCTAACTGCTCACCTGCCTGCCTGCCTGATCACCCCCAACTGAGCCCCTGCCAGCCTGATCACCCCTAACTGCCTCTGCCTGCTGGCCTGACCACCCCCAACTGCCACCCTCTGCCAGCCTGGTCGTCCCTAACTCCCCCTCCCGCCAGCCTGGTTGCCCCCAACTACCCCCCTGCCAGCCTGGTCGTCCCATGCAACCTGTTGTTTGGTCGTTTGTCCAGTTGTTTCAGTCGTGACAGCCCCTGGCTTTATATATTAGGATTTTTTAAAATATATTTTGTATTGATTTTACAGGAGAAGGAAGAGGTAGAGAGAATCATTGATTGGCTGCCTCCTGCATGCCCCACATTGTGGATCCAGCCCACAACCTGGGCATGTGCCCTGACCAGGAATAGAACCGTGACCTCCTGGTTCATCGGTCAATGCTCAACCACTGAGCTACACCAGCCAGGCTGGACAGTTATATCTTTGACACAAGCTCACTTGATCTTCTCACACCTGTATTAGATTAGCTCATGAAGGAAACCAGAGAGGATTACAGATGAGAATACAAAACAAAACAAAGTCTTCAGCTTTAGGATCATTCCAACGTTTAACAGAAACAAACTGTGCATTTGTGTTTACAATGCATGATCCATCCACGCTCGTCTGGCCAGTCCTGCTGGAGACGATGTAGCCGAGGCTCGGGGCAGCTCCCTCCTGTGTCTCCCAGCATGACATGCATGGGAGGGGACTCTCGGGCTGGCGTCAGGCCCACAGAGGCATGAGCCAGCAGCTAAAGACCCCGGACAGGCAGGGGTCACCCCCAGGATGGGCCAGAGCTGGGGGAGGAGCTAGGAGCCACCAGAAATGTGTGGTCTGGGTGCCTGCTTGGTGAGGGGACTGAGTGAAGGTGTTAAGTTTATGTCTTTTGAGTTAGGGCGAGGTCAGGGCTTGGACCCCAGCAACTAGGAGGGAACTGGAAAGCGAGGTGAATGGGAGGTAAAAGGTTAGAGACTGCACCTAACCCCACAGAGGGGGCCGATGGGGAAGGAGGCCCATCAGGGATTTCTGACATCCGGATCTGCGTGTGGATGAGCCTGGCAAGAAGGAGAGATGAGAGAGCGGGTTCTGACTCAGGCAACCATTCTATCGCCTAACTGGTTTATTCGAGGTAAAGTGAGTTTTTTTGACCAATGACGTTAGCCACAGCTCTAAAAACATCATGTCCGCTTCTCCTCAAGCTGTAGCGACCGATTTCATCCATGCAGCGAAGACCTGGGGTCCGCAGCCAGGAAATTGAATCGGGCTCATTCACAGCCGGAGCCTGGCCCCTGCCCCGTGGGAGCTGCTGCGTTGAAATCTCATCTTGCTTCTCCTCGCAGCCTTCTGGGTAAATGGTTGCCCCTGATGGATTGCACCCTAAGCTAATCACTGACAGGTCTGGCAGCACCAGCATCCATTAATTAATACCACGGGTGTTGTGTTTCTAACTAATGAGAACCACGTACGTGATAGAGTGCCATTGACCTTCCCTCCTCCACCCCCCCTCCCCCCGCCCGCCACGTGCTCCTCAGTGCGATTCAAGTGCAATGGGAAGTGCCCTGGGCCACCGGTGGAGTGTCATCGCTGAGGCACTTCCTCCTGGTTACAGGGCCCGAATGCCTTCTCCAATAAGAAGTCCAAGAGGCACAGAGGGGTGCTGGTGGCTCATCACACTGACCTGGGGGTTAGCAAACGCTTCTGAGTAAGGAGAGTCAGGGCTCTTCATCCGGGCTCGTTGGCCTCGCTGGGCTCGCTTAGTAAAGTCGCTGCCGGGAAGTTACGTGTGGAGGAGCCGCACGCCTTCAGAACACGGAGCGCATACCGAGCCGCGCCATTCGTGGCCACACAGTTCCCCAGGCTTCGCGCGAAAAGCAGTTTGCTCTCCTTTTACTTGAGGAGAAGGTGATGTCTTCGAACATTACAGGGAAGTGCTTTGCTTGTGTTCACATGAGTTCAGACCTAAGCCAACATTTTAAATGGGTTTCCATCATGAATTGCAAATTGCAGCTGAAATGAGCCTTGTTTTTGCTGGTGATTCGGTCTGGAAACAATCGTCTTTCTCCCTCCGACGCAGCGCCTCCTGGGTGGAGCGCGTTTCTCGCCCGCTTTTCTAACAGGCCGGTGTCTGTTCGGATCGCTGACTCGCCCGGTGCCCACGTGGGCCTGCCCAGCTGGACTCTGTGTCCCCGCTGTCGCTGAGTGGTCGGTGCCACTGGGTGCTCCCCGGGGCTGGGAGCCATGGCCCTGAACAAACGTCCCCACCCCCGGCGCCCTCGGCAGCTGGCTGTCGCCGACCCGGCCTCACACCAGCACCGCCAGGACCCGAGTCCCCCGGGGAAGGGAGCTGCCCGGGCCTGGCACCGAGGACGCCTTCGCCTGGAAAGTGTGTGGCTGTCCCTGCAGACTCCATGTGTGACAAGCCATCTCCAGGGTGGGCATGCACCCACAAGGGCCTTCAGGGGGGGGTTCGTTTATACTTTTAAACACTCCAGTCTCTGTGTCTGTCAGAAGTTGGTCTTTTCATCTCTGAGGCTGTGTAGATAGCTGAGGCTATGTGCACGCGTGCACACACACACACACACACACACACACACACACAGGCGTGTGCGCACCATGGGGCAGGCGGGAGGGTGGGCCACCTGGGTCCCCGTCACCGTCTCACCCGCCCCAGCGGCTCCTCCGATTTGCTCCTCCCTCTGACACAGCTAAGGTGCTTTGGGAACAAGAAAAGTTGCGTCAAACCCTGAAATGCTACCCTGATTGAAATTCAGTTACTTCTCATTTAGGAAGATAAAAAATGGTCGTCCTTGTTGATGGATCTTTCTAAAAGAGAGATATCACGTGGGCTCCCGGGCCCGGCTGCTGAGAGCTGGCACGGAGCCCGTCAGACCCGCGCAGCCTCCCACTGTCCGATGGACAGAGCCCGCGGCCGTCTGGAAGCGGAGGCCAGCAAACGCGTCCCCGCGTGCCCGTGCCGTGTCCGCCGGCGTTCTCACGCGTGGTCTCTAATGCTAAGCGGGGTTGTTTCCTGTAACTGCTGCTCATTCCGTGATTCTCAAAGATCCAGGCTGTTAGTGCCACGTCTGCCTGGGTTTCCAACGAGCCCGGAGGGTCCTCCCGGCGGCGGAGTCCTCCCTGCGCTTGCCGGAACGGGACGGCCACCTCGTTTAACCCCTCTCCTCCCCGTGGCTTTCAGCAGTTTGGCGTGTTTTTCTCTTCCGAAGGAAAAACGCCTCTCGGATCTCTGCCGTGGCGTCTCCCCGTCACACCCCGTGTGGGTGGCGCTGATGGATAGCACTTCCAACATGGGCTTCACCAAGGCCCCGTCGTGAATCATCTGGTGTCTGGGGTAATGTCCTGTGATACTGGGCCGAAGGGACTAAAAATGTGCGTGCCACGTGCATGGCGGCGCCTGGCTCTTGCACCCATAATTTAAGGGCCCTCGTGTCACAGCAAAGGCTTGCCTCCCCCTGGCGTGTGCTGCCATTTGCAGAAGAGATTCCCGGTGGTTCGTGGCACGTGTTTTGGGAAAGAACGCTGGGCGCGGCCTATATTTCACCCCACACGCCCCATCGGAGCAGGGCGAGGGCCATGAGGCTGGGTCGGGCCTGGAGCGCCGAGCCCCCGCGCCCCACTGCGCCTTTAAGCCCCTCGCTCAGGGCTCTCCGAGAAATACGGCCGCGTCTCCCAACCCGTCCGCCCCGAGGCACCGGCCCACTCGGTTGCCAAGTGAATGCTTCACGCTGACGTAACCCTTGGGGAGAGTGAAAGTGCACAGCGCGCACATGCAAGCTCTCCGACGGCAGTGGTGTCAGAAAGGGAGCTTTGAACTCGGGCAGACAAAACCCTCCAGCTGCTAGGAAATCGCAGCGCTACGGAACGTGGCGGAGGTTTTCACAGAGGAGAATCCGTTCTCGATTGGGTTTCTCCGTGGGCTGACCCACCCACAGGGACGCTAACTGCCCCGGGAGGCAGGGAGGCAGGCAGGCAGGCGATGCGCCCCTTCCTTCCCCCGGTCCCTGCCATCCTCGCCTTCTACAGTCAGAGCTTCGGGTCTGTGTCTGTTTCCCAGACTAAACGCCCCAACAAACAATGACTGAACCAGCGACCCCGTGGTTCCTGGGTTCACGCTCCACCACGGAGCCACACCAGCCAGGCAGCAGTTGGTTATTATGGCTTCATCTTTCAGAGTCTATTCTGGGAGCACTTTTTAACTTAAATCCAATCTATACAATAAACTACGGCTCTTTCAGAAACATGCAATTATACCTGAGTTAAAATTATAGCCGAAAGCGAGATTTCGTTTAGCGGGTTATGAGACTGGGTGTGCTTTTAATATTAACCAGGGAAGACTCTGGCTAAGTATGACTTTGTCCGTCCCAAAAGCCATCTGTCTGCTCAGACCAGGTCCCTCTGTCCGGGCTGGGAGAGGCACCTGTCAGTGTCGGGGCTTGGGACGTCACGGAGGAAGGCGAACGTAGGGATAAGGCCGGCTGCCCTCTGTCCCCTGTCCTTCCTCTGCGTTCATTCCCTGGGCGAGCTCACCCAGCCCCTCGCCTTCGACACGTCGGCACACCATGGATCCCGCGCTTGCCCCTGCTCTACCTTCTACTCTGAGCTTTTTGCTTGCCCAGTAGGCGTTTCAAACTGAACGTATTCAAGACAACTCTCGCCTTGGGCCTGGATTTTCCTGCCCCGCCTAAGTGCCGGGCCCGAGACCCGTAAGGTTATCTCGAAGCCTCCGTTTCCTTCCCTCCTGCACCCCGATTCTACAGCAACAAGCCAGTGCCCCCCCGCCCCCCCTCGCTCCACCTCGGTGGACTGACCACCCTGGCTCCCACCTGGATTCTACAGCAGCTCCCCCTGAAGTCCATTTCCTGTTCAGCAGCCAGAACGGTCCTCCTCAAAGTTCACTGAGATTTCGTCAACGCCTTGCTTAAAATCCTCCAACGACCTCCACTGCGTTTAGAATAAATGTCCATGTCCTTACCACTGGATGCAGGACCTGCATCATCTGGCCCCTCTCCGTTCCTCGGCTCCTTCCCCTCTTCCTTATTCAATAGTCACTCCTCGGCATTCAGTTCCACCGCCCGGCTTGCTGTCCTTCAAGCACACCGCGCCTGCGCCACCTCGGGACCCCTGCACACGCCCCGCCCTCTGCCAGGAGCACTCCTGCCCTGGTTCTGTACGCAGCTCCGTTCTGCTCGTCAGCCAGGTTGCAGCTCAGATGGCGCCTCCGCCCAGAGGCGTTCTTGGGCCACCAGCGCAAGACCTGCAGGCTGCAGGCACTTCCCCCTTACCCTGTTTAATGTCTTCATGATAGTGACAGCCACCTCCCTGCACATCCATAGCACACACGTATAATACTCACGCTGCTGTTTGCTGGGTAGTTGTAGGGTGCAGCCCCCCAGGATGGCAGCCTCAGGAGGCCAGACCACAGCCTTGCCCAGGGCTGGAGCCTCCTTCCCAGAGGGTTCGCAAATATTTTTGAGTGACTAAGTGACATGCAAAGCCATCACCTAGAAATGCTCACTCAGTATTTGTACATAGTACTTCTCCCAAAGGATTTGGATAGGGATGGATATATATATATTGATTTCAGAGAGGAAGGGAGAGGGAGAGAGATAGACACATCAATGATGAGAGAGGATCACTGATCGGCTGCCTCCTGCACACCCCCCACTGGGGATCGAGCCTGCAACCCGGGCATGTGCTCTTGACCCAAATAGAACCAGGGACCCTTCGGTCCACAGGCCGACGCTCTATCCACTGAGCCAGACCAGCGAGGGTGGATTTTAAACAGTTTCAAGCAAAAAACGTATACAATAAAAGCCAAAAACAGAGACCAAGCACAGGAGGAAGAACACGGGCCAGAAGAGAAAGCCGGGTGGCGGGCCACAGCGCTGGCCTGAGAGCGCGGGCGGGAGGCGCCCTGGCTGAGGAACGCTTCGCCCAAGATTCCGCTCTCAGCGGAAGGCCGCACGCGCTGCAGGCCCCTGTCCCTGTTGGTTTGCAAGTGGCGGTTTCTTCGCTGATGGCCCTGGGCCCGAATCAGAAGGCAGTGGAGCGCAGGGGAGGCCCAGGGCTGGGATAACGCGCTCCGGTACAGCGCTCCGGCGCCCCGGCTTGAACAGAGCGGGGACAGTCGTCCAGAAGGTCCACCTGGTAACAGTCGCAGCGTTCATTGCTGGAATCCGGGTGATTCCGGGAATTCCGTGAAGATACTGTCTTTCAGAAACGATAGTATAAACGCGCCTCCACTCATACCCCCCACCCCCTCCCCCCCCACCCCCCGCCCCCGCTCCCCGGAAGCCACCCGCCTGGAAGGGTGCTCCGTGTTTTCCTCTTTCCCCCATGTAGTCCCCACCCACTATGACAGCGTGGACCTGGGCTGCGTCTTCCCCGTCACCTCCTTGGACCCCATTCTACCCTTGGGTGGCCATCTATCTCAAGTCTCAGTTTACTTTCTGTACAATCCAAAAGCAAGCTACTGTGACTAAGGGAACATTAAGAATTATCGCGGGCTGCAGTGTAATTTACCGTCTAGAAACACAAATGCTAACCTATCATCATCACGGACTTCTTGTCATGCGCTGTGACGTGCAGGGGTTGGCGTACCGCTGAAGCCGAATTCTGCCTCGAGCCGTCTTGAGCGCTCCCGTGACACAGGGTGACCAGGTCCCACAAGCACGCTCCGTGCAAGAGCGTGACGCAACGAGGACCCCTGGGGGTCCCAGCAACCAGCAGCCGCGGCTGCGCCGTGCTGTCTTCAGCGTCACGATGTTTCCGTTGCCCCAAAACGCGCGACGCCGTCTCCCCGTTGGAAGCGTTCGGCAAACCGTGGCAAGGCAGCTCCGCCAGCAAAGGACCCCTGGTTTCCATGGCGACGTGGCGATGCCGTGCTCGCTGGCGGAGCCCCTTCCTGCGTTGCTGCGTGGACATGGGCGCAGCACAAAGTGGAACAGAATGGGACCCGTCCCTGTTGGCAGAGTCACCCCAGAGCCATCCCCGCTGGTGTGATAAGGAACTGTGTAACCAGTGAAAGCGCTGTGTACCCATGGCAATAGGGCATGGCTGGAGAAACACAGTCTATCTGAAACCTTTCAAAATAAATCATCCTAATGATAGCAAGGACCCCTGGCAAGTCACGGGCGAGCCTGGGACGGAGCTGCGGCCCTCCCTCTCCGGCTCCCTCCGCAACTGAGGGTCTTTAACCGGCCTCGATGGGCGCTGCAGCCACCCATGGGGCTTCGCGGGCGCCTGCCACGGCCCCGCTCCTCAGGACACAAGCCGGCAGTTGTCCCCTGGCCTGCAGAGGCCCTGCCCGCACTCCAACCGGATTCCAGAATTCCTTCCTTCTTCCCTCTGAGATGGTGTCCGGTGGGACAGGTTAAAACCAGAGCCTGTTTAAGGATGCACCTCTGTGGCAGTGACACGGGGGGACACACACAGTGCACAGCGCCCCGTCCTCCTTCCTCCCTTCCGGGGAAGCCAACACCCTCTTTCCTTTGCCCAGCAACTGTCCTGGAGACATGCCCCAGCCACCACCCGCCCGGAACGCGGCCGCGTCCAAGGGCAGCGAGGTAACGATGAGGAAGACACAGGCAGTGCCAGGCAGGGGTTTGGGCGCTGCAGGGACGGGGCGCGGAGACGGTCACAGTCATGTGACCCCAAGAAAAACATGCCCTTTCATTCCCGACCAGCTGCCCCTGGCATCAAAGCCGGCATTGGCGATGCTGCTGCCAGAGAGCCATTGTGGCGGCAGCCAATGACCACGCCGGCTGACAGGCCCGTTGTGCGCTCCGCACCCTCAGGATGGCCAGGGCTCCATGGGATCGCACACGCTTGGGGCAAGGAAGGGTTTTTGGTTTTTGCTATTGTATCCCTCAATTGTTCTAATATTTGCCATTAATAGAAATAGTCACGCACAACGTAAGGAACACACTGTGACGCTGAAGACAGCACGGCGCAGCCGCGGCTGCTGGTTGCTGGGACCCCCAGGGGTCCTCGTTACGTCACACTCTTGCACAGAGCGTGCTTGTGGGACCTGGTCACCCTGTGTCACGGGAGCGCTCAAGACGGCTCGAGTGTGTTCTGAGAAGCAGAGTCCCGTCCTCAGTCGCTTATCTGGATGGCGGGCGCTGCCGTCCGCCTTCCCTGTCCCACGAAGCCACGAATCCCAGTCTCCTACAGAAGCCCGAATCTAACCCCAAACCCCTCCACATCGCACAGCCACTGGGTTTAATGGACTCGAGCGGGCAGCGGCGCGTTCTCCCTTCCAGGAAAAGTGCGTGGCCGCCCGCCCCGTCCAGACAGCCCCACGAACCCGGCCAAGCCCGAGACACCAGCCGGGAAGCCACCACGTTTCCCCCGCGGGGCTGTCTCGGCGGAGGAGCGGGGAGACGCAGGCTCACAGTGGAAACCATCTCTCCAGGCGCTTCCCTTCTGAAAGCCCGTCCTGCCCGGCGGCCTCCCGCCCAGCCAAGGGCCCATCCAAGTCGCCAGGTCGCCATGACCTCGCCCTTTGGGTGGAGGTGCCCGTGGGCTCAAACTCTCATCACACTCCAGCATCGTGTAGATGACGTGGCTGATGGGTCCAGAGGATCTGAGAACGCGAACGGCTTTTCTAATGCAGAGATGGTCCATTTGAAAAAAACTGCCGGTGCCCCGGACCCACCAAACCTGCGTTTATATTGGATCCATTTCTTCGGGGCCCAAGTAGCTGCTAAGCTCACGTTATCCACAGGAATCTCAATCTGCGGTTATGACTGGGCAGGCTCTACATTAATACTGTTTCCAGGCACGGGCCTTTTAGGAGGAGATCCTGAGAGGCCAGAAACGGGGCACCCCTCCCCTCCGCACCCCGCCCTGTCCTCTGAAGTACGCGGGAGGGACTGTCCACATGCCTGGTGGTGAGCAGATTCCTCCCGTGTGACCCGGTGACCTCTGTGTGCTGGGGGAGGGGGCGGTGCATGCCGGTGCCTGCACCTGGCAACTGGACAGAGGACAGAGTTTGCTGCGGGTGACCCTGAGCGCAGGGCGCAGGGCGTGAGGCACGGGGCAGGCTAGGGGCTTGCCTCTGGCTTGACCCTCAGTGCCAAGTGAAGTCTGAATCAGAAAAGGCCACCGTCTCAACTGAGGCCAGGCCCTGCTGGAAGGGGAAGTGGCCCCCGCTGGCTGGGCTGAGGCGAGCCGCCTGGTCAGGCGGCACCTCCTTCCTTCCCCAAGCCCTGTCTCAACCACGTGATGTCAGCGCAAGCCTCCTGGAGCACATCTGCCCGGGGACCCCACCCCCACCCCCCGCTTCTCCGGGGAAGCGGTGGCTTTCTTCCAAGTGGCCACAAGGTGATAAATGCTTCTTTTAGTCACCACCTTGTCCATCGGAAACCAGGAGCCCCATTTGGCCCACTTAGGATCAATTGTCGCGGCCAATCCCATGGCAGCTAGAGAGACAGCAAAGGAATCTGACCAATCAGAACGGAGAGACAGCAGCACAGCAGTCCGGCCTCTCGGTGGCTTCACCAAAATATGCCCTAAGATTGAATTTGCATCTGAGCCATCAAAGCACAGGAAGCAAAACAGGAGAGGGCTTCACCCCCTGCCTGCCTGCCTGGCGGTGAGACAGCGGCCGATCTTGGTCTGAAAGAATCAGCCGCTGAAATGCTCGGGGCCTGGGCAGCCACTGGGCTACAGGTCCCCGCACCCCGCACCCCGCACCCCGCACCCCGCTTTGGCTGCCTCTCCATTTGCGGGGCAAAGCATTGCATGTCCCTCCTTGTAAAAATCACGTGTCTGAGGAAAGCACTAGAATAATGCAGCTTTTATTGGAGTTTCTGAAACTTCGCCTCATGCTTTAGGGATGTGGCCTGTTCGGTCATCTGTGGAGAAACTGTCCGGGCTTCGTCACTGGCATGACTGGGAATTTGGGTGGATCCCAAACTGCGTTACCAAGAGTCAGCCACAACCTTTGGTGGCCCCGGGGACGGGGCTTGTCCCTCTGGGCCCTCAGGTTTGACGGGTGTCTTAGGTGCACTGTTAGATCGTAGCCCCCCTCGGGCCTGGCGTCTTCCGCTCAACAGCTCACCAGGCCGGTGATGGACGGGAGAGGACAGCCCCCACCAGGAGGCTGGCTGAGCTGCCGCCCCTGGACCCCCTGGAAGTTAATGTGCCGAGTCCGAGCGGCAGCTCGCCGTTGAGTGTTTAGGACTCAGCCTGGGAAAGGACTTGGTGTCGGTCACGGAAGAATCCGAACCCTCACTAATGCCCCGAAGTATGTGCCCGGCAGAAACAAAGCTGGCGAAGGGGCGGCGGTGGGAAGAGAAGGCCTGGCCTTGTTTCTTACTCTAGGAAAAGGCGCCACAGCGGTAAAAACAAGCAGCCCATTGAAGCAGAACTTTACATTCCACCCAAAAAATTCCCAACAAGCCGGCCCATTGTGGCGTGTTGTTGGGCACGATGAATAGACGCAATTGTCCCGTGTTCGGACCAGAGCTGCCCCCTCGGCACAGAGCTGGGTCCCTGCTGGCACGTGGGGGCCAGGTCTGAGGGCCCAGGACTGCGGGAGGGTCGCCCCTTGACAGTGAGGAACAGGTGAGGTACACGAGGGCTCCCAGTGAGCCTCAGGCCATCGACGTGGCAACTATAATTGATCCAGGTTGGACAGCGAGAGCACGGCTGTTCTGAAATCTTCCACGGTGCAGGGTGCCAACCTCTGCTGGGCAGGGGCCCCTCCGTGCCACCTTCTTCCCACCCGAGGCAAGCAGGGTGTTTAAGAAGAAAGACAGTTCCATCGGCCTCACTGAGCGGAGGGAGATCCTGCCCACACCTCCCCCCAGCTCCTCCCTTGGGGTCCTCAGCTCATGGGCACCTCGGTCCAGTCTCCACGGGCCTTCTCCCTGTGTTCTCTCGGCGCCTCTCCCTTGTCTGTCTCTTCTGAGGACACGGGTCACGGATGAGGACCCACCTCCGATCCCGGATGAGGACCCACCTCCGATCCCGGATGGCCTCATCCTCAGATCCTGAGCCTGACGGCATCTGACTAGATCCTTTTGCCACTTGCACATGGGCAGGGGACACACAAACCAGCCTGCCACAGATGGGCAGCCCGTGGGGTTCTCTGAATACTAGGATGAAAGGGTCTGGTTGGAATTCAGGGATCCCTCTGGCTGTTGGGTGACTAGGGGTTAGCGAGTCAGGGCAGAAGCTGAGCCCAGTGAGGCCACAGCGAGGGGCCACACAGGTTTTGCGGGAGAGAGATGGGTGGGAGTGGCAGAGGTGGTTACATCAGAGGTAGCGATCCCCATTACATAAGATGATGAATCGGACCCCTTAGTCAGGGCCACTGATTTGAACTGCTGTGTTCTGACCGCTGTCCATCTATTTTAATCTCTCTTTCTCTGCGTTTTTAAATATCTGATAGTTACTCCTTCCTTTTCCTAGTTAGTTTATAGAAACCTACTCAGTTGCTTTGAGAGTGTATTTTGTCTTCTCATTCAGGAACATATACATAAGCTTATGGATACCTAGATAAATAGATCGTTGATTGATCAATGGATCAATCCATAGATAGGCTTGTGTCTATCAGTTGGTTGTTCTCTTATTTTCTTTTTTGAGATTTTTTCCCATTTTCTTTATAGCAACCACACAGGCCTCAGTAGGTACATCCCCAGGGTTCCGTGTGGGAAGGGGTTGATATTGCGAGCAAGATCTATATTTTTATTACTTTGGCTGGTGGCTGCCGCTAATAAGCAAGGCTATTAATTTTGGTATGTTTGTTTCAAATCTAGCATTTTATTGAATCATTTTATTAAGCATTATTATTTTTGGTGGCTCCTCCGCATATTCTGGTTTTCCATTATGTTAAGTACAAATAATGATCTTTTCTCTCTCCCCATTATCATACCTCTTTATTTTTTCATGTCTCATTGCATTAACCAGGGTTTTCAGAATGCTATTAAGGAACCATCCTTGTTCCAATTTTTAAACAGAATTTAATTTGTCTATCCATTAAGCACAAGATGGGCCCTTGTTTGCTACAACTTTAGCACGGTAAGGAAGCAGCTTCAATTCCCAATATTTTAATATTTTGAGGAACCTTTTAGACATGCTATTTGTTTTAATTGGACCTATTGACATTGTGTATTGGACTAGGAAATGCTCTTATGTGAAATTCTTCTCGCATTGCATCCCATAGCTCCCAGCAGGCCCTGTTACGTTGGCACAGAGAAGGATTCCAGGGTGTTCGTTTGTTCGTTTCTCTGTTTCTTTTTATAATTAGGGATCTGCTTTATTTTGGTGCCACCCTCATTAAAATCAGTATTCTCACATCATCTGACAATTTTCACGATAATGATGGCACCTTGGGAGAGAAATGCCTACCAATTATTTGTATTAACACTTCTGGAAGAAGCCTCGGCTTTCTGTACCAACATCATTAGGATGAAACCATATTTGTGAAATGCCTCTAATAACTCCTCCTGCTCCGGGGTGATGCAGAGTGGCTCTCCTCTCCCAGGAGCTTGGGAAAGGGTGCAGATTGCCCAAGATGTCATAGTTCCTAAGCCACCTGCACGTGGGCTACCACAGGGCCGCGTTACTGTGCCCGCTTTTACAAACGAGGAAGCTGACCCTGAGCTGTTGGGAATTCCCACAAGGTTACCTAATCACCAAGACAGGTGAGCACAGAGCTTGACCTTGAGATCAGAACTGGGGACCTGATGCAAACCCAGTGCTCCCTCACTGCGCCCCAGGAGATCGCACCACCGGCATGAAGTTAACATTTGCAACAGTAACCAAGCCCAGGAGGAACCATAGCTTAGAGGGAGGTGGGCAATCGGGAAGGGCTCCTTCAGAACCCAGGCTCCCGCGCTGCCTCCCGGCCGTCACCTGGTCACCTCTCTGCAGTCTCTGCTCCCTTGATGGTCAGACCTGTTAACTGTGTCCTATGGACCCCAGCCCCTGTCCCACACTGATTTTAGCGCCTGGCTCACCAGCTTCCTCTCCTCCCATGTCCTCTCCATCCCATGTTCTCCTCCATCCCAGGTCCTCCTCATTCCAGGTCCTCTCCATCCCAGGTCCTCTCCATCCCAGGTCCTCCCCATCCCATGTCCTCCTCCTCCTCCCAGGTCCTCCTCCATCCCAGATCCTCCTCCATCCCAGGTCCTCCTCCTCCCATGTCATCTCCATCCCTGGTCCTCCTCCTCCCAGATTCTTCTCCATCCCACGTCCTCTCCATCCCAGGTCCTCTCTATCCCAGGTCCTCTCCATCCCAGATCCTCCTCTATCCCAGATTCTTCTCCATCCCAGGTCCTCCTCCATCCCAGATCCTCCTCCTCCTCCCATGTCCTCCTCCATCCCAGGTCCTCCTCCATCCCAGGTCCTCTCTATCCCTGGTCCTCCTCCTCCCATGTCCTCTCTATCCCAGGTCCTCCTCCTCCCATGTCCTCTCTATCCCTGGTCCTCCTCCTCCCATGTCCTCTCCATCCCAGGTCCTCTCCATCCCAGATCCTCCTCCATCCCAGGTCCTCTCCATCCCAGGTCCTCCTCCATCCCAGGTCCTCCTCCATCCCAGGTCCTCTCTATCCCAGGTCCTCTCCATCCCAGGTCCTCTCCATCCCAGATCCTCTCCATCCCAGGTCCTCCTCATTCCAGGTCCTCTCCATCCCAGGTCCTCTCCATCCCAGATCCTCCTCCATCCCAGGTCCTCCTCCATCCCAGGTCCTCCTCCTCCCATGTCTTCCTCCATCCCAGATCCTCCTCCATCCCAGGTCCTCCTCCTCCCATGTCTTCCTCCATCCCAGGTCCTCCTCCATCCCAGGTCCTCCTCCATCCCAGGTCCTCCTCCTCCTCCCAGGTCCTCCCCATCCCAGATTCTTCTCCATCCCAGGTCCTCTCCATCCCAGGTCCTCCTCCATCCCAGGTCCTCCTCCATCCCAGATCCTCTCTATCCCAGGTCCTCTCCATCCCAGGTCCTCTCCATCCCAGATCCTCTCCATCCCAGGTCCTCCTCATTCCAGGTCCTCTCCATCCCAGATCCTCCTCCATCCCAGGTCCTCCTCCATCCCAGGTCCTCCTCCTCCCATGTCTTCCTCCATCCCAGATCCTCCTCCATCCCAGGTCCTCCTCCTCCCATGTCTTCCTCCATCCCAGGTCCTCCTCCATCCCAGGTCCTCCTCCATCCCAGGTCCTCCTCCTCCTCCCAGGTCCTCCCCATCCCAGATTCTTCTCCATCCCAGGTCCTCTCCATCCCAGGTCCTCCTCCATCCCAGGTCCTCTCCATCCCAGGTCCTCCTCACCCCAGGTGATCTACACAACCAAATGGGAGGCCCATCTAAGACACCTCCTCCTACCCCCTCCGCCTTTCAGCAACAATGGCTTTGACATCATTTCAGCCACCTAGTAAGCACCCCTCTGGGTAACATTCATTCTCTAGTCCTCTCTCAACCAGGTCCCCCGTGTGGTCCTTCCCACGCGGGCAGGCCACATGGCTGGCCATTCACCTTGTTGGAGACTTCCAATGGCCTCCCATGCACCTCCCAGCAGTTCGTGGGGTTGAGGGCTGGGGTGGGGGCACTGAAGTTGGGGAGGAAGGACCAGGAATCTCTGAGGTTACATTCTGAGGTTCCCATCGCCTGGGGGATGGAGCAGAGCTGCAGGTTGGAAGAGGGGCTTGCCCATGTGTTTCTGATGAATGTGCTCCTGGGTCCACGGGGGAACAGCCACCAGCTCCTGTCCCTAGCCCTCCATGTGCCTGTTGCCTCATTTCCCATCCCGCTCCTTGGCATCCTACGTGGCATTCTCCGGTCCCCTGCTCTCTCTGCTGCTCTGCTGGCCACCATCTCGGGCCATCCACAGAGCCTGAGGACCCTCGGTCAGCACTGCCGGGTCTGGGCTCTGTCTGGGTCTGGGCCTGGCCTTCTGCCATCGGTGCCGCCTCATTTCCTGCCACAGGGAGCCTCTTCAGCCCCACATTGGTCCAAATTGGTTTGGTCCCCATTCAGCTTACAACCAGCTCACAAAGAACAAAGGCCGGTTAGTCTAACTCTGCAATCACTCAAAGTTCAGGCTTTAAAAGGAGGAGATTTTTCTGCTCCATCCACCCACAGCTCGGCAACTGTATTTCTGCGGCTATTGTTACTCTGTTTCTGTTCCTAATTGCTATTATAGAAACCCTGAGCCTGCTGGGGCTTCCAGTCTGTGAGCTCCCTTCAGATGTAAATGAATTATGCAAATGTCTCCGGAGGCTGGGAGTGGGGTGCTGTGGTCCCCCTGATGGAGAAGGGGGAGGAATGCGCTCTGGCCGCTGGGAACCCCCCCTCCCCTCCCTCCCGATGTAAATGGGCACCGCACTGCCCAAGAGGCCTTCCTGCCTCCAGCTTCCTCTCCCACTCTGCAGCTGAATGTCAAGTGCTTGCTGCCAAAGGCTGCTTCTCCGGGACCCTGCTGCTGAACTGTTTCCTGTCCCTCCGTGTGGGGACACATGTTCACCAGCCAAACGCCCTCCCAGGGGACTCGGGACGCTGCCGTGAGATAAGATGTCCTTAGAATGTAGCACCCTCCTTTTTTTAAGAGGAAAGTCACTCCCCTGAATAAGGCCCTGAAGAGGCTCAGGGACTGTGTCCGCAAAACCTTAAAACAGCAGTCCTGCCCGGCGGGCGTGGCTCAGCGGTTGAGCATGAACCTAGGAACCAGGAGGTCACGGTTCGATTCTGGTCAAGGGCACAGGCCCGGGTTGCACTCCATCCCCAGTAGGGGGCAGGCAGGAGGCAGCCGGTCGATGACTCTCTCTCATCCTTGATGTTTCTACCTCTCTTCCCTCTCTCTGAAATCATTAAAAACATATTTTTTAATTAAAAAACACCGGTGCTGACGGAGATGTCCCCATCTGGAGCGGTTACAAGCCTTCGAAAGGCTGCAAAGAAGTCCCTGAACAGGTTCCCTTCCCTGGAGGCGGCTGATGGGACGCGGGCCATCACCAGAGCGCCTTCCTCCTTCCTGCCTTGGGGGCTTTCCGGGTCCCTGAGCCCAGCTGCCCCGGCTGTCTTCTCCTGCCCCCGCCTGGGCCTCCACCCACCCCCTCGAGCTGGGCAGGCTCCTCCCGCCCTCATCTCTGCCCCATCTTCCCGCCCGTGGCTGTGGGTCCGCAGGGAGGCCCCGGCTCCTGAACTGCCGAGCCCCTCAGGCACCTGACCCCACCCTCACTGCACGGAGGGGGGCCGCTTCGCAGCACCCACAGGTGGAATTCACTGGCCTCCTTGAATGTATCAGCAGCTGCTCTGGTCAAGGTTTCCGCTGCTGACACTCGGCCTGTGGGGAAGAGTTACCTCCAGTGACAGAAACGTCTTCTGTTCGTTCTACGGCGACACATTGCACACTCCACCGAAGCACAGGCCGAGCAGAGAGGGGGAGCCGGCCGCGCCCCGCGTCCAGCTGCTTGTCTCTCCTTCCTCCCATGGTCGCATGACGATCCCCCAGCTCGGCCGCCTTCGAACTTCAGCGGGAAGAGAACTGACCTTCCCCGACCATCATTCCCGTTCTAAAGGCTAAAAACCCTTGGCAGCGCGATGAGCTTACTTAAGAGGCAGCTTCTCTGTGCCTGCCCGCCCAGGGTCGCTGGGAGGGTCCCGGGTGGGGGCAGGGGAGGGGCAGGGAAGGGGCACGGGTGGGGAGCACATCTGGGCCGTGAGCCCGCGGGAGGCGATGTCTGCGAAACTGAGGCGGCTTCGCCATTCCAGCCGGAGCGGAGGCCTGGCCAGAGGGAGCCGCTCTGACCTCCCGGTTCCCGCTCGGCCTCCTGCTCTGTGGCCCTGGAACAGGGCCGGGTTGACAGGTGTGTGAACGGGTGGCTCGGTGACATCCCCCCGCAGCTGGGGTTCCTGAGGCCGGCCCCGCCCACTCCGCAGGGAAGCGGGGTCGCTGACTCGCCTCAATACAGATTCGCCCACGTTGTGCAGCACAGAGCATTTACACCTAACCTTCCAGCCTCCGCTTTGACCTTTTACCCCGGAGCCAGGTACCCGGTCCCCTCTGGGCTCCTTGAGGCCCCCGCAGGCAGCTTGCCTTGTGCCCAGACCCCAGGAGCCCAGGGAGGGTTGCACCAGCCTGTGAGCCAATCGGATCCACGGGCGGCTGACCTCGCGCCCCAGGAGGCGGCTGGCAGGAGCTCCCTTCCCGGCTGGCGGCCTCCGCTGGTGGGCCCGCCCTGCGCAGCCTCAGCCCCTGTGTGCCCAACCCCTGTGTACCCGGCCCCTGTGTACCCGGCCCCTGTGTGCCCGACTCCTGTGTACCCGACCCCTGTGTGCCCGACCCCTGTGTACCTGACCCCTGTGTACCCGGCCCCTTTGTGCACGGCCCCTGTGCACCCAGCCTCCTGTGTACCTGCCCCCCCTGTGTACCCGGCCCCCTGTGTACCCGGCCCCTGTGTACCTGGCCCCTGTGTACCCAGCCCCTGTGTGCCCGGTCACCTGTGTACCCAACCCCTGTGTACCCGGCCCCTGTGTGCCCGACCCCTGTGTGCCCGGTCCCCTGTGTACCCGACCCCTGTGTACCCGACCCCTGTGTACCCGGCCCCCTGTGTACCCGGCCCCTGTGTGCCCGACCCCTGTGTGCCCGGTCCCCTGTGTACCCGACCCCTGTGTACCCGACCCCTGTGTACCCGGCCCCCTGTGTACCCGGCCCCTGTGTACCCGGCCCCCTGTGTACCCGACCCCTGTGTACCCGACCCCTGTGTACCCGGCCCCCTGTGTACCTGGCCCCTGTGTACCCAGCCCCTGTGTACCCGGCCCCTGTGTGCCCGACCCCTGTGTGCCCGGTCCCCTGTGTGCCCGACCCCTGTGTACCCGGCCCCTGTGTACCCAGCCCCTGTGTACCCGACCCCTGTGTGCCCGGCCCCTGTGTGCCTGGTCACCTGTGTACCCGGCCTTCTGTGTGCCCGGCCTCCTGTGCACCCAGCCCCCTGTGTGCCCAGCCCCCTGTGTACCTGGTCCCCTGTGTACCCGGGCCCCTGTGCGCCCAGCCCCCTGTGTACCTGGCCCCCTGTGCACCCGGCCCCCTGTGGGCCAGACCAGAGCCCGCTGTGGGGGAAGCTCCCCAAAAGTGCATGGCCTCTGAAATAGGTTGCCTTCTATTTGGATCACAAAAGCCCTTTTGACAGTTTCCCCGAAGAGGCAGAGAAGCTGCGTTAGGTGCACAATTTCTTCTGGCCCGGAAGGCCCAGAGCACGGTTAAAAATGACATTCTCGCTGAAACAATTTATGGAAAGCCTATTACCTGGCAATTTCATATTCGAATGCCATTATGTTGATGTTATTAGTACATTATGAATGGCGCTAATATGAGTATTGTTTTGTGTGGCATTACAGGAAATTAATTTAAATGGATTTACATATTTCCAGATAAGGCGCACTGCTCACGCGGAGAAGTAAGGCCGAGGTCACTGTGAAACGAAAGCGAACGCTAAGAGAAGGCCCGTGGCCTCCTGCGCAGCACGAGTGCCCATTCCTGGGGGGCCGTTCACCCCACATGTGCGATTTCGCGTGTGTTTCCTGTTTAAAGCGACACGCTGGCTGAACCCCGGCCCCTCTGCGGGCTCCTGGAGCCCCACGCTGTGGCTGTGGGAGCGGACAGGGAGCGAAGGGGCTAGGCCCGGCACACCGCGTCTCCCAGGCGCGCGGTGCTGGACCGCGGAGGTCACTGGGAGCCGCTGTCACCTCACATCACTCCCGGCTCTGGTTTCCTAAGGCCTGAGCCTGAGGCCGGCCCTGCGCTCTCCTTCCCAGGCCTGCTGATACATTCCGCAGGCTGGGACCAGACAGGGACAGGCAGCCAGCCACTGCCTGATTCCCTGTGCGCCCTTGACCAGCGCAAACAGTCAGTGCTGAGGTCGTCCAAGGGCAAGAGAGAGAGAGAGAGAGAGAGAGAGGAGCGGGAGAGAGAGGGAGAGAGGTCACAGCGGGTGGTGGGGAAACACTGCCAGAGGCGGGCCTGGGCTGGGCCTGGACGGAGGAGCCGGCGGGCACAGGGAGACGGGCATGTGAGGTCAGGAGGCTGTGGGTGCAACCGGCAGAGGCGGGAACACACCAGGCCATCGAGGTGAACGAGTGGGGTGAGAGCAAGTGGTGACGAGTTGCAGGGGGCCTGCTCACATGGTGGGGGAGGGGGCCTGCTCACATGGTGGGGGAGGGGGCCTGCTCACATGGTGGTGGAGGGCTGCTCACATGGTGGGGGAGGGCTGCTCACATGGTGGGGGAGGGCTGCTCACATGGTGGGGGAGGGGGATCTGCTCACATGGTGGGGGAGGGGGATCTGCTCACATGGTGGGGGAGGGGGCCTGCTCACATGGTGGGGGAGGGGGGCCTGCTCACATGGTGGGGGAGGGGGCCTGCTCACATGGTGGGGGAGGGGGATCTGCTCACATGGTGGGGGAGGGGGCCTGCTCACATGGTGGGGGAGGGGGATCTGCTCACATGGTGGGGGAGGGGCCCTGCTCACATGGTGGGGGAGGGGGCCTGCTCACATGGTGGGGGAGGGGGCCTGCTCACATGGTGGGGGAGGGGGATCTGCTCACATGGTGGGGGAGGGGGATCTGCTCACATGGTGGGGGAGGGGGCCTGCTCACATGGTGGGGGAGGGGGCCTGCTCACATGGTGGGGGAGGGGGATCTGCTCACATGGTGGGGGAGGGGGATCTGCTCACATGGTGGGGGAGGGGGATCTGCTCACATGGTGGGGGAGGGGGATCTGCTCACATGGTGGGGGAGGGCTGCTCCAGGCTCCCGTAAGCATGACATTGACGAAGGGGGAGCTGCGTTTGGGAAAGGAATCTGGCAGCGGCTGGCCTGGGAGGAAGCGGGTTAGGAAACCAGCGTCTTTTGAAAGGTTTCTAGGCCTGGGGTGACAGGGCCTGGCCATCGTGGTGCAGGGCCCCACCCCCGGCCGAGGAATGTGCTTAATCTGAGAGAGTGTCCACGTCTGTATGGAAACAAGGGCTAATGATGGGCAATTTGCTTTTAAACTGGAAGGTCTTGGCGAACCAGGACTCTGACACATGGGTCTGCGTGTGTCTCTTCAGCAGGAATACTTAGGCTCCCAATACGGTGCTGAGTGAATGAATGAGTGAATGAATGATGAAAGAGTGATGACTGGGTGAATGAATGAATGATGAACGAGTGAACGGTGAATGAATGAATGCATGCATTTCTGCAGGTGTGTGTGGTGAGTGGACTGCAGTTGAGGGCTGGTGGGGTAGCTTCCTGACTGACATAGGTCTCCCGGGCATCCTGGGAACAAGCCTGAGAGGGAGCTGGGGTTGGCCTGGTCCTCGGTACCTGCAGGGCGGAGCTGAGGGCCAGGGGTCTCCCGGGCTTTGCAGGGATGCGCAGACGTCTTCCCAGAGGGAGGACGGCCCGGCTTCTCCCCAGTGCCGCCGGGACACTTCCAGCCCATGAGTATTTGCTTTAATTCCTGAAGAAATGTAGTCAATAGAGTCTCCAGCCCAGGTGGCATGGCTTCGTGATTGAGAGTCGACCTACGGATCTGGAGGTCACAGTTCAATTCCCCGTCAGGGCACTTGCCTGGGTTGTGAGCTGGACCCCTGGGACAAGCAGGAGGCTGCCAATCCATGATTCTCTCTTATCACCAATGTTCCGCTCTCTCTCCCTCTCCCGTCCTCCCTGAAAGCAATACAAATATTTTTTTAAAGTGTTTAATAGACTTTAAAATAAATAAATAAAGTCTCCAAGCCCAGAATGAAATGAAAGGGAGACTATTAATTCCTACTTTGTATGTGAGGATCGAATGAGCTAATAGATTTTAAAAATGTAGGGTAGCCACCAATGTGTATGAAGCATCCATACGTATTGGCTGTCCTGGTCATATTTTTATTATTAACCTAACAAGTAGCCCCACCTATTAAATTCTGAGTATTTCCCTTCCAGGTGTAGGCTACACAAAAATAATTGCTTCTTTTTTCCCCCAGCGGTACAAACTTCCTTACTTTCCCTTAAATCCGCAGCTGCTTTTCTGTGTAGCTAGTTGGTCTGTTGGTGACTAAGGTTAGCTCTCCCACTGGGCTTTTGTTTTATTGTAGTGGTTAAAAAGAAAAGAAAAACACCTAAATTTTTATAATTGGCATTTATTGTAATAGCATATTTCTCAATTCTGGTTTAAATATTAATATCATAATATTTTGAATACTATGCAATTGACTCCGCAAATAATAATTGGATCCATAAATTTAAATGGATATTAATGTATCTGTAATTATTCAGCAGTAACATTATTCTATCATCATTTTTCAATTATCTTTTCAAGGGAAAAATAGTAACATACCAATTCCTACAGTCATCTGTGCTCGATTGGATTAGGAAGCTATCTTTGGCTAGAACACCCTAAAGCCACTATAACATTTGTGCGTCTCGCATGCTGGTGGTTTTCACCTGCGTATCAGGACGGTTAGGAAGGTCGGCTCCCGGATTTGTCAGGGGGAAATGAGAAGGGGCCCATCCCAGGCCCTCGGAGCAGCGGGTGGCGCACTATCGAGTCAGACATAGACGCAGGTTGTGAAGGTGGTGGGAAAAGCAACGCCGGTGAGCGGGGCATTTTCCACGGGCGTGCGCCCCCGTGGGGGGGGGGGGGTCATGCATGTGAGCGGGGGGGCGGGGGGGAGGGGGGCCTTTGGGTCGTGTAGAGTTTTCCCACGGTGCTGTTCAGCAGGAGGGTATGGAGCCGGTTACTTATTTTCCGTGAAACGAAGAGGCTGGTCAGTGTCACGAGGACGGGGACGGGACTCTGGGGAAACGGGTGGGACGGGTGCCGGGAGAAGCCGGAGGGGCCAGGAGGCGGCAGGGCTGGCAGCATCTTGGGCCTCGCAGAGCCGTCTGCAACCTCCCTGCTCCCCGTGCTCCCGGCCCCAGCCCCCTGCCGGATGGCGCGGCTTCAAAGAGAAAATGTCTGTAACCTAAGAGCCCGAATGCCTAGAACCTGGCCAGAGACCCAGAGGTCAAAGGTCACAGAGGTCAGAACACCAGAGGGTGCCAATGACCAGCCAGCCCGGTGGCGGCCGTGGGCGCTTGGAGAGCAGGAGAAAGGTCTGGGTCGGGCGCCCCAGGTACTGCCCCGCAGGCTAACTTCCCGTTCTTGTGTCGGTGCCCGCCGTGGGTGCCCGCTGTGGGTGTACCCAGGGGGGTCATGGAGCCAGGTCCCTGGCACACTCTGCTCCTGGCCCTGCACGGCGTGGAGACATCCCGCGTGGCATGGACGTGCGTGAAAAGTCCCGGAACTCACCGCCGTAGAACTCTACTTCTGCTTGCTTTGTTTCTCACACGTGACGGAAGGCCCTTCAGAGCTTAGGCCTCCAGCCTCTCTCCTTCCTCCCTACCGAGTTCAGACATCATTTGCATAACATTTATTTTGCATCGTCTTTATAGAGTGGTTTTTTCCAAAACACGAGCTATTCGGCTTGTGATGGTGGCCAATCTGAGGATTCAGACCCCGCCCTGCCCCTCTGAGTGCAATGTCGTCCTCTGCCCTTAAGACTCCAGGCACCCTGTCAGCCCCGGGTTTGGGCTGCTGTCTCAGCCTCGGCTTCTCCGCCCGTGAAGTGGGGACACTGAGCTCCGTCGTGCGGGATTGTGGGAGACTCAGGTGCAGCGCCGTGGAGGGCACGTCTCTGTAACTCACGGCAGTTATGAACATGACTCCCCTTTGAAGCTTGAAGTGGGTGTGAAAGGGTGTAGTAGTATCGTACCTCTGAGTGGCAACTAAAAAGGCTAAAATTTCCGTGTTTCCACATGTATGGGGACGAATCGTTTTACTGACACTTCGCTTGAAATTTGCACATCAAATTAGTTCCCGTTATCTAAGGAAAATAATGCATAAGGAACACTGTGTCACAGACAAGTACTCATCTGTACTACCCAACGCTGGTGAATGCCTCTCCCCAGTTACCTTCCCTGAATCCGCGGGGAGCATAAATGCGTTTTCCATGAAACCGAAAATAACTACAATGTGGTGGGTACCTACGTCATCAAATGCATTCCAAAGAGAAACCCAGGGAATTGAGGACGCTGTGTTCTCTCGGGCTGACTTACTCAGCGGCTCCCTGCATTAGTGCAATTAATTACGAATTGCCAGTGAAGATCAAAGGACCGTGACCAGCAAAGTGGGGAGCGAGTGACAAAAGCAGGCCTCCTCCGGGGAGGGCAGGCGTCAAGGTCGGCCCCTGTGATACTGGGCTGTGGCCTGCGGACGAGCTGAGGATTGTCGCTGGACACCTGCTCGCGCTAACAGCTGGAATTCTCTGTGCTGTGTCCGCCGTGTGAGGCGAGGCAGGCTTCCGGCACGGGCTGACCGCTGCTGCCCGGGCTGACCTTGCCTGCACGCTGATTTCGTTTTAATGCACTGACTTTTCTGATTTGGTGTTAGATGCATTAGGGCCAAACCATTTTAAAAAGGTCTTTCTTTGCGCAGTTCCTTTTCTCATTCCCAAAGCACCTGATGTGGGACGTCACAGATCGTCAGAGTCGTTACGGTTCTCTTCTTCGTCTTGTGTCGATTTTTGCAAATTTCTCCTATGTTTCCATTGACTCCCTCAGTATTTCTTTTCACAAATGGGTTTAATTTTTTTAAATACTTAGGATTACGTTTGAAATAGAATTAGATGAAATCTAAGGAAGCCCTGTAATTAACTTAGTTTCTTGATGTTCTATTAAGTAATTCCCTGATGACTCCAGTCTAAATGCCAACAATGACAATAACACAGTCATGTGCTGCCCGGCCTTGAGCATCAGCCTAGGAACCAGGAGATCACAGTTCGATTCCCAGTCAAGAACGCAGGCCTGGGTTGTGGGCTGATCCCCAGTGTGGGCGTGCAGGAGGCAGCTGATCAAGGATTCCCTCTCATCGTCGATGTTTCTCTCCCTCTCTCCCCCTCCCTTCCTCTCTGACATCAATAAAAATTTATTTTAAAATAATCCTATATAATAAAAGGCTAATATGCAAATCTACCAAACAGCGGAATGACCGGTCTCTATGACGCGTACTGACCACCAGGGGGCAGACGCTCAATGCAGGAGCTGCCCCCTGGTGGTCAGTGACTCCCACAGGGGGAGCGCCGCTCAGCCAGAAACTGGGCTCATGGCTGGCGAGCGCAGCAACGGTGGCGGGAGCCTCTCCCGCCTCTACGTCAGCTCAAAGGATGTCCAACTGATGGCTTAGGCCCAGGCCGGGCTGAGGTACCCCAGTCCCCCCCCCCGCCAAGTGCACAAATTTCATACACTGGACCTCTAGGAATAACAATACAGGCATGTGCCATTGAACATCGGTATATTCTGAGAAATGAGTCATTAGATGACTTCACTGTTGTGCGACTCACAGAGTGCATTGCTCAGACCTTGGTATACCGCCTCCAGCTGTGCATGCAGGTGCTGCGCGTGTACATGCTGCGCGTGTATATGCTGTGCTTCTCTACAACTGGCAGCAGGATTGTCTACACCAGCATCATCACAAACACGTGAGAAATGCACTGTGCTGGAATGTTCCCTGGGCTAGGGCATTACTAGGGGATAGGAGTTTTTCAGCAACATTAGAGTCTCATGAGACTACTGTGATAGACCTGCTCCATCATTGGCCAAAACATTGTGACAGGGTGTGTGATGCATGTCAGTCACCTGAGCAGACACTTATTTGCGCCTTTCTCATGCTGACTTATCCCCCTGACCCTGTGATCCAACCGCACGGCGCAGCAGGCGGGCAGCCCCTTCGTCCTGAGCAGCATTACTCTGTCACACTCCTTCTCCCAACATTTCCCGAACCCTGGCCGTATGAGGGTGCATACCACAGAGGGCGCGAGGGACCTGATTCTTATCAACGAGATCTGTCTGCTCTGCCTGTGAAATGGGTGGCGTGGTGATGCAGTCTATAGGAGAAGCATCAACATCATGTCAGTGGTTAGAGGCATGAAAAGGGTCTCTGGCCCGTGTCATCAGGACGGTCTTCATGGATCAGGGGACCTACCCAGATGTCAGTAAGCGGAGTCGGGGAAGGGCTCCAGCACGAAGGACTGGCGTGAGGAGAAAGGAGAAGGCGAGGCGTCCTCAGTGAGGTCTGGGGACAACTGCCCTTGGCCCGGAGCCTAACGTTGCTGGGGGCGAGGTTTGGGAGATCAGGATTGGCTCCGCGCCGTTAAAAAGGGCTTCAGTCAGGCCAAGGGAGCTGAAATGTATTTAACAGGAAACGGTGAATTTTTGACGGCTTTCATCAGTGGAGAAAAGCAGCACAAACTGAGTTAATGAAGGTCTAACGGGGTGGCTGTAGAGGGTGAGGGTGGGGGCAGAGGACAGAGGCAGGGGCATTATTTGGAGGCCGATCCTATGGGGACAGTGTGGTGGCGGCGATAGGACCAAAAAGGGCGACCGGCCTGGACCACAGTCGGGATGTGGAGGGTGGGATGCTCCCGCGTCATTCGTCTCACGCGTCTCCGGTGGCAGGTCCGAGTGCCCTTGGTAACATTGCCCAATGGCTGGCATTTTGCTTAGATCAGTGTTTCACTAAAACACAGCAAGGTATGGTCAGCATGAAGACAGAAATGTTAGGAAACTGTCGTGGGCTAGTGTTTGTCTTAAGTAATGCATAAGTGAAAGCTGCCCCTACTCCCTAATGGGCTATCTTAATATTCCTTACTAACAGTGAGTAACCTACACCAGACTAAGTCCACGTCTTTAATATTCTTAATATTCCTTACTAACAGTGAGTAACGTACACCAGACTAAGTCCACATCCTTAATATTCTTAATATTCCTTACTAACAGTGAGTAACCTACACCAGACTAAGTCCACGTCTTTAATATTCTTAATATTCCTTACTAACAGTGAGTAACCTACACCAGACTAAGTCCACGTCTTTAATATTCTTAATATTCCTTACTAACAGTGAGTAACCTACACCAGACTAAGTCCACGTCCTTAATATTCTTAATATTCCTTACTAACAGTGAGTAAGGTACACCAGACTAAGTCCACGTCCTTAATATTCTTAATATTCCTTACTAACAGTGAGTAACCTACACCAGACTAAGTCCACATCCTTAATATTCTTAATATTCCTTACTAACAGTGAGTAACCTACACCAGACTAAGTCCACGTCCTTAATATTCTTAATATTCCTTACTAACAGTGAGTAACCTACACCAGACTAAGTCCACGTCCTTAATATTCTTAATATTCCTTACTAACAGTGAGTAACCTACACCAGACTAAGTCCACGTCTTTAATATTCTTAATATTCCTTACTAACAGTGAGTAACCTACACCAGACTAAGTCCACGTCTTTAATATTCTTAATATTCCTTACTAACAGTGAGTAACCTACACCAGACTAAGTCCACATCCTTAATATTCTTAATATTCCTTACTAACAGTGAGTAACCTACACCAGACTAAGTCCACGTCTTTAATATTCTTAATATTCCTTACTAACAGTGAGTAACCTACACCAGACTAAGTCCACGTCCTTAATATTCTTAATATTCCTTACTAACAGTGAGTAATGTACACCAGACTAAGTCCACGTCCTTAATATTCTTAATATTCCTTACTAACAGTGAGTAACCTACACCAGACTAAGTCCACATCCTTAATATTCTTAATATTCCTTACTAACAGTGAGTAACCTACACCAGACTAAGTCCACGTCTTTAATATTCTTAATATTCCTTACTAACAGTGAGTAACCTACACCAGACTAAGTCCACGTCTTTAATATTCTTAATATTCCTTACTAACAGTGAGTAACCTACACCAGACTAAGTCCACATCCTGTCTCCTCCAAGGCCTCTAAGAACATGTCTCTCATTCCTGTTGAGTCCACTTTCATAGAAGAGGGCTGTTTCCTCTCACCAGGGCTCGTCGAAATGACTGTGCCATCACAGAGCCTTGCAAGGCTATTCTCAAAGCTAGATGCAGATAGAGATTGAATGTAAAATCAGACACAGTGCCAATATTTATTAGCCATCTTCCCAGCGTATCAATGCATTATTCAAGTTGCTGGAAAAGACTTCCTGTGACTTCCCTTTATTCTTAATATGAAAGCTTTGAGAGCAAGTGCAGTTTCTAGAAAATCCTAGGAGCCGTGCGATCCTTTGGAGATTTTACTGACACTTAGGTCATGAATAGCAGTCAACAATGGACGTTGATTTCCGCTCCAGTGACAGAATGGAAGGGCCTCGGGCCTTTCCGCCCGCAATCGCAGCATCACACACACACTAACATGCCCATGTACTGGTACATGGGTGCACACATGCAAGCACACGCCAGGGTAGGCTAGTGTGTGGGCACTGACATTGCCTCTGTGGTTGGGAACAGCTAGAGGCCCGAAGCCAGCTCTGGTCTCCATCCTGGCAAGCAAGCAGGCTTCACAAGGAGCAACAAGCAAAGTCCAACAGAAATCAGCCCTTCACGCTCATCGCTGGGTGATTCAAGGCAATGGTCTCACCAACACAATGCAGCCTTCTCAGTCCGACCGCTGAGTAGGTGACAGTTACATCAGGAATTACAGGAACACTGTAATTTTTGGTAATTTCCATTGTTGCTTATATGCATGGCCCATGAGATAAGAAAGATGTGTAACTAAAAGGCTTATCTACCACATAAAGAAAATAATGAACAACATAAACTGATGAACAAAAGCAGATCCAGAGACAGGGAAGCATCGATCAGACTGTCAAACCTCAGAGGGAAGGTAGGGGAGAGGGGGGTAAGAAGGAGAGATCAACCAAAGGACTTGTATGCATGCATATTGTATGTATGCATATAAGCCTAACCAGTGGACACAGACAACAGGGGGGTGAGGGCATGAGTGGGGGGGCGGGGGGGTTGGGAAGGTAATGGGGGGATGAGGACAAATATGTATTACCTCAATCAATAAAGAAATTAAAATAAAAAAAAGAATTAGGGAATTAAGAAGGTGCTAGAATAAGACAAACATACATAATGACAGTCCACATGACCATTAGAGAAAGTTAACACAAATGTTTAAAAGTATTATATTGGATGTGTGTTAGGTCTAGATATGTAAGGAACATGGGCTTACAGTGTTGTAAAGATTGATAAAGAAAGCGTCAATCATATTTAAAAACTAAATTACTCTAGAAAATTATGGTTTTTTCTCATCATCAATGAAGATAAAAGAGATAACTCTGAAAAGCAATGATTAGTACTCTAGTATTAATACCTTCTAGCACTTTCCTAATTTCCCATTCCAACCTAGGTTGATACCTAGTGTCATACCTCCAATAGCAATGGCAGAATATTACTCCAATTCTTTTAAGAAAAAAAAAAATGTTTTTTGTTAGGAAGCAAGATATTTAATGAAAATGATCTGAAACAAAAAATGCAATTGTAGCAAAATAGGTGAGGAAATTGTACTTCTTGTATTAAAATATTTTTCATGAAACATTAGAAATATATTAATGAGAATTTAGTCTCATATAAGAACGTTAATCTGCTGTAACGTTGCTCTATGTGTGCTTAGATGAGATTGCATGGGTGTAAAACAAGTCATGTCATCATAATATTGTTTCATTTCCCCTACAGAAATACTTTCATAAAACAGTTTCAAAAGCATATTGCAAAGGGAAAAACCTCAGACCTAGTGAGAATGGTACCTTTAAGCAAGTTATTTTTACGGAAAAGCAAGGAAAATTTCCAAGAACAAAGTTTACATTTAAAGTGAGTGAGTAAAAGCCATGCTGTCAACATTGATCTCAGTTTTCCCCAAATGTGAAGTGAAGGCCCAGGAGAGAGCCACTGGGGAAAGCTGGGAAGGAAGGAAATGCTTTCCAGGACCCGGTAGACACTTCCCACTTGATGGTGAATTTCCTGGCAACCACAGCTATCCTCGCCTTTACTTTTACAGTCACGGTGACTCAAATGATAACATGCACACTGTTAATTTCATAGATAGCTGCGCCGCTCTATAAACGGGGGAAAGCAGTTTTTATTCATTAGAGTAATACGTCCATTGTCAACATTTTGTTTCATTTGACATTTTAATTTTATTTTGTTTTCATATATGACAAAACTTGGTTAAAATATCTATAAAGACATTTGGTTATTTTGCATATGGTAGTTACATTGTTATGCTTGGGAGTCAGACCTAACCCTTCCGTATCGCACACTCCTTATCTGTAAAACTCTGGTTAATAGTATTACCAACTTCACAAAGTTGTTGACAACATTAAATAAGCTACATGTATAAAAAATGCTTACCACATCCAGTGCCTAGCACATGGAGCTGAGAAAATTAGACAGCCCCACGCAAAAGAATGAAACTAGACCACTATCTTACACCACACGCAGACATTACCTAAAAATGGGTTAAAGATTTGAATGTAAGGCCTGACACTCCTGGAAGAAAGCATCGGTAGTAATCTCTCTGACACAGGTCTTGGAGATTATGTTTTTAATCTGACACCAAAAGCAAAAGCAAAAACAGGCAAGTGGAACTACACCCAACGAAAGAGCTTCTGCACAGCAAAGCAAAGAGGCAACAAATTGTGAAGGCAACCGAGTGAGTGGGAGAGAATAATTGCAAATCACACATCTGCGAAGGGGCTGACATACCCGCTTCATAAAGGACCCATTCAGCTCATTAGCAGAAAAATAAAAACAATAGGCAGAAGATCCGAGTTGACATTTTCCCAGAGAAGACATAGGGGTGGCCACCGGGCACATGAAAATATGCTCAACGCCATCGATCATCAAGCAAACGCAAATCGAAACCCCAGCGAGATATCACCTCCCATATACCACGATGGCTATTATAAAAAGACAAGCAGCGGCAAGTGTTGGTGAGATTGCAAACTGGTGCCACCACTATGGAAAACAGTATGGAGGTTGCTCAAAGTATTAAAAAGATAACCCAGAAATTCCACTCTGGCTACTTACCCAAAGGAAATAAAAGCACTAATTCAAAACCATATACGCACCTCCAATATATATGCCAATCCAGAGAAAACAAAAAGTACCCTCCCTTACCCACAGCGCCTGGGTCACTGGGACACACTGAGAGCCCGTTCGGGGTGGATTTCCAATTCCATTCTGCAAGAGAAACAGCCCCCAAGTCTCTCCCTTCCACTAAATTCTGATTTGCCAGTTTGTACTTGTTCGGATATTTAAGGGGGATAGCAGCACAAATGAAAAAGTGAGTCAATTTAGTCCCTTCAAATGGAACGGGACTTGGAGGAACTTAGAATTTTGAGTAGTCTTATTTACCAGATGTCTTTTTATATCGGTAACATTTGGGGTCCTAGTGCCCTAGGCTTTTAGTAGGAATTATCAGTGGTTTCCTGATAATTACTTGAGCAATGACTGTGGCAGGGGCATGTATCTTATTTTACCTTGTTTTGCGATCTCATGTTACCTCATATGGGGATCTCATCCTATCATGTATGGGGATCTCATACTACTGTGTATGGGATCTCATCCTAGTGTATGGGGATCTCATCCTATCGTGTATGGGGATCTCATCCTATAGTGTATGGGGATCTCATCCTATAGTGTATGGGGATCTCATCCTATCATGTATAGGGATCTCATCCTATCGTGTATGGGGATCTCATACTACTGTGTATGGGATCTCATCCTATCGTGTTTGGGGATCTGATACTACTGTGTATGGGATCTCATCCTATCATGTATGGGGATCTCATCCTATCGTGTATAGGCATCTCATCCTATCGTGTATGGGGATCTCATCCTATAGTGTATGGGGATCTCATCCTATAGTGTATGGGGATCTCATCCTATAGTGTATGGGGATCTCATCCTATCGTGTATAGGGATCTCATACTACTGTGTATGGGATCTCATCCTATCGTGTATGGGGATCTCATCCTATCGTGTATGGGGATCTCATCCTATCGTGTATGGGGATCTCATACTACTGTGTATGGGATCCCATCCTATCGTGTATGGGGATCTGATACTACTGTGTATGGGATCTCATCCTATCATGTATGGGGATCTCATCCTATCGTGTATGGGGATCTCATCCTATCGTGTATGGGGATCTCATACTACTGTGTATGGGATCTCATCCTATCATGTATGGGGATCTCATCCTATCGTGTATGGGGATCTCATCCTATCGTGTATGGGGATCTCATCCTATCGTGTATAGGGATCTCATCCTATCGTGTATGGGGATCTCATACTACTGTGTATGGGATCTCATCCTATCGTGTATGGGGATCTCATCCTATCGTGTATGGGGATCTCATCCTATCGTGTATGGGGATCTCATACTACTGTGTATGGGATCTCATCCTATCGTGTATGGGGATCTCATACTACTGTGTATGGGATCTCATCCTATCATGTATGGGGTCATATCTTACCGTGTATGGGATCTCATCCTACCGTGTATGGGGTCTCATGCTACTGCGTATGGGATCTCATCCTACCTTGCTCTTTCAGGCAGGGCCATGCTCAGAACTGCCATGGCTTTTCAATACGAGAAAAATAACTTCAAATGCTTCTCGCTGATCTCTGTAAGGAGTTTGCTTTTTCTTAATTTATGACACTGAGTCGTATTCCGGGCTGTAGCTACATAAAAGAAGTGACAAAGTTAAAGAAATGCCCAGATAATTCAGAATCAAAGTTCACAGGTACTGAGCTATCTGTCCAAGTAGTTACATTCCCCTTCATTAAAAGGCGTGTCCATTATCAGCGTGACCTTGCCGTAGCTCGGTGCCAATCAGAAATTCCAAAGCCTTTGGTAATGTTTGTTTCCCTCTTAAAGTTCTGCTCTCAGTGTCACTGCACTGAGCTTTCTTCCCACTCCAAAGCTTTGTTTTGTTCGTTAAGTTGAAATAAGAAAACACAAAATTATTATTATTATTATTATTAATTACTAGCTAAAGAGGACGGGCAAGTTCGCCATCTGACCTCAGAGCAGTGTGGACACAACTGTGCTGGTTTGCGGTGAAGGAATTACCGCTGAAACTTGCCTCCGAGTGGAGGGCCCAGCTCAGGTGACTGGCGGGGTTGCAGGAGGCTCGAGTTGCAGCTGTCTGCGCTGGCCGCGGCCTGAAGATGGATGGCCGACGGGCGTCCGCCGCTTAACCTTCAGGCAGAACCGGTGCTCTGGCCCGGCCGTGCGAGCTCAGAGTCTTCCAGAGCCGCGGAGCCAGCCCTTGGCTGCCCGCACCCTACGCCTGCGCTTCCTGGGGGCCAGGCTTCGCTGCTTTCATTGCGGGGGAGGGGGGCCTCCAAATATTTTAAAATGCCAACACAGGTGAAATCAGTCGTAGTACATCACACATGTTTACAGCAACGCTTTTCACACACAAACCAACACAATGACTTTGTATATTATTTGTAAGCGATCCGACTGGAGGGCAACCCCCAAAATCTTGACTGAAGGCACTTGGTAAACATGGGGGCTGGACCATCCAGAGCCCGGGGTCTCGCCTGGGCCGCGCCTGGCAGGCAGCTGAGTGGGGCTCCCAGGAGCAGCAAACTGAGGAACGGGGGGGGGGGGGGGGGGGGGGAGGGTGGGGGGCGGGGGGGGGAGTGCGCAGTCACCAGGAAAGCTTTTTAGAAACCGCAGCACTTGCAAATGTTCTTCCTACTGCAGGTGATCAGTGCTCTGATTTATTGATGATGGCTTCCCCCGCGTTTCCTAAGAGCCCCTCAGGGTCTTCCAGTTCCCAGGGACGGCTGCCCTGCCGGGGGGGTGGGGGGGGCGGGGGGGGGGATTCCTGGGGAAGTGACCGCAGCTCCCGGGCCACACCGCCTCGGAGGCGGCCCCTGAGTCAGTAGGAAGACGCCAAGGCTGCGCGCCCTGTGCACCAGGAAACTCCCTGCCCAGACCGGCCTGCTCCAGCTTCCCAGGGCGCAGAGGCTGAGTCTCTTACAGAAACGAGCCAATAGAAGGCAAATGGGCTACAGATCGGAACAAGCCATTCTCGCGGGGAAAACAAGCACCCACGGAGCCAAAAGAAAGGGGGGGATTGAAGAATGTGACTCCTTCTCGGGGATTAAAAAACGGGAAGAAAAGCGAGGTGAAGGGCTCTCCACCTGCCCTGAGGGGTGAACACGCTGGTGACGGCGCCCATGCGTGGTGCCGCAGGTGAGCGCCGCTGCGGGGAACGCCGCGGCCTGGCACCGCCTGGCACGGCCTGGCACGGCCTCCGACGCCAGCGTGGCCGCGTCGCACCGGCAGCTACAGCCTGTTTGTCCACCTGGAAGCAGCGAAGGCGGCTCTGAGGAAATGGTAGGACCAACGGGAAGGCCCGTGGGCACAGACACGGTCACCGCGTCGCTATCGGGGCAGTGGGACTCGCGTGGATGCCACGGCGCTGGCGGAGGCGCTGGCCGGGCGCTTTCGCTCCTTCCACTCACAGCCGCACAGTCGTTGGAAATTGCCATTATGTGTCGTGTGTCTCAGCGTCGGAAGGAAGGAGGTGACGGCCTGGTGAGGTGGTGACCCCACGTGCCGCAGCCTCCGGGCCTCTCCGAGTCGCTGCTCCGCACGGCCTCCTCCCCGGCACCGGCACCGGCTGCCGCGGGCTCCGGGCGGTCATGTTCCCGGGAGACCCTCCCGCCTCCGCGCCTGCTCCCGGGCCTCCTAGAGCTTCTCACCCGGAAATTCTCCCGCGATCGGCTCTTCCTCCAGACCCTCACCCGCGCTGGGCCCGCCCTCCACCCGCGCTGCGGGAACACCGCCCGACACCCCGAAATCACAGAGGCTGCCCGGCTCCTGATTCCCCTGCGGACCTCCTGCCTCGTCCCCTCGTCCTCCAACTGGGAAGCCAGGGCGCAGACCTCCCGGAGATGGGGCTCCCGGAGATGGGGCTCCCGGAGATGGGGCTCCCGGAGATGGGGCTCCCGGAGATGGGGCTCCCGGAGATGGGGCTCCCGGAGATGGGGAGAACCAGGAACAATAACCCCCCCTCCTGCGTGACTTGAAGACAAAGGGCTCAGGCCCTGCTCTGGTTCCGAGGCTGCAGAGTGAGCCATTTTATTCAGCAACGCAGCAGAGAGCTTGCTCCGTGGTGTCCTGTGGGCGATGCTTCTTGTCCGTCCGGAGGAGAGCGGAGTCGGGGACAGGCTGCTGTTGTCCGGGGCTGACCAGAGTGGCTGCAGTGGCCACCGTGGCCGAGACTTGTCAGCGGCGTATCATGGTCACGAAGACATAACACGTTCTCTTACGCCGTCCTTGCCCTGTCCCTACAAGCAGGTGCGATGGCACCTGTTTCCATCAGAGACTCAGCAACGGCCGGGGGCGGGGGGGGGGGGGTCCCCTGAGCTGGAGGCGGCGCCGTTTGCATTCCACAAGGACCCTGTGCCCAGGCCCGGCCCGGGGGTACCAGCCCTTCCTCTCCATGCGCCTTGGTCTGGGCTCGCCTACTCTTAAACCCGGAGGCAGGGGAGAGCAACTGTGTGCCCTAACCTGAGGAATCGAAGCGATAAAAATGTAACTCCGGCAAAGAAACACCCTTTACTCAAAGTCTCCAGCGTCAGCGTATTTCACCTCTCAGCATCTGCAAAAGCTTCAGTGTCAATTCTTGTGCAAACCCGATGTTGCTGCTCCGGCAAATTACTGGGCCTCGTTTCCATTTTCCGCCCACAATTTAAACACCCCCCCTCTCTCTCTTTCTCTCTCTCTCTCTCTCTCTCCCACCCCCTCTTTGCACCATATGGTCAGAACTTTGCTTGGACTTCAGCAAAGCCCTGGGCGTTCCTGGGCGGGCTGGCGGATGGGCGGATTGTGTCCGGCTTTACTAGGCTTGGTGGCAGCGAGGCTGTCCCTGGCCACCTTTCCCTCACCAGCGTGGACGCCGAGAGGAAGTGACCGTGGGGCGTGGAGAGCGATCGCGAGGCTACTCTAAGCTGAAACGGTTGTGAGAGGGTCCTGCGCCGTCACTGCCGCACGCGAGCTCAGCCCCGCCCGGCCCATGCCTTCGCTTCGTTCGTCAAACACATTACTTTTGCGTTCATCCCGCTCATTTGCCAGGAGCGGTTCCCGCTCTGTAAAGCGTCCAGCTAATTGCTTGGAAATGCGTTCCCATTTTGCACCTAATCATTCACGTTAGAAATGTCAGAGAGCAGCCGCTTAGGCAAGCTGAGGTGTCTCCCAGCAGCGGGAGTCTGGTCTTCGGAGCCTGCACGCCGCGCTTCTGCCCCGGAAGCACCGAGAGAGCGGGCGTTCATCTATGTCCCGCGTAGCACAGACCGCACGCGGAGGCCGTGGTCCCCTCCCCTGTGGCTCCACGCCCTGCGGTGCGGGCTGTCCGTCGCTCTCTGCTCTGACGGCATCGCCGGTGGACACACCAGCTTCTCAGTTCTGAGTTCACCACATCGATGAAATTCCAAATTCCAGTAGAGACCATCTGAGAAGTGCATTTCCCCACCGGTCACTGCATTTGCTGATGACACCTGCTAGAAAGCTGGCATTCGGCCCTGGCCGCTTTGGCTCAGTGGATAGAGCACCAGCCTGCAAACCAAAGGGTCCCGGGCTCAATTCTTGTCAAGGGCACGGACCTCGGTTCCAGGGGCCACCCCAGCCCGGGCCCTGGTCGGGGCTCGTGCAGGAAGCAACTAGATGGGTCTCTCTCACATCGATGCTTCTCTCTGTCTCTCCCTCTCTCTTCCACTCTCTCTAAAAATCAATGGAAAGATACCCTCGGGTGAGGAATTTTTTTAAAAAGAAAGAAAGAAATCTGGCATTTCTTTTTTCCTTTTGTGCCTTAGCCACACACCACACAAAATCAGGGCTGAACATAGGTTGTGTCATTAATGTTTCCTGAAAACGGAACCTGCGCTAGCAGCTGTCACGCTGGCTCAGTGTTTAGTTTTCAGCATCAGCCTCGAATAGTAAAATTACTTCCAACAAGTCTGCGTCCCTCCTGAAAGCAGCCGTCAATATTTCCTTCCCAGCGGAAATCATTCCTTGGCTATTTCTTGCGTTGGCTGAAAAGCACCATGTAGCTCTGTAAGAAATTATATTCACCCAAATTTAGAAAGATATTCATTGAAAACACTATTTTAAAAATCCAGCACTTTCTTCATCTTAGAGCAAAGGCTGCTCATCTAGTGAATGGGATCATCTGGTTTTTCATTTTGGAAAGAGAACATTTTTCCTCTCAAAGGTGAGGGTGACTCAGGTAACCCCCACTTTCAACCAAGGCGGACTTCGGAAAAGAGAGGAGGCTATTTTACTGCCGGCCCCTCCATGCGCTTAAACTCACCTGTTCAGCCCTTTTCAAACCCACAGAAATACTTCCGCTGAGGGTGAGAACTCCTAAGCATGTAAAGAGCAAACAAAGAGTCAGAATCCGTCTAATTGCAGTCGCCACATTTAACATGCAATGTATTTAGAACTGAATTTGGTGATGGGGCCATCATGGAGCCCGCCCCTCCCCACACCACCCCCCAGTTGATCGCCCCACCGACCAGTAGCCTGGGCCTCCCTCTGCGGCGTGATCATGGGGCGATGGCGGGGCCCCCGACCAATCGCATCGCACCTGCCTTGGCCGGCCTGGCGCCAGCGGGTGTCATAGCGTGGTCATCTGGGCTGTGGCTCTGCTGTCCGGCTGTTCCGTCGACTTGCATATTAGGCTTTTATTATTATAGATCTGGATTCAGAAACCCCACGGAAGTGGCCACAAGTTTATTCATGTATCCCCTTTACGGTTGTCTAATTCGCACTTGATGCCCACGCGCGAGGTGTATACCTGGCGTGACCCTGTCTTTCAAGAGGCGGGAGAGTGTAGGAAAACGACGTACGCGTAAAACACAGCCCGAGGTCGAGAGCAGGGGCGCGGAACCGTTTTTCTGCCAAGGGCCGTGCGGATATTTATAACATCATTCGCTTCACATAACCCTGGTAACATAAACGTGTGTTGCCAGGAGGTAAGCTCCCAGATGTGTTGGATTTGCAGTCCCGCCTGCGGTTGCCTTGGCAGGGCCAGACCAAATGATTTCACAGGCCTGACACGGCCCCTGGGCCGGACGGTCCCCACCCCTGGTCTAGAGTGGCCTGTGGACGAGGGAGGTGGGGGGTCACTGACGACTGCTCCAGGAACTCAAAGGAAGGGAAGAGGATTGTGGGGTCAACTCCACCGAGGAAATAAATTCAAAACTAGCCTTGAAAGAGGTCAGCTTCGACTTCCCGGGAGTGGGAGGGGAGGGGATTCCTACGCAGAATTTTAAAGACCTGAATGGAAACCGCACACCATGGGGTTGGTGAGAAATCCAGTCTGAGTGGAGAGGAAGGTCTTGCCGGGAAGAAGCAAACTATAGGACCCGTCTCCGAAGGGAGAGCAGGTGACAGAGGCCCCAGAGGACGGGGCCTTTGGCTCTGATCTGCCAAGCGACATGGCGATGCGACTTGTTCGTCCGGAGGAAACACGGTGCGGAACATTGACCTGCAGGTGAACTAGGAAGAGGAGAGCGTGAAGGTGGGAAGATCAAGCAGGCGATGACCCGCATCGGGGCGGACTGAGGGGCCAACTGGAATCGGATTGATGGAACAGTCCGCGGTGCTCGACACAGCAGTCAACCAAACAAATGGAAGGTGGAGACAAAGAGGACCCAAACTTCTCAGCCATCCCAGGGCTCCTCAGGACATTAGACTCCTTCAGGTTCCACGCAGGAGTCAAGAGAGACCATTTCCCGAAGGGACATGGAGACCCACCACGCTTCCTGGAGGATGGGAAGCTGGACTCAGATTCATAAACTACCCCAACATCTGTGGCTTGAATTGGGCTTTTTTTTTTTTTTTAAGGACAAAGACCATTCAGATACTGCCAGGATTTCTCCTTTTCACCATCTCCGCCCCTCCCCGCTATCCTGCAGAGGCAGGTTCTCCCAGCGCCTCGGGCCTCACCCTACCAGGCCTCCCTCCACGCACAGCAGAGACACCTGGACAGTGGCTCTCAGCCGCCTCTCTGTCTCGTGCACGTGAAAGCCCTGTCACTTCCCCATCTGAACACCATGAAGCTCATACCCAGCCATCTAGAAACACAGCGTCCGCGCTCATGAAGACCGGAGGGACGGGATGTGAAACCAATCCTCCAGTCGCCCCTGTTCCTGGTGTACTTATTGTATGAGAAAGTCCTTGAAATCAGGCAGCCTTGACTTGTGTCCTCCTGCTTCTAGCTCGGCAAAGGGTGCGGTGATGTCAGGGGGAGAGCGTCGTGGTCTGTGCCATACCGTGAGGTTAAGATGAACCAATTCCTTGGTTGCAGGTGGCAGACTCGCTTCCCCACATTCACCCCGAGGCCCTCTCTCCTAATGCGAGCCCTTCTCTGCGAGGTTCAAGTTCTTCTTCCAGGTACACGTTGCTGCTCCCTGGCTCACTCTCGGTGTTGGCTCAGACGTTCCCACCGTTACCCTCCTGACACCCGCCAGCCCACCTCCAGTCTCGGTTTCCACAACCCCAGCATCAGACGGCGCCTGGGTCACGTGCCAAGGTGTCTCACCGCTCCACACCTCAGCGTGCTCCCCTCTGCAGGGGAGCCAACCACAACACTCAGCTCCGAGGGCATTGTATTAGCATTTCTGCTGTTGTTATGATTGCCCGCCAGGAGCTATGCCGCAGGGAATCGGTTGAAGACGAGAGCTGGACCCAGAACTCTCTGCTCCCTCTCAGGCACGGGCTTCCCAGTGAACCGTGTTGGCCAACACGAAAGAAAACTTCCATGTCAAACAAATCCTTACCCAGGGAGAAGCGGAACTCACCTGTCCACGGTCTGGACCAGACCTCCATCAGCTGAATCTGTTTTTAAAATTAGTGTGTACATTTGGTTTTTATTCTGAGGAACCAGAGTCTACATAGACTTATTGACGCACCAGACTAGAGTAATTTGGGGTGACGTGTCAGCAAATACTTGGAGGTTTTGACAGTGTTCTCTTCCTTAACTGGGACTAATTCCATAAACATTGGTCCTTTGGGGTTTTCTTGGAGCCTGATTTGAAAGCTGAATTTGATGCTCATGAGATCTGTGACTTTCTCCGAAGAATTATACCATTGCTTTGTGATAACTTTTTCAGTTCAAAATACATAGAATAATCATCATTTCCCAAAGCAGGTTTCAAAGTTATATTGTGATATCATAAAATGGGATATTGGGATGGGTAGGAGCCAGAAACCACCCAAAATTTAGTCCCTTCTTGTACAGGGGAGGTGACTGAGATTTGGAGAAGATAAGATACCTGTCTATAGTTAAACTGCTAGTAAGCTATTGAACATTGCAGCTGCTAAATTATTGAAATATTATATGACAAGCTATTTGCCTCGAAGTCCAGTTTCCCCCCACTATGCCAGTACACGCCAGTGCTACCATTGCTAAGGGCTGAGAGAAATAAATCTACTTTGCAGTTGGAAAACAGCAGTAGTTTAGAAATGGTCATTGTTTAGCCAGTGGGAGATTTAAATATTTCATTGACAATTGGGCCAAGATGATAATATTTCGTTTCACAAGTGATCAGTGCCCCCATTCGCAGGGTGAAACCCTTTCCCTGAGCTTTCAAATCCACGGCGGCTCAGGAGCCTCTTGCTTTCGCCACCTGCCCCCTGTGTCAGAGAAGGAAGAAGAGAGAGAGCCATCCAGCTAGGAATCGGGGTCTTGCTTCACAGCTTTTATCTTCAGAGGAAAGAAATCCTGTGAATCCCATTCATGTCAACAAGACCTGAGGGGAGGGGAGGCATGGAAGCCCTGGGGCACCTCTAGCATGCCAGATGCTGTGGTTCTAAGTTGCGGGTCGCCAAGCCGTCACAACGTGGATGCGCGCCTTCCCGCCATGAACAAGGCTTTGGAGCCGTCCATTGTCAAGTCATGCTGACAAGTCTGTTGCAAACGGTCCCTTTCCGAGAGGATATGAGGTCACCCCGGAAGGGCGGGCCGTGTAGGCCAAACGTGGAAACACCCGGAGCTCTGAATGGGATGTCACGTTATGGTTAAGCAAAGGAAAAGAAAAAGAAAAAGGAAAAAAAGGTCCGTCCCCTCAACGTATGGACAGCAAAGCCAAAACCGGAACGTGGAGCAAGCGTCAAAACTTCTCCCCAAGAGGCGCTTCCCTCCCCTTGGCCGAGTCGCAGAAGGGGTGCCGTCCTTGATTTCCTGCCCGTCTTCCCTTTCTCTCCTCTTCTCCCATCCCCAGAGACGACCACAATGGAAGGCATGGTTGTTTCTACTGTAATTTTCCAAGCTTTATGGGAGAAAGGCTTTTATTCCAAAACAGATAACGCTGTTTCTATAAAGTAAATTGAGTTCAAACTAACTCGGAATAAACAGACCTTCCCGGCAAAAACAAATGTTGACAATGTAATCTAGGTCTTGAATGGAGCATTTCTTAAAAGATCAACGATATCCCTGTCTCTCTTTCCCCCCTCTCTTAATTCTGATTTTAAAAAAAGGAAAACAAGCTCAAAAGCAGCCACTTCCAAACTCGTAAATATCATGAGTTATCTTTTTAATGACATCTTGCTGGATGAGTCATCTTTTTAATACTTCGCTTTCGGAAAATGTCAGCTTACGTGCAAACAGGGAATTACTTGGGGTCATAGCAATCTCATGACTGCCAGGCCTGCTAACGGGGGACGTGCTCAGTCACCCAACAGGAAGTCTGGGGGGCGGGGGGGGGGGGGGTTGATGGCACCAGGAAACATAACAACAGTCCTCGCTCTAGGCTCCACCTGCACATGCCTGCCAGGACCTGGGCCCCGGCCTCACGGGCTCCCGCTCTCTCCAGGGGTGACGGCACGGCACCGGTGGGCAGGGCGGCTCCGGTCCCGCTGCGGCTGGGGCCGCGGGAGGCTGCAGGTCTGGGCAGGTGAAGCTCCCCCAGCTGGCTTTCGAGGGCTGGACATTTGTTAGCTCAGCGTTTGGGGAAAACAAAAATGCCTTTTCTGATCCAAAAAGAAACGATCCGGTGTCTTCTGTTAGCATTTTTTTTAAAGCTTCCACTCGGCATTGCTGCGCGGGGACTGTCAGGCCCAGGTGGGCACGCACCGCAGGACCCGCGTTCTCCGGGGAGGTGGGGGGGGGGGTGCAGCGTGCTGTCTGTCCGCTGCTCCGTCCCAGGGACACTCTCCTCCTCCTGAGCAAAGCTTCCGGCCGGACTTGGCCTGGGTTCTCTTCAGACGCCGTGTGCGCAGAGCAGCCCAAGGACAACATGCCCGAGACAGCGACAGGCCCCTGGCGGGTGCAGCGACATCAGAGCCTCGGTTGATGGCTGGCTCAGCCTCAGGTGCATGAGCGCATCGGGCGCGGCATTTGCAGACTTGAGTCACTGAAGTGTGTTGTACGCGGGAGAGCGCACGGGAGCCGCGGCCGTGGAGCGTGGAGGGCAGAAGCGGGCTGGCAGGTCGGCGTTAGTGGGGCAGATGGGTACCGACCGGCTGGACACCTGGGAATCATCCCTTCTTTCCTGATTCACCGGGGCTTTCCATTGAGCTTCCCACGCTCGTGTTTTCTTTGAGAATGTTCGGTCGGCCAGCTTCTCCCCACGCCTAGGCTGGGAGCAGACCAGGCTGACAGGTGGAGGGTGCCCGGCGCTCCCCTCCCAGGGCCCTGCCCACCCCGGGTCCCCCTGCATGTGCCCCTCCGAGGGCAAGACTGTGCTTCCGAGGGAAATTCGCAAAATTAGCGAAAGCGCTTCTTTCCCAGAAATCGTGCTGGCTCGCCTTCCTAGTCAGGACGGGAAAGGACCGCAGAGTCCCCCAGTCATTTCATCGGCCAGAGCGAAACGCGTTCGGCGGCAGGTCTGCGGAAAGAGCCCCTGAAGCAGGCCTGTGCGTGCTTCTAGTTCCGAGGCCCCAGCGATGCTTTCATTTCCAAATAGCCAGCGTGCGTGCCCCTGTCCCATCAGCACATCTGCTACGTGTGACGTTTGACGCGAGAGTCAGACAGATCCAAACCGGAGTGTGTGCCCCTCGGGGCCCAGGGCCATCGGGGAATGCTCGCTGCTCTTCCGGTCTCTGAGGTAGAGGACCCGAGGGCCCCGCCGACTAAGCCACACAGGAGTGCTGATTCGGACGCAGGTGCCGGAGGCAGCGGAGGCAGCCAGGGGCCCCCGGCCGGCTGCGGGTGCTCCGGGGACACCGCCCGTCCTGTTTCATGGTGAGTGTGGGTGACCACTGTGTCCTAAGGGAGGGCCCAGTTAGGCTCCCCCAGCGAGACGATGCCCCCCCCCCCCAAGCAAGAAGCTTTCCCTCGAGCGTCGCTGCCCTCTGCGCCTGGCTGGGTGCGTGGCCTGCAGGCGGACAACAGGCCACAGCAACTGCCGTGGACGCTGCCAGCGAAGGTGCCACGTGCCCGGGTGGGAAGTCCTTGCTCTGGCCGCCCAAATTGTCCCTTTTTCAGGTTTCCCCTCTTTCCTATAATAGTCATCACGTTTTAAAAGGAAAAGAATAAAGCTACTACACAGTCCAGAAATTGCAAAAAAAAAAAAAAGCTCAGAGGACATTTCATCGAAACCCTACGTGACACGCGTCTGCCGCCCACCCATGTGGGGGTGGGGGGACACCCTGTATTTGACGTGGCGAGCTCACACGAGGCCCCTCACGTTCGGATCCTCAACGACACGGACCCTCCTGCCCGTTTGAAAGGGAGGCCCCCTTGCCCCCCGCTTCTCCCTGAGCTGCCCCTGCCATCGCCCCGGCAGGCACGGGGGCGATGCGTGTGCTTCTGCAGCCACAGAGCAGTTCAGCTTCTGAACAAGCACCCTCCATTCTGCTCTGTTCTTTTTATCACTTGGGTGTACGCACTGCGGAGGAACAAAAAAGCTACATAGTTTGCTCACTCCTACAGTTAAATGTTTTTTAAAAAGTAAGAATAGGTTCTTATTGAAACGAGGGGTTGCTTGTCAGGGCAGCATTCTGGAAGGCCGTGGAAAACGGGGCGGGTGAAGCTGCCTTTGTGTGCGACTTTCCAAGCCCCTCGCCTCCGCCGGGAAAATATGCCGCATGGTCTATTCAGTTCTTGACCTTTGACTAAGACGCCGACAAAAGGCGCCATTTATTAGCGATCGGTTCGCGTCTCTTTGTCCGTAAGGAACTGGCTCAAGTCCGTCACGACTCAGCACCGTCACCAGCCACATTCCCCGTGCGCCCACCCGGTGTCTGTGCCCTGGGCCTGGCTGTCCTGTGCCCATGTAGGTCCTGCCACCTGCCCGCAAGTTCATCAGGAGTGTCACCTGGGGGAGGAAGGGGAAAGGCCCTCGAAGATCAGCCCCTCCAACTGGAGCCCTAGGAGAACGAGGCTGTTTCTACTAGCTGTGCTCTCCAATGTCCACCTCCCTGGTCACGCGGGGGCCCCGTCTGTCCCTGTCCCTCCTGCCCCTTCCTGGTACCTATGTTGCGTTTGTCCTCCCTCCTTTGGACTTTCTTCCCTAACATGTGGGTTTTCTCTCCACACACACCCCTACCCCCTCCTCCTCTCAGTTCAACCCCAAGTCCCCCAAATGGACCGAGACCCACTTGCCCTCACTGGAGGCAGGGACTCACTTAGACCACCGTGTACATCTTTAAAAAAAGGAAGGAAAGGAGGGAGGGATGGAGGGAGAGAGGGAGAAATGGAGGGAGGGAGGGAGGGCGGGAGGGAGGGAGGGAGGGAGGGAGGGAGAAGCCTGCTTGCTTTAAGTGTGTATCATTCTGCTTTTTTTTTTTTTTTTAAGTTTATTTTTTGCTCAAAAACAATCGGGCAGGAGCCCTTGGTCAAGCATTGTCTCTTCTGCGTGTTCTGGGCGCCTGTCGCCTGTGGGTAGCTTAGCCGATCCGCTGCTCTGTAACTCAGACTCCAACCCCCCCACCCCCACCCCAGCTCCCATGGGCGGGCAGAGAGGGTCCCACCCTGAGGGGGAAACCCGCCTCAGCGCCAGGCTGCGGGAGCCGCTCTGAACGCCCCGTGACGACTCTGATAGGCGCTACAGCGTGAGACGCAGGTTGAAGCCGGTGGCCTCCGTCTTGTACAAAAGCCGCTGTTGGACCTTCTCCGCTACGGGCACAGTCCCTTGTTCTGTAAACGCTGTCGTCTTTAGACAGTCGCTCATTCTGTCGAATAACTGTTTTGGTTTGAAAAAGAGAAAAATGTACCTGCCTAACCTTGCAAGCCAGCCGTCTGCTGTAAAGGACTAATACTGATAATCGTTCCCGTGCTCTTATGCCAAATGTTCGTTCTTTCTGCATCCGAGATGACGATCTGTCCGTCACAATAACGCACACGGAGCCCTTTGGGAAACCTGCAGACACAGCAGCTCAAAAGGTACAAACACGGGAAACTGCCCGTGTGACTGCGCTCAGAGATTTGGAAGAAACACCTCCCTCGGGGCCACGCGCAACGGACGGCTCCGAATGCACCGGCTCGTTAAGGCGTCTTGCAGCTCACTCGCTGATTTACGACGCAGCCATATGTCTTCTCTTCCTGCCAATGGGACCTGATTCCGCCGCGCTGACCCCCGGGGGCCGAGGAGGCGAATCAGGGACCACCACCCTGGCGCGCCGTGCCGTGGAGACGGAGCTCTCTCGCTCACGCGTTTCTGGGAAAGTCAAGCAGAGGAACTGCTTGTCCGTGCCGTGGGGGGTTAGCACTGTCTGTTTCTGATCTGAACCGTCACGCAGTCTTTTTCCAAATGTCCCCGGTTCCGGGGAAAGGCTGGGAACCCCATTCTTTTCCCTCCTTAGCGTCATCTCCACATACGGCTCCGGAATGGTTACCTTGCTGGAAGGTGAAATCGTTTACCTCGCCAAACGCACACATCCCAGGGGCTCTTCGCCCGGCCTCCTCACTCTCATCTCAGCTAAGAGGGGCCTGTTAGCAGAGGTGCATGGCCGCTCGCCCAGAGGGAGAGTCCGCGCGGACGTCCTGGGACATCTGCGTGACGTGCCCCCGCGAAATGTGTGCAGCGACGGCGATGAGAGACAAAGCCGCGGAGCCGCCAGCCTCCGGACTGAAGCAGAGGTCCCCGTTTCTGTCAGGTGCCCGTGCACTTGGGTACCTCGCCCGGGCCTCTCCCAGGCCGGGCGGCCACACGCTAGCTCCCCGCGTGTGAGCGTGAGTGTGCTGTGAGGACTGAATGTCCGGCCGCGGGGAGGCCGGGCCTGCGTGGGGACCTCCAGGCCTGGGCTTAGAGAGACTCCAAAACCAGCAGAAACTCCCCGTGAAACCGTCACTGAAACCGCCATCCAGGTGTTAGGGGTCAGTCAGGAGCTGGCACAGCAGCAAACACACGTCCCCAGGCCCCTGCACCCAGAGGGGTGGGACCAACTCGAAAACAGCCCTCGGGTGAGGGACCCGGCCCTGGGAGGGGACAGAGATAAGAGCGCACAGCCACACAGACCCAGGGAGGGCCAGCCTCTCCCCCAGAGAGAGTCCCTGTGAGCCGCAGGGCCACCCCTGCCCTGCCCTGCCCGAGGCGGCTGCTCCCAGGGCCGTGTCAGGGTTTTGAAGGACCCAAGGCCCAAGAGGACAGTCTCCATGTCACTGTCTGATTCGAGGAGGAGGCGCCCCGGCTCATGAGCTGTGCTGTCGCCATGACGACCCCACATGGCCTCCCCTTTCCTTAGTTGAGATGAATTCGCATCCGTTCCCGCCTGGGACTTGGTGCTTTTGTACGTCTGTCTGTCACCACGCCCCAGACCCCGCAAGAGCGCGTGCAAATGTACGAGCAGGCAATGCTTGGGTGCCCTGACCAGCCCGCGGAGCCAGTGCCCGGGCTGGTCGGCTGGTGTGCGGGGCACCGCGGGGACCCGCAGGGCAGTAACGGCCTCTTTGTGTGTTTCCCGACCCAGTGAACTCCGGGGACGGCATCGACTACAGCCAGCAGAAGAGGGAGAACGTGGGCGACCTGATCCAGGAGACGCTGGGAGCCTTCGAGCGCTACGGGGGAGAAGAGGCGTTCATCAACATCAAGTACATGGTGCCCACCTATGAGTCCTGCCTGCTCAACTAGTGGCCGGCCGCTGGGTGGGGCCGCCGGCGGGAGGGGGCCCCCGGGCTCCGATCACGGGTCTGGTGCAGAGCTCCTCTCCTCCTCCAACTTCTCCAGCCGCTGGGACAGTGGCCTCGGCCGGGCGCTCTCCCGCTGGGCGCAAGGCTTCCCGGTACATAAACAGTGCCTGTTTCTTAGATTACAACAGTGTCCTGTGTTCATTTGTGCCCAGAGGAGAGGTGCCTCCTTCTAGAGCTGGGACCATAGGAGTCCGAGCCCAGCCTCCAGTTGTGTAGACAATAAACGACAATTTTCATACGCGACTCAGTGCTGGCCCTTGTGTGTCCGCCGGCCCCGAGGGTGGTGTCCGGGCGGGAAGGAGCGGTTACTAGGTGTTTGTCACGGAGACAGGCGCCGGCTCAGCAGCACCGCTGGGACCGCCGATAAACCTGTGAGCCCGGTCGGCGTGGCTCAGTGGTTGGGCGTCGATCTATGACCCAGGAGGTCAGGGTTCCATTCCCGTCAGGGCCCATGCCTGGGTTATGGGTTCGATTCCCCAGTGTGGGGCCTGCAGGAGGCAGCCGGTCTATGGTTCTCTTTCATCATGGATGCTTCTCTCTCTCTCTCTCGCCCTGTCCCTTCTTCTCTGAAATCAATAAACACATATTTAAAACAAACAAACAAAACCAAAAGGTGGGTGCTTCTGTGCCCCGGGAAGCAGCCTGTCCCGAACCTCGGCAGGAACCGTAACCCAAGCCTCCAGCCCAGAGCAGGGGCTCCCAGGAGCTCCGGGCTGGATGGGGTGGGGGAGGGAGGAGAGTGGGCACAGGGGGGCGCAGGGTGAGGTGTGAAAGGTCACCCAGATCACGTGACTTTGGACAACGCTCATGTGGCCACTTGTCCCTGCATATGGGGCAGGGCCCGGCCTGCTGCTGACAGATGTTACCCAGCCGTTAGCTCAGGGCTTGTATTCATGTGGGGAAGTGACTCCGATGCCTTTTCATCATTGGATCTTAATGAGCAGCCCTTGTAACAAGTCCATTTCCTTCCCTCCCGCCACCTGGATGGGTCGCACAGCCACGCTCTGTAGGTCCGACGGCAGGATCTGGAGATTTTATGGAGACTAAAAAAAAAAAAAAAAATAGACAAAGAACATGCACGTTTCCGTTCAACTGAAAAAGGAAAGAGGACCCCGAAAGGAAGGCTCACCATGGGGCACGCAGCCCTGACCGCGGCCACGCAGCTGGCCCGGGGGCGAGCTCGGGCGTCTGGAACTCCGCCCAGGAAGCCGCCTTCTGCAGCCATTTCTGCACAAAAGTGAGGCTAGGAGATGCGAACCCCGCCCACCGAGCATGGCCTGGAGATCATTGGCACTCGTGGGTGAAGACGAGTTTCCGAAGGCAAATACCGCGGTTGACAGCTGGCTCCTGCCCCGCGTTCCTGGGTCCCTGGCTGGGTGCGGGAAGGCCAGCCAGCGTCTGGGGAGCCGCGGCGCAGCTCCTGGTGCACTTTTCAGGGTCAACAGAGATGCCTGACCCGGGAGGACGCGTTGGCTTCGGGGCGCCACGTTTTGAAAAGACGGCGCTGGAAGCCAGCGTCCACAGGTCACGGCAGGTTTTCCTTCACCGATGATGCTCGGCGGCGCCCACCGGCTGTCCTCTGGCCTCGGCGATGAGGGCAGGGGGCACCGTGCCCGTGCGCCGCGGGGAAGATGGGGGCTTGCTGGCGCCTCTGACCGTTCCTGCTGGAATTTCCCACGGGGCTTTGTCAGGGCCTCGTAGTGCCGGGGGTCACGCTCACAAAAACTGCCGGGTGTGGGGGTGAGAGGCCGCCCCACACACACACTTAGCCCAGAGCCTAACCTTGGTTCGGGATCAAAGCCTCGGGGTTCACTTCCCAGCTCTGTGACTTGGCCACGCTGCCCTGGGTGGGCTGTTTCACCTCCCGGAGCCCCGGCCTCCGGCCCAGCCCGGAAGCATGCGATGAGGCCAGATGACGCCGGCCTGCAGGAATGCTGCCCGAGCCGGCGGCGGAGTGCCCGTGCGGTTCCTCGGACCTGCGGGCCCTTATTTCAGAGAGAAACAGCTTCTCCCCGAGGGCCGCCCTCCGCCCGCAAAGCGGCACCCATCTGGGAACTCTTCAGGCCACACGGGCTTCCTCCAGGGCCACGGGGGGCCTGGGCATTGAGAGATCATTTTGCAGGAAACCCACATGCCTGCCCAGCAGCGCCGTGCTTTCTGGAGACTTTGAGGCCGACCCTGTCTGGCCAGCAGGAAGCAGCCTGCTCTCTGTCTCTGCACCCAGGCTCCTGGCCCTCTTCTCTCAGGCCATGCCTGATCGGCTCCGCTCGGCTCCTCGCCAGGCAGGGAGTGGGGTCGGGTTGCCCGCTGAGCCCCGAGTGGGAGGGCGCCTCCCTGCTGCGTTTTCACCTGGAAACTTCCTTTCAAAGGGACGGGGAAGCGGGGCCCCGAGCGAGCGCCCGTAGGAGCCAGGTCCTCTGTCCTGTGGGACCATCTTCCCTTTACGGGGAAGCCGCCAGCCAGGGGTGAGGTGTCTGGGTGGGACCCCGCGCCCGTGACGCAGGTGTTTCAGAGCCCGGAGCCGGTCACTGAGCCCCGGCCCCCGCCCTGGGCAGCCTGGCTCCCCGCGTCGCTGCCAGGCCCAGCGATGCGTGCAAGGCCTGGGGCCGGAGCCAGGATGGGGACCCGCAGAACTGGCTTTGAGGTCTCTTTCCACTGAGTAGTTGCCCTGTGACCTGAGCAAGTCCCTCACCCCAAAGGGCTCGGTCAGGTCTGTTACAAGGCCCCCAGGACAAAGGCCTGTGAGGAGAGGGCTCAGCGGGGAGCCCAGCAGATAAATGGAAACATGGGGGCCAAGGGGGGGTCCCTGTGACAGCAGCTAGCCTGGCGCCTGGAGCAGAGAGGTGCTCCATCAATTGTGTGACACGGGGGGCGTGGGGGGCAGGTCCCATGAGGTCCCACAGGCCGGGGGTGGTCCCTGGCCCCTCACAGGTGTAGGTAGGTCTTGGCTCCAGCACGGGGCCTGCTGGGAAAGATGGCAGGTCTCCCTGAAGCCCACCTGCCCCCCCACTGGAGGTCACGCCGCGGGTCCTCCCTCATCCGCGAGGGCTTCCCGCCCGTCACACTGGGAGGACCACGCCGTTTCCAAGGGCTGACCCCGCGCAGACATGGGACGCTCGGAAAAACGGGAAACGGCGGCACACCGGGATGCGGAGTGGGGCTTTTAACATGGAAGGTTCCTTAAACAAGCACGCAGCCTTAGGCCCTCCTGGCGCTCCCAGGGCGCCGTCCGGAGAAGCCTGGGTGTGGGCTGCGGGCCTGCCGGGGCGCCGTCCCTTAGAGAAGCTGACACCGAGCGATCCCAGTGTGGCCCGTGCCCTCGGCATCGTCACTGCGGTTGGCCGCCTGGAGGTGTCATCACGAGGCCTCTGCGCGGGGCCGGGAGGCTCAGTGTGCAAAAGGGCTAGACCTGGGAGATGCAGCCAGGGGACCCCCAGCGCCGTGAACAGTGCCCTCCCCGGCGTCCGTTCTCCTCGAGCAGGTGCAGGCCCTTCGCTGCGGGCTCGCTCCGCCCGGGGAAACGCCGGTGCTCAGCCCGGTCCACGCCGGCCGGAGGCTCTGCCCGCAGCCAGAACCGTGTCCGCCTTAGCAAGGCCTGTGTCCTGGGTTCACTTCGCTGCATAATAGGAGCATTCCGGGACCAGAGCTCTAAATGGCCCTTTTGTCTCCTCCGTCATGCATCTGGGGCAGCAGACATGACATTAAATGCAGTAAGAAACATGCTCCGTAAAGAACTTGATTGATAAGAAGGTAAATTTTTGATAACCCCCTCGCAGGCCCCATTCCAGAGGGGAGCGGAGCCGTCTGAGCTGGGCCTGTCCAGCTCTCCCAGGAACTCCCACAGTAAAAGGACGTTTGGGGGGCAGAGGGGACCCCCATTGCCAAGCATCCTGCACTGGGACAACCTCGACCCCAAATCTGACATCTCGGGGGACCTTTGTTTGCTGAGCAGGGCATAAACCACCGACCCCCCGCAAACGTGCTTTTCCCCGTCCTTCCGAGCCCAGCAAAAACGACCCCGAGGATGACACTCCCTGAAATGCTTATTGGACTCGCTTAAATGTCTAAAAACGCACGGACACAGCGGAGGCCACGCCGCTAACAAATCCACGGCGCTGCGGGGTCCCGACTGAATGAAGCCTTTCTCCGCAAAACAGCCTTCAGCGTCGGCAAAGCTGAACAGTGCAGAGGGCCTGGTTCCCGGCAGCGCACGGGCCCACCCCAGCCGCCTCCCCCGCCTGGGCTCGTCAGCGGGGGCCCTAATGGCATGTGGCACTCAGGGTCCTGGGCGGTGTGGGGATGGGGACACGGCTCTCAGTGAGGGTCGGACATGGCGCTGGTTCCCCGGGCAGAGCTTCGGACACGCAGACCAGGACGTCGGGGCCCGGGACACCTCCATGGGCACCCTTGGAACTGGGAGGGCCGTGGTGGAGGCACCGATAGTCTAGACGGGCCTGAAAAGAGACAGTCTGATCCCAACCTGAATAATACAGTTTAAGTCTGGGGTGGGGGGTGGGGGGCGGGGAGGGCTGGAAGTGGGGGAGAGTCGGTGAGCAGGGATTTGGCTGGGACTCAGGTCAAGGCCAGGGTTTGAACGGCAGCTCCACTGCCATGCGACGCTGTTCACCTTCCAGCACACCCTCCCAGCCTCAGTTTCCCCATCTGAGGAATGGGCGGAAAGAACACTTCAGAAGGCACTGAGGAGAAAATGAGGTGTTTTGTGAAAATCAAGTAAAACTGAGACTTAATCTTTCAACGGCAGGCCTCCGGACGGCCTCATATGAATACCTTATAAACACGAAACCAACAACAGGCCTATGAACCCACACACGGAGACCCTCCCCCTCACCTGGGCACGCGGCCAGCCAATCACAGTGCCCGCGCCGTCTGCGCTCCGAGACTCGGTGTGACTTCAGGGCCGGGTGGGTGTTCCGTCACCCCGCTCCCCGCCCCGCACAGACGGGCGTGTGCTCCCGGCAAAGGACCGGGGCGTGAAACTAAGCGTGTCCGCGATTCGCCCCCGGCGGTGACTGCGGCGTCCCTGCGGAGCCCCAAGCACTTCCCTTAGCCGCGGGGAGCCCAGCGCTACCTCGGCATTTATCAGTGACAATGGCTCCGCTCACCCCCAAAGGCGGGCTTCCCGACACCTCGCGGCCGCGTCTCTGTCCCCCACCTTCCTACGCCGCGTTTCTCCGCACTTTCAGCCCCTCCTGGTCTTTCAAACCCCTCCGTCGTCCGGGGCTGGATAAACACGTTTTAGTGGCCTGAGAGCCACAGGCAGTGCGGGGCCAGAGGGAGCGGTGAGCGCGGTGCGTTGGCCTGGGGTGCTTTCTGCTCCTGTGAGCTGTGACTCCCTCAGAGCTGCTCCTTTGGTGCCCTCGCGCCCTCCCGCGTCGGGGCCTGGGCCTCGGGATGGACGCTCCCCCTGCAGAAGTGCGCGGGGTCCCAGGGGCCAGGACGCCCCACTGCCCGCACCTGCGGTGGGGGAGGAGGCAGGGCTCCTGGGGCCGGTGCTCGTGTTGACCGGGGGCCTTCGCCTTGGGCACGGGCCGTGGCCACTCTGCTCCGTCACCGAGGCTGCTTCGTGGCCGGGGTCCAGGCCTTGGGTGACCAGCGACCTGCCCCTTGGCTGTGGCTATGCCCCTGCTGCTCACGGCGCCTCCACCCCCGGGGCAGGCCCTTAGTGACATCAAGGGCACGAGGAACAGGACGCGTGGCCTGGAAGTCACTGGGCACCACCCACAGCGGACACTCCCAGCCCCCCTGCAGCGGGGCGCGGGAGAACCGGGGTTCAGAGAAGACACACGTTGGCCCAGGGCGACCCAGCTGGTCCACAATGATGCCCAGGGGCCATGTGTGACTCCGTGCCCCGTCACCACACGGCTCTGGTGTGTCTGAGGAAGTCGTGGGGACGTGGTCAGGCTCACCAGCTCCAAAGAACCACCCCCCTCCCCCCGCCCCAAGCTGGCGCTTTGGGGGACACCGAGATACGGCCACCCAGTGACTGCAGCCCTGCCTTCCCATGGGAAGCTCAGGGAGGGCGGGGCCCAGCAGGGACCGTCCAGCAGGGTCGCCTGGGCACGTTGGGCGGTGGACACTCAGACGTCCTCCCTGCCCAGCTCTCCACGCGTCCTCGCCACGAAGTTAACCCGTCGAGAAGTCGGTGACACAGCGAAGAGCGTTCATCTGAAGGACAAGGCACGAAGGTGGGGGTGTCTGCCTGGCCGCCCGCCCCCCCCCCCCCCCCCCACTTCTCATGTGTGCATCCCTCCCTGCTGCCTTCGCCCTGTGCCTGGCCACTGGTCTAGCCAGGACTTCCCTCCTGGGGTTCGGGCCAGGGCGGCACCCCTCACCGGTTCAAGAACTCCCCACCTCTGCGTCTTCCCCCCTTTCAAGTGGCACAGGATCAGCCCCCAAACCGCTGGGAGCTCTTGGCCCAGGAACTGCGGTGCTGGGGGCTCAGTTTCCCCCTCTGTGCTCTGAGGGGTGAGGGCCGGCTCTGGATCGCAGCGTTCCTCCAGCAGCCGACTCTGGGGTGTGATGGGGACAACGAGGCCCCCGGCCACACAGCACTCCCCGCCCCGGCCTCGGAAGCCGGTACATAAAGCCCTGCATCGGGGCCGCTCTGCAGGGAGGCAGCCAGGCCCCCCAAGATGCTGCGGCCCCTGCCTCCCTCACGGGGCAAGCTTTGCCGGGGAGGAAGTGGGGCTTGGCCCGAGGTTGTGCCAGGGCCTGGGAACCCGCCCCCCCAGGGAGGGCAGACGCGCTTCCTGGCCAGCCGGCGCCCTCCCAGGCTCCAGGCCCCAGAGCCAAGGGCTGCCTTCTCCAGGCGGAGGGGCCGCACTTTCTCACAGTCCTCTCTGCCGGAGGCACTTGCCATGGCGGTCACGCCAGGAAGCCGTTTTGTGCTCACTCGGCCGCTCTTTGTCCCCCAGCCTTTCTTCTCCTCCCTCTAATCCTCCTGGGCCCGGTGCGGGCATCCCCGGGGGCTGGGCCCCAGCCGCGGCGACCTCTCCGGCGGGGCCCACGCTGGGCCCTCACACCCAGCGGCCTCCCCCCTCGTGGTCCCTGAGTTTTCCAGCTGCTTTTCCCTCGTGAAGCCCAGCAGCCGGGGCGCGGCGGGAGGCCCAGGGAGCGGACGGGCACCTGGTTCTAAGCCACAAGGACCACCGCTGATCCCGGCACGAAGGGGGCCTCCCGGGAAGCGGGGTCATGTTCTCACCGCGTAGGCCCGCCTCCGAGACAGGACTTGTTGCCCCAGGTCTCCTTGGCTCGCAACTCCTGCCCTCGTCACGTCCACCCAGGCGTCGGCCGGCACGCGTTGGAGCTGCCGCGGAAAGTCACGCCGCGCGGCAGCAGAGCCAGTCGCCACGCTCTCCAGTCGGTGTGATCGTGCGCGGATCGTGCGCCAAACACTGCCTGCCAACGGCCACGCCTGGATTTCAACGCGGACTGTAACTGTAGATATGTAGTAGTTACTTATGTCGGCAAAATCACTACCGTGTTTTTTTCCAACCTATGGCCTATGCGCTAACATTTGTTCAAAATAACAGTGAATTAATAACCAGAAAAGCTAACAGCCCTGACCGGTGTGGCTCAGTGGATAGAGCATTGGCCTGCGGACTGAAGGGTCCCAGGTTCGATTCTGGTCAAGGGCATGGACCTTGGTTGCGGGCACATCTCCAGTAGGGGGTGTGCAGGAGGCAGCTGATCGATGTTTCTCTCTCATCGATGTTTCTAACTCTATCCCTCTCCCTTCCTCTCTGTAAAAATATCAATAAAATATATATATATTTTTTAAAAAAAACACACCTTGTTACTTTAATTATAAGCAGATCTTGGTTAAAAGCATTTTAAAATTAACAGGGTGTTAACTTTCACATATGACATAGGGGCCAGAAATTGTGTCCCTTAAGCCCGAAGTCACTTAAATCAAGGTCCACAGAATCAAGGGTTTACTGTATAGAAATGTGAGCGTGGCTTCCCTCTTTGGGGCTGGTCTCCATTTTCTAAATGTCTACAATGTGCGTGTTCCACTCCTCTTGGGGGCTGCTTGTGCCCCGCCTCCCCTCCCCCCTTCCCATGGTAAAGCCCGACCCCTCAGGAACTGGGAAAGTGAGCTTGTTGGGAAGTGGTCATTGCACGTAAGTCCGTTAGCATGAGCTCATCATGCCGCAGGGTGGGCCCGACTCCAAGGTCAGGGGCTCCTTATAACAGGAGGAAATGAGCACATGGAGACACACGCAGGGAGGACACGTGAGAAGGAAGGCGGCGAGCAGGGCTAGGGAATGCCAGGGGCTGCCAGCAGAGCACCCAGAGCGGGAGGGCCCGGACAGGGCCGCCCTCCTCACAGCCCGCGATGGGAACAGCCCTTCGCCACCTTGATCTTGAACCTTAGCCTCCAGGCTGAGAGACAGTCATCGCCGTGTTCTAAGGCCCCCGGTTTGTAGCACTTTCTGTTTGCTGCAGGCTTTCCAAGGAATACAGCCTCTATCATAAATAAGAGATGACTTAAATTTAAAAATTAAAATAGGATTATGGGGGGCCCAGCTGAGGGGGCGGGGCGCCGGATCTGCGGTGGAAGCTCTCGGAGCCTCAGGAGCCTCTGCTCCCAGGGCAGTGGGTGCCGTTTCACAAGCAGCTTTAATTACGAGAACATTCTTCCTCCTCTAAGCCCAGCGCTGCCTCCCTGGCTGTGCCGCCGCCCGGGGATCTCATGAGTCACTCCCGGTGAGTCATGGCCCTTGGACTGAGCAGAGGAAGGCCCAGCTCCTGGGAGCCAGCCGCTCCGCCGCACCCTCCTCAGCCACCCTTCTCCCCCGCCCCAGCACCCCAGCTCTGGCCCAGCACAGAGCCCCCAAGGGCACCTGGGCGGACAGGGGTCCCGGCCAATGTGGTGCCAGCGCCGCCACCATGAGCTCGGAGTCTATTATTGTAACGAAACGCCTCGTCCTCCGGGACGGCGAGGATGTGCACGGAAACCTGAGCCGCTGGGGCCGGCGGGTCGGAATTACTTCCCAGAATAACCGCGCTCTCCGTGCCCGGCCCTGGAGGCCGCCGCTTCCTGGGCGCACCGCCGGGAGCGAGGTGATCACGTCTCACACACTGAAATGCAATAACCGGGACAATCGGAGGAAGTGGGGCGCTCTCCGCGCAGCCAGCGCTGCGAGCCTGCTTATGGAAGGGACGTGATTTACTCAGTTGCTGCAAAGGCCCGAAGACTGGAGGAAAGTCCTGTCCTTCATCCACCTCCAGGGAGCCACGGGCACCATCTGCTTCGCTTCAGGCCAAGCCATAGGCACCAGCCCAGCCCCAGCCCTCCTGCTGCTCAACCCAGGGCCACGGAGGGAACTCCCATCATTCCAGGGGGGGCGGGGAGGGACACAGCCTCCTGAGGCATGCTCTGTCCTCTCCCCGAGGGGAAGGAAAGAGGATGGGAGGGTAGATAAGGGGGATAGAGAGAGGAAGGAGGTACCTGGGGGTCTGGGAGGGGGTGTGAGGGAGGGCCAGGCTCCCCAGCAGCCTCTGTAAAGGCCCAGCCCTTAAGCCCAAGCCCCATACTCTCCATGTGGCTCTCCCTGCCTCTGGGCTCCCACTGGCCCTACAGTCACACCTTCCTTGCGTCCCACCCCCTCAGATAGAAGACACTTTCTGGCTGTTGCCATCCCCTGGATCTGGGCAGGCCCTCGTGGTCCCAGGCCCTTCCCAGGCCCCTCCCCTGCCATGCCCTGTCCTCTCCTTACCGGGGTAGCCAGGCAGAGCCTCCGCCAGCCCCACAGAGCCCCGGCCTCTGCCCCAGGCTCCCTGTGCCCTTCCATTTGGATGTGGTTAACCTTGCATTCCACACCCTCCCACGGGCATCCAGGTGAGCAGAGAGCACCCCAGAGCTGAGTGTGACTGGAGCAGCCCCGCCCTAGCCAGACCCCCGACTGTGACCATAGCAGAGGGAGCATCCCTTTGATCTGCACCGGGGACCAGGCCCGAGACCCTTCCCCATGGACCCGGGGCAGAGGAGGCGCTCGCTGGGTAAGATGCTGGTGCCCCACGCACAAGGTGCTGGCCAGTGATGCCTGAACCACGCAGCGGGCAGAGGGCCGCACCCTTCTCCTGACTCTGAGAGCAGACTCTCATCCGCGCCCTCTGAGGACCAGGCGGCCAGGGTAGGCGGGAATCGGTTTGCCCAGACTGAGCGGTGAGCCTGAGGCCAGCCTATTGGTTTCCACGGAGGTGGAATCGCACCATCCCGCCTCCGGCAGGACGGGGCCTGGGAAACATATCCTTTTCCCACAGACAAGTGCCACGAAGGGGGCCGGCCTCTCTCAAGAGACACCTGAAACCACGCTTGATGGCCTCGGCTCTGAGGGGGCTCCCTGCGTTCCCTGATCCAAAAGCCAAGACCCGGGCCCGAGCCCTGAAGGGCAAGTGCCTGGCACGAAGGTGTCGCCTCCCTCCATTTGTGTCTACGGAGGACGGAAGGAAAATCGAGCTTCATGTAGACACAGCATCAGGACCCACTCCACACGACAGGCCCATCAGAACCGGCCTGTATGTTGAAGTCTGTGGGCTCATGCTCTTGGGGAGGACTCTACCCGTGTCCACCCTCCAGCGGGCGGTCCCCAAGCCCACTGGTCCTCGCTTGCATGTCTCTGAGTGCCGCACCCAAAGACCCCCCCTTGCGCTAACTCCCAGGCCCCTCTGCTCCCCTCTCCCTGGCCTGGCAGTGGGCCTGAGCTTGGGAATGATAAGCTCCAGCCAGCAACATCCTCTAAACACAATCCCATGGCACCTGGCAAACCCAGACGCATGCCCAGAGCTTCTCTGTGCTGCAATCGATCAGTCAATGAGCTGATCAATCAATATCTACTGAACGCCCTCTTGCAGAGATCTTGGAGGTGGAGGAGCTCAGACCCATCTGACCATCTCATGCCACATCTATATGACGGGCATCAGCGACGGGAAGAGAGAAGATGCCGTTCAAAGTACCCCGAGAGATGGCGTGTGAGGTGTCCCACAAGCTCAGAGGGAGGTGACAGCTCATGATCGTGTCAATGCCATCGCTCTGCTCATCGTAACTGGGAGCCCTTTTTCACATGTCTCTTGGCCATCTGTGCGTCCCCTTCAGAGCAGTGGCTGTTCCGGTCCTTCGCCCATTTTTCCATGTGCCTGCCTTGGTTGAGTCAGTTGTGTGAGCTCTTTGTGTTTTTGGAGAGGAGCCCCTTCTCCGACGTGTCATTGGCAGTTGTGTTCTCCCACCCGGTGGGCTCCCTTTTCATTTTGTTGATGGTTCGTTTGCCTGGGCAGAAGCTTGTTAGTTTGATGTCCCGTTTGTTCTGTGTTGTTTTTTCCTTTGTTTCTCTTGCCCTAGGAGATGGATATGTGAAAAGTCTGCTACCCGAGACGTCTACGATTTTGCTGCACAACTTACAATTTTTATCCCTTTCTTGTGTACGGTGTAAGTTGGCGGCCTCGTGTCTGTCTTTTCTTTTCTTTTCTTTTTTTTTTACAGTTACCTGTCCAATTTCCTCAACACCATTTATCGAAAAGACTGCCTTTACTCCGTTGTATGCTCTGGCCTCCTTTGTCAAATATTAATTGAGCGTAAAGGCTTGGGTCGATTTCTGGGGGCTCTGTTCTGTTTCATTGATCTCTGTGCCTGTTCTTGTGCCGATACCAGGCTGACATGGGTATTTTAAGACGCAGTGGCCAGTCCCATTCCTCTTCTACGGAGGGATTTTGGCATCCTAGTCATCGCTTGAACAAGACTATCCCCGGAGGTGGAGATCGTTTGTTACAGACAGAGTTTTGAATTAGAGGGACTTTTTAAAAAAAAAATCGTAACTCAAGTCTCCCCACCTTCATCTTAAAGTCAGCACGAGAAATAGCGCTGTCCCGGCAGGAGACGGAAAGCAAGGCCTTAAACAGTTGTGCTTTGGTCCGAGAGGGACATGGTTGTCCCTCACCATCGTGCCGGTCACCGTGCCAGGGCCGGGCGTAGGCAGCCAGGCCTGGGGGGTGGGGGAGGACGGTGACCCCGGGCCCTCTGGGGCAGCCCCGCAGTCACAGCATTGAGAGGACGAGTTCCCAGACCCCTCCTTGGCTCCTCGTCCTGGCTGCTGTTTACCTCTGGCCAAGTTCAGACACAAACCCCGGGCCTGTGGAACCGTCTCATCTAATCCCCACCGGCCCCCAGCTCCGGCTTGGCACATGCCCGCCCTGGTGAGCTGCCCGCATCCCGCCGTCGGCCAAGCTCCCACTGGAGCCCCATTCTGCAGCCCGAGCTGGCGGCTCGCACTGACCACGGGCCATGAGAACCGCGGCCCCGGCCCGTCTCCGAGGTGACGGGGGGATTCCTGAGCCGCACGGGCTGTCGCTTTGGGATACAGACCCTTTGATGTCCGAACGCGGGCTGCTCTGTCACCCCCAGCAGCTCTGGGACAGAGGTGCTTATCACAGAACCAGATCCTGCACCTGTCTGACCCAGACGTCCGGGTCCTGACAGGTGACTCACGCTCCTGCTGCTGGGGGTAGCGGGCGGCAGGGGACCCCACGTGACCCCCAGGTCCTGCTCGCCCCAAACGCAGTTCCGCAGGCTTGGAGCCCGCCTGCCCCGGCACGCCAGCCTCTGCTGGGACTTCCTGGACCCCAGCGAGGCCTGCCTCGCCTCCCCGAGCCCCACTCTCTCCAGGCCTCCCGCTCCTCCCGTCTCTGTCATTGCTGCGCGTCTCCCTGACCGTCCACGGCCACTCCCACTGCAGGGCCATGGCGTCCCCCGTGGCACACGTGCGGGGTGAGCGCCAGGCAGTGTGCTCTGCCCGCCCCCCGGTCCCGCCCGGCGCTAGCCCTGCCGTGGACCTCAGCGATGTTCTCTCTCCTGGCCCGGAGGGTATAGGGTGGCTGCTCACAGCCCCAGGGCGTCCAGCATGTGGTAAGAGTACCTCTGGGTTTATCGGTGTGGGCCCGTTCCTGGCAATGAGTGGGGCAGGCTCTCTCCGTTTCCCGGGGCCGCCAGGCCACCATAGCCACAGCCTGGGGGGCGGACAACAAGAGAAACCTACTCCCCCTGGGTCTGGAGGCCTCAAGTCTGGAATCGGGGCGCTGACGGGGCGCGCTCGCCCCCAGGCCTGCAGAGGAGGATCTGGAGGCCCAGGCGTGGCTTGGCTGTGGCCGCATCCCTCCCGTCTCTGCCTCCGAGGTCGCAGGGCCTTCTGTGTGGCCGTTCCTTCTCTGCGTAAGGAGCCCAGCATGGTGGAGGAGGGCCACTCCGAGGAGCTCACTCACCTGGACGGCGTCTCCAGATCCCCGTTTCCCTAAGGCCCCGCTTGCAGGTGCTGGTGGTTAGGACGTCCACAGAGCTTTTGGGGGGCACAACTGGCCCCCTCACCCAGGCAACGTCTGCCTTTGTCTCCTTCCCCAGCCTCACCCTTGCTTTCCCCAGCGCCATGTCCTGCTCCCCCCACCCCCTTCTAACTCCACACGGGAGAGAGGGAGGAGGGAAGGCCAGCCCGCGTTGGGTGGGATTCGAAGTCCCGCTCTCGCAGCACGACACAGCGATGGAGCCGAGGAGGGCGGGCCTGGGGGCCTGGGGCGCGTGCTCGGTTTGCTGTCAGGGAAGCCAACGCCTGTGCTGGGACCCCGACCCCTGCCCCCTGAGTCTGGGCGAGTCCGCCTCTCCCCACGCCCCTCAGCACCCACGGCCGCTGCTCACTTAGGGTGGAAGGAGCGGTCGGGGCGAGCACATCTGGCAACAGGAAAGGCCCAGGCGCCTGAGGACCACGCGGGCCTGCGGAGGAGCCGGCGAGTCCCGACAGGACGGCCACGTCCGCGCTCTGATGGAGGAGCTGGGCTGGGGAGGCTGTGCAGACCATCCCAGGCCAGGGTGGCAGAGGGAAGCCACGCGTGTGCTCGGCTCCCTCCCGGCGCCCACGGCTGACCCATCCATCAGTCAGAGGTGGCCGGTTCCTGTGAGCCTAGAGGCGCCCTTGAACCTCCCCCGCAGTCACGCAGGCAGCACCTGCAATTCCGTGAGTTGACACAGCAGTGAAGTGTGTCAGCCAACCCAGCAGTGTGCCTGGAGGGACTAACCTCTCGCTTTTTTTTGGTTTTGTTTTAATCCTCACCCGAGGATATGTTTCCACTGGTTTTTGGGGAGGAGTGGAAGAGAGAGGGAAACACAGAGAGAAACATCGATGTGAGAGAGACGCCCCGGCCAGGGCCGAGGAGGAGCCTGCAACGGACTGAGGTCCGTGCCCTTGACCGGACTCGAACCCAGGACCCTTGAGATCACAGGCCGACGCTCTACCCACTGAGCCACACTGGTGAGGGCCATCCCTCCCTTCCGAACTGATGGGGAGACCGCGGGGCCAGCCCGCCCTTGCATGGTACTCTGACCCCTGTCCCCGCGTAGGTTAAGTAACGGCCTCCTGGCCCCAGCTCTGGCTGGCGAGGCTGGCGGTCGGAGGGGAAGCTGGGCTCGCTCACAGGCACTGCTTGGGAAGTAGCTGCAGTCAGAGGATGTGGTATCGGAGTTATTTTGGAATCAGCCGTATGGCCTGTGTCTTAAGCCATGCGCCATCGAAATTCAAATCCAAAGTGGATGGAGCAGCTACTCCGTTAACAGGTAAGTCCCGGTGCGTCCTTTGGCGGTTTGCCTCTAAAAAGAGCCGCCCCGTGTCCCTGCTTCCCGGGTCCCAGCTGGGCCAGCGCCTCTTTGAAGACGCGTCATACATAACCTGCTAGGACACAGCTGCGCAGTGACATGGGCAATGACGCCCGCATGGGAGCCTCCCGGGCCTCCGCTGAAACACGCCGCTTGCTGCACCAAAGAAAGGCTTGCCTTTTCCTTAGGAATCGCCCACCCCTGGTCAGACAGGAAAGTAACATCAGGTAACAAAAATAAACCCGTCCCGCCAGCGACCCCGCCCCCGGGGGACCTGCCGCCTGTGCACAATCCAGGCAGACTCGGCCTCTGCAAATGTGAGCCCACTTCCCTCACGCAGCTTGGAACGCAGGGCCCCCCACGCGCGTGCCGACCCGCCTGTGTGGCCGTGGGAACGGCGTGTGCTCCCCAGGGGGCGTGTTGGCTGGACGGCACCAGTTGGCTTGGGGCTCACTCCCCCTTCCCCACCCTCTCCTGGAGGGTGGGCGGCACCTCTGCCTGCCCCCTCCCTGGAGGCTTGGCACCCCTGGCAACCCCACCCAAGGCCAGGCCTGGATCCCATGAAGACTGGCGTGGCCCTATGGCCCGCCCTGCATCGGGCGGGGAGGTAACCTGCCGTGTGTCCGCCCGTCCTCGTCCTCGGGAAGCAGCCCCAGGCGCAGCGGAGGGCAGGAGACTCACTGGGGGCCCAGGCCCGTAAAGGAGGAAGGGGAGCAGGGTTGGCGGGGCGGCGCAGACCTCGAAGCCTCGGTGACAACATCCCGCTCTGAGGGAGGAGCTGGGCTGGGGGAGGCCATGCAGACCTCCCAGGCCAGGGTGACAGATCCACGCCTCGCTGCTCCAGCTCCGGGGAGTGACAGCCCCGAGAGGGCTGGGGACAGCTGTCTCCCCTCCGCGCTCGGCCACTGTGGGGCGGCTCAGGAGCACGGCCCCGGCGAGAGGCTGAGCTGCTTCACCGAGGTTCTTTCTATAAAGGAACCATCGCGTCCGTTCCCTGACCTTGACCATTAATGGGGCCACAGGCTTAGCCAAGGTCCCTCTCGGCCTGGTGTCTGTGTCTAAGGCGCCATGTGACATGACATCACTGTGGTAACATCCGGGAGGGGCCCCTCCTGCCTCCGCCACAGAGAGGCTCACGCCACCTGGAGGAGTCAGACCTGGGAGCCCAAAGGTGCCCTTCCTGCCTTTGCTGGGACTGTTCTTACGGTGATAACGTGGCCAGCACCATACAAGCACCTGCACATGGATGCACGGGGGGGGGGGGGGGGGGGGCGGGGCAGGCCAGCAGTCCCAGCACCTGGAACCCGAGGAGAGTGCCCGCTGCGGGCCTGTGGGGCCCCGGAGCCGGCCTGGCCGCCTCCCTGCCCTCCCCACCCCCAGTGGCCCCGGCCCCCAGGACAGGCAGCGGCACCCAATCAGCTCTCAGCTCCAGTGCCCTTGGCCACCCCAGCCACAGGCTTGGGTCTCAGCAACCTGTTCCACATGTCACATCAAAACATCCTAAAAATAAGGGGTGATGTCAGGGGGCTGGCCGGGGAGAGGGAGGAGGGCGGGTGGAGGGAGGGAGGACAAAAACAAAGAGCAAGCCCAGGGGTGCTTTTCACTCCCGGGTTCCTTTGCTAGGGGGACCCCGAGAAAGCCATCCTACACACACGGTACCCTTCAAGTTCAGAAATACCCTGACATGCTCACTTTCCAGTTAAAATTATACAACAGGACACTTTTTCAAAACATCTTTCTTCTGATTTGAACTCAGCACAGGGGGGTCCCTTCTCGGGTGGCCACACACTTCCCTCCCCCGCCCCCCCGGGCTCCTCCTGTCCCCCTCCTGCCTCCCACACCCCACTGTCAGGCCCTGTGGGTTTGGACCGGCACCAGCGCTGCTCCTGACTTCGGGGCAGGCCAGCCCTGCTGTTATCTCCCAAGTGTTCTCCCACAGGCTGCCCAGCCAGCCCAGGAGTAGCCACAGTCCGACCAGGGCAGAGGCCCCAGTGGCAGGAGCAGGGCCGGGCCCAGGTGGCCTGTGCGGACCTGGCCCTGGGCCGGCACCGACGGGGAAGCTTCCAGTGGGAATGGACCGCCTGGGAACCCGAGCGCACCGCCTCGGAATGCTCTTATTTCACAAATGTTAACACACCAGAAGCTCATAACACAGCCAAGTGGTTACGAGCTCAAAAGCTTTGTGGGAGATTTTCTCTGAGGACTCGCTAATATGGTCCTTCGATGGAATACTTCCAACTCCGAATCCTCACCGGAGCTATAAACAGGCCGATAAGTGCTCGACAGGGAAGCAGTCCCCACCTTCAGCCCTCCTGGTCCAGGGCTCCGCTTGCAAAGACCGTGGAAGGGGACGGGCCGGAGAGGTGGGGACACTAGGGCATGCTGGGACATGTACGTCTTGGCATTAAGAACACACAGGAGCCCACCAGCGTGGCTCAGTGGTTGAGTGTCGATCCATGACCCAGGAGGTCACAGTTCAATTCCTGGTCAGGGCACATGCCCAGGTTGTGGGCTCGATCCCCAGTGTGGGGAGTGCAGGAAGCAGCTGATCCATGATTCTCTCTCATCATTGATGTTTCTCTCTTTCTCCCTCTCCCTTCCTCTCTTAAATCAATAAAAATATATTAATAATTTAAAAAAAAGAACACACAGGAGCCAGTCAGGATGGTACTGCACCTGGCAGAGGTGTAATGGGGAGCTTCGAGGCACGTCCCAACGCCAGCACCATGGGGTTGCCTCCCGCCTCTGCCATGAACTTGGAAAAACTCTGTAAATTAACCCAGCGATGAACAGAAGCAATGCCCACCCGCCTGCTCCCCAACCCCAAGGCCTCAAATACTCAGGCAGCACTTGCCCAGTGACTCACAGTGACCTTCCCGCTCCACCCCCCCGCGCCTCCCCCGCCTATAGCCCGGCTTCATGTGACCTTCCCGACCTACATACCATGGAGGGAGTTTTCTGGGGGTATTTTTGGGAGACAGCTGTTTGTGGTTCTAGCCGGATTCTAGGTGACAGTGGCAGAGGGGCTGGGCAGGGGACTGGAGCTGGTGAAGATGGCAGGGAGAATGTAGGTGTGGGGTCCCCTGCCGATGGGGGGGCGGGAGGAAAGAGAGGGTGAATGAAGAAGAAAGGACTGACTTCTCATCTGCCCTGAGGGCGAAGTTCAGGTCGCTCCCCTCCTAGGCGGACATCTGTAAGAAGGAATTTCAGAGGGTAAACAAGGAACTCGCTTCCCCACGCCACAACACGGGGGGGCGGGGGGGTCCTGCAGAGAGGGGGAGCCGTGATCCCTAGAGCAACACCCAAATGGCAGTCAGAGGAGAGCCTCCTCCGGGACCTGTCTTCCCGATTGGGCTCCACTCTGCCTCCTGAGGCCATTCCCCCTTCATCCCGAAATGCTTTCCGTGGACAAGGGGGAGGGTCTCTGGTCAGACACGTTTGGGAAATACTACCACATCCTAAACAAGGTTCTTTCTTTTTCTTCGGTTCTATAAAATGCATTAGCCCAGTGGTCGGCAAACTGCGGCTCGCGAGCCACAGGCGGCTCTTTGGCCCCTTGAGTGTGGCTCTTCCACAAAATACCACGGCCTGGGCGAGTCTATTTGGAAGAAGTGGCGTTAGAAGAAGTTTAAGTTTAAAAAATTTGGCTCTCCAAAGAAATTTCAATCGTTGTCCTGTTGATATTTGGCTCTGCTGGCTAATGAGTTTGCCGTCCACTGCATTAGCTTATTAAAACCTCCAAAAAGTCCTGCAATGAAAGCAAACCAATGCCCATTTAACGTTCTTAACCCAACATTTCCAAAATTTGTTTAAAAAGAACAATTTTGTTGTTGTGGTTGTGTGTGGTAGAACCATGCCCCGCCCCCAACCAAAGATGTCCACTTCCTTACGCAGAACCCGGAAATACCCTCCCCCCAACCCCCACCCCACCCCACCCCCACCCCCCACCCCCCGCCGCTGCCGGGGCTCTCGGATTCTGCTGGCCTGGTGAAGAACCTGGAGGTGAGAGGATCCTGGGTAACCCAGGGGGCGGCATCTCATCCCCAGGGTCTGGTTGAGAGAGGCCGGAAGGTCACAGTCACAAGGAGATGGGGCCACAGAGCAGAAGGTGGAGCAAAGCTTCTGGAGGCGAAGGAGGAACCCACACGCCAAGGAATGTGGGCACCTCTGGCTGCTCTTCGTTAAACCAGCCCCGCCCGTGTGGCTCAGTGGGTGAGCGTCAACCTATGAACCAGGAGGCCCCAGGCCGATTCCTGGTCACAGCACATACCCAGGTTGCGGGCTGGATCTACAGTGTGGGGCGTGCAGGAGGCAGCCACTCAGTGATTCTCCCTCATCATTGATGTTTCTCTCTCTCCCTTCCTCTCCCTTCCTCTCTGACATCAATAATAAAACGTAAATATATAAGCTGGGAAGTCTATGCCCCAGTGAGACCCCTCGGGGGGCTGGAGGATGGAGCACCAGCAGGGTTCTGAGCAGGGGGATGGGAGATGGGTCGGCCGCTAAGAACGCCTGGCGCTTCGTGCTGCTTCCCCAGCACATCTCACGGGAGAGATGCGGGGACACTCCCCAGGCTCCTCCGGAATGTTCTGGGCAGGACCCCTCAGGGCTCTTCCGGGAACCGGTGCTGAGTCCATGTTCAGGCCGAGAGTGACTGTGCCTGAGAGGCTGAGCCGGGCCTGAAGGTTGGATGTAAAGGAAGGTCCGTGGGGCTGCAGAAAGGTGCCAAAGCACAAACCCGTCCTTCCCACGCAGTGCAAAGGGAATGGTTACAAAAGCGAGGTCGCCGAGACAGAAGAATAGCTCCCGTTCTTCACTTTTCGCATGTGGGGTCTTTTGTGCCAGACTTGGGGCGTGTAGCTGAAGCCGCAGGCCCGGTGCCACACAGGGACCCATTGTGTGCGGCCCCGGCCCTTGTCCGTTGTTCCCTGTGGAAGGCTCTCCCCCGGCTCCAGGCAGCTGAGTCCCGAGTCCTCAAGGCCTGGCTCCTCCAGTCCCCGTCCCTGACCCTAAACAATCTTCCCGCCCTGGAACGGGGCGGGCCTGTCCGTGGCCCTTGGCCACATGGAGCATCAGAATGACACCTGTCCCTGGGCGCCCTCAGCCTCCAGTTCGTGGAGGGTCCCTCTCCATCAGGCGGTGCAGTTCGCAGGCCCGGAAGCCCCTGCCCGGCCTCGGAGGAGGAGCTGTCCCAGCCGAGGCCCTGGGCTCAGGGCTTCCTTCCCCCGGAAATGTCTGCAGTGAGAGAATGCGCCCGGGGGTCCACCGTATGCCGCTGACTCCACGCTGGGCAAAGCCCTGGAAAAGGAGGGAGCGTTTTCTAATGAAAATAAACGAATTTCAGGTCACCCCTACTTGCCTGTGACGCCCCCCCAGCAAAAATGAGGCGCATGCACATTCCAAAATCCTGTTAGCAAAACCCAGGTTAAAAAAAAAATCGAGGAAACATTTGGTCATGGGAGTCCCAGGCCCTTTCTACGCCTCCTCAACCAGGAAGAGGAGCCCAGGAGCAGGGCGCCCGGTAATGAGGCCCAGCGTTCATTTCCACCGCTGCGGAGGGAGGCCGGAGGGAGGGAGGCCGGAGGGAGGGAGGCCGGAGGGAGGGAGGCCGGAGGGAGGGAGGCCGGGCTGAGTGTGCTCAGCTCATCTCCTGCGATTTGCATAGGAATGTCTGGAATGCAAGGGTGTGAGATATTAACAACTCTTTGTGTAATTATTAAGGGATTTTTTTTCCAGAGTGAAAAGATTGTTATGGAGCCTAAATGCAGCCCGGAGAGAACATTTCATTCATCTTTAAGTTTCCTTCAGGCCCGCAGGAATCAGGAATTATAATAATGGCGGTCTCTCTGTGAAGAGTGAGAAGGCGACATTTCTGATTATGGCCGCAGAGGCCTTAGGTAGCTGCCATAAGTAATCGTTCGAGGAACGGCCTTCTTCCCACGCAGAAGGCCGACCTTGCGCGGAAGAGAAAACCTGAGGTGTGGGCACGTGATCTTTGGGGGCGCAGGAGCTGAGGATGGCGGGCCTTCAGCCTGCGGCGTGGCCGGATGGGGGTGGCCCTTTTGAGGAAGTGTCTCCCGCGGGGATTTTGCCCCCGGGAAGAGCTGGTGCTGTTCTGCGTGGGGCCAACGGGAAGCGGACGCTCCCCCGAGTTTCCTCCCTGAGATTCGCAGACGGAGGTCTGGCGGGCAGCAGGCACGGGCCAGACGCCGGTGCTGGTCTTGCAGCAACACGCCCGGGTGTAGACGGTGCCCGAGGGCCAGCACGCCCCGTGCGGAGGGTGAGGAAAGGGGCGCAGCTTGCTAGATTCATTTCCCTTTTTTTCATTCTTGGGAAGCCGACTCTCACTTCCCCAAAGTGCACGCAGCGCTGGCAGAGCTGGCATGGAGCGGCCGGCCCGGCCAGCCCCGCAGGAGCCAGGGACAGACCCTGAGGGTCGGAGCCAAGTGCTCAGAAGCACACGGTGCTGTGAGCTCCTCAGACCCGGTGGCACTGGCGTGGGGGCCACACACGCCTGGAAACGCGGTGGGCGGAGGGCTGAGCAGCAAAGCCAGGCCTCAGGGCTCGCGTGTGCGTGCAGCGTGCACCTCCTCGCATCCGCGTGTGGTCGCGTGCAGTGCGTGTGCTCTGAACGCGGTGAGCAAGCATCTTCACTGTAAAGGCATTTGGAGGCACTTCAGCGCGACGGGCAGCTCACTTGGACTTATTTATTATTTTTAACCGCCTGCCTGGCTACCAGCGTCCGGAGGAAGTGAATCTCCGCTTGCTGATGACCTCGTTTCCACCGCTTCCCCACCATGGCCACGGTCAGGAGGAGGCTTACTCAGCCGGTCCCGGGGCCGAGGGCAGCAGAAGATGCTAGAGGCACGGACTGCAGCCGGTGTTCCTCCCTTCTGCTCCGCCTCGCACCCAGGTCCACCCCGCAGTCCCCCCCCATCCCCATTCCCCGCCCCCATTCCATGAGGAACAATTGGCAGTCATCCCCAAGATGACATGCCCAGGTGACCGTCATGCCCAAGTACTAAAGAGCCGGGCGCACAGGACCCCGCTGACGGGAGGGCCGTTCGTTATGTGCAGGGACCGGAACCGGTACAGGGACAGGGACAGGGACAGGGACAGACCTCCTGTGACTGTGCCATGGGAGTTACTCACCCCACAGAACCAGCCAGACATCTATTATCGATGACATTTGCCAAACTGCAGATCAGTTGGTGCTTTAACCTGACCCAGTGGCAGTGGTGAATGACTGTTACTAAATCGATAGATCAATCCAAAGCCAATAAGTCAAGATGTCCAGAGGTGGATCAGAGCAATACGCCGCCCCCGGAGCCCAGAGGTCAGCTGGCCCTGAAGTGGGAGCTAGGGTCGCAGCGAGCCAGCCTAGCACCGGCAGACAGCTAAACCCCCAGGCTTTCCTCCCTCTGCCCATGTCTTCCGTTCCACGGAGACACCGAAGCGGCCCATCTGCAGTTCCACACGTGGCATCCACGATGCACAGGAGGGTACAGACTCCGCAGGACCCACGAGACCGCTCCCCAGCGTTCAGGCCCTTCGGCCGCAGAGCCCACACCTGCTCCTTCCCTCCCCTCCAGGCCTCGTGCAGGCTGTCCCCCTCACGTGTGGTTGCTGCGCCACCATTCCACACGTGAGAAACTTGAGGCTCCTGGGGGGAGGAGACCGTGCTGCAGACAGGAGGGAGAATGGTGGCGCACACGTGGGTGTGGGGCCCAGATTCCCGACCACGGCCAGGCCTCAGCCGGGCAGTTCCCCTGTGTGGCCGCCGTGAAAGGAAGTGCGCGTCTGCAGACGGGAGCCTGTCCCTCTCCACCGCCTCACTCAGCGCCACCGCCACCCTCTGCTCCTGGCTGGGAGCAAGGCCTCCGGGGCTGCTGTCTGATTCTCTACACGCAGCACACGCACAGCGCATGCACACACAAACATACCACTCATACCTTTAAACACACATCACAAAGGCACACAGCACGCAGACATAGCACACACACCTTCACACAAACTTACCACTCAGACATACACACTCACACATGCACACTCACAAACCTATTCTCACACATGCACACACACGCACACACACGCACACACAGGACAGCACGGCCGTGCCGGGCGGCTCCCCTCCGGCTCCGCCCTGACCGCCTGCACAGCAGGCGCAGCCCGGGCGGGCGGTGGGGAAAGAGCGTGGCTCTTCCCTGTGGGCACTGGAGAGAGACAGACAGAGGGAGGAGGACAGGCGGGGCGATGCTGAGCTCGGAAAGCAGATGGGGTCTGGGCAGGAAGGAGGCATTGTCAGCGCTCCCTCCGGTGTGGAGAAGGAAGGTTTCTGAAGTGGGATTGGGGTCACTGGGGGCACACTGTGCTGCGGAATGAACGCTTTGCGATGGGGCCAGGGACTCGCAGGTCAGTGTGGATCCTGCGTCTCCACTGCAGGGAGCCGCTCGGGGGCCCCGGCATCTGTGTTGCAGTTACTCAAGCCGATGGGGGTCTCAGGCTGGTGGACTAGACCCCGATGAGGCTGAGCGACCTTGGCCACACCGGGGACGAGCCCCCGGACAGTGTGGGCAGAGGGCTCCCGCCAGGGAGGGCCGGGGTAAAGAGCCACAGACAGAACAGTGTGCTTCATCAGACACTCAGCTATTCAACCACTCCACCAAGCAGCACACACAGGGACAGAAGTGTGCAGATGACACCTTCCCTAACGCCATGTATGCAAACAAAATCAGAACTTCTTAAAGGATCCAGAGCCTGAACCCAAAATGCTTAGCTTCCAGTCCAGTTCAGCAAGCAGGAGTCACAGGAGCAGAAGCACACAGACACATTTTGTAGCTGTTCATACATGTGAGGCGTCGCTGCACCCTCCGGGGTGGCTGGCATCCTGCAGGGACTGACTCAGACACTCAGAGGCGGTGGTGAGAGTGGGAGGAATGTGGGTGGGTGTCCAGCAGGACACGCTGAAGGGAACCAGCTGAGCCCGTGGCTGAGGCCCAGCCCTGCGCATGCATGGACCTGCGGGGACGCCGAGCAGCCGGGAGGCTCTCCGTCCGTATCTCTGGTGGAAGGGACCCTCGGGTGGGGCTTGGGGGGGTTGGGGGGAGGAGGAGGCTGTGAAGATCATAATTAAGAGTTGTATGTTTCTTTTAAACGGAGATGAGAGACACTGAGGCCTCCAAGGACAATGGTCCATTAGCCTGGAAGGTCTGTGGGTGCAGGATGGGGAGGATGAGGGGCGCGTCTAGAAGTGGGGACCACCCACCTTGTGGATGGAGATGAAAGGAGGAGAGAGATGTCACAGGTAACCGGAATGTGATCACTGAGAAGGAGGAACAATTGTAACATGAGGGAAATAAGGCGGATCTTGACTTCAGTGATGGCTGGCTTGAAATACTAGTGGAATTTCTTGCCCGACCAGCATGGCTCAGTGGTTGAGCGTCGACCTCTGAACGAGGAGGTCAGGGTTTGATTCCTGGTCAGGGCACATGCCCGGGTTGCAGCTCCATCCCCAGTGGGGGGGCGTGCAGGAAGCAGCCGATCAAGGATTCTCTCTCATCACTGATGTTTCCATCCTCCCTCTCCCTTCCTCTCTCTGAAATCAATAAAAATGTATTTTAAAAAGGGCAAGAAATGCTGATTATTGGGCTGAGACTAACGGGCAGAGGCCTCTGGTGAAAACCACAGATGTCTCATTCTTGTCTACTGAACATTACTGTCGATGTTACGGGTCTTCCTTTGTCTTTTGTTTTAATAACTTGGGACAGGAACCATCTTACACGGGAAAGCTGCCAAGCTGGTACCATTGGCTTGTCAAGATTCCTCCTTGGCCTCCTCTGCTCTGTCAGTTTCCCAGGGTTGACCGTTTCGAGGACTGCTGGTCAGTTATTTGTAAACTGCCCTTAATTTTGTTTTTCCTGATATTTTTCTCCTGTTCACAGTTAATGGCTGTGGGGGTGGCAGGAAGACCTCAGACATATCAAGACCACACACTATCTACATGACATATCAATGATGACATTCACCTTGATCACCTGACCAAGGGCGTGTTTAACTGGTTTGTCCAGTGTCAAGTTATTCCCCCTGCATGCACGCACACATGCCACCACACACACCTACACACACACACCATTCTTCAGAAGCAAGTCACTAAATCCAGCCACATTCAAGGGCAGATGGGGTAGGGGGTGGGGAGGTTCTACATAAATTATTTGGGATTCTTCTGTAAGAAATATTAGTCTCTTTTCTTTGTATCATTGTGCGTCAGCAAGGACACGTGGAGCTTATGTGACGCTACGAGTTATAATACAGTTAGTGACTTTTTTGCCCCAACATCACACCTCTGGCCACTGAGAGCACCTTCCGGTGGCTCTGCGTCCCCCTGACCCGCCCCACCCTAAGGTGACTTGGGCACCTCCTCGCTTTCTGCTACTACAAGGTGCTCCAGGCTCGTCTTATCTTCTCCCGGACCCAGCCCTAGAACAAGCCATTTCTCCAAGGAGCCCCAGTCCCTTTTATAGGAGGACTGCATTTGGAATTGATGCCACTGGAATGCCCCTGCTCCTAGCCCACTCAGCAGGCAGAGGCGGGAGAGGTGTGCGTGTGCTGACGCGGAGACACACCCCCCGGTCATCATCTCCGTGTCCATCCCTCTTCATCTGCACGAAGCTAAGCGTGAGTCCAGAGGCGAGTCTGACTCTAACCTGGCAGCCCCTCCCCTGTGTGTACCTCACTCTCCCGACGCTGAAACCTGGCTCCCACCGGCCATTTACCTATTTGCACACGGGAAGCCACCGCAGCGCCGTGAGCCCGCACCCCACGGAGCACTCCCACCAATGCGGTTGCACAAGGTATGGACCTGTCGACCTTGCGCACAACGAAAGTTGGGGGAAATGTAAAGACACACGAAAGCATCGGGATTCAACAGGAATAAGGAACCCAAGCGAAAATGTGAATTACCAGGGCACACAGGGGCTTGAAAGTAAGTGCCATAAGGAGAGCAAGGCAGAGATGAGGCTTGCCAGCGGTTTGTGGGGAAGGGGGGCGGGATGGATGCGGGGACCACAAGCTCGGGCACGGCCGTGCTGACAGACAAAACCGGTGCAGAGAGCGGGCGCTAACGCAGCTAGAATATTCCAGCCAAGGAGGGGTGCGCGGCGGCCCAGGGACAGTCAGACTCCAGCTCTGCAGCCGCCGGCGTCTGTGTCCATCCTTCCAAAGCCAGCCGAGCGGAGCGGGCGCGCGCGAGGGATGGACTCACACTCCTGAAATACAGCGGGGATTAGCTGTACCCGCGGCACTCCAGAGGCCTGCAGCCCAGGGCATTCCCAGAGCGACGGGCTTAGCTCGGGAGGGGCAGGCCCCGGGCCCCACGCACTCCCCACTGGGGACAGCAAACAGCACAGTCAGGGTGCAGGCGAGGGCACGGCTCGAGGCCGGACCCTAGAGACGCTGCCAAGGACGAGCTGAAAGGACGTCCAACGGGCTTTCTAATGACAAGGCTTCGGTGAAAAGTGCCAATAGAATGAGGAACCACGTGAAGGAGGCCAGGGCCCTGGAGGTCAGAGAGCCGGAGCAGGAGGGCCCGGCCCAGCAGACGGACAGGCCCATCGATCCGGTGGGAGAGTAGAGCAGAAGGGGCTGTGAGGACAGGAAGAGGAAGGGAAACGTCCTGACCATCAGAATTGTCCAAAACTAAAGCACCATCCGAATCCAGAGAGGGCTTCAGTCGGTCGGACAACATCAGCGCGTGGCTGCCGACGGCAAATGAAGGCAGGCACGTCACAGCGGAGAGATGAACGGGTGCTGGGAAGAGAGACCCTGCTTGTTGGGTTTGAGGGCCACTGAAGTGGGGTGAACTGACCGGCTCCCCAGAAGTAATGGTGCCGCTCAGAGGTTCGGGGTGCCTGGGGTGAAGCAGCATGTTGCCCCCAGAGCACTGGGCACCTGCTTGATTTGATGTGGCATCAGGAGTTGATTCTGTTCTTTCTTATTTATACAAAATTAAAAAACAAAAACCAGAGTCCCCCACTAGAGTGAGTCAGGAGCCCAGGACCCACACACGCCAGGAGAGCGGGGGCCAGTCCCAGGGGCTCCACACCATGACCTCAACCCGGGAAAGAGGGGGGCTGCCGGGAGCCCTCCCAGGTCTCATCCAGCTCTGATGTTTCTTCCTTTTTCTGTGTGTGTTTTTAAAGACAAGATTGTGTTATTTAAAGTGAAACTACGTAAACCGTGACCCTCCAGGAATGTAGCCACCCCTTGCCCACCCCGGGTGCCGTTTCTCTGACCTCTTCGTTAGCAGAAGGAAAATGGGTCGAAACCCACATGTGTCTGACTTCCCATCCGGGATGCGGTTCCAACAGGGGCAAGGAGGGAAATGCGAATGGGTCCAAAGCTTACAAATAAGGAGCGCGAGGTCACCTTAGATCTTGGCAGCACCGCCAGCGCCTCGCCGTGCGTGCCGTAGGTTGGCCGAACGGTGACAGGTGAGACCGGCCAGCAGGCCAGCAGGCCAGCAGGGGTTTGGGAAGGGACTCAGCCTGCAAAGGCCAGCGCTCTTTTGGCTTGCACGTGGAAAGACACGGTCATGGGACATAGAGGCTGGGTGGGCACCGCGGGGCGTGGGGCCGAGGACTTCCGAAGGAAGGGAGAGAGGACGCAAAGCCGAGGGTTAGCCCAGGCGCTGAGGTGCGTGGTGTGGCCCCGTGTCCTCACGGGAGCCCCACAAGCGCAGGGGGGATGGAGCGCTCAGATGCCAACGGCGGAGGGGAGGGGTGGGCAGAGGAAGGGCTGTTTAATCTGTAAAATGTGAATAAATAAATGCCGGTGCGGAGTGAGACTAACCCAATCTTACTTATATTGACATTTGCATTTTGCTGTTTGCAAGTCGTTGGTGAACAGGGGGGACCCCGGAACGCAGGTGCTGAGCACAAACATTGCAGATAGAGTCAGTGCATGCCGACTCACACCCAGGGCGTGTGCACGGCCCCCGGGAACTGCGAAGGGACTTCCTGGATGGAGCAGGCAGCCCAGAGCACAGTCAAGACCATTCCGGAAAACCCACATCCACCTGTGGGCCAGCCCCGGATGCCTGTCTTCTCCAGGAAGAGGTCAGAGCCATCTCCTGGTCCCTCCTGTGTCTCCGAGGGCCACACCCTCTAGCACTGAGTAGCCCGTGGCACACCTGGGCCCTGGGCCTTTGGAGGTGGGGGGATGACCTCAGAGGTCCCACCAGACCCTGCAATTCTGGGGTTTGGGGGAGACAGTGTGAGCAATCCTATCTAATAAAAGAGTAATATGCAAATTGGCCATCACTCCAACACACAAGATGGCTGCCCCCATGTGGTCAAAGATGGCTGCCCCGATGTGGACACAAGATGGCCGCCACAAGATGACCAGCAGGGGAGGGCAGTTGGGAGGAACCAGGCCTGCAAGGGAGAGCAGTTGGTGGTGATCAAGCCTGCAGGGGAGGGCAGTTAGGGGTGACCAGCCGGCAGAGGAGGGCAGTTGGGGGTGACCAGGCCTGCAGGGAAGGGCAGTTGGGGGGGACCCAGGCCTGCAGGGGAGAGCAGTTGGGGGGGGGGCGACCAGGCCTGCAGGGGAGGGCAGTTGTGGGGGCACCAGGCCTGCAGGGGAGGGCAGTTAGGGGTGACCAGGCCTTCAGGGGAGGGCAGTTAAGGGTGAGCAGGCCTGCAGGGGAGGGCAGTTAGGGGTGACCAGGCTGGCAGGGGAGGGCAGTTAGGGGCAATCAGGCTGGCAGGCAGAAGCGATTAGGGGAAATCAGGCAGGCAGGCAGGTGAGCGGTTGGGAACCAGCAGTCCTGGACTGTGAGACGGATGTCCGATGCCCTACCAGGATCAGGCCTAAACGGACAGTCGGACATCCCTCGAGGGGTCCCAGATTGGAGAGGGTACAGGCTGGGCTGAGGGCTTCTAGTTTAGCATGAAAGAAAAAGCTTGGGTGTGGGACCTTTTTCTCATTCTATTAGTCTCTCAGCAAACTTCCTGAGCTTCTCAGGTGGATAAAATACTGAACTGATGAGGGAGTTGAAAAAGAAAAGCATGTCCTTTTAAAACTCAAATCACCATATATGGGGAAGAAAAAAAAAGCTTTATTTAATAAATGGTAAAATAACAAAACAACAAAATAGCTTCGAAAACAATCAAGAACGTAATAAAACAAGAAAGGGATGCGTGGACATGACTTGCAAATAAGATCAGTGATGACTGGGCATTTGGGGGTGAGCAAGGTGAGGGAGTTCAAACACAGCTGAAGATCTGGTCCCGGGGCTGAGGCTGGGGACCCAGCAGAGCGCCTTCGAGGACCAGACCTGCTGGTGCCGCCCCTCTGGCCCTGACCGTCCGCGGAGCCCAGGTGGGAGGATCGCTTTTCGCTTGCAGGTGAGGAGACTGAGGCTCAGAGATGGGAGTTCCCACAGCTGGTAGGTGGAGGCGCAGAGACTCAAACCCAGACTGGCCTCCAGGTGCACACTCTTCCCACGAATCCCCACGGCCTCGTGACTGGGGCACTCCACCTTAAATGTGTCAGCTTTGCGCAGCCCCCTCCACCCCCCACGGTGCCTCCCAGGTGAGAGGGCACAGGCACCTCCGGGATGACCTCCGCGGGGGGGGGGGGGGCACACGCTGCCCGTCCGCCCTGCATGTCAGAGTTTGCCTCTGTCTTTTCCACGGTTCTCTTTCGCCACAACGTCCCCGAGCAAGACCAGCCCCGGGGTTCAGAGAAAGCCTAGCCTGGCGAGTCGTGGGCGCTCCCACTGAGTGCCACCCCAGAGGACGGTGGCATGCCTCGCCACCCTGGGCCCCACCTGCCCTTCTTGCCAAGGATTCGGCCTGTGCATCAGAGCCCAGAGCCTGGAGCAGAAATCTAAGAAAGGTGGCTTTCCATCTGTAAGTTGCCTTGACCTTGTTAGTTTGGAACTAGAAACGCCGTCACACTCCACGGATGGCCTGCCTGAGTGGGACCCCCACCCACGGAGAGGGACCGCGGCTGCTGGTCGGGGCTGGTCTCCTCTCTGCGGTTCCATTTTGTTGTCTGTCGCCTTTTCCCTTCCCTCTGGAGAGCCAGGGCTTCATGGACAATTAATCCGAAGGAGAAACAGCCTCTCCTCTCCACGTGGCAATTTGCTGCCCGCGGCTGGGGGCACTGAAGTCGATTCTGCAGGTGAATGTCATGTCCAAGAGCCTCGGAGGTTCTGATAGCACCACAGAAGCCTTCCCCATTGAATCACCAAGTTCTGGTGGTAAAACACGGGCCAGATGCACTTGGCATGGTCACGTTCCCGGGATGATGCTGTATGTTGGGTCCAGATGACTTTATACTTTGGTCAGAGGCCTGGCCTGGGGGTCACACCTGATTTCCTGTCTTTTCTTTTTTAAAATATTTTATTGATTTTTTACAGAGAAGAAGGGAGAGGGATAGAGAGCTAGAAACATCCATCAGCTGCCGCCTGCACACCCCCTACTAGGGATGTGCCCGCAACCGAGGTCCATGCCCTTGGCCGGAATCAAACCTGGGACCCTTCAGTCCAAAGGCCGACGCTGTGTCCACTGAGCCACACCGGTTAGGGCTCCTGTCTTTTTTTAATTGACTTGAGAGAGAAACATTGATTAGTTGTCCCACTTAATTATGCATTCATTGGTTGATTCTTGCATATGCCCTGACCAGGGATCGAACCCAAAACTCTGGCGTATCAGGACAACAAATTGCTCTAACCCAGTGGTCGGCAAACCGCGGCTCGTGAGCCACATGCAGCTCTTTGGCCCCTTGAGTGTGGCTCTTCCACAAAATACCACGTGTGAGCGTGCACATACAGTGCAATTGACACTTCGTGGCCCGTGCGCAGAAGTCGGTTTTCAGCCTGGGCGAGTCTATTTTGAAGAAGAGGTTCTAACGCTGAGCCGCACTCCAGGGGCCAAAGAGCCGCATGTGGCTCGCGAGCTGCGGTTTGCCGAACACTGCTCTAACCAACTGAGCCACCCGGCCAGAGCCTCGATTCCCACTCGCCCGCCTGGTGCAAGGTGCTGTGGGACAAGCCACCCACGGTCCACGCGCCTTGCTTCCAGCTCTCGGGTCTAGAAACCCCATGACTCGATCTTCAGAGGCGTGGCTGCCATGCCGTCCATATGGCGTTCTGCATAGCACACGCACACGGGTCATGTAATATCTCATTAATTCTATGTCGAAGGAATGCCTGTCAGGGCTCTGACACATTTTCTGCAAACTTTGAAAAGACAATCGAAGGCAAAGTTGAGCAACGAAAGACTAGGCAGGGGTCCTCAAACTATGGCCCACGGGCCACATGCGGCCCGCCGAGGACATGTATCTGGCCCGCCGGGTGCCGCTGCCTGTCCTGCTTAGCAGCCGACTCATCCCGGGCCCGCAGTGCGCTTAGGAATTTGTTCATAGTTTGTTTGTTTTTTAACTACAGTCCGGCCCTCCAACGGTCTGAGGGACAGTGAACTGGCCCCCTGTTTAAAGAGTTTGAGGACCCCTGGACTAGAGGCTCTGATTTCCTGTCGCCGAGCAGGTTGGAAACTCTTAGTGAGAGAGGTTGGAACCTTTAAGCATCATCTTGTGGTTAGAATGGCCTCTCGTGCATAGTTATGCCCTTAGCTGTGTAACAACCACTTGGAAGGCTAGCCCCCCTGCCCACCTGGGAATGCAGCTGTGTGAGCCTCCTCCCTCCCGCCTCCCCCGCCTGGGAATGCAGCCATGTGAAGTGGGACAAAATATTCCAAGTTCAAAGTCCCAAATACTAGTACGTAAAACACTGGAGGGGTGGCACCTCTCCCACAGGTAGAAAGCACCGGAGGGACTGTGGACTCGGGCAGCGTTGGGACCCTCAACTCATCCCTGAAAGCCGTCAAATGGGTGCCCCTCCTTCAACCCCGAATTCCTTCGGAGGAACATGAGCCGGCCGGCCGGGGTGCGTGCCTTTAGTCTGGCTCGTGACCGGTCACGTTTGGAGGTGCAGAGAGCTGGCTGGCCGCTGACACGGAACAGAGAGCTCCCACGGGCTGCGCGGCCAGGGCTGCTCTGTAGAGCCCGGTTGTTCTGCGGCCCGGCGCCATCCGTTACCCTCGCAAAGTAAAACCACGCGGCCCATTTCCTCAGGAAGCCAATTATGTCAGTTCATGGTAGGAGACAAAGCCCTGCTCTGATGGTTAATTAATACGCTAAAATTAGGTTATGCCGTTCTGAACATGTAAAATTGAATTTAAGATATTCAAATAAATGTTGTAAGGGCTGGTTAGAAACAAATGCCTTCAATGTCTTGTCTTTTTCCCACCGAGCACACATGTCCTTCCTGTGAAGTGGCTCTATCCCTGCAGTCACACGTGACCTGCCGCCTGTTTTCCAAAGGGGGTGGGGGAGGGTAATGATGAGACATTCGGAGAGCATTCTGAAATTCGGAGATTTAATCACTGAGACAAAGAAGGCGGGGGGGGGGGGGGTTTGCAACACGAGAGAAGTAATCATCCATGGATTTCAGAACCAAAATAAATGAAAAGGAAAAGAGAGAGGGGAATTCTTTATGTTGGGAGTGACTCCAGCACTGAAGATTTTTCTTGTCTATTTTCCCGTCCCAATGGTGGAAGTGGAGATATGACAGGAAGTGGAGGAGAGGAAGGAAGAGAGGAAAGCCAGCATGGAAGTTTCATGGACGGACAGCGGGACACGGTGACATCTCCACTCTGCTGCCGGGCGGCGGGCGCACTGCTGTCACCTCCCTATCGCTCAGCAGCCTGGAGTGGAAGCCATCAGCGCCCAGGAATTGTTTGACTCCGATGCTAAGTAGACGACATTCCGATCAGGTGAGGTTTATCTCATCGCCTTGACAACTGGCACTCCATGGGCCCTGGATTCAACCAGGGCTGCGGGAGGGTTGGGGGGTGGGGGGTTGTTTGTTTGTTTGAGTCTCTGCAAAAGATTGATAGTTCTTAAGAGTCAGTAAACGCCTACCCCGGGCATTCTCTGTTGTCAGCCTGCTTCCCTTCCCCTGGAAAGTGATGGGAAGGACTAAATGTAGGGTTGACGAGGCGGGAGGGTGTCTTCGCTGTGATGTGAAATGCACTTTTAGGAGTACGCCCTGCCCTGTCTCCTCGGGACGCACGCCTGAGTGAGTGCACATCCGAATAACGCTGGAGCCCGGAGGCCCGTGGGCGCTGTCCCCCTGCACCAGGCGGTCACCAAGCAAGCCTGTGAGCTGCGGCCGCCTCACCGATGGCCTGCCTTCATCACACGGGTCGTGTGGGGTCAGCTCAGAGGAAAGCAGAGGCAGAGATAAGACAGCTCTTTGCAACCTGGCGGGGTTTTCCGGGCGCGGGGGCAGAAGTGCACTCTGTGGATGTCCGTGGAGAAGGCAGTTCTTACGGCGAAGGGAGAGAAGCAGACGTCCGTGAATGCGAGAACAATCCAGACGTCCCCCAAGCAGCGAGTTCTGTGCTGGAGGGGCAGAGTCAGATGCAAGTGGAGAACTTTGAGCTGCGACCTGACACGGTGACCGCGCGTCCCCGCTGTCCCCATCCTGGCTGGCTCCCCAGCCCCAGGCCTGGCTGCCCTTCCTACTGGGTCACAGCCACTTCCTCTGGACCCTCCCACCCAAGGCCTGTGTTTCCTTTGACCTTCAACTCCCTCAGGAAGCATTTCCTGCCTCATCAGGGCCCCACTGGTGACCCGGCCGCCTGTTCCTGGCACTTGGGAAGCTCTGCCGTCCTTACCAGCTCGTACTTGCTTGGAAAACACGAGTCCCATGTCCTACCAGACAGGGCCTTGGTGCCACGGCCTGTGACCCTAAAAGGAAACGAGGACCCCAAAGCATCAACCTGGAGGCCCCAGGGCAGATCCGCTGAGGACCCACGCTCCTTCCTCTGTCCTCCTTCGGGTGGGGCCCAGCCTCCTGGCTGCCACTCCCCAGCCAGGCCTTCTGCCAGCTGCAGGGCTGTCCCCTGGAGCAATGGGCTCTGCAACCAAGTCTGTCCCCACAGCATCCAGCCAGGCCTCTGGGAGAGGGGCGGGCGAGGACCCTCCCAGACCCCCCTCTCCCGGCCAACCCCCCCACCCACCTCCATTCCCTCCAGCTTGGACGGTCAGTCCGTGGGCTCATCACCTCCTCTCGGAATGCTACCGCTGCGAGGCCTAGATCAGATGCTCTCTCTTCTCTCCTCCCGGTGGGAGAGTCAATTACACGTCCGAGTCTATTAATCTTAGAAACAGTTACGGAGCTGAAGAGGCTGAATCGAACCGCTGAGGTTTAAGGAAGCCGGAGCGCCGTGGCCATTATTATAATGAAGTCTCCTGATGTGTGAGCGTGTCTCTGGGTGACCCACATGATTCTTTAAGTCTGAGAAATTGCAAATGACGGGTAGGGTGCTTTTTACATGTACAGAGCGGCCTCCTGACATGTGTGCTCGTGACCAACCGTCCCCAGGTCCCCTGTTCGGGGCGGGAGCTCCGGTCCTTAGCGTGATGGCAGGTCTTTGCCAGCTTCCCTAAGCTGGCACACCCTCGGGCTCCAGGCACCTCCCCCCCTGCCCTGCCCACGTGGGGCCAGGGAGACAGGACAGCCAGCCTGGGAAGAGGGATGCGCTGCTGCCCCTTCTATTAAGACCTGTTTGTCTGTCTTTTCAATTTGGTTTCAATGGCATAAAAAGGGGGATTTATTTTCCTCCCCAGATGCAACAGACAGAGGCCGGGACCAGAGACCTTGCATAGTCAATAAGAGGAAAGTTATAAAATCTATAGAACTGCCGAGAGAAATCAGCATTCCAGCCAATCCCGGGGTTTCTCTAGCTGCTCCTCTGACGGGCTCCGGGCTCCGGGCAGCCAGTGGCGCGGAGACTGCACCTGGCGTTAGCGCGCCACACGGCTGCGGCCGGGACAGCGTGACGACAGCGACCACGCGGGCCGTGACAATGACGAAGGGGACGCGGAGGATGCTGCCCGACCTAAAGACAGCGCTGCCACCATCGATTACCGTTTAGCTTTTTATAAGATGGCGGAGGCGATGGGTTCTTTAGACCGCAATGTGCGTCTTCAAAGCAATTTTGTAAGCTATTTAAACGACGCTCCCTTGTTACAACGCCACGTCATTTGATTTTACAAACCACCCCCCAGTGCGTGGCTATGCAAACGCCGCATCAGAATGGTTCTCCCCGTATTTTGATGGAATTCGATGTTGGCTGCAGCGATAAGAAGCGATGCGGACCGCAGCAGTGTCGGTGCCCATTCATCTGGTGCCCTCAGGACATGCCGATGTTACACGGCCCCTCTTCCAGAGTCGCCCTTACGAATAAAAATTTGAAAATCTCAGACAGCACCACAGCACCGTGACTGGACTTTGAGGTCAAAATGCGTTGGCTCTTGCAGCAGCGGGCGCCCGTGCTCCACCCTCGCGCTCCCACTGCCGAGCACATGGGGGTCACTCCTGTGGCCGGTGAGCTCCCAGGGGGACCAAGCGGCGCAGTGACGCTGCTGCGAGCATGCCACGGCTGAGCTGCGCAGGCGGCCTTCCTGAGAACAGGGTGGCGATGCTTCCCGGAGGAGTCATCCCAGGAGGTGGCAGGCGCGAGCGGCAGGCGGCCCGCTCCGTCGGCATTTCTTCCGCTCCGATCCTGCGTCAGACATGGTGCCAGGTGCTCGGGCTGAAGACTACGGATGTGGAGGCGCCAAGCTGGGTGGGACCTGTCGAGCTCGCAGCCTCCCTGGGGGGCCGGGGGGAGAAGACACAGCAACTGTACTGCCCAGAAGCACCAAGTGGGGTGCAAACCCGGGAGGCTTCGGAGCCAACATGGAGGGGACACCCCACCCTGCCGGGCAGCTACAGGGGCTGCGCAGTAGAGGTGGCATTGGGGCTGAGACCCGGGAGACCAGCGTCCAGGAGCCGTTCCCCTTAGAGAAGTGGGGATGGGCCAGGGCACATCTGGCAAAGTCTGGAGACATTTTTGAGGGTCAGGACTTGGGGTGCGGAGGATATGCTGCTACAGTGTATGGACAGCCCCCCACAACAAGGAAGCATCCGCCCAGTGTCAGCGTGCCCAGGCAGAGACCCTGAGCTGAGGTCGCGGGGAGCCGGCACAGGGGCAGGAGGGCGCGCGGCGTGTCTGGGAAATGCCGGGAGATGCTCGCCCTTTGCGGAGAGAGCCGGGTGTCCGGTGAGCAGGGCGGGCTCGGATCCTGAAGATCTCGAAGGTCATCAGGAGCTAAGGGGTACCCCCCCACCCCCATCTGTGCTCCTTAAACGTCCCCCGAAATAGCCCAGCGTTGGAGCAGACTGAAGTTACCTCCATCTTGGCAGCAGTAGCCCGAAAGGCCTAGTGTCGGTACCATCCTGAAAAGTCCAGCACATTTTGCTTCTTCCCTTAACTGAAATTTAAAAACAACACTGGAATTTCCTCCCCGAGGCTCGAAGTGGTGCTGGGGGAAGGCACCAGCACGGGACGCTGGCATGGGCAGGGCGTGGGGACCTGTGAGCCAGGACGCCCTGAGCACACGGGTGGGAGGGGGTCCTGTCACAGGGACTGCCCCAGGGCGGGTCAGGGAGCGGTGCTGACGCAGCCAGGCCCCGTGGGGGTCCGAGGTCACAGCTGAGCGTGAAGTGTCCCCCAGGAGGAAGCAGGTGGGGCTGAGACACCAGGGCCTCCTCCTGGCAGCTCTGGTCCTGCCAGCCTTCCCTGTGTGACCCAAACACCACGACCTCGCCTCCCGGCCCAGGCGACAGGAACCACCTGGGTGAGGACACCCCAGGCGCTGGCTCCCACTTCCCCGCCTCCCACATCCCCGCCTCCCACATCCCCGCCTCTCGGCCGCAGGGAAAGCTGCTGGGCCTGGCGGTCACACGGTCACTCGATGGTGTGACCTGGGAAGTCACCTGCGCCCGCCGGCCCGGGCACGTGAGCACAGCCCAGCCGTGGGCCTGGGGGAGGGGACCTGAGCAGCAGCAGCTCTGACTTCCCACTTGGATAACTGCATTCCTGGGAGGGCTGAGAGCCCTCCTCATCGCACAAATCTCCCGGGTCCCTTATCAGCCGGCGCCTGGGCTTCAGAGAACCCTTCAGCCTGTTACCGGGAACGAGACAGAGAACAGGAGAGAGAAGCCACTGTGGGTGAAAGGGCATAAATACCTGCCCGGCCGGTGCGGCTCAGTGGTTAGCATCGACCCAGGAACCAGGAGGTCACGGTTCGATTCCCGGTCAGGGCACAGGCCCGGGTTGCAGGCTCCATCCCCAGTCGGGGGCGTGCAGAAGGCTAGCCAATCCATGGTTCTCTCTCACCATTGATGTCTCTCTCTCTCTCTCTCTCTCTCCCTCTCCCTTCCTCTCTGAAATCGATAAAAATATATTTTTTAAAAGGAGTAAGTAACTCCCACGGCTCCTCAAGCCCGTTTCCTTAGGTATCGCCAAGCATTTTACCAAGCTAGAGGTGCGGCTTGTGGATCTGCCCAAGGGCCCCGCGTTGGACAGGAGGCGCAGGACGAGAGAGGAGGGGTGCGCCCATGCGCAGAAGCCACCTGGTGCCCTGTCCCCGCCCGTGGTCGGGCTCCGCGATGTCCTCCTGTTACCCACGTGGTCGTGAGAGACTCCAGCTCGTCATCTGCAGCTGAGGCGCTGGGAAGAAACGCCGGGGCCCGCCTCGCCTGCCGTGGCGGTGGGAGGTGAGCGTGGCTCCCGGCGCCGCGTGAAAACCGGGGTTAGCCAACCCACGGCCCAGCGCGTGGAGGGAGGCTCAGGCTGCTCGGGGGGGTTGGACCGGGACGGAGAGGCCCAGGCGAGGCAGGCAGGGTGGTGCGGAACCTGCCTCCAGGGCTCGGCCCCGCTGGACCCACACCCTGGGAAGGATTCAGGAGGTCGCGTCTTCTGGACGGACGTGTAGATCACTTCTTAAATGTATCTTTATTGTTGAATGTATTACAGATGTCCCCCGCTTTTTCCTTATGGATCCCCCCCACCCCTCCCACGCCCCCTCCTCAGGCCTTCACCGCGCTGTGGTCTGTGTCCATGGGTTACGCATGTATGCATACGAGTTCTTTGGTCGATCTCTCCCCGCCCCCCATTTAAATCATCTTCGAGCACTGAAAACTTAGGTTTGTCACATGTGAAATTCCTGACTTGGCCCAATTCACATTTGCATCGATTGCTGCGGAGAAGCAATGTGTCTCAGCGACACAAGTCCTGGATGCCAGAAAGAAAGATTTTTTGGGGGGAACTGTCTCTGCTGAGGCCACCCTCATCTCCAAGGCCCATCACTTCTCCCCTCTGGAGAACGAGGCTCCCTGTTGAGTCTGAGTCCCAAGGCCCGTCCTCCGGTCCCGGTCCCACCATCGGCCCGGACCTGGTGGCCTGGGGGTGACCTGTGTTCAGCTCTCCCTCCAGGCGGCAGGGGCCGCGGCACGGGGCTGGGCACCCTTCTAACCGGCCCTCAGCCCGCCGGGAGGCACCCTGTCGCCCGTGGTCTGATGCCGACAGGGAGGCCCCGAGGGGGTGGGGACCTGCTGAATCGGCCACGTTCACGCTCAGGCAGCCTGGCCCTGGACCCCACACCACGAGGCGGAGGCTCCCCCCTGCAGGCTGCACCCGGAGGACTGCCAGGCCCTGGCAGAGGTCTCCACGGGCAGAACGAATCGTGTAACAGCAGCAACCCTGTCCTTCTCTCTTCCTCAGGTGGATGCGCTGGAACCTTCCAGAGACCCCGGAGGTGACATCGTCACTCTGGCAAGGAGCGGCACGTGGGCTGGTGTCCCCGCGTCTTAAACGCGTCTCGGGTTTAACGTCTAGCAAGGCCGATGTTGCTAGAGCCCCCAGCTCTCCCGGGCTCAGCCTTTAAGAGCTAAAGGGGCCTTCGTCTGACCACGCAGCTGTACACCTGAATGTCAGCGGTAGCTTTAAAAATACGATTCACAGAAAAGAGACCGTGAAGAGGGCCTTCAAGGGCCGGGGGGGGGGGGGGGGTGGTGAGGCCCTCTGCTCTGCGCCAGGTCCCCATCGGCTCTTTGCTCCTGGCCCTGGGCCACCCCAGCCGGCTGTCAACCACCCAGCCGGGCGGCTGCGCCAGCTACCGCGGCCAAGCCCAGCCCACGCCGGGCACCTCTCACCTGCCGGGGCCGGGCTCTCCCTCGGGACTGTGGGCCGTGAAGTGGCCGCCCCCCCGCAGCAGGTCCTCAGTGACAGAGGACCACACCCGGCAGCAGTGGACGCCAGCATCTGCTCTGGGCCCGTGCGGGTTCGGGAAGCGGGGGGCTGGGTCTCCTGTCACCCCCGGCTCCCCTGGTGCCTGTCCAGTGTCCTTCAGTCGCTCAGGGTAGCGTGGGAGAGCAGCCGCTTAAGGAAGAGAAACCATGTAACGCCCTTCCCGGACGCCACCCCCTCGGCGTATTCTAACCCACGGCCTCCCCGGGCCACCTCGCCCGGCCAATCGCTGGTCTTCCGCTGGGGACTGCCCAGGGCCTTGCTCCCGGAGGGCAGCCAGCCGCCTGGGCACCTCCGGTCCCCGAGCTCCAGGGGGTGGTCTGCCCCCTCCTCCGCCTGCCCGTCCGTCCGTCCCCTGCGCCTGAAAGGAAACCCCAGGCCTCAAGCTCCAGCGAGGAGCTGGACGAACCAAACAGGCGCCTGAGCCCTCCGAGCTCCCTTATCTTATCGCTGGGCTCCCATCCCCACTGAGAAACCTGGGCGTCTCTCTCCCCAGAAAAGCCAAATGGACTTAATCCTCTCCTGGAACTGAACTGTCCATCACGGAGGAAGACGTTCAGTAAGAAGGAAACGCACGAGCATTAGCTGTGATGTCACAGGAAAGATGCGCGAACCCCACGTTCCCCTGTGAGTATTATTCCCAGTGTCCTTACCCTGGGGGGGCGTTGAAGCAGCCCCCCAGCCCCCCGAATAGATATGCCCCTGTCCTAACCCCGGGCGCCTGTACGCATGCCCTTATTTGGTAAAAAGGTCTTTGCAGATGCCATTAAAGGAAAGATCTTGAGGTGGGGTCCTCCTAGGTTACTCGGGTGGGCCCTAAACCCTTGGAGAGACAGAGGACAGAGAGAGAGGAGAGAGCCCGGTGAAGACAGAGACTGGGAACGGAGTGATGTGGCACGGCCACGGGACACCTGCAGTGCCCGGGAGACGAAGGAGGTGGGGATGGATCTCCCCGAGTGCCGCACGGGGGAGCACGGCCCTGACACCACCTCGACTTTGGCCCTCTGCCCCCGAGCTGTGAGAGCTGGGTTTCTGTTGTTTGAAACCACCATCACCTGGGACCGAGGGCCCGGGATCTCGGGGCCGGCCCACGCATTCTAGGAGGCGCCCCCCAAGTGTGCGTCAGGCCCGCCCGGAGGTCCTGGCCCCTCCTCCCCCGCAGCGCTGGGCGGAGAACCTCCTGCCCAGCGTAGGGCCCCGTGTGTGTGTGTATGTGTGTGTGTGTGTGTGTGTGTGTGTGTGTGTATGAGCTGGACTCATCTTTGGTCACCGCCCTTCCGCATCTGAAGTGCCAGTAGTGTCCATCGCTGCTCTTGGTCACTCTCATGAGAGCGGATGCTGATAAGCCTCCCGAACCAAGGCGGTCACCTGATCGCTTATCAAAGTCTGTTTCCGTCTCTTCCTCTCTCTCTCTGCACCCCAGCTTTCCTGGCCTCTGCCGGACAGCCTCCCACCCCGTAGCATCAGTTCCCGCTGCCTGGCCTGTCCCACCCAGTCCAAGGGGACAGCGCCTCCAAATCCCAATTCCAACCTCGCGGGGGAGGGGGCGTGGGGGGAGAAACTAATTGGGAGATTAGTTGGCTGAGGCCAACCGGGCAGAACTGTGTAGGACTGCGTGGCTGGGGGGCCCACTGGTGGGGACCAGAGCGGGTCTTGGGGGGGTCCATGGGCTTGCTCCACATAACTAACAGTAAGGGGCCCGCAGTGATGCCACTCCTCCTGCAGCGGGTGCTGCTCTTGCAATAGGACCTTAGCAAGGACACCCTGGTCTTAAACTTGTGTGCACAGAGGCCAGCCCTGAACGTCCTCCAGGTGCCCTCGCCCAGTGGGGCTCCTCACCCTCCACTCCCTCACTTTCTGGTTGTCCCCTCCTGGGTCGATACATATATCGTGTTAAAGAAGCAGAGGAGAGATGTTCAGTGGTTGAGCGTCGACCTATGAACCAGGAGGTTGCTGGTTCGATTCCCGGTCAGGGCACAGGCCCCAGTTGCAGGCTCGATCCCCAGTGTGGGGCCTGCAAGAGACAGCCGATCCATGAGTCTCGCTCATCGTTGATGTTTCTCTCTCAAGCCCGGTGCCTGTGGCAACCCAGGTGGGACGTTGGCAGTGGCGCCCTGCGCGTGGCTGGCCGCCCGGGCCAGCGGAACTGGAACGTGCCCCCACGCCAAGGGCAGAGCACCCTGTTCGGCCCCAAGTGAATCATGATGAACCCCAGCTTGGTCCTGGTTGGACAGGGATAAATACCATCCAACCTGGGAAATTGGTTTTAAATTGGTTGTTAATTGCTGTTGATCTTAAAATATTTGAGCTGATTAATTTCTCTCTCACCCCCTGACTTATATTCCAGCAACATCCCTGTTATTAAATCAGACATAGCAAAAAGGAAGCATTTATTTATATCTTCAGAGTCGTGTACATCTAATCAAGGTCGGGTTTACTGCACGCATTTCCTGTTAGGCAAATGCTGCCCGTGATTGCCGTCATCGGCTCGGGGCCTGAAGAAGCGTTGGGAAGATCTGACTTAAGCTGAGCAGGGGTTTCTTAAGCTCCTCCGCCCTGAGGGCCGTGGTCGGGCCTAGACCTGGCAAAGCCGCCTCTTAACGAATCCCAATGGCAACCGCCAGAAAACAAGAGGTTTGAAAATTGGCTGCAGAATGCTTCTGTGTTAATAAAAATAATGCAAGTGGCCAACAGGACTCATAACCTTCTTCGTGTCACCCTCACAAGCACCCGGGGAGGGGGGGCGGATTTTTATGCCCATTTTACAGGAAAACAAACTGAAGCTTAAAGAGATGAAGGGATGTGCCTCGGGGGCGGAGCCAGGACTAACACTGCCTCATCCCCCATGCCTTTGCCACTCGGCCTCCCTTCCCGGCCGAGACGGGTTCGAACATTCTAGAATATTCATAACAGGTGGCATTGCCCCTTCTCCCTGCAAGGTGATGGAAATTAGCTCCTGGGGAAAGGATCGCATGCTCTGTATGTATAAAGCACAGAGGGCACGCATGCAGACCAGCAGCTCCGTGGCACTAAATCTTCCCACGCGGGCAGTCAGGAGAGATGTCTGAATTGACGACGAGAAGGTAGAGAGAGGCTGCTCTAGGGCAACGGCAGTCACGTGACGCCCACAGGCCCCCGCACCCTGTGCCCCGCCCCCTGCAGCCCATGGCTGCCACCGTCTTATTTCGACAGCGCAGGTGCAGGGAGGTGAACTCACGGTCCCTGTGACCGAGGGCGCAGCACGGCTGCGGCCTGCAGGCTTCTTACACCGGAACACCTCCTACTGCATCCCGGGCTTATGCCTCCAGCGCATCAGTCCTCGGGCAACAGTTACCCTTAGAGTCCATTTTCTCGTGGGGAGACCCAGGTTCTCACTGCACGCCAAGCATCTTATTCCTGTCTCTCCCTAGACCCACACTGGCAGCCATCTGTCACATGTGGCCATTTAAAATGGAGTTCGTTCCAATCGAATAACGTGTACAGTTTAGCTCTGCAGCCACACTCAGCAGCCCCCGGAGGCCCCGACTGGACAGGGTGGAGAATGAGCATCTCCCTCATCACAGACTTCTAGACTCTAGACGGCAGCGCCTAGAAGCCGGGCCTTGTCAGCGGACGCCTGGTTCCTCTCCACGGGGCAAGTTTTCAATGGAACCACCTTCGTGAAGGCCGGGTTCTCGGCACAAGAGAGCAGGTGTGATCAGACCCACGTTCCTACACTTAAGGACGTGCCGCCATTCCTTTTATCACGGATTCGGTGGTTTCCCGATGAAGGGGCCATCCGGTGTTTAAGAATGTTTGCATGGTGTCGGGGCGACATGGCCTTGAGTCTAAGCAGAGCGATGTGGGTAAGGTGACTTATTCTCTTTGAGAGCCTTTGTCTCCTCGTCTGTAAAATGGGTACACACGTCACTGTGCCGTAGGCAGCTAGAGAGGCATGAGCAGAGTAGGAACGAGGGACCAGGTGCAGAGGGTGACCAGGTGGAGAGCCGGAGTGCCTAGCAATGGGTAAAACCACAAGCCCGAGCACAGCCACTCCCTTAAGCATGAGCCCTGCAGACGATGTCTGGGCCTCAGCTGTGTCTCAGCTCCTGGCCCGGCACAGCAGTAACAGCAGACAGAGGGATGCGCGGCTGACCTCGAGACCAGCTGCCTTGACTAATGACCCCCAGGCTCTGACCAATCCGTGGAGACCACGAGGGGGCACACCTGGGAAGCTGGTGAGGGTTCTGTTGGGCCCTGCCCCGAGACCTCCAGATAAAAGGCCTCAGACGGAGGCTCTCTTCCCCTCCCCCCCACGGCCCTACTCCCCCTCCCCCCAGCTCCCAGGGCCCTTCTTTGGTCTGTGAAGTTCAAGGATGCTGACTCTGGATTGCTCCTGGCCCACCTGGATGTTCCCGGCGACAAGGTGGGTCTCTACCTTATTCCCCAGTTCAGGCGCTGAGGGAGGTGGCCTGCTTCCCTCTCCTCCCTCCCCTCCCTCTCTCCGGCAGGACAGGGGTGAGGAGGAGCAAAGAGAGGTCCTTTCCCTTGAACTTGAGGACAAGGGGAGCCTCAGCCTTTCAAACCTAAATTCCATAGAAACAAACAGCCCGTCACCAGTCACCAAATGGGTGGGATTGCCAATGTGTGCGGACTTGGGGTCGCTACCTGTGTTCCATGTAATTCTGTCCAAACTGTTTTTAAAAAATTAAACAAGTTAGGGTCTGAGGAACGGGACCAACCTGAGCTGCCTTTGTGTGAACCAGGTTCACAGCTACGGGTCCTCGGCCAGTGGAAGCGGCAGGGTATGCCTGGGACTTGGAGATGACTTTCCAAGGAGGACAGGCCGTGTTGACGGCGATTGAACCGCCACAGCAAGCTTGGCCTCCAGCGGCCGCTGGTTTGGGTCAGCCCGAGTCTCACACTGCCTCCGGCATCTACGGCGCTGGGTGCGCACGAAGCTTCCCACGGGACGGGGAGGGGAGGGGAACGGAGGGGAGGGGAGGGGAGGGGAGGGGAGGAAGTGTATGGATGGCTAGATAAAGCCCAGCAACTGTCACCAAATAGCAGCCCCAGACCCCTCACACAGGCAGAGCGAGCGAACGAGCGAGTGAGCGAGCAATCACAGATGCAGGTGTCCGTGGTCCGGCTCCCGGAGCAGCACCTGCATGTCCTTCAGGGCGACACGGTGACGGGCCTGGGTTCTATTTGCATAGAAGCGACGTGATTAAGCCTGAAATTGGCTGTGTGTAGCGCCCATGGCTTGTTTGGGATTCCAATGACGACAGCAGAATCTCCCGCCCGTCTGTGGTCTGTGCAGAGCATCGACTGCGTTTCACTGGGTGGTGGGCGGGGGGAGGGGAAGGGGGGCGCATGGAGCCCTGGAGCCCTGGAGCCCGCCCACCGTGCCTGCAGACCCGGACACCTCCCGCCCGCCAGCCTGCCCGCAAGACGCCTCGCTGGCCACCTGACCTTTGACAGCGGGGCCTGTCACTCTTCCACCCTCGCCTGGCTCTTGGCTGGCTCTGTGGCTCGGCACCATTCATTTTGGCTTCGTAACTCGGCTCCCAGTTTTCCAATAGGCACTTTAATTTATGGCATGGTTTGGACACGCTCACTGGCCATGACCTTGGCCCTCGCCCCAGAATATTATTTTCGGCATTTATCCTCTAGCTCTCTCATTGCACCCAGGGGCGGGAGGGCTCCACCCTGTCCCGTCGTGGCCCCACATCCCAGGCCAGAGGGACAGAGGCCAGGGCGGTCCTGCTCCTGTTCCCACAGGGTCCTATTCGCAGTCAGGTTGGGGCCCCCGAAGTGTGTGGAGGGGGGGGGGGGTGGAGAGGGGGTGCAGGCTCAGTCTGTCTGTTGTGCCCCTGCTTTTCCACTGAGACATGCCCAGCAGCCCTGAAGGTCACTGCACCCCTCCTGCGAGAAATCAGAGGCGTCAGGCTTTACCTTTGGAGACAACACACACACAGGGGGCCACCTGAGACGGTGCGCAGAGCCACGCCCGAGAGGTGCCCATGGCTACCCTCAGGCCCTGAGCACGTCCGTTTAAGAAACACTGAAATGAGGGCTACCCATCTGCCCAGGCTGTTTCAAAGGCTTACCGCAGCGATCGGAGGAGAGAGGGCATGTGGCACTTCATGCATGACCACACAGTGTCCTGAACGCAGGCACCGTGCGTGGCATCGTCACCCGACCAGGAAGCACTCCCAAGGGGAGAGGTCGGCAGGTGGGGTGTCTAGAGCGCTACGTGCAGCCCAGTCTCCAAGGACAGGGTGGACACCCCGCACCGGTGGCCGGTGACACGTGCACCCAGGTAGGCAGCACTCACCGAGCCAGTGCAGGATGGGGTCCAGGTGCTGCTGGAGTGACTGAAGTCTGGGGCGCCAGGCCCCCATCACACAGAACCAGGTCCCCTCACCGGCAGGAGCCATCCCAGAGGCAACGGTTCAAGCTTGGACCAGCTCCACAAAGAGACCCAGGAGGAAGGGGTGGCACACGTAAACCGACGCAGCATCTACGCGTCTGTGCCGGCGCCATTCTCCTGCTGTTTCTTCACGGGACCCTCTCAAACAGAGTCGACTACGTGTGCGTTATAAATGATGCGTCCTGCAATTTGCATTTTTCTAATTGAAAAAAAAATGTGCACAATGCCCCAAGCCCGTCGCATGCATGATTTAACAGGAGCTGAATGAAATGCTCACTACGGCGAGAAACCCTCTGAAATGAGGTGGTTTCCCAGCGAAACAGGTTAGCCGGCGGCTGGAATCCCCGGTTCCGCGCTCCCATACGATGACAGGCTGGAGCCCCCGAGGTGGCGGCCTCCATGCCGACAGAGGCTGCGCGTAACTGGGTCCACCTCTCGGGGTGGCCCCTTCAACTCGAGGCCCCTCCATACGGACGCCGTGGTTTGTCCTCACATCAACCGTGGAGCAGGCGGGGTGTGGTTTGTCCATGTGACGGCGGTCCCCGGGAGGGGCGGGAAGGCCGGGCCGCCCTCTCCGCTTCCACGTGAGCCTTTATTGCCCTCTCTGCCTCGGACCCTCCCATTTCCGGGGACACCCATCGCTCGTCTTGGGGAAAGCTGTTTCTCTCCCACACCCACCCTCTGGCGTGAGTGGGGGCTCCCTGGGACACGCCACCAGAGCCCCCGGCCCGGCCTGAGGCCGCTAGACTCTTTCCCGGGCCTTTGCCGCCGTGTCCGGCTCGGGGTGAGAGGTGGGCAACTTTAGTCAAGTTTTTCCTTCTTGTGGCAAAATCGTGAGACGTGTTCCCGGGGGCTGAGTGTCCAGCCACGGGCCGGAAGTCTGAGGGAATAATAGCAATCTGCAGTGCGAAGAGAGAAGGTCTCGTTAGCATTCCACGCTCTGGCTCCAGTATTTGAGGCTCAGCTGCTGTTTTGCCATGGTTACTGGAGACTTTCAAGAAACACTTTTTTTTTTTTTTTTTGCTTAAACTATTTCCAGTTGAGTTTATATTCCTTAAAAAAAAAAAAAAGGAGCCATAGCTAATCATCTTCCCTCAATGTCACCCTTCTATCCCCACGAATCCATCATGACCCTCTCTCACATGAGACGCACTGAGGCTCAGGAACGTCGAAGAGTTGCCCCAAATCCTACATTGACTTATGGGCGTAGTGATCTCACTCACCAGCCCATGCTCTTAGGACGCGATCTGCGTCTTTAATAACGTTTCGCATCCCCTACCTCCTCTGATGGCTGCGACAGGCCTTCAAAGCAGACCGGACAAGCATCGTGAGCCCTCACTTTAGATGACAAAACTGGGGTTCAGGTACGGCAGGTGACTTCCTTACTGTCGGACAAGCAGCGAGGGGAGGGGTGGGGTGGGCCTGGAGATCAGGTCAAGGAAAACTGAATTCAGCCAAATAACTGTTGTTTTAGGATTATTTTTAAACAGGATTTTCAGGTCTTGCTGCCCATGATGATCTGTGCTTTTATTTCCTGCCAGAACATTGGTTTTCTGCAGATGCAACTGTGATAAAATATTTCTCATCTTCCTGAGAGCTGATAAAATACCAATAAGCTCGTACGTTGTCTCTCTTGGCTTTGATACCCAATGAAACGGGAAAAGCGAGATGGGACATAAAAGAGAAGCCGATCACCAAGACAGATTTCCTCGGGGAAGCTCCCCAATTAGATCGCGTGATTCGTTCACAGCTCAGAAGCCTTTGGTGGAATCAGGTTTATGCAAACAAAGTCCTTTCACGCAGTTTCGGATGACCGATAGGTTTTATAGGTGAACTACGCTTAAAACGGAGGATTCCATAAGTCTCATGCCTCCTTTCCTCTCTTAGGTCACTGGTTTTTTGACAACCCAGACAACCCGGGAAGGAGCGGGCCCTACATTGCTCCCTGGAGCCATCGATGGCCGACGCTGAACTGGCGAGCCGACGGCTGCCACCAGCTGCAGTGCAGCCGCTCTTGAAAAAGGTCACACACATTCCTGGCGGGCAAGTGGCCAAGGCTGGTGGCTTCCACGTTTGATCGGCGCTGGCTTTCGCGTCTCTGTGTAACTCTGTACAGGGGTGAAATCGGTCAGAGGCTAGGCTGGATCCCTGGCTCTTACGTTCTATTTTTATTGTTGCTGTTTCTGGAAATTCACCATTCAAAACAGTCAAAGGTGAAGCCGCCGTCCTGGTGGGGGTCGGGGAAGGACGCCGAGGCCCGGGGCTCTTGGGCCACCACTGGCCGAGGCACACACTTGGCGTCTTTCCCATCCGCGCACGTATGACTGCGTTTCAGCGGCCCTTGCCCCTGTGCCGAGACAGTGATTACAGCCGGAGGATCAGAACTTAGAAAACACTGCCCCGTGGGAATTTCCCCTTGGATGATGGGAATGCAGGCTTAAGGTTCAGTGATGAAGGTAGCTCCCTAGCTAACGAATATGAAAGAAAAAAACCCATGCAATTGAGTCAGTCCACTCATCACCTATTAAAGAGAAAATGCTGGCTCCGTTTTTCCCGTGGAATTGACGGGCTGTTTGTCTGTGTAGACAAAGCAAGATGGTTACTTCATTGCGCGAATACTTCTTGGACCAGTTTCCCCGTTCGCACACTGGCTATTTTCAGACGAGTCGGGACATGCACAGCCCGTCAGGGACGCGCTGCATGTGGTGTGGAGCCAGAAAACTTTTCCGTTCAATTTGGATGCAGGCTCAGCTGTGAAAAGGGTGTTGTCGTGGGACGATGAAAGTGTGAGGCTGGATAAACATCCCGAGCCGTGCCCACACGGCCCGCGTTGCCAGGAGAACGGGCGGGCTGGCCCGTGTGTGAGAGTCGGCGCAGACAGTCGGGCCAGGCAGCATTCTTCAGCTTTGCTGTGAGCTGGGTGAAGGTTCAGGATCCAATATTTGAGCATGTTTGACAAACAAAAATCAGACCAGGCGCTAAACCCGCACGAAAAATGAGACAGAGCGCAAGACTGTGGTTCTGAATGTTTCGGTTCTGAGTTCACACTTCAGACAGATATTTTCATGTCTTCCTTGCTGTTTCAGTGCACATTCCGGTCAGCTCCGGTTTGAGAAAAGGGTCTGCCACGCGGTCTCTGCGCGCGGAGCTCAGGGCGCGTGAAGCTGCCCGGGGAAAAGCCGAGCTCGGAGAAGAGGGGGATCGCCAGGGTTTGGGGAGCGGAAATGCCAGCTGCTGCCTATATGTCGTGTGTATTTAGTGGCATTTTAAGAAGCAAATGAGAAATTGTAAACCACTTGCAGAAATGCCTATACTGAGTTAATTAAATTTTCCAAGTTTGTCTGCATTTCTCCAAACGTGACCACCTCACCGACGGTATGCGTGTTTGTCTTGCCGTCCGGAGAGGCCGCGCCTGAGTGTTCGCGGGCCGGTCTCCATGGCGCTGCGGCTGAGCGCCTCTCGGACCCGGAGTAGCTCGCCGTCCGGGAGGGCCTCTCCGTCAACAGCCACTAACGGGGTGCGCTGACCACAACCCAACGTGCTTCTTAACAAATTTGATTGCTGATTTCATATTGCATAATTAATTTTTAGCGTAGAACACATAGCTCAGCAGCAACAATGATGAAGTTAATATCTTCTCCTAAGTCTTCCATACTAGAAATAATAATATTGCTATGTCTTTGCCCACCTATTATTATGTATACAAAATAAATGTTCAGAATGGGAATTATAGCCCAAAGGCACACACATTTCTAAATCTTTTGTTACGGAGCATCACATTTGTAGTAGGATCACCGGAGAATGAGGATGCGTGTTTCCTTGATTTAAAAGTGGGTTACATCGTGAAGACGTATTTTTCAATTTTGTAGATAAAAAACAGTTTTTATATTTAGAAACAAAGATAGTCCTCAGCTTTCTCGGCCCTGCTGCAGGCCTCCTGGATGTCTAGCCTGCAGACAACTGCAAAAGCCTGTCTCCGTTCCCAGGGTGCCCTGTTCTAGCACATTCTAGTGCATTCTCCCATGTTCCTCTATTGATCCAAAGGCCTGAGCTTTTCCTCCTTTAGTGTATCCTGTGTTTTAAAATACATATTTCCCCCCTCTGCTGAAGTGAATCCACTATAATAGTTTCAGTCAGAACTTAATGAAACCGTCCTCCCCAAATAAATGCATGTTCTTTAAAGACTTATAACTAATAAGAAGAGTAAGAAGTGCAGTATACCAGTGAGGGACATCCTTCTCAGAGACCCTCCCTCCACTTGCTCCGTGCAGGTCCTGGCCGGCCGTGCGGTGTTGTAAACAGCCAGCTGTCCTGTTTCCTGTCCCCTGTCCAGGTGCAGGATGAGCAGGGGGGCTCCCGGACCCGAGGCCGACGTAGAGCCATGCCACGCCGCCCACAGGGCCTCCGGCAGCTCCAAGCACGGGGCATACACTGGGCTTGATCAATCGTCAACAATAGGGGTAATAGTTCCGCTTATGTGTACTCACTGATGCACAACTTGATGATAATAATTAGTGTGTATGTAATTTTTTTATCAAAGCCATGCAACATTCATTTAAAAACATTTACAGGGGGTAGGGGAGGCAGGCGGGAGGTCAACGGGGGGAAAAGAAGACATGTACTATTATTTGTAATACTTTAAACAACAATAAAAAAAAAACCATTTACTGACAACACACGTGATTTTCCAAGTTTTGTACAAAATGCCCTTCTGAAAAACCTTCCAAGCACCATATATATATATAAATTTTTTTTCCTTTTTTCTGGGAGAATTTGAGACAACTCTGAACCCTTCACTACATTTTTCTTTCAACACTTAGATGCAGTTTCTTTCCACTTCAATCTGGACAAGTGCCCATTCACTCAGGCAGGGAAGTAAAAACCGGCCACGGAATAGTGCTGAGCTCAGACAATGCTTTGTCAGCGTGGCAGACGAGAGACTTAAGCATTTCCGTGTGAACATGGTGTCTGCTTTTCACTGATGAAACTGATTTAGAGACACTCTGCTTGTAAGCTAAGCGTATGTAGCGCTTAGATTTTAACCACAGCTACGTAGCGCTTAGATTTTAACCACAGCTACGCGAACAGACTCTAGTCAGTTATTAGCGGGACTTCCAGTAACTGAGAATCAAGTGAACAGATTTTATTTTCACGTTACTCTAACGTGAAAAAACAAATAATGGTAACAACCAACAGCTCATTGCCAGTGTGTCACCAAACCCTGTCAGGAAGCCCTGGGTGTGTTTAAAGAGGTGTCGGGGGCTCCTTTTCGCTGTGGGTGACAAGCTCAGGGAGGCCTGCGTGGGGGGCGTTACAGACTCAGAGGCCAAGGGTGACCACACAGGACGGGCTGAACCAAAATGTGCCTCACGGAGAGGGGGTCCTGGCAGGTAGTCACGTCCGAGGCCTGCAGCCTCCTTGGCGAAGGTCAGCCTGGACCCTGAGTGAGCCTGCCGGTGGTCTTGGTGCATCTCAGAGAACATGTCCTCAGGTACAGCCTCCCACCGGGCACAGACCACAGAGCCCCTCGTCATCATCTTTTTAAAAATATACATATTTTTTATTGATTTCAGAGGGAGGAAGGGAGAGGGGGAGGGAGATAGAAACACCAAGGATGAGAGAGAATCATGGACCGGCTGCCTCCTGCATGCCCCACACTGGGGATGTGCCCGCAACCCGGGCCTGTGCCCTGACCGGGAATCGAACCCTGACTTCCTGGTTCAGAGGTCGATGCTCAACCCCTGAGCCACACCGGGTGGGCCCCCTAATTGTTATCTTGTGCCCCCAATGCCATCTGTATGTGCTGTGAATGTTAACTGTTGGCCATCCGGACGCCCCGCCCTTGTAAAAGAAGTGTGTGTCTCTCCCTTTTACCCTTGATCCAACCTCAGAGGTTTCCCCACTTGGCGGCCTCCGCCTCCCTAACCCTCCACCAGTGGGTTTCCTGTAACCCTCCTTCCTTCCGTCCCTCCTTTGAGGCTAACGTACACATAAGCTGTACAGCGGCCATTCTCAGGAGCATCTTCTCAAACCCTTGCGATTGTTGCTTCTTGGCAAACTGTTTTGGCTCAGGTGAACTCATAGAAATCCTCCACGGGTTTATAGGCTTCTTCCGTGGACGTGGCTCTTCCCACTGCAGCTGGAGCGGCTCGCCGGGCTGCGTGGGGTCTGCGTGGGGCCCCTCCTTCCTTTCTGTGCCCCGTGGACACAGGTGAGGCGAGCCAGCCTCCAGGTTCCTTGAATCCAGCAAGGAATCTGCCAAAATGACAAACACGGCCTTGACCTCTTTGTAAATTACGACCTGCAAATGAAGGGGGGATCTTTTCTCAAGCACCCTTCCCACCCTACCGTCCTGCCGCACAGACAGGAAGATCCTCGCAGAGCCCGCCTCCTTCCCGCACCGGCCCTGACCCACGGCCCCGCGTTCTGTGTTCACGGGAACCAGGAAGGGAGTCGAGGGACACGGTAGGGGTTGGGAAGGTGACTTTCGGCAGAGTGACATTCAGGCCATGACCATGTCTGCATTTTGATAGATCCTCCCTTCCCCCAACTGATGGACAGAGAATGACGTAAACGCCACCTGCAGCCCGAACATTCCTGAACGCCTAACCAGGCACCTTCTATGGACTGTACATTGAACCACCAATCAGCACCTGCCAAATACCCTAAGCCCCCGATTCCTAAGTCCCTAATTATGTGCCTTACATGAAACCACCAATCAGCGTGTGCCGAGGACCCTAAGCCCCATCCCTTCCCTTTCCTCCCCTCAAAAGGCGCCTTCACCCCGGCACGTGTGCTCTTGTCCACCTGGAAGGTAGCCCGGCGGGGTCTTCTCCTCTAAGAAAGCCTGTGTCCTGGTCTCCGGCCCTCTGTCTCATCTTTCACATTTCGCGGCTAGTGTGCGAATATGTTATCCTGTCTGTTAAAATATCCCAAAGACGGCCTATCGTGAACGATGATTTACAGCCCAAGCCATAACAAGGTATAAGTTCAGGCAACGCGTTTAGGGCAAATTCACTTCTCAGCCAGCCTACTGCACACAGGATCCACAAGGCACGGAAAAGACGGGGGGAGACAGGAGCCCAATCAAACCCCCCGACAGCCGCGTCGTGGATTCAGACCTGAAGCGTCTCTGTGGAAGGACCATGAGTGAGGCGCGCTATAGGAAGGACCCGGGTCTGTTCTTTGCGTCCTGAAGAGTGACTCATCGCCAGCGTGGAACCCTGTCCTGGGCTCCCTCACCCCGGGGAGAGCCGGGGGGGGCCCGTCCTCCGTGTCCAACCCCCATGTGTCAGTTCACATTTGTCCCGACTGGAACAACAGTTGCCTTTGCAACTCCAGAAAGCAAAGATGAAACTTTGTTCTTGCTTTTGTGTTGAGCTGTACAATTTCTTCTCTCCTGGCAACAGATTTTAAATCTCGCTTCCTCCCCCTCTCGCTTTTCTTCCTTCCCCTGGGAACTGCTTGGTGAGTGCCGACAAAGCTCTGAGTGTGGGTTCCCCCCACCCCCCCCCCCTTTGCTGGGTTTCTGTGTTGGGTGTGCAGGCACGCATTCATTAACGCAATCCCTCCACCTCCAACAAGGGTGCATCATGAACCCGGAGAAAAAAAAGCCTCATAAATATTTAGATGCTCCTTCTACCTTCCCAACTGGAGTGAAAAAGCAGTGCATTTAGGGAGGCGTTGCTCTGGGTTAATCTGCATGTGAATCAGGAAGGGGACAAAAGGTGATGGAAACTCGAATACAAACCCCGGGGTCTCCAGGGGGCCATTCATCTTGTTCTCCTCAATGCCAGGCAGGCTTGGCCGTTTTCTGCGCATGAGCAAACGGGGCGCTTTCCCAAAGCCCGCTGGCAAAGGATGCGTGTGCTTTGTTCTAGCTCGTACGTTTTTAAAGGAACAAAATTGCTGCGCACTTTGTATCTCACTGGCTTCTTCCCCCTCCGCAGTCGCGGCTGTCCGTAGGAGGGGGCGTCGGCATTCAGTGACGGGTACCGCTATCCAGGACAGGACGAAGTACCGAGGTCTCCGTGCTGTGCTAGGACGGGCACCGACTTACCGTTTTGGCCGGTTTTAAGGGTACAGTTCCGGGGCGTTCACGTCATTCACCAGCTTGTGTAACCCTCGCCACATCCCATCTCTAGAACTTTCTCGTCGTCCCAAACAGAAGTCTTGCAGGGGGAAAACAGTCGCCCCCGCCTCTTCCCTCCCCCAGCACCCGCTGGACTTCGTAAGATTCCGTTCCTACAGACTCTCCATGGAGTCCGACCTCCCCACACTGGATTTTGGAGGGGTTAGGGGGTGCAGAGCAAGACCCAGCAACCAGGGGCAAAGACAGAAATGAGAGAACGCTAGAAGGCTGTGTCCCTCCCCCCTCTCCCCCCGAGCGTGGCTGCACTGGGGTCCTGAGCTCAGAGCCGGGAAATAATATGACAAGGAGACCCGCATGCCAAGCGGCCAGCCTGGCTTTCACCGGGCGAAAGAAAATGACAGTAAGGCGTTCAGAGCATTTAAAAAATTGTCCGTTTTCATGAGAATTTTAAAATAAAGTTCAAAGATGCAGCCTTGTAATGCTGGCTTTAGTTGAGACAGAACAAGTGGATTTATGGAACATTCCCACCAAGGACTGGGGGGTATCGCCTCCTTGGCCAGAAGGCTGAAGGGACCGGGGTTGCGGGCGGGGGGAACCGTACACCTGTGAACAGCCGTTTACAGTGTTACCTGCCAAGTGCAAACCTCTGGGGTTGCAACCCTGTTGCTCTAAATGAAAAACATACCAAAGAGTTATCATGGATGAGGTCCCATTACGCAGCAACAGGAGATGGAGCAAAGGTGCAACCCCAACCCCCAAGTTCCTCATGCCCTTCCGAAGTCTGCAAGGAGGAACGCGCAGCGCGTGGGGCGGGGGGACGGCCCCCTCGGCCCCGAGTTCTGGCCGGCCGCAGGCTTTAAGCAACGCGCAGCAGGCTGCCGGGAGAAAATGCATCTGCAATACATGTGCATGGGGAATTCGTGTGCGCCTGGAAGATTCCAAAGACGGTGAGGCAACGTCGGGAGACGGGCGTGTGACATTTTGGGCAAAGGAGGAAAAAGGGGGGACAGGGCCTTCGATTTCGGAAGTGAGAAGGGGCGGTGGATGGGCGGTTGTGGAGGAGGGGAGCGCACCTGGCAGCCACCCTGGCTGGGCAGTCCGGGGCAGCCGGCATGCACGTGGGGGCCCCTGGCTGACTGGGGGGGTTGGCGGGTGCGTGAGGTGCCTGTGCCGAGGCCCCCGCAGCAGGTCTTTCCACGGAAACGCTAAGGAGCGGGAGTAAAACGTCTCCCGGAGTTTGTGGGGCTTTTCCTGGGTCCCAGTTTGAAATAACCCGCAGGCCAGGCTGGCGCCTTCCGGGGACGCTCTCCGCGGCCCTCCACACGTGCAGTGAAAACCAGGCGGGCCGTCCTCCGGAGGGTGTTCCCGTGGATCTTTCTCGAGGCGCCGACCCCCAGGCCCCTCCCTGCGAGAGGGTGTTATCAGCTGAGACCACATGTGGTGACTCAGGCCCTCCTCCCTCCGTGGAAGTCATGCCTGTTACTGTGCCTGGCTGCTTAAGAAATGTGAAGCCCCAGCGGAGGCAGCATGGGCCCTTGGACTGAAGGGTCCCCGGTTCGATTCCCGTCAAGGGCATGGACCTCGGTTGCAGCTCCCTCCCAGGCTCTGGTTGGGGCGCGTGAGCGAGGCCACCAATCACTGTGTCTCGCTCACATCGATGTTTCTCTCTCTCTCTCTCTCTCTCTCTCTCTCTGTCTCTCCCCCTCCCTTCCACTCTCTCTAAAAATCAATGGGAAAATGTCCTCGGGTGAGGCTTAACGAAACAAAACAGAAAGACATGTGAATAGTTGAAAGCATGTGAAGATGGGATTATGACCTCTGGGGCAGGTGCTGGCCCAGGAGGGAGTGTGAGGAGCCAGAGGCCCCGGGGAACTAGGGGAAGGGGTGACGCTGGGTTTGCAGTTCCAAAGAAAGGGAAAACGGCTCTACGCAGCTTCGCCGAAAAGGAGGCTCGCTGGCCAAGGAGGTTTCGAAAGAGGAATCAGACATTAGCAAAGGCCGGCCTTCACACGACGTCCGACGTCCGAGAGGTCCTTCCACCGTGAAGCTGCTCTCCTGGTGCTGGCTTCTCCCCCCGGTCATTATCACCCTGCCCGGGTGTCCTTACAACAACTCTGTCCTCCCAAACCAGCCAGCTCATACAGAGAGACAGAGAGCCCGGCCGGCGTGGCTCAGGGGTTGAGCGTCGACCTATGAACCAGAAGGTCACAGTTTGATTCCCAGTCAGGGCCCAGGCCCGGGTTGTGGGCTCCATCCCCAGTGTGGGGTATGCAGAGGGCAGCCCATCAATGATGTGTTTCTCTCTCTCTCTCTCTCTCTCTCTCTCTCTCTCTCTCTCTCTCTCTCTCCTTTCCCTTCCTCTCTGAAATCAATAAAAATATATTTGAGAGAGAGTGAGAGAGAGAGAGAAGGGGGGGAGGCACTGCCTTGCTGCAGTGTCAGTGGGAGTGGAAGCAGGGTTGTCAGGAGTTGGACTCCCTGCCTGCAGGCGCCCAGGAGCACTAGATTTCACACCGAACAGGACAGGGTGTAAGCAGAGGAGGAGGAGAAAGGGGGATGCACCGGGTGGACCCCTGTAGCTCCGACAGTTCACTACGGAATTGATCCTTCACTGAGCTCGTCGTGCCTGTGAGCGGCACGGGCGAGGGGTGGCAGTCAGCTAGCCAAGCGCAGACGGGCTCAAATGCAATGGGAGCTGCTGCTTCGTCAGTAGAAGAGGTCTGCAGAGTGACCTCCTCCCGGGCAGGCCTGGACGGACCCGCCTCCTGCACAAGTCCCGTTCCCTTGGCCTGTGGGGCAGGATGGCGGAGCACCGGAGGCTCTCCTGGGCCGGGCCTGGAGGGGGCGCGTCACTTCGCTCATATTCTGAGGACGAGAATCCAGCCACGTGGCCACGCCTGGTTTCCAGAGAGGGGCCACATGAAGGGTAGCTGATGGCCGCGAAGAAGAGGAAGTGCCTTCTGGGGAGCCGCTCGCAGGCTCTGCTCCTCCGCCAGCCGCCTTCTGCAGATGGGGGGGACCCAGGCTCCTTGGCAGCATAACGCCAACAGTGACGGCGTTCCAGGTCCCCGGGCCTGTCGGAAGGCGTTGCGCGTCAGCTCACAGGCTCCTCTCACCAACCCGGGCGGGGGGTGGGGGGGCGCAGGGAGAGGTCACTTCACTTGCCTGAAGCTGCAGACCCAGCCATCGCTGGAGCCAGACTTTGGTACAAGGCTCGGGGGTTGCAGGGCTGTGGGGGGGCACCCTGAGATGATGTTTGTCAGGCCTGGGCGGTGCGGCCTTTGGCGGGGGGGCGGGGGGGTCATTCCCCTATTCCTCAGGGAAGCCTGCGTCCCAGGGAAGCCTCCTCCAGGGCCTAGCTCGAGGCTGAGGGGTTCGGCTGGGGGGGGGGGGGCGGCGGAGGGGGGGAGGTGGGGGAGGGTGGTCCACAGAGGCAGCCTCCGGGATGCTCCTTCCTCCTGGCCGCAGGGCCGCAGGGGAGCCGGGAGCCACTCGCTGCCGGAGGGCGGTTGCTGAGTGGCCACTGCACCGGAGCAGGTGCTCGGCGAGTAGGAGCAGGTCTCCCTGAGACACCCTGACCAGCGCGGCCTCGGGCGGCCCCGCGCCTCCCGCCCGGCATTCCGAAGGGACAGAACGCGCTGTGCCGTCAAGGACCTTCGGCTGCTCTGTCGTTCGGGGTTGAGCTGCCTTCTTTGCCAGAGCCAGTGACTCACTTTGCATTCCTGCTGCCCCACAAGGCGCCCCGCACGGAGCAGGCACCTCCCAGCGGCACAGGGAGGCCAGCAACCGCCGCCAGTGCTCGCCGAGCAGGCGCTGAATCCCAGGCGCAGTAAGGGCCTGCTCCTCGCTGCCCAGTGAGCGCTATGCAGTGGGGGTAAGCAGTAGCCCCATTTTGCCGCTGGGAACACTGAGGGTTGCTGGGATCCAGCTGTCTGCCCAACCTCACGGCAGAGCCAGAGCTTCTCATGGATGGCTCACCGGGCGGGGCCGGCTGCTCGGCCACAAAGAGGCCCAGCCACGCTATGCCAGAGGCATGGACACGTCCAGGGTTTACAGAGCAGCACCTGCACGCGAGGGACGGATGGCCTGGTGGGCACGGGTCTGGCGTGAGAGGAGGGGCGATAAGGGTCCATCCCCGAGTCCTCAACCGGGCGCTGCTCCCTTAGGGGCCATGGTGGCGAACGGAAGGTCAGAGCGAGAAGCCTGAGCCCCAGGGAGAAGCTGTGGAGGGGGAGGGGAGGGGCTCCTTTGTCAAAGGGCAGAGATTGGGCCTGGACACCCCTCCAGGAGTGAGGGCAGCACACCCCAGGGACAGGGGAGGTGCCCCGGGACCTCCAATTACAGAAAATGTCGGTCAGACCGGTGGGAAGTCTCTGAATGGTTGGCTGTCTCCACTGACATGTCAACGAGGGCCGCCCCCCCCGCCCCCCCCCGTCCCCCCCCCAACTACCGGCTGGGTTTCTCTGCGGCTCCTCAGCAGCCCGGTAATTTGCCATTTCAAAGACTGACCTTGCTGACACTACTCTGACTGTGAGTGTGGGAGGGAGGAGAGGGGGTGGGGAGAGGCTGAGGAAGCTGTGTCCGGCCCTCAGTGGGCCCTGGGCAGAGGACGTGGGGCGAGGGAAACCAGGGCATCGGTGGAAGGGAGACGTGGGCCCTGAGGCCGAGCTTGGCGCGGGCCCGGGGTGCAGGGGGTGGAGGCCTTGACACGGTTCTTGGGATAATTCTAGGACTTGACTCTCAGACCCCAGAAGGATCTGTTGTGGGGCAGAGCTTCATGCCAGCCTTCGGGCGAAGCCAGGGCACGCGCTCACCTCTTCATTACAAGTGCAGCTGGAATTAAATTAGGAGGGAAGACTACAGGCTTTGCAAATCTCCTTTGCAAGAATCTGGGGATCAGAGACGCTTGACGGCTGAAATCACTGGAGGCTTCTCATGGCGCTCGGTGCGCGCCAGCTCCTGAGCTACGCGGGGAACTGCTGGGCCGTGGAAGCTTCTGGCTGCTGCGCAGACCAGGCCCAGATGGAACACACTGTGAGGCTTAATTAGCAGGAAGGTTTCCTCCCCGGATCTGAGGCCTCCGTTTGACTCTGAAGGAGGGAAAATAAGGAGTGGATGACAGCATTTTTCTAGTTTGTGAAGCTGACCACTAATTTAGTCCGATTCTAATAAAAAAATAAATAAATGAATGGCAGGTCCTAGGACTCTTCTTTTTTTTCTTCTCTGACAGGCTTTCTAATATTTTCCTACAGTTCACATTTCACAGAGAGCAGCTCTTGGCTTCAACAATGCAGATCTTATCTTGCAAACAATTTCAAACAGGGCGCAGAACCCTCCGGCCTCCTCCAGGCACCTGGAGCCAGCCTGAACTTCAGGACGCGGAGGAGGACTGAGCCGCGCGCGCAGGGAGGGGTTGGGAGGCAGGGGCGCGAAACACCAAGCTGGCGGCAAGGAGTGAGGGTTTTGTGTTTGGGGACCGGAAAAAGGCCTTCCTAGGAGCATGGCCCCTGGGGATGTGTGCCTGCTGTTCTTTCCTTCCCCGGGCATTCCCCTAGACTTCCTGTGCAGAGGGCCGCGGGGAAGGAATGCTGCCCAAAGTTGAGTCAGGATACAGTGTGGGGGAAGGATCAGTCCTTGGTAAATCTCTGGCCGAGTCGTTTTCATAAAGCTTTATTAAAACGCCAGCAAGGTCCGCCCCAGGACGGGCGGCGAGGGCCATCAGGACCCAGGTTGTGGATGAGCCGGTCACGGAGCCGGCATGCATGCGTGACGTGATGAAGAAAAAATGCTGTCACATCCCACCAGCAAGCGTCCAGATCGCAGTGGCTCAGGGCGCCTCTGAGACTGTGTGCAGAGGCTGCGGGGCTGCTGGGCCATGACCCTGGACCAAGATGACCGAGGAAATGGGAAACGGCAGAGGCAGAGGAGAGCTGTTGAACTTGAGACCGGCTGGGGGAGGGGACCCCCAGAGGGAGGGCGGAGCCCTGAGCTCACACTCAGGTCGCTCACGTGACCACTCGGTGACAGGACCCAGACGTTGCCTTGGGGAAAACCTGGCATAAAAACAGGTGCTGTGTTTTGCTGTGACCTCTGACGTGACCATCATCGTGCGTCATTGTTGTGGGTGTGTTATGATAATCCACTTTTTCATAAAAATAGATATCACGAAGAAAATTCTTCCCAAGCCCTTCCAAAGTCAGGGACTCAGACTGAACCACCCCCAGGCATCCAGTGGCAACGAGGCCCTGTTTGCATGGGAAAACACGGTGCTAGTAGAAATTCTGTCCCACATTCGTGTTGTGACCGGGTGTGTGGTTCACCGTGAAGCCACGCACAATGATAAACTGTTGATTACAAAGATCCTCTTTCCTTTCGCTGCCTCGGTGTCGCTGAGGGTTCCAGACGCGCTTTGAAATGGGGCTGGGAAACGACCTTGAGCCCGCGAGCCACCGAGAGACAGTGTGGGCTCCTGGGTAGGTTTTCGGAGGCTGTGCGTGGCCTGGCGGCAGGGCGGTGGCGACCAGGGCGGGTGGCGGACATCGGGGAGGCAGAGGGCTCGCCTCGCTGGAGGTCTAGGCCTCTGGGGGCTCAGCCTGCTGCAGGGAACCCGGAGCTGTCTCTGTCTTCCATTTGCTTCGTGTGTGACCCGGGAACCGAACTGCAGAGTGGGTCCCCTCCTAGGCCACTTTCTGACTTTCCGTGCCTCACAGCAGACCTGTTTCCCCCCAAGGTCACTGATTTAAAAGGGGAAGGGGGTTCCGCCCGCGGCCGCCGTCTGAAGAAAGCTCGGCTTTGCGAAGGGCAGGTCCCTCACCTGTGCCGCTGGCTGTAGCTGCCCGTGCCAGGTGCTGCGGGAAGCCCAGGCCCTGGCATGATGCTGGGACACCCATCACACGGACAGGCCCCGACTGTCAGAGTTGGAACACAAGAGTGGGCTCCATGCAGGTGTCCCGGCGCGCCTGCAAGGCCTGGGGGCGGGTGCCTGGCCACCCCAGTCCTGGTCCTCCCAGAAGATGCGCTCCTCCCGGGACCCCTCACTAGTGGCCAGCTCGGGTGTTTACGGGGCAGGGATGAGGAGGGCAGTCTCTCCTTCTCACACCTGCCCACAGCTCAGAGCTGTCCTACTGTGCGCAGCTGACTGCGGGCTCTAGAGGGGAGACGCTGTGGGGGGCCAGGCCAGCTCAGGTAAACCGGGGCCCTGCCCACAGCGCGGCCAGCCTGGCCAGCTCCTCATCACCAGGCTGTCTGTCCTTCACTTCCCCCCGTCAGCAGTCCTGGGAACAGGAAATGGCTTGTGCAACAGGAAGTGCGGGAAACTGATGACTGCCTGCTTTTGAGCCCAAGCAGAGATAGGCACACATCCCCAAGCACATGGGCCCTGGGGTGGGAGACCTGTTCCAGGCCTCGCTCTCTCGTTCTGAAAACAGTGCCGGGCGCTGGCAGCGGGCTGTGCGCCCGGGGTGTCGCTGGGCACCTCCCGCCCACTCACGCCCGGGGTCCTGAGGTTGCATGATTGCCTTTCACAGGTGAGAAGAGAGAGGCACGGGCGGTTTCATGGCGGGACCGAGATCAAACCCAGGACTTCTGGGCCGCCACCCGAGCCCCGTGCTCAGAGGCCTCCCCCCGGACCAGCAAGCTCTTCAGGGTGAACGTTTTAGGGTGTTGTTGCACCCCGTGGGGTTTAAGGACAATCTGTCCACATCATCGGTAAGCACAGCATTCCGCGGCCCGAGGTGTCACCCCTTCATCTTCTCCTGGGGCAGAAGGGAGCACTTAGACCAGGGGTCCGAGCCTCCCCCCCCCCCCCCCCCCCCCAGGCTCGGGGCTCAGCAGCCCTGACCTCGGACAGCGGGCCGCTGCTGTCCCCACTGAGTAGACGCTCCTGCGCAGTGACAGGGCCTGGTGGCGGCGGGAGGCGGTGGGTACTGGAGGCCGCTGGGTGATGGCTGTCCTGTCCGCCGATGGGACAGTTCAGGGGCCTGTCTTTGAACTCTGTGACCGCAGATCTGTTTTCCTTCATTTCACAACTTAACACTGGAGTGTGTCTGCTTCCCGCCCCTCGGTCTTGCTGCTCCTGTGAAGTCACCTGGACAGAGACAGGGTCCCGGCACCAGCAGGGCCGCCTCACCGTCTGTCACAGCTCGGGGTGCGGTGCCCCCGCCTCCCAACCCCAGGCTCACACTCTCAATAGAATTGCTAAACAAACAGCGTTGCTCCCACCCATCCCAGACGTGCTAACGGAAGTGTCACTCATTTCGCTGTACATTTTATGTCCATCTAAAACACCGATGCTTACCCACCAGTGAACACTGAGGAAAACAGTGTCATTAAGGCCAGCGTGTCACGTTGGTGGCCCCGGAAGATCTGTGAAATGTGACGGCAACATCCTCGCAGATGGGCTGGGAGGATTGGGGAACAGGAGGTGCTGGCTCAGCAGTGTTGCTTGTGGCGTTCAGCAAAGGAGAGTGAATGGTGTGGCGGCGGGGGAGGGCGCGGGCGTGGACTGATTTGGTGTGAGATAGATATAAAGCGTTTCCTTAAGGGGGAGGAGGAAACACCTAGGAAAACGTCATTAAAATACAAAGTAGTGAAACTGGAGAGTTGGTATTTTGCTGTAACTGGGTAAGCATGACTGAGAGAAATCTTTCTGAGTTGGGTTACATGCCCAAAGAGCCTGTGCCTATTTTGGACAAAACAACAATAATAATAACAGCCATGTTAGTTGCGATTAGAAAAAACCAGTAAGTTCCGGTTTCATAGACACGAAGACCTGACATAAACAGCTTCCTAAACGTGTGCATGAGCTGCGGGCACAAGGTAACAGTCGGGTGGCTTTCAGCTGGCGTGGTGGGGACACGCCACCCACAGGGGCTGCGGCCCGGTGGGAGCAGGCACGGCACGCCACGCGGGTGCTGGGCCAGGCGATGCTGGAGGCTCGAGGGCAGGGCGGGGCACGTGGCAAAGAGTGGTCACGGTGCCGGGTGGTGTGGAAATGCTTCCAAATCCAAAAGCTGAGGAGGCCGTGCTGGCCGAGTCCCAGGGCGGTGAGGAGCCCCTTCCGCTCCTCAGTCCAGGGAGGGGGTGCAGTCAGCGATGGCGAGGCAGCCACTGCTGTGGCAGCCCCTCCCCGTGGACACCCGAGTGCGGCTTTCCGACAGTTCCGACTCGGGACCATGGGTGCTCTGGGCCTGTTGCCCCACATGGCGTGTTTCCTGGGGGGGAGGGAGACAGACCTGGCATTCCAAGCACTTCTCAGGAATCACTGAATCACACTGCCAGCCGGTTCCCAGGGACACCCGAGGCCGGCCCGGCCCTCCTCCCCGGCCCTCCTCCTGCTCTGTCCCTGAAGGGAGGCCAGGGTTCCAGAGCCCGTTTACTCAGCTCAGGGGCCGGGGCTGGGAGCCGCTTGCACAGCTGCGTGCCCATCCTGCGGCCCGAGTATGTCTACGGGCTTCTCTCTTTGTTTCTGTCGCTCGTTCAAACAAGGGATTATTGAAAGTCGTTATGGGTAAGGCCACTTGTAAATACAGCGTTTTTACAGTGAGAGCGGAAGGGAGGAGCCTGGAGGCGACCCTCCAGGAATGTCTGCTCTCCTGGTGGGGAGTCTCTAGCAGCAGCCTTTCAGCGCTCCACTTTTTATTAAGTTGTAATACGGTGTGTGTTTTTAAGGATTTGATCTAATCCTTTCGAAATGATAAAAATGTAACAGCTTTCAGTCAAGTTTATTTTTCAAGCGCAACAAAAATGCACTAATAAGTGTTTTATTTTAATAAGGAGGACGGCGTTGAACACCTTCAATTCTCTAATACGTTTCTTATTGCCATGACATCACCACGTGCACACAGGGCTATCCCAGACACAGAAATTAAATCACAGCCCAGTCTGCTCGCCGATGTGCGAACAGCTTTCTCAGAATCACAGAACTGGAAGAGACTCCCAGGAGCACTTTGAATCTCAGAGACCGAGTTACTTCCTCAGTGCTGCCAGCTCACGAGGACAGGGCTGGCCCAGCGGACTGGCGGGGCCTTTTTCTAGCCGCCCCGTCATCTTTCCCCGAGACAACACCAGCCTGTTTCCATCAGCCCAGAGCTGCCTGCTGGAAAAGATCCGACCCGCCGTGGGCTAGAGCGCTGAAGGAGGAAGGACTCGACGGTAACGGCTCTTGGGGGGCACGAAGGTCACTTCCAGGAGGGCCAGCATCACGCCATCCACCGCTCAGGACTCGGACGGCCTGGTGTCCGGCCTGTCCCCAGCGTTTACTAGCTGTGTCACGAGTCACGTCACTTAGTTAGCTCCCTGAGCCTGGGCTGCTTCCCCAGAAATGGGGGTAATCATTAACTCAGAGCCGCCGTGCGCGCAGTGGGGTAATTAATAACTGAGGTGCCTGGCCGTTTGCAGGGACTCTAAAATGTCAGTTCTTTTTGGTCTCTCTGGCCCCGCTCGGAAGTCTGTTTAGAAGGCGAGAATATACAGAAATTACTGGGAAAATGCAACATTCAGGTATACGTTACATGTTAGTAAGGAATAAAGGCATTTGATTAAACGTCTAGGACACGAGTAGACAATTCCTTTGCTCCTAAAATGTGTCCTCAACTTACTTGTTTAAAACGAACACACAGACTATGAATCAAATGGTTTCTCTTTAAGAGGTGAAAAAAAAAAATTGAAGCACAGATTCGCCCCGAAGGAGCCGGGTCCTGAAGGAAAGAAACAAGTCGGCCCCATCCAGGGAGCACGCTGGACCCGGGTTTGCAATCACAGAACTGCATCGCCTGAAAGTGGACCAAAGCAAAACGCAATCTCAATCCGCTCAGATTCCCGTAGCGACAGACCATTACTCCCTCGTACCGGTTCTGTTTAAAAAAGGACGAAGGCTGGATTACCTGGCGCGGCGGCCTGCCTCTGGGCCGAGCAGCTTTTGCCTCTAACGTTTCATTGAGGGTCAAATGCGTGGAAACCTGACCCGCTCAGTGAACATGGAACTGCGCTGCCGTGGTGTAAGCTCCATGTCAGGGTCACATCGGCAACCACGCCAGTGGCTGACGACGGCAGCACCGTTGGCATCCGGATGGTGGAGGGGCCGTGCCTAGCGTCTGACTGGGGTTGTGTTTGCACTATCCGGTACCAGTGTGCTCATTCACAGAACCCATCTGCACTATCCGGTACCAGCGTGCTCACTCACAGAACCCATCTGCACTATCCGGTACCAGCGTGCTCACTCACAGAACCCATCTGCGCTATCCGGTACCAGCGTGCTCACTCACAGAACCCATCTGCGCTATCCGGTACCAGCGTGCTCACTCACAGAACCCATCTGCGCTATCCGGTACCAGCGTGCTCACTCACAGAACCCATCTGCACTATCCGGTACCAGCGTGCTCACTCACAGAACCCATCTGCACTATCCGGTACCAGCGTGCTCACTCACAGAACCCATCTGCACTATCCGGTACCAGTGTGCTCACTCACAGAACCCATCTGCACTATCCGGTACCAGTGTGCTCACTCACAGAACCCATCTGACTGTTTTATTAATTTCCTTCTATCAGAAGAGATTCCCACGTCTTCTCTCGATAAACACTTTCACTTGCCATTTGAGGCTGAACAAAATCTGTCATCTACCACTCCCAGAGGAGACTCCTGTCCGAAGCCCCACACTTTCCCTTCCCGCATTTCTGCCACCCTCCCACGTTTCTGCCACCCTCCCTACGCTTCTGCCACCCTCCCTGGGAACTCGGGCCGTTTCTCAGGCCTGAGAGGGACCGGGTCCCCAGCAGTCCGGCCTTGGCTCCCCCGCCTGGAATGCGGTGTTCATGTCCGTTCCCACAGCATTTTGTCTTTGGCTTTTGTTGTGACTAGTGACCTTTTAAAAATATGGTTTTGTTACCGATAGTGTTACAGGTATCTCCCCCTTGCCCCTTCCCCTCCCTCCGGCCCCTAACCCGTTAACTTCTCATCTGTGTAGGACATTAATGCTCGGCTTAACCCCAGCGAGCCGTGGGGTTAATGACAGGTACTTACATATTTCTTGAAGATATTCACACTTAAAATGTGCCATTTCGGCCTTTTAAATGGACCTATGAGCCATATCATAATTTAAAAGAAGCCTCCAGAAATCTATTAAGACAATAAACAAAGATTTACTTTACAAAGAGACTGGGAATGCCTTATTCCCTTTTAGAAAAAGCTAAGGATTGTGACTTTTTTTGAAAGAACATTTGAGACAAAAAGCCCTCAAACATCGATTCTTAAGTCCAAGGAACAATGGAGTGCCTGTAAGAACTTCACGGTGACGGAGCAAGTGTTTGGGAGGACTGTAATGTTATGTTTTTAATGTCAAGCTTGGCAATAAGCAAACAGAATCAAATGGAAGGGACCTTGTGGTGAATTATGGCGTTAGGTATGGAACCACTTTTAGGGTCAACATAGTAGATGACGTCCTTTTCCACAAAAAACATCGTAATAAGGATCTTCAACCGGCAGTTCATCCCTAGACACGTTCTGTGTACATTGCAGCCTGTCAATGTCATAATAAGATGATACTTGTATAATAACGTCATCCATCTTTCCACATGAATTTTTAGAATTTTAAGCTTTTGGAAGGCAAGTGACGCATCCCAAAGTTTGTGAATCCTCACTGCACGGATACGCTGGGTACCGCGTGGTGTGCTGGGAACCTCCAATGCCTGGGGCAGGAGCGGGGCGGAAAAGGTGGGGGGCTCTGGTGGTGGCCTTGTCTCCAAGGCCAGGCGCCTGGCTCTCAGGCCCACAAGTGTGTGCAGTGCAGGCGGAAAGCAGCCGTGTGGGGAGGACTCTGCGTGGCCCCCGGTGCACCACCAGTACCTGACACCATCTTGGAACGTATTTTCAACGGTCCCTATGCACACCACATGCTGTCCTAGGCGCTGCGAGTCCCACATAGAACAAAATTAAGTCCTGGCTCTCAGGGAGCTTACTGTGTGTGCGTGTGTGTGTGTGTGGGGAGGGCGGTGGGCGTTGACAGACAAACTCACCCGTAGACAGAATGTGTCAGGCGGCAATAAATGTTATGAAAGTAATGAGGAGGAGGCTAAGCCCACACTGAGGAGGACGTGTGTGTTCACTCCTGCGTGGCTCATTCCGGTGGTAAAACTGGAGCGGGCTTGCAGGCCTGCGGGCAAGACTGCCAGGAGAGGAAGCTCGGAGCGCAGAGCCCGGCTGACTCAGGGGAGTGCTCACTTCCCCTCCTCCTTGAGGTTCAGACAGAAAGAGCTGCTTCTTTCGGCCGGGAAGCTTGGCATAGCTGGTGCCCTGGCAATCCCGCGTCCCACCACCCGGCCAGTTTAAGGATGGGGGAGGGGGCTCCAGCCACCTTGATAGGGGAAGAGGGGGACATCAGGTCAGCAAGGTGTCGGGGGTCAGAGCACCCTGGGCCTCCAGGCCTTGCTGAGGTCATTGGAGAGGACGAGCCAAAGAACTGTGAGCAGAGGGGTGAGGGGACCCACCTGAATTTGAAAAGGGAATACACAGGAACTCGTCAAATGCTGTACCCGTAGGAGTTCTAACACACGGGAAGGGAATACCGCCTACCGTGTTCTTTACCTCTGATCTGGTGTGCTCAGGAAAGAGCGGGTGAGCTAGATGCTGTCCGTTGCCATGGGACAAAAAACGGTCAAACATTGTCAGCGGTTCAGCGTGACTTATTGGATAGGGCGGGGAGAAGGGCAAAGAATGCGGGCTTTGAGTAAAATGCAAGTGGATTTGAATCCCAGATCCAGGACTCGGGAGCCGTGTAGTCTTGGGCCAGTTATTAACCCCCTTCTCCTGGGTTTCCTGTGGTGTCCAATGGGGATACAGCGTAACCGCAGCCACAAGGCTGACCTGAAGGTTAGATGAGGTACGCACGTAAAGCATTTAGCACAGGCCTGGGGGCTTAGCGTTAAGACGTGAACCCTGGAGAAGGCGGACTGAACCCTTTACACTAGCAGATCAAAGAAATCACTTACCACCTCAACCCTTAAAACTGCTTGTCATTTTGCTAGTTACTGAAGAAGCATGCCTACTTTAGAGACAACAGCTTCTAGATCCAATTATTCTTTCTTATATGGATACAATTCGTCCTTTAAATAGGTAATTAGTGCCGGAATGTTCTATGGCTCTTAGCGACGGACAGATGTTGGACAACTTAAAACAGTTGAGTTCAATGGTTTAGCTTTGTCTGCCAAGGCAATTCCACTTCCTCTATCAAACCCAGCTTAATTTAGAAAACCAACTCACTGTGTTTTCCAGAAGAACAGGCCAGAAGTTACTGGCCACTCCGAGTAGCTTAATGCAATTCAATCCTAAAAGTGTTCCTACGAACGTGTTTGCAGCCAGTTCACAGTTACAACGCAGTGGACACGATTAACAGACAGTCTCAGGGAGTTGTAACCCCCATTAGGCTCGGTGTGACAGTAAATAATTTTGTCTAAGTTATTAATTGCACACGTCATAAAGGGCTTGCAAAAAATGCGCGTTTAGTAGCTGATGACATTCCAGAGAGATCTAGGTCGCTGCAGCTCGGAAAAGTCTTCCCCAGACGAACCCAACTGTTGGAAATCCACCTCGCTGCCTGGGAAGCCCTCCTGCCCCCCACACGCCTAGGTCTGCCCGTTTGCAAACGGAAATGTTGACGTTCGCTTTTCAAACGGGCACAGGCGCTTTCTTGCTTTTCTTCACTGCGGCTGCACGTTATTATGGACACTGAAGCCGCCACGAAGCCGAGCCCTGCAAGCGCCATTCAGGGTCCTCAGGACTTCGTGCTCACGCGGACCGCGGCTGCGGCTCTCGGGATAACGGGCGGCGGCCACCACGCACACCCCGTGCGCGGGGGCGCGCCCGCCGCCCGGCCAGGTCGCTGCACGCGCAGCGGCGACGCCGTCGGGGCGACCAGGCGCGCCCACGCGGGACCCGCCGCTGCTCAGGCTCCTTCCCGCCGCGCCGCTCTGGGAACCGAAGGACGAGGGGTGGGGGAGGGGGCCGTCGTGCGCTCCCACCCACGACACGCGGCAGCCGGCGCCCCCAGCGAACCAGTCGAGCGGAGGCGACCAGGCCCGCAGAAACGTCCCAGCCGCGGCCTGGGAGCCAGGACCCCTCCGCCTCCCAGCCCCGCCCCTCGGGGTCCCTCAGGCTCCGCACTCCGCGCCGCGGGCCCCCCCAGAGGGGCCCGCACACGCTGCCCCTCCCCGGGCGCCCCCTCCGGCCGTGGCCCAGCCCCTCCGGCCCCACGCAGGCGCGCCAGGCCCCTCCCATCCCCCTACCGCGCGGGGCCCGGGCGGGGGCGGGGCGACCCTCGGAAGGGGCGTGGCCGCCGGCCCCGACGCGCGCACGCGCTCTCGCCCCATACGGCTACGTGTCGGGCCACGTGACGACCACCCCTCAAGTCCCCCGTGAAGCAACAGGACGTTAAAAAAAAATTAAAAAAATTTTTTTTTTTGTGAGGCGGCGGGGCGGGCGAGGAGAGGCTTTTGAACAACTAGAGTCACGGGAGGGAGGATGCGGCCGGGCGGCGGCGTTCGGGGGCGCGTCCTGCGGGGAGTCCCCGTCACCTAACGCCCGCGCCGCCCGCCGCGGCAGCCCCGCCACCCCCTCTCGCCCGCCCGCCCTCCGCGGCGACCCCGGCGCGGCCCCAGCGCCCACCCGCGGGAGGAGCCGGCCGGCGGCCCGAGCGGGCGGGGCGGGGAGGAGCGAGCCGCCGGCCCCGCTAACGGCCGCCCTGCGCGGCCCCGCCCGCCGCCCGCCCCCGGCCGCCCCTCCCCCCGCCGCCGCGGGCAGCGCCGCCTGAACTGAGGCGAACTCCGCCGCCAAGTGAGTGAGGAGGAGGCGGCGGCGAGGAGGAGGAAGAGGAGGAGCGCAGTCGGAGCGCGGCGGCAGCGGCACAGCGGCGCCCCGGCGAGACCCCGACCCGCGGCGCAGGCGGCGGCCGAGCGGGCGCGACCGGCCAGCGAGCGGCGGCGGCGGCCCGGCTCTTCCTCGTCCGGCAGCCGAGCGGCCCGCGGAGACCCGCCTCCCCGCCGCCTCGAGAGGGAGCCGCGCCGAGCGGGCGGGCGGACGGCCCGGAGCCGCGGCGGAAAGTGCCTGCGGGGCGGGGGCGCGCGGTCCGGCCGCCCGGCGCGGGATCAGCGGAGCGGGACGCCGAGTCCCGAGCGGCCGGCGGCCGGGGCTCCCCGCCCCTCCCTCCTCGCGGGCGGCGGCGGCGGCGGCGGCGGCGGCGGGCGGCGTGCGCGGCGGAGCCTGGAATATGGTCGGGGAAATGGAAACGAAGGAGAAGCCGAAGCCCACCCCGGATTACCTGATGCAGCTCATGAACGACAAGAAGCTCATGAGCAGCCTGCCCAACTTCTGCGGGATCTTCAACCACCTCGAGCGGCTGCTGGACGAAGGTGAGCCGCCGGACCCGCCGCGGCCGTGGGGCGGGCGGCGGGCGGGAGGTCGCGGCCGCGGGGACCCGGAGGCCCGGGCGGGGCGCGGGGAGGCGGTGCCGGGGCCGGGCTGGCGGGGCGCGGCGGGCGGGCGGGCGGGCGGGACTCGCGGCGGGACGCCCCCCGGACCCCCGGCCGGGACCCCGCGCCGCCCGGGTGGGCGCGCTGGCGAGCTCCGCGGGCCTCCCGGGGAGGAGCCCGGCCCGCGCCCCCGGGCGCCTGAAGGACACGGCGCGGGCCGCTCCCGGGGGCTCCCCGGGGACGCGGGGCTCCCGGCGCGGGGGCCGGCGGCGGCGCTTTGTTGGAGTTTGTGCCGCACGGACGCTGGAGGGAGCCGCGCGGGCGGAGGAAAGGGACGCGGGTTTGGCCGAGGCGGCGCGGCCGGGCCGCCGGGAGCACTTTTGGCCTTTTGTTTGGGGAGGCGGCGACCCCGCGGGAGCCTGCCTTCCCGGGGCAATGCCCGCGGGCGGCCGCGCGGGCCGAGTTTCGGGCAACTTCGCGGGGCCGCTCGGGACGCGCCCGGGGCTGCAGGACGAGACCCGGCGGCGAAGGGGGCGAGAAAGCCGGGGAGGGGGGGGGGCAACTCCGCCCGAGAGCGCGGTGGAGGCAGCCGCGGGCACGGCGGCGGCCCGGCCGGCTCGGGGGTCGGCCACAAGTCCCCGCCGGCAGCCGCGCCCGCGGATCCCCGGGCTCCGGGCGCTGTGCGTTTTGTGGGCTCGGGGGGAAGGGGCCCACCGAAGTCTGCGTGGGAAACCGAGCGTCCAGGAGTTTGGTTCTGCCCAGAAGCAGCCGGGAGGGACCGTGTAAGATAAAACTGGCAACTGTGTCTTGAGAGGAACAATGGCTTTTAGGTTTTTTCACCAGGATTTCGAGATGGCCCGCAGGGAGCGGGGGCAGAGCACCCGAAGCTTAGCGTCGGAGTGCCCCGCAAGAACAAAAGGCCGGGACCCTTTCGGCGATAAAACGGCTCCAGAAGAGCCGGCCGCTCCCGGGGTCGGGAAAGCCAGGCGCAGTTGGAAAGTACAAAACGGGTACCGGCGGGCCTCGGCTGTGCTGGCGTAGGCGGCGCGGGGCGCAGCGACCATATTGGAACGGGCTTCCCCGGCGGAACCGCAGCCCTTGCTTCCAAACTGCTCCCGAAAACACTCGGCTGTCCCTTTAAGGGGGTGCTGCTGTTCCTATTTGCGTTGGCATTCGAAAGATTGTGGAGGCAGAAAACTTTCTGGAATGTCAAAAAAAAAAAAGAAAAAAAAGCTGGGACTCTTCGGTCGGGCGTTCCCAAATGTGAGCGCTAAGGGGCGCCAGCTGTTTCTAAACCGGAGAAAGGTTGGGAGCCCTGGAACATGCTCCGCCTGACCATAGCAGTGTAGCGCGAACTTACGTCGCAGCGGGTAATTCCTCTGTCACTCCGTGTGTGTACATGTACTTACAAGCATGGGGAGCCTTTTCTTCAAAGTGGGAACCATCACATCACACGGACACGTACGCTGTTTTTCTACTTGGCATATTTTGGTGACGTTAGTTTTAGTAAAAATTTCTGTTAAGGCTTTTTTCTTTTTCAGAACAGTTGTTTAGAAGGAATCCTTTATGGACGTTAACATGAAAATAGGCCATGGTGATATTCAGGATCAAAGTTAAATTGCACTCTTTGAATTAAAATCTTGAATGCAATCAAATGGCATGAGGTTATTTTTAAAACACTAGGAAATATTTTCACCTTATGCGTATTACATTAAAAAGTAAGTATCGTGAGCTTCTCTGATTAGTTCTAAAATGCTTCCATGATAACTTAGGTTGATATGAAACTCCCGATAATTTGGGGTTGGTTCTCTGTTAGAAAGTTTCTGACCTTTGACTTCGATAATTTTAATCTCCTAAATCTAAAATTCCAATTATGTCATTATCTCTAACAAATGTTTGTTTATTTCTCTGTGGCTGGAAATAATCATTTGAGTTTTAAATGCTGGGCAAGTAGTTGAGGGTGGTGCATTCTCAGTAGTATTTTTTGTTTTGTTTGTTTTTAATGTGGTTCACTCCATCAGTCCCTCCTGCTCGGCCTTTTCAGTCCCCGGCAGAAAGATGGCTCCTGTACACTGGCTAGGATCTGTGAAGTGGACAGCATAACCTGAGAAGGAAGTTTTGGTTTTTATCAGTACACACATGCAGGAAAAGGGGCTATTCTTTAGTGTGGGATAAGCTGCTTCCTGGAATTGTGAGCCTTATTATAAACTTAACTTGACTGAAGAAAAATACTGGTTTCTGAAGTGCTTCACTTTTGTTTTCGTGCCGATTATTTAGTTCTGAAATTGGGCAAGTTGTGTTTTATTCCTTTGTGGCCTGTCATTGTCCAAAACAAATTAATCATGACGTCGGTTTGTGATTAGGGATTACATTTTCCTTCGGCCGTAGGATTGGCTGGAAAATTCTTTTTAAATTTAGATAAAACTCTGAATTTTACTTTAGTGATTATTTTAATCACAATACTATACTTAGTCTCAGTAGGTGTATTTTCTGATAATTAGACATTTTGAGTATTTTGTATTTTTGAAGTTATATTTTAAAACGTTTTCCAAAAGTAAGCTTTAAGGATTTTTGCTTGCCAGTTTGAGGATTTTTATTTGGCTAGTTACAGATTTGAGATTGAGGTGTTCTGGATTTTCGTAGTTGGTTCGTACCTGAATGCTTTAGACAAGTATTTTGATTCATGCCGACTTAGCCTTCAGCCTGCATTTTGACTGGGGACTGTCTTTGGGGGCGGTGTGGAGGGTTGTCAGACTTCCTCCCAAGTCGCTTTTTAAAGTTGTGAGTACATGCTAAGTGGGAACCGCCATATAAATGTCATGTAAATATAAAGGATGTAACTTTAGTTGATAATTCTAGTACTTAAGAATCTTTTATTGAAGATAGATGATTACAGATAAAACCCTAGGTCTTAAAATCTAAACTACTCCCTCTTTTCGGGAGTTTCAACTGAACTTTGGGACTATCCATGGGAAAGAGCAGTTATTAAGAGGTGATTTTTTTGTTTGTCTTTTGTTTTTTAAACCTTTGTCATGAAAATGAAACTTAAGCAGCATCAGTACTTGAATGAAAATTCGGTTTTTATAAACTGTTGCAATTTAGAATTGAGAAGAATTTTATTGAAAAATTAAATCAATTTGACTTAGAAATTCCAAATAGGGGAAAATGGAGAGGGATTTTGAGTTTTTATTTTTTAGGCAGAGGGAATGTTAAAGCTGTTGGTAATGAAAATTAACATGCATAATATGGTTTATGAGGAAGGCCAGCCTAAATCTTTTTATTGTGAATATCTGAAAAATTAGTGTCTGGCTTAGAAAAAGCGCAGTTGTGTTAGATTAGATTCTGCCATTACTGGTTTGAAAAATGCGTTTTTATTTTCTCATGCTCTTCTTTTTGCGGGGGGTGGTCATTATACATTCCCTTTTTACCTCAACTTACTCTGCTCTCCCTTAAAAATGGGGGCAAAATATTTTAAATTAAAACCTGCTTCGCTAGTTAACATTTTTTCCATGGTGTTTATTTTCCACTTATGCATTCATTGTGGAGTGTATCAGAATGTTAGTTTTCTAACATTTCACTTTTTAAGGTTTTTTTTTTGAAAAATCTTGCTTGTCTACAAAAATTTTAGTTTAAAATTTAACTGGCTAATTGTTAGTATCGCGAGGCCTCTTGCTATATACATTTACTACAGTTTTAGGGTTTTTCTTTCCAGACAGATTGTTGACAGTAATCAGTATCTGTGACAGATTTTTTCTTAAGTTAAAGCAATTAATGTATATTTTTTAATCAGTCTTTTTTAGGAGCAAAGATTTTGCTTTTGTACACAGTCCTTTGAATTGGTAGTAATAAGAAGGAAGCCAATATTTATAATCAGTCCTTTCCGTTACCCTTTTTTCTCCTCACCCAGGAGGTGCCACCAAATGTATAAAATAATAGTGGGAATAATAGTGGGAGTAATTTCTACCATGGACCATTTATTCAACATTCATTCTGTATTTTTGAAGCTTAACTCCCCCACAGGCAGAATATGTTTTCAAATACTGTGAGGCAGAAGGTGATTCCTTTTTAAAACTTCATCCAGTTTACATGTTTTGTAGCAAAAGCTATACTCCCAAGGATATCATGTGATGGAGTTCATAGAAATCGGTTTCTTTGCTAATTGCATTTGCAAGTATGTTTGGTATGAGCACTTTTCTAAAATGGCTTTGAGAGAAGCAGTGGAAACAAGTTGACTCTTTAAATACTTTGCACACGGATTTCTGTGACTAGCTCCTCACTAAGTCATTGTCCTGAGGCTGATTGAAGTGCATCCTTTTCCCAGAAGGACAGAGGGTTTTGATTGGCTGCTTAAGGGGAGATGGATTGCTGCAACCAAAGGCACCGGTATGGTGGCCCCACCCCGCGCTTTGACCTTGCCTGCCTTTATGGAGGCATGATACTCCTCTTTTGAGGCCAGTGCACTTACATCTGTAAGGTGTTTGTTTTGCTTTTTTGTTTCAGGGGATTATACCAGTTTGATCATAGGGACAGTTTTTAATAATCTGGAATGGAACTACATTTTAATTTACTTGAGAAGTTCCATGTAGTTAACACAATTTGTTTAATTTATGGTGTACTTACAAGTAAAACTTGCCTTTCTCTGTTGGAGATGGAAAATGCTGTGCCGTTGTTGGTTCTATTTGTTGATAACATAGAAACAGCCCAAACTGAGCAACTTTCTGTTGCGGGTCTGCCAACTACTGTGAAGACACCCAAGCTCTCTCACAGCCAACAGTAGGGTCAGTGCCTGTGCCTGTGCCTGTGCAAGAAGCCATGATTGGAAGTATGAATCACTTTTTTATTTACATGGTGACAGGACGGAATTATTCTTGGACCCCTCTGCTTTTTGGCATTGAGACAGTTCATTGTGAATTTTAAGTGCAGTAAGTTATTTTTCCCTTAATGAGAACTTTTAGGGAATGCTTATACCCCTTTTAAAAATTGACATTTCAGTTTTGGGGCCCAAAATAGCTACATTGTTTGATGTCCAAGTAAGATTTTTACAGCTTTATTTTCATTTGTCAGCAAAAATAGCATCAAAATTTTCAGGGTGAGTACAGCTTGTTTGTTTTATGAAATGTGACTGGGGCGGGGCTAAATATATTAATACTTTTCCTCTCACTTTCTAAGTTCTAGTTGAGCAAATCAAGCTAAGAGACATTACCAGGAGACAATCAGATTTTAAATACATATGTATGGGAAATTCACATAAGCATGAACATTCCAGAGACAGGGAGGCAACACTGGGAGACATATTTGGGCATTGGGAGACATTTTGGACAAAGGAGAACGGGGAAGACAGGATATTAGGTTTCAGAAGTGAGATGGGCCATTGATAGGTAGCTGAGGAAGAGCTGACACGGGGCCGGGAAATTCTTGCAGGCACCTCGGAAACCATGGCACACAGGGCCTGTCTAGCTAACAGGTTCCTGTCTGAAGCCCCTCCATTGACCGCGCTTGATTTAAATGCGGCTCAGGCTGCACCCTAAGATTCCCTCCCTGGAGCGGGTTTTATGTCTGAATCTCTTGGGCAGGAAAGAAGGGAGGGCAAAGGTTCTTTCTGAGTCTTGTTTCTTAATAACCAGCTTCAAATCAGTAGCCCCGAAGGCAGCTGCGGGGGGCAAAACGCTGGTTCCTTTCAGCTGCAGATACAACCCAAGTCCGCACTGGGTATCACTCTCCATGTGGTTAAGGTTGTAGATCGTGCTTAACACTGTGATCTTACCTTGTTTTGTCTGTCTACCCTGGTAAAATTAGTTTCTTGAGGGTGCTCACCTCAGCCTGTGACATGTACTCTCTCAGGTGTGTGTTGAATTAATAAATTAGGTTGACACTATATATTTTTTTATTTCTAGTTTCTCTAAAAATATGGGACTAAGCAAATTGTATAACAATTGGTGATGGTTTTGGCAATTAGAACAAACGGCTTTTTTTCTTAGAAATGACATATTTTACAAATCTTACAGTATTACTTGCAGTACTTGACCTCAAGGAACTAAAGTTTACTTTGCTACCATGGGTGTGAGTGAGAACTAGAAAGGTAAAGTCACTGAAGTAGTAGTTTTCAGCCAGTCCTTACACAAAGTATGTCATTCCATCAGTAGAGACAGGCGCTCTGTCCATTTCAGTTCTTGAAAGTTTTGTCATTTATGGAATTATATAGATAAGCGTTTTCCCTAGACCAGTGGTCGGCAAACTGCGGCTCGCGAGCCACATGCGGCTCTTTGGCCCCTTGAGTGTGGTTCTTCCACAAAATAACCACGTGCGGGCGCGCACGGACAGTGAGTGCGATGGAAACTTCGTGGCCCATGCGCAGAAGTCGGTTTTCGGCTCTCCAAAGAAATTTCAGTTGTTGTACTGTTGATACTTGGCTCTGTTGACTAATGAGTTTGCCGACCACTGCCCTAGACAGTTGCCTACAAATGTCAATGTTCAGCCGATATGTAGGTCTTGTACTCTGTGCAAAGCACAGTAAGTGGGACAGGTGCCCATCCGTCAGTGCTGCTTTGATGAATTCAGGATGAAAAAGGACTGTCTGAATGGTTTTAGAAGAAAGCTGAGTTTAAACTCTTGTGGCAGTTACAGTAATTAAACACAATAGCAATTTTTTAAAGCATAGGTGTTTCCAGCTAATTTGAAACGTGCTATTACTTAGAAAATAAATTGAAATTTTCAGTTAACTGAAACTTAACCCTTTTAAAAGGAGTATATTTTTTGATTTAGTCTTAACAGTGTTTTAAATAAATGTCATGAGTGTTTAACAATATTGTACTAGTTAAGTGATTTGTGCAGAATTCTTATAATTAACAACTTAATGTTTTCACCATTTCTTGAGTTACCTGAAGCAGAAAATCTAGTTTGAAAATCCATCCATCCTTTCAAGCCTAACAAAATAAAATTTTGTTTATGTTTGTAATGCTGCTTCGTATGTTGATTCTAAACTAGTTTTATTAAACTGAATTTTGTGACGTGAATCAGTTTGCTGTACCATTTCTATTACATAATTTACGATAAAAGCAGAATTAGTCAGTTTGGATGCTTTTCAAGGGTATCGAAGTGTCAGGAAAACAACAAAACGCAAAGGTGGGCCCATGTTATATGGCCATGGTAATAAAGAAGGAAGGGCATGTGTGCGCGTACATGTGTGTAATGGGGAACATGCATGGGTGTGCATTCACGCTGGCCTTGAAATCCTTGGGAGTGGGTGCTGAGGATGGCGAAGTTCCAAAACAAGACAGGCTTTGGGAGGTATGGATTATCTGCATGGCCCCAGGATTGAAATGCTTATGCACGGAGTGGCCAGATTATTGTGCGTTCGGAGATCATAACAGTCTGGCCACTCGGTGTATATCAACAGTGAAAAGGGGAAAGGGTCTTAAGTAAACAGCTTGCTTTTGCCTTAGTGCAGGACAAGTTGTTGTAAGGGCATGATCCCTAGTCAGTTATAAATTATTGGGGGAGCCCTTGACTTTTGAGCTAAATTAACAGATTAAAATATATTGGAAAATTGAATATAAAAATATGTAAGTTACATATATTTGCTACATTTAAGAGAAGTGGGAAAATGCATGGTAAAAGCAAACGCATTTTTTATTTGTAACCTTTTCATTACCTCTTAATGTCATAATATGTTATGGGTTATCAAAAGTATTCTATAAAGAGTATATGAAGAGATGTATATATGAAAAACTGAAAAGTAATAGGAAAGATAACTTTTTAAAGGAAAATGGAAGTCACGGAAGATCATGGAATTTCAGAACTGCAAGGAACCTGCGAGTCCTGGGATGCTATTCTCATTTCACAGGTGCAGGACCGAGGTCTGAGGAGGTTGTGACTTGTCCAAATCACAAGGCAAGCTAGTGTCCGAGCTGGAGCTGGATGCTCAGTGCTGCCTTCTGATCTGTTCTGTGAGTGTGCCTGCCGCACTAGATGAACCGAGAAGCAGCACAGAGGAGTTCCGTGTGCTAAACCCTGCGGAGGCCTCAGGTTGTGCACAGGAAGAAAGGCAGAGGGGGGTTTTCTTAATTCTAGGACCTGTGGGACTTGAGCAAATGCTGATCAGATTCTTGGATTAGAATGTAGTGTTTTTTAATGGTAAATTTTTATAGTTAAGAGGCTAAAAGTGAAAGTAAAGGCATTTTTAGAGATTTAAACTCATTCACTTAAAAGTTCTTAGTAACCAAAGGATAGAGTCTGAACTCTTTAAATAATATGGTACAAATAAATTTAGTATGGTTGCTGCTGTTATTACTACAGTAACTATTTAATTTAATTAACTATGCAAGGGGAAATTTAACATTCTGACGGGAAGAGTTAATATAGAGACTTAACATTGATTGCTAGGTGATTCAAGTCATAAGGTATTCTACTTACATCAGTTTAGATTAGTGTGGGGTGGTAATAGCCCAGTGATTTATCAGGCAGCAACTTGGAAGAGTGACCGCTAGGAGGTGGATGATGCTGAATTGAGTAGAAATGGGAGCTGCCCTAGGTAGCCACTGCATCCATTCCTGATGCCTGCATCTGAAGCATGGACTTTCTTTTAAGTATGTTCAAAACAAGTATAAAGTACAGTTCTTTGCATGCTGTATTACAGTCATTGTATCCCTCTGATAGAATCGATGCTATGTGTTGGCAGGTGAATAAAATTTTTAAGAAGAAATAAAAATGTCAAATCAAGGCCAAATACAGTTACTCTGTAATAAACTATACCTAATCCTCTACTATTGCTATTGCAACTTATATCATTATTGCAGTTATGCTCCCATTGTGATGACAGGTATTCAGGTGTCAATTCTGTAGATGTATGTATACATGTGTACACACGTGAGCCCGCATACGGATGAAAATGAATTTGTGTTTGTTTACATGTAGCAAAGTGGTAAGAGTTTTGTTGTTGTTTTTTTGACTAGCAGACCCGGGTTCTATCATGACTTTGCAGTTAGCTAATTAGTTGGTGACCTTGGACAAGATATCTAACCTCAGTTGCCCTGCTAACCTCAAATCAAAGTCCTCAGAGGCTATAGAGTATCATATGCATAAGAGTTTCTCACTATAAGGTAGCATGTTTTTGATAGGACTGATAATCAGATAAAGGAGTCTGTAGAGAAGAAGAAGAAGAAAAAAGAGGTTATTTTTCCATATGTGCAGGAGAATCACTCACTACAGTCATTCGGATAGTTCAGAAGTCTCTTTGAGCTGAAGTTTCTATTCCTAGTAAGGTTTTTTTGAGACGTGGAACCTGAGTTGGTATTAATACTTGATGGATTTAATGAGTGGATGGGAGGGTGGAAGGAAAGCACAGTAGTGCCATACAGTGGTAATGGGAAATTGAAAGACTTTCAGGAATGGCAAACGCATGTGTGGAGAAGTAGCACCAGAAGACGAGGTGAGAGCTATATTGGAGCAGACCTTGAGTGCCAGGATGAATAGTGTACATTTTATTCTGAGTTTTGAAAGGAACACTGAAGGCTTAGATTATATCAGGGTGTCATAATGGCTCTGGGGGTAAACTAACAACAGTGGAGAGAGTAGCTCCAGCCGGGTGGCTCTCTCTATCGGAGTATTGTCCTGTACAATGAAAGGTCACAGGTTTGATTCCCAGTCAGGGCAGCTACCCAGGTTGTAGGTTCGATCCCTTGTTCTCAGCCTGTGGGAGGCAACCAGTCGATGTTTCACTCTCACATTGATGTTCTTTGCTCTCTCCCTCTTCCCTTTTCTAAAATCAATAAAAGCAAAAAAAAAAGAGAGAGTATAGAATATATGGGTTCAGAGAAGTAGAAATTGAACACTGAAGAGCTAAGATAAAATGTTAATAAAAATATTTATATTTTAGGTTTAAACTCTACAGCAGTGGTTCTTAACCTTTCTAAATGCCGCGACCCTTTCATACAGCTCCTCATGTTGTGGTGACCCCCAACCATAACATTATTTTCGTTGCTACTTCATAACTGTAATTTTGCTACTGAATCATGACGTAAATATCTGTGTTTTCCAATGGTCTTAGGCGACCCTTCGTGACCCACAGGTTGAGAACCGCTGCTGTGGAGCCTAAGACTGTGGTCGGGAAACTGAGGCTCGCGAGCCACATGCGGCTCTTTGGCCCCTGGAGTGTTGCTCTTCCACAAAATACCACGGCCTGGGCGAGTCTATTTTGAAGAAGTGGCGTTAGAAGAAGTTTAAGTTTAAAAATTTGGCTCTCAAAGGAAATTTCAATCGTTATACTGTTGATATTTGGCTCTGTTGACTAATGAGTTTGCCGACCACTGGCCTAAGACCATCGGAAAACACAGATATTTACATTATGATTCATAACAGTAGCAAAATTACAGTTATGAAGTAGCAACGAAAATAATTTTATGGTTGGGGGTCACCACAACATCAGGAACTGTATTAAAGGGTCGTGGCATTAGAAAGGTTGAGAACCACTGCTCTACAGGTTTTTAAGAGATGTACTTTCACCCTAGTTGGTTTGGCTCAGTGGAAAGAGCGTCAGCCTGCGGACTGAAGGGTCCCAGGTTCGATTCCAGTCAAGGGCATGTACCTTGGTTGCGGGCACATCCCCAGTGGGAGGTGTGCAGGAGGCAGCTGATCGATGTTTCTCTCTCATGGATGTTTCTTAAAGAAACTCCTTCTCCCTTCCTCTCTGTAAAAAAAAAAAAAAAAAAAAATTGATAAAAGATATTTTTTTTAAAAAAAGAGATGTACTTTAAGTAAAAATAAACATACACACATTGTTTATTTCTTATCCACAGATTCTGTATTCATACTGCAGTATTAAGGATGTGGGGCTCATTTATCTGCCAGCTCAATTTTTCATTACTTAGATTTGAGCTTTCATTTCTCTGAATTAAAGAGAATTGAAGAAATTCTTGGTTTGAGGGGATTTTAGGAATTCATAAATTAGTTTGACTTGGAGAAAATTTTGTCCCAACCTCACTTATCTATTGTGAAATCTCTGTGTTATAAAGTACAATGTAGACTTTCTGAGAACTTCATACTACACTCATCATCCATTTTACTTTAGTCATATTTATTTTTTATTATTGTTTTAAGTCAGTTAGAAATATCTTGACATTTCATCTCTAAATGTTTTATGTATCTTTAGGTGCTAATATTTTCCTACATAGTGACATCACAGAGCAAAATGGATTAATCCTACAGGTGGTGTAATAACCCGTCCATATTCAGATCTATGTAGTTGTCCCTAAAATGTAAGTGGCTTGTCCAAACCAGAAGCTTACTGAGGACCACTCACTTAATCTGGTTCTTATGACTGTAAGTCTTAAATCTAGAACCATCTCTCTTTCTCAACTGCACTGATAGAACTTCCTTGCCATTGGGGCTTGTCTCTGTGCCCTGTGTATCAGTACTTTGGAAGTTAGGTCTAAAGGAATGAGTAGGTCCAGGCAGCACACCATAGGTAATTGTGAAGTTGGGTATTGTTTAAAAGGTAAAGCCCCCTCCTCCCCCCTTTTTTTTTTTACCAGCAGGCAATATATTGCTATTCTAAAATAATTTTCCAATGGAAAAGCCAGATAGATGCTTATTTCTTATTGTCTGTTGGTTCTCAGAGTAAAATTGATTTGCTAGCTGTCTCAAATGGTGACTAATAACTTTTTTCTTTCTCTTTTGATATCATTATAGCGGGGTCTCTTTTCCGTGTCCAGCACGGAAAGAGAGATGATCCGGTTCTTCGAGTAGAGGGGCTGGGGATTGAGAAATGAAAGGAAGAGACAAGACACAGAGATAGAAGGAAAAAGCTGGGACCGGGTGGACCGCTGCCCTCTTCTGATGGAGAGACAGTGACCCAGAGCCCATGCAGCGTGTTTATTTTATACCCCAAATACCAGGAAGTTTCACCAAAAGTCAACACAAAGGAGATTATTTGCATTCTTGAGTAGGCCCAAGTCCTATTCATTCCTGGTGCTTGACTGGATTTACATGTCAAAACCCACTCCCAACACCTCGGCAAAGATAAGAGTGCTGAGAACACATCTGCCTTTTTGGCAAAGCGTGTTCAGCTGACAGTAATTAAAGAATACCCATGTCCCTTCCCAGGCATTCTCTACATCTCATCCTTTTCTTGTTTTTAAGCTACTATAATGAAAGTAAAATTTAAACATCAAGAACAAAGCTCTGATATTAAAACAATTGCAAACAATGCCAATGCAAATACCAAACTACTTAAATGTTATTTTAAAACTTGAACGTCAAGAGCAAAACTCTGGCTATTAAAATAATAACAAAACAATGCCAATGCAACACACCAATACGAGAGAAATCAAAGCTACAGACTTGTTAACATTTTTAGCTACTAAATGAAAGTCTCTTTTGCTGCTGGTGTATATTTACTCAGAGTCCTTGGACTTGGCTGCACAAGACTTTGTGGAAGACTGGCAGCTAACCAATGCTAGATAGGCAGAGACATGGTTGCAGAAGTAGCTTCCACTTCTTGCTTTTCCACCATCTGCTGTGCTTCAGTCGTTAACTTCTTCAGCTGACCCCGCATTGGCACCTTGGTCCCTTGCATAGCCTTCAGTTTTCTTCACTTTGCTGTCATTGGGGCAGCTCTCAGTCCTTTTGAGTGAAGGGACAAGGAGCTTCTCTGGGTCCATTGTGGTGACGCATGTAACACTCTGGCACCCAAATTGGCTGCACCGCTCCTTCTGGAAAGATACAAAACACACTCTCTTCCCTACATTATTGCTGAATCTGATAAAACTCTTTGTCTGGTTTGTGCTTCCTTCCACCTAGCTAACTTGGTGGAAGGAAGACTATTGTACAGGAGGCCTCAGCCTTTCAGCTGCTGTACGACCCTGTGCTTCGCAATTCAAAAAATTTCAAGTACAAAGAGTATGGCTGAGTTTGTTTTGAGGTGACACATAACATCCCTCTCCCCCTTTTTGTTTTAGTAAATGATTTTAAGAGTACGATTGGCTCTTTCCACTATTGAGTGACATCCATTTTGGCACAGGGAGGTGGATAACACCCTGAGGACATTGCTTCCAATAAAACATGGAAATTGTCGTTCTCAAATAACATTTGAAGGCTGAAAAATAAATGAGAAGTTCCTCCGAATTAGCGTGCCCCCCATAGTAGCTGTTTCAATAATTTTGGCCATACTTACCACATAAGCACTATCACTATAGGTTGATGGGCTCCGTAGCAAAATCTGTTAAGGCATAGATAAGAGCTTGTATTCCTACTGAAATATAAGGGGTTTGAAGGACCTTTGCTCCCCTGCCTGCTGCAGTAGATCCAGCCTTTCCAGAACTGGATCCATCTGTAAAAATGGTTAATGCCTGAGGTATAACATCTCTTTTAATGTGGCAGCTAATACCACTCCCTGTGTTAGAAATAAGGCAAGCCCCCCCCCCCCCCCCGCCCCCAAGTCAGAGGTCCTGGTAGAACACAAAACTGATTTAAACATTTTGACTTCTATGGAGAAGCGCGCGCACACATGTTCTTGGAAGTGCGCGCACACCGACCTTCTTTGCCCTTGGTCTTAGGCAACCTGCAGCGACGCATAGCTGCTGACTAGCTTGCATGGCAAGGCGTCTTTACCATCTTTATTTCTGGACTGTTCCTCCTCTGTTCTCGGGGGCACTGCTTTTTCTGTGGCTGGAGCAGTCCTGTCAGTTCCTCTCTGGGATCCGTTGTTGCAGGAATCCACAGGGGTTTGGAGTTTTCTGGAAATATACAAACATTCTCAACCAAAGGTTAATAAAGAAATCTTTTCTATAAATTAGACTTGGGATCCTTTTGATTTTTGTCCAAACGATTTTCCTTTGGCTTATTTTGACACCTTAAGATTTTATGGGTGTCTAGTTATCAGCATTATAAATGAAAAATAATTTTTAAAGTAAATTTTAAAGCAGTTGAGGCTTGATGTAATTTACTTACAGGATATTATTCTACTATCCCCCCTTTTTTGATTTTTATTATTATGAGGCTTTTGCAAAATTTTTTAATCAAGTCTTGATAACTTTTTATTTTTGCACAGAAATATGACTGCTTTGGATTCATTGCATGTTAAGCAATTTTACTATGAGATGAACTATCAGTAAAAGATTTTAGTTAATACTTCAGGAACAGTTTTTGTCCAGTACAATTAAGTTTTTATTTTTGAATATTAATTTCAATTACCCAATTTAAATTAATCTGAAATAAAATTTATTTTTTAACTTCACTTGTCCTAGAGTATGGACAATAAATGATATTAATCAGACTTCTGCAATTAGTCTTTAACTTGTGAGAGAGGCAAAAACACAAATTATTTACTTCAGTTTATGAGGCCAAATATATTGACTTTTCATTACAGTCCTTCAGATGTTTGAAGGAAAACTCTCTTTTTATTTCCTTACAAAGTAATTTTCAGGCTACACAGATTCACTTAAACATCTTTGTCTTTCTTCACACCAAGCAACCTACAGGGCTGCTGCTTAATGCAGATTGAGCCATATGGCTGAATAGCCGTATCACAAGAAATCTCATTACAGTAAGGTTGACTACTATTTTACTATCAAATTTAATATTTTAACAACAATCTTAGTTTACATTGCAAATATTAGTGGAAGAGCTTTTAAAATTTTCAAATTTCTCCTTTTTTTTAAATTTAGAATTTTAGTATCCCCTTAGGCTTATTTGCATATACAAAGGGGTCATGGGAGGTCTCAGTAACTTTCTTAGAAGACCTAATCAAATTGCTTACAAAGACATTGACTTATTCAAAGGGAGGGGTTGGCCTTTGCTGTTTCAAGATGGTGGCCCCCATAGGAGCGGCAAGCCATGAGGCCAACATGGCGGCTGCCAAGTCAGACAGCCCTCATGGTGGCTTCTAAACTGTTCTTTCACAAAAAAGGTGGTTTGCTTCTTCTCAATAAACAAGGGAAAAGCAAACCAAAATCACTAAAAGATAGACAGTCAAAATTGTATCGCATACAAACAAATTTCACTAGCTGTTTCTGGTGGCTTTATTAGAATTTAATTGTTTATAATAATATTGGCTTCTTATATAACTTATAAATTATAAGACCTTGATTATATTTTAAAAAGCTAATTATAAAGTGATATAAGTAGGTGTTTTTATTAGAAAAGCAAAGCAAGCAAATTCAGTAAACTTGTAGTCTGATCACAAAGCACATACGCTGCCCGGCCCCAGCCCGTTCCAAACCCAGGCTTCTGGGGCCTTTGTCTTCCTTGGAATTCTACTGCTGCTGAAAAATTGGGCTGTCCTTCAGAAATAGATTGTTACTTCACTTTGCCCTTCGGAGAGGCCAAAACCTTCATAGCATTTAATGTATGTATATAAAGTACAATTGTCAATTTTTATTTGATAAAGCTTTCCATGCGATTTCAAGTATCGGTTTAATTAAAAATATTTGACAACGGAATACTACGCTGCTATAAAAAAGAAGGAATTCTTACCATTTGCAGCAGCATGGATGGACCTGGAGAGCATTATGTTAAGTGAAATAAGCCAGGCAATGAAAGAAAAATACCACATGATCTCACTCATTTATGGAAAATAAAGAACATTATATAACCTGATGAACAAAAAGATAGATACAGAGGCAGTAAAGCACTGAACAGACTGTCAAGTTACAGCGGGAAGGCTGGGGAGTGTTGGGGAGGGAGGGAAATAGACCAACCAAAGGACTTGTATGCATGCATATAAGCACACCAACGGACACAGACACTGGGGGTGGTGGGGGGGTGAGGGCATGCGACAGGGGTACGGGAGGCTGAGGGAAGGTCAATGGGGGGAAAAAGGAGATATATGTACTACTACATGTAATACTTTAAACAACAATAAAAAATAATATTTGAGAACAGGCTTTTGAAAAACATTTCAGGGCCCGTGAAATACCCGAAAGTTATTCTCAAAGTCTTGAAATATGCTTGGAAAGATCAAGTGTGTGTGTGTGTGTGTGTGTGTGTACACACACACACACACACACACACACACATATATGATTTAAAGATTATATACTTAAATTATCTTAAAGAATATCAATTAAATTTACACTGGTTTTTGTATTAAAGAATTCGGTTAGGATCGCATAATTAATCCTCCCGTTTTTAATTAGACCAATAACTAACATTTTGGATTCCTAATTATTTCAGAGAAAACGCAAAAATTATTTTCTCAAGAATAAATTTCTATACTTTAGGTATTTAGTTACCACAATTATATAATTTCTCCCAATTTAATTTGAACCTTAAACTTTTAGAGCTTCAAATTTTAGGTAGCAAGTTAAATAATTAGCATTTCTCAAATCAGTACTACTTTTACATTTTTAAGGATACATTTCAAATAAATACAAGGCATATTCAATTAATAGATTAAATTCTATCCTCTAGACTTCATAAGAGGCATACTCAGATCAACATTTCAGTATTATATAATTTCAATATATTTAGATACAAGTTTTTATCATTTGATTTAGTAAACTTGCAAGTTTTTAAATTTCCAGTGGACAGGCCTGGCCCAGAAGCTTGACTTTTAAAAAGACCATAACGGGGCATTCAAGAAGCAAACCTGTAGCTATTCAAATGCAAACCTGCTATCTACTTCTGCTGGTTACTTGCCTCCGGGCGGGAAATTTTAAAAAAGAGCCACTTTTTTTTTTTTTAAGAGATTGCCTTGGGAAGCCAGCCTGTATTTTTCCCCAGGTCAGATCCGCCATCTTTAAGCATGGCGAAGATGAGGCCTTTTAAAATGGCTTTCTGGGGGGTGAGCGTCCATATTGGTTCGCCACATGTCTCTCTTTCCCCACTTCCTTCCTGCTTTGGGGGGAAATTCAGTAATGGTCTAGCGACTACTGTTTTTTATTTTAATTTTATTTTTTTTACTTTTTATTTTTTAAGGAAAGGAAAAGATTTTTTTAAGATAAAGAATCATTGGCAGTTGCTGAGAAGTTCCTTTAACCCTTTCTACTTGGTTCAGCCTAATACAAGTCTTTAAGCCTCCAACAAAATGAAATATGAAGTCACTTTTGGCCAAGTGCCAGCATCCAGCCATAAAGGCTGGGCAGCTGCGAGCAAAACCTTTCTTATCCCGCTCACAGTGATGCTTGTCCCGCTCTGCCTCACACTCTAGCTCCTGCTCATAATTACGAGATAAATTTTTATCAGGCGGGCTCTTGACTGCGGTTCCAGGAGCGACACGTGGAGGCGGTGGAGGGCGCAGGGGGGGAGGTGGTATTCTCAGAGATTGGCACCCCTCCACTGTAGGCTGTAAGGCCGAGGCCACATCCTGCTTAGACATTCTTAAGCTCTCCTGCGCTGGATCAAGGCCATCACGAATTAAAGTAGGAATAGGAATCTTCTCTGGACCTTCTGCTGTGTAACCGTCACGCAACTGCTTTCTGACCTTTTCCCATGTTTCATCAACAAAACTTAAGAAATCAAGAATCTGCCTACGATTAACAGCACATCCTTGAGCTTTGAGCATAGTTTTAAGCATTTGAGAGATATCTTTCCAGAGACGCTGAATTACCCGTGTTTTACACCCAGTTAATACAACTTGCAACAATCCGCTCCTTACGTTACTTCCTTTAATCTGTGGCGTGCGCACTCTGTACTCGGCCGGACCACGTTGGGCACAGATATGGCGGGGTCTCTCTTTTTCGCGTCCAGCATGGAAAGAGAGATGATCCGGTTCTTCGAGTAGAGGGGCTGGGGATTGAGAAATGAAAGGAAGAGACAAGACACAGAGATAGAAGGAAAAAGCTGGGACCGGGTGGACCGATGCCCTCCTCTAAGGTAGAGACAGTGACCCAGAGCCCATGCAGCGTGTTTATTTTATGCCCCAAATGCCGGGAAGTTTCACCAAGAAGGAGATTATTTGCATTCTTGAGTAGGCCCAAGTCCTATTCATTCCTGGTGCTTGACTGGATTTACATGTCAAAACCCACTCCGGACACCTGGGCAAGGATAAGAGTGCGGACAACACAGCTGCCTTTTTGGCAAAGTGTGTTCCCAGGGTGTGGCTCTGCCAAAGCCACTGGGTTCAGCTGACAACAATTAAAGAATGCCCATGTGCCTTCCCAGGTGCTCTCTACAGAGCATCAGTAGGGGCTCATAGATTTTCATAGACTTGCTATATTCCAGTCAACCACAATTATTCTTTTTGATGTTCAAATTGTCAGAACCGTGGCCAGCTTCATCTAACTGGGTCCTGTGTCTTTTGAAACCCTACTTTGTGGAACAGCTTGATACCCCAACCTCATTTGTACCTTCCCTGCCCACAGCTAGAATTGGTCATTTCTCCAAGTTCTTTTTCTTGGGAATGTTGTTAGAGATGGGAGTGTAGGCACTAACAGGGGAGGTTACTTTTAGGCTGTTTTCTGTGGATGGAGCTAGACAGTATTGATTTTAAAATTCATGTTTGTATTTTCAATTCAATTTTAGCATTGCATTTTATTTTATAATCCTATCTTTTTTCTACCACCATAACATGATTTCTGACAGTGACAGTATTATTTAATAAACGTTACCATACAATATGAGGAAAATACTTTCAAAATAATATTAATAGCCCAGCTGCTGTGGCTCAGTGGTTGAGTATTGACCCCTGGACCAGGAGGTCATGGTTCGATGACTGGTCAGGACACTTGCCTGGATTTTGGGCTCCATTCCCAGTATGGGCATACAAGAGGCAGCCAGTCAGTGATTCCCTTTCATCATTGACCAGAGGCCCGGTGCACGACCTTCGTGTGGGGGGCGGGGGGTCCCACAGCCCAGCCTGCACCCTCTCCGATCTGGGACCGCTTGAGGGATGTCCGACCGCCCATTTAGGCCCGATCCCACTGGAATTGGGCCTAAACAGGTGGTTGGACATCCCTCTCACAATCCAGGACTGCTGGCTCCCAACTGCCCTCCCCTGCAGGCCTGGATCCCCCCCCGACCCCCAACTGCCCTCCACTTCAGGCCTGGGGTCCCCCACAACTTCTCTCCCTGCAGGCCTGCGCCTCCCCAACTGCCCTCCCCTGCAGTTGTGGTCCCCCCCAACTGCCCTCCCTGCTGGCCTGATCGCCCACAACTGTCCTCCACTGCAGGCCTGGCCCCCCCTCCCCCAACTGCCCTCCCCTGCTGACCTGGTCTCCCCCAACTGCCCTCTGCCAGCCCGGTCACCCCTAACTTCCCACTACTGCCCTCCCCTGCTGGCCATCTTGTGGCGGCCAGCTTGTGTCCACACGGGAGCAGCCATCTCGTGTCTTGGTGTGATGGTTGATTAGCATATTACTCATTAGATAGGATGCTTCTCTCTTTCTCCCTCTCCCCCCCTTCTAAAATCATTAAAATATATTTTAAAATAATAACAGTAAAATACTGAATAGGTTTAAACTTTTAAAATACGTTTTAGACGTTACAAATTATAGATATAGTCAGTGACTTCTTGTTCTTATTTGATGACAGTTTCCTTCTTTTTTTGGCCTTACTCTAAGTAGTAAGTGTTTATTTTTACCAAAAAAAAAAAAAAAGAAAAAAAAGGTTTGTGTAGACTAGTACTTTGTATCTTAAGCATGAGAATAGAAAAAAAAAGAACATAATAGGCAAATTGTTTCAATTTGGTGAATTTTTCTGCAGAATATTGGTAAAAAAATAAGTATAGCTGTTGACACTTTTAAAGTCCGATGAGGTAAGAGAAAATCCCTGGGTAGAAATTTAATATTAACATTTTATTTCTAAGTAGTTGCAAAATTTCTGCTCAAAAGTTTTTATCCTTACAGTAAGGAAGTTATGTTCCAGCAGATGGTGATATTAGTACACAAAAGACAGTGTTTAGTGATTAAAATGTATTCAGAAATAGCCCTGTGGCTATAATAGGGTTGTTTTTCTCCTTTAAACTGTAAGGAGAAGAGTTGATTGGGACTATGACTGATAGCTGTTCCTGAATCTGGTATTTGAGGTGGCATGTAAATCAGTTGTGATATTTCTTTAAGACCTTGTCTTTTTAAGACACCATGTGTGAGTATGTTGACTTTATAAAATGTAATTGGTTTAGGATATCAAATTGATTACAGCATTTTTTTGGAAATACTCTTACTTGTCTTTACAGCTTAGTTTGGAGGGTTTTGTTTGTTTTGGCAGGGGACCGAGTCCAGTCCACTTAAAGGTATTCTATTTGTATATTATCTTTGCAATTTTCAAGTCCTTAACAGATGATTGATTTCTGTTTAATAATACATGTCAGGAAATAATGTGTGCCATAGTTTACTGTTATATGTTATTTGAAGAGTAATCTCTTTGGGGGATTACAGTTTTATTGTAGTAATAAAAAATTATCAACAGTATAAAGGTTATCTTATCTCACTTTATTACAGTTTACAGCGTTCCTTGTTAGTTGTTTTAGTTAGGTAAATATTACATATTCTGCTTTAAAATATGCCTTAACATTTGTTGAAGAAATAGTTTAAGTTTCTTCTTAGATAAGATTTGGAAGTATGTGTTTTTGTTAATAACATTTTGAGCTTTTTAAAAATTGCTAAGTCAGTTGTTAAATGCCCCCTTTTCCCTCAATTCCTTGGAATTGAATTCAGGCATGGGAGAAAGTATATGTCCTCTTCGTTTATATGTAGAGGACTAGGGGTGAAGCGATTCTTTGGGTCCCTTTGTAGGATTGCTCCCCCCGCCCCCACACACACACACACACATACACACTGTTCTCCTTTTCATTATTACTAAAATGTACGGAATTGGAGATGCAGACACTTTCAGTTCAGTTTTGGCAGTAGCGTGATTTGTGGTCTCTGAATTCTGGGAAATGTGAAAGTAGAGAGGTATGTTGTCTTTGAACCTTTGATTTTTTTTTTTTTTTTTTTTTGGCAAAGGCCTATTTTGTGTATACATTTTTAAGTTTGTTTCTTAAAGTCTTTTGAGTTTATAAGAAGTTTAATTACTTCGAATAGTCATTTAAAAATGTGTTGTTATAAAGAGCCACACATTTGTTTTATTGTTATCCTTAAGTGTTCTTAATGGAAAAACTGTAAAATGTATTATTAAAAAATGAAAGTCACCCATAATTCACTCTTAACGTTGTGATGGAATTTTTCTAGTTGCTTTCCCCCTTCTACTTGGGTATATAATAAAATTTGGATCCTATTGTACTACTATCTTTGTATTTCTTGAAAAAATAAATTGCATCGTGAGCATTTCCCTCTGTCATTTCATATTCTTTGACAATGTATTTTTATGATAGCATAGTTCATCTTGGAGTAATAATTTACTTAACCGTTCTCTGTTGAACATACCACTTTGCTTTCAGGAAGCTTGTGTGATATGAAATGGTTTCAGAAGATTATTACTCGATGTTTGCAAAGCCTGAAGTTACTAAGTATTTTAGTTAGCTAGGTCCTGTGAATACCACGCTCTCTTACTTTGGCAGTGCGATTAATTGGAAATAAGCATTCTATGCCGCATTCCAATGGTGATTACTATTACATGACATGTAATTTTTTTACTAATGTCAGTTGCATATCTTACGTTAGTTTTTAATGACAACATATATATCTGAAGTTTTTTATTCTATTTGAAAATGCTTGAATGCATGCTGTATGTAAAGTGTAAGAAATACAACTAAGTTTCAGATTCTTTTCTTGCCTTCCAGTTGTCTGAGTAGTAGCGTAAATAGAACAAAAAGAAAAGTAATATAAGGTAACATAAACATACCAAGGGAGGGCTGGAGACGGATGCCAGAGGTCACTTCAAGCTGGAGCGGTTCTGGCATGTTCCAGAACAGGTCAAGTTTCACCTGGCTCTGGAGGCGGGGAGATGGGACTGAAGTGAAGAGGTGAGGAAGCAGTGTTTTAGACACGGGGAACAGCGTCCTCGGAGGTGAGAACCTTTCAAGTAGGAGGAAGCAAGGGTTCTCTGCTGTAGAAAGCTTTGAATGCCTGGCTGTCTGTTGATATGGGAGATTCCATTTATATTTTTCTCTTATTTTCCCCCCTTACTTGATTCCCGGTTTCCGTTTAGTATGTATAAATGTGATAGATTGTTATGCTTACTGCACATTGTCAATTTTTCTTAATCTTGACTTCTCAAATCCCTGTATTTTGCTGCCTAATTTCTATATTAACTATTTAAAAAACCCGTGTATACTTTGGGCTTCTGTTTCAGTACTACATTTGGACTTGATGGCATTGGTTTTAGTTTTTTCCTCTGTGTGTATGTTGGTGATGTGTTGGGGTCAGGTGCACGGAAGAAGTGGTACATCTGAATTAGTGAATGTATGAGTTGCTGCATTTTTTGATCCATGGGGTATGGCCTGCGTCCTAGCCCTCTGCCTGCCTTTCATCATCTTCTCTTGCTTTTCCTCTAATGGTTTGCACGGCTGCAATTTTCGGTTGGATGGGAGAGATTGAAGGCTGGCTCATTTCACTCTGAGTTGAGGGAGGCTTTTAGGGACATGTCTGCCAAATGTGTTCCATGCAGTGCTGGCCTCCGAGGTGGGCTGAGAACCCGGGTTCTGCAGGCCAAGTGCTGCAGTCACCTTTTGTGGAATCAGCATGTGTCGACAGGTGAAACATCCAGGATCTGCAGTAAAGAAAGCGAAGTTGGTTTAACTAACTGACTTTTTCTGAAATTACTTGGTAAAAAGGAATGCCTTTTTTCTTTTTCTTTTTTTTTTTTTTAGCTAGTGGTCTAAGGATACATTATGGGAAATATTAGAAGGATTTTGAAGAGCTGCGGATCCTAGGGGAGGAGAGTTTAAATAAATAATGGTTTGGGAATCCTATTTTTTAATGCAAATGCTGGTTCAAGTCAGATCAAAGTGCCCTTTGGAAGAAGTAGTTAAATATCATTTAGTTGGGGATTATTTCAAATTTTACCTGAAAGGAAGCAAGAAAAACTGCCCTTTTTGATTTTAATTATGTAACAGTTCAGGCAAATGGTTTCAATAGTAACTTTGGTTTTAATTCAATGTATTGTTATTTACATAGAAATTGGAACTTGCTGTTTTAAAACACATGGTTCTCCAAATGAAAGAAAGTTAATGTAGAATCCCAACAATGTAAACATAAAATTGAAAATACTTTGAAATAGAAATGCATAGAAAAAATACGTGCGTGCTAACATATGCCTGACTTAAGCCTAAGTTTTTTTAAACTTGGGAACTGCTAGGTGAAGAGGAATTGTTAAATTTTGAAAAGACAACTATTTACACTTGTTAGATTGCAGTAGTTTACAGCTGTTATTTAGGCATAATAAACTGATGTTTTGATGAGATTTAGTTTTCAGTAGCCTTTACAAAGCAGGAAGTACAAGGGTAGATGGTAGAATAACATTTGACCTGGAAGGCGCAAAGGATTTTTATAAAGAATAATTTGTGTCCTTGTTCAAAGAAAAAAAAACTGTAATTTTGAGATTTTACATCTGGAATGGATCTTAGAGATCACAGATCCATTCTTTCGTTGTAAATGTCAGTGCAGTTTACTTACAAAGGCTGTAAAGAAGTTTACATATTAGAAACAGCTGGTTTGAGGAATGGATGGTTGCTCATTTGGCTCTTGTGACAGAAATTTACTAGTATGTGATATTAGCCAGTCAGAATACCTCTGGGTCTGATCCCCCTCGAGAATTACATCGTGACTGATGATACATGTTATGTGACTGCTTTCTGATGTGAGTAGCTTTAACTATTTACATTTTATTTCATTGCTTGAAATACCTAGCCAGGGTATGTTTAACCTTTCTTCTAAATAAGAAGTAATTAAGTATGGAATGCACAGAGGGATATTGTCATTAAGGTGACAAAAGTCAAAGGCAAAAGCTTCATGGTACTCTCCTAGCATTTCCCACCAGGCTGAATCTAGGTCTGGGGCAGCTTCTTGCACACTACGTAAGAACTGTCACTCTCCGTGTTTCACACAACAAATATTGTAAAATAATTTGTTAGCATAAGCTATTCATTTTCCCTACTTCTTCGTGGATGTAGGTCATTTGCCCTAGAATAATGTGATAAAAGACTAATACAAAGGTAAAGGAAAGTAAGGCCCCCTGTCTTCTAAATATTCAGTTCAGATCCTCATTGGTAGACTAGGAAGCGTTTGTATTGATGTTCCAAACAGGTTGTAGTTTCATTGGCTAGTGTGGGTCTATCTGAATTTTGAAGGGTGGTTAATTTAGTGGAGATGCCTCTGCAAAAACGCTTGGCTATTCTTTTATAAATCGTGAATACACGGAAATATAAAAAGGAGCATGTAGTAGAAAGATAATGGATTCTGCAAGAGAATGAGAGTAATTTAGGAAAGATGAAAGTAAGGTATGAGTTAGAACATCCTAGGTTTGTTTTTAGGTTATAGGAAAGTTTATTTTACATGGTAGTAAGGGATATTAGAGTCTTATTTTCTAGGTTTCATTATTTGAGGACTAACACTCTTGATTTTCTTATTGAAATACATTAACTGAACATGAGAAGTATATCATAGCAGTTTTATTTTGTTTCATGGTAACTGCCAGATGTGTCTCAGTTGTCCAGATTTGGCTCAAGTTGTTCAAATTTTTAGTTACTTTATTTATGGATGTTTAAAGGTGGATGGCTTGGGGCCTGAGAAGGGGGAAAGAGTAAAAGTATTGAAACAAGTAGTGATAATTAAGAGGATTCTCAAAGTGGAAGTCTTTGAGAATCAGGAGTCTCTTTGATAATTTTATTTATTGAATAACAGGTACATATATCCTGACAGTATAAATATAAACTAGACAAATGCATCATGCATCTTAAACTTTTTAAATGCTACCTATAAAGAGTTAAATATTTTGTACATACACATATATTTATACTAGAGGCCTGGTGCATGGATTCATGCACCGGTGGGGTCCCTTGGCCTGGCCTACGCCCTCTCACAATCTGGAATCCCTTGGGGGATATTGGACTGCTGGTTTCGGCCCGATCTCCGAAGGCCAGGCCAAGGGCCTCTAGTATGCATATAAGATCTTTGGTTAATCCCGTGGTCGGCAAACTGCGGCTCGCGAGCCAAATGAGGCTCTTTGGCCCCTTGAGTGTGGCTCTTCCACAAAATACCATGGCCTGGGCAAGTCTATTTTGAAGAAGTGGCATTAGAAGAAGTTTAAAAAATTTGGCTCTCAAAAGAAATTTCAATTGTCAAACTGTTGGTATTTGGCTCTGTTGACTAATGAGTTTGCCGACCACTGGGTTAATCTCTTCTTGCCCTCCCCACTTCCCTCTGAGATTCATCAGTGTGTTCCATGTTTCCATGCCTGTGCATTGAGCGTCTGCCCCCTGGTGGTCAGTGCACGTCATAGCTACTGGTTGAATGGTCGGACACTTAGCATATTAGCTTTTTATATAGATAGATAGATAATGAAACAACTGAAATGGAAGATTCATGAAGTAATATTTGTTTGTATTACCTATGATGTAATCTAGTATTTTCTCGTTCTATTCCATTTTAAAAATGCTGGTTGTGAATAATACTTTAGATGTAATAGGTTGTGACCTATGTAGTTTTAGCAAAACTGATGTTGACCTCTGTTATAATTTAGGTTTCAACAAGCATTAACAAAAAAAAAAAAAATCCAGCTCTTTGCCAGGTGCTGAGATACAAAGATAAATGGCTTTAGTTCAATCCTTAAGGAGCCATGCAGTTTGGAGAGAAAGGAAATAAGAAATCTCTACAGTGCTTTAACTGCTCTGGCAGGCACACACAGGTTAAGGTGAAAGGGACTACATCATTTCCTAGTAGGAGATGAAAATTCTTTCTAGGTACACATATTATGTAATCTGATAATTCCTCTATTACAGGCTCTACTTAATGTCAAATTATGTTCTCTGTTTCCCCCCATAAATTCTAAAATGAATACTATCAAGTTTACTTAAAAAGATGGGATTTCTGAACTTTTGGCATTCAGGCCAAGATTGTAGAAGTAAATGTTATATAGATAATCTTCAATAAATGTAAATCTCACAGATGAGTAATACTGTTTTTCTAAATATGTCATGGTGACTAGCTTTAATGTCATATATTTAAGTTCTTGTTTTTCCCTCTGAAGCTGCTTATTAAGGATGTAATTTCAGGAATAAATGTTACATAAATACAAACATATATATCTTATAATTAACTGGAGGCCTGGTGCACAAAATCATGCACCAGTAGGGTCCCTTGGCCTGGCCTGGCCTGCAGGATTGGGCCAAAACTGGCTCTCCAACATCCCCCGAGGGTTCCCGGATTGCAAGAGGACACAGGCCAGGCTCAGGGACCCCACTGGTGCATGATCGGGGCTGTGGAGGGACATAGGAGGTTGGCCAGCCAGGGAAGGGACCGTGGGAGGGCTTTAGGGCTTGTCCAACCTGTCTCACTCAGAACTGATTGACCGGACCCCAGCAACAAGCTAACCTACTGGTCAGAGCGTCTGCCTCCTGGTGGTCAGTGCACATCATAGTGACTGGTTGACTGCCCTCTGGTGGTCAGTGCATGTCATAGCGAGCAGTTGAGCAGCCTTAGCATGTTATTAGCATATTACGCTTTGATTGGTTGAATGGACGATCGGACACTTAGCATATTAGGCTTTTATTATATAGGATTACCTTTTACCATTGGCCATTTGCCCAAATAGTGAAAGATAAGCTGCAAAACCAACCATGAACTTTAAAATAATGAAATAAAAAGATGGATATTTAATTATCCAACATCCAGAAATTATTTTGTCATCTTACTGATATTTGGAAATATTCTGTATATTTACCTCTTTTATCTTGTGGTTAGTACATTCACAATAACAATGAATATAAAAACTAGGAGTTTGGTTTCATTTTCTCTAAAAAAACTGAAAGTTCACATGGCATTTCTATAGAATTTAGTTTCTCTGGGTTACACGATTGTTATAGGGCTTTCCTGTGAGTGATAGGCCACTACATCAGGTTGAGGAAGCTAATGTCTGAGTGGATGTGGTGGTTGCCCTGGAATGATTTTGCCGTTAGCAATGAAAAATGTTTTCCTTATAGTTCTTGTGCAGTAGGCCATGGAGGAAAGCACATTTTTATAATAAAGGTGATGAATTTAATCGCAAACTGGCAGCCAAATGGAAATTGCAGACCTTGATACTGGGAGAAAATTGCCTATAAAGCAACTCTTGAGAGAACAGGCTTTAAATTTATCCACCCATTTCGACATTGAGGAGAAGAACATAGGAATCACAGGATATTTTGCTTGGCCTGCTTAGTTCAGATGAATGACACTTGCGTTTCTATTTAAGAGCTACAGATAGTTGGTTTAAAGTTGCTCATGCTTTGTATACAAAGCCTTTAGGACATACATTTTTGTATTTTATTGCTGCCTTTTTATATTTTAGTACATGCTACACCTAAAGAATTGACATCCACTTAATATCGTGGTTGCCAAACTACGGCTCGTGAGCCACATGCGGCTCTTTGGCCCCTTGAGTGTGGCTCTTCCACAAAATACCACGGCCTGGGAGAGTCTATTTTGAAGAAGTGGTGTTAGAAGAAGTTCAAGTTTAAAAAATTTGGCTCTCAAAAGAAATTTCCATCGTTGTACTGTTGATATTTGGCTCTGTTGACTAATGAGTTTGCTGACCACTGACTTAATACATGTATGGTCATATGCTATGTAATTTATTTTCCTGCCATTTATATCATGGACTACCATTTTAAAGGATGCAAAATACTCTGGGTTTATAAGGAACATTCAGTTGATAGAAGATCTGCCATAAACTACCAGTCTTTACTGTTTTACATTATATTTAAACAATCTATAAAATTTAGATACAGAATGGTAGAACTTCTATTATGGGAAATCTGGACTTTGTTACTTTATATTCTAAGTAACTAGTGCTTGTCACTCCTAGAAATAACCTAATCCTTGATCCAATATAAGACTTGAGTATTTAACTCTGAATCTTTGTATATTGTAGCCTGTGTTTGGAGGTGCACTTCCCCCCATGATACACATACTTGTTAACAGATATCTATGTTCAAGTTGAGGATTCTTTGTGACTGTTGGAAAGTGAGACCTACCCAAGGGTGGTAAATGTTTCAAAGGTAAAAGCACTGCTGTAAATGTAAAAACAATGTTCCTTCCTTTACTTACTGAAGCTGCAGGTTCTGAAGGGAAATAAGGATTGCTTCTGGGAGGTTATTAGGCTTTGGTTAGTCACATGACCCTGATGTGATAGATTATGTTTTCTGGCTGCGTGGCACATCTATGACATAAAAGGCCTGTGGTCATGACGCCGTGGCAGCGTTACTACCAAACGAGCAGCGGCGCTCGTGGCTGGCGGTGATGGGTGGGGGTCCCGCTGAGGCAAGGGAAGCAAGCGACTTGTGCACGCTGTCCTGCGTGCTGGGCCTCTTCTTGTGTAGTAAGAATGTAGCGCCCTAGCTGGCTTGGCTCAGCAGACAGAGCATCGGCCTGCGGGCTGGAGAGTCCCAGGTTCGATTCCAGTCAGGGCACATGCCCGGGTTGTGGGCTCGATCCCCAGTGGGGGGCGTGCAGGAGGCAGCTGATCAATGATGCCCTCTCATCATTGGTGTTTCTACCTCTCTCTTCTCCCTTCCTCTCTCTGAAATAAAAAGTATATATATTTTTAAAAAAATAGAATGTGTCTGTGTTCTTAAATATAGAATTATTGAAGCATTTAATTTTAAAGTAAACGTGGGAATTTAATATTTGATGGCTGAGAAAGCAAGAATGGAAGGAAGAAAACTTACAGATTCTCTGTATTTAGGAAATGATTTATTTAGGTTATGTATATGCATGAGATTGCAGGTATGAAAACCAAGAAAAACTAGGAGTATGATATTTTTGTTAAAATATGTTTAAGTAACTATCTTTGTCATTAAAAGCTTCATTTAAATTAAAGTGGATTATAGGAGAAGTAAGCTTATAGTATATAAGGTTCAAGATAAATTAGAATGTTTAGCCACCTTTGAAACTTACAAAGTTTAAAATAAACCAACTCCTTTATTCCCATATCAGTGATGGGCTGCTTGGTCATTTGGTTTATTTTGGTATAGGTAAGCTGTGGCAAGTTTGGCATTCAGAGATAGAGCCCAAATGCTAAGCTTTTGCGAGAGAAATAAAGTATACTAATATTTTAACTCTAATGCTCCTCGCTCAGTAAGTCAAAATGTGGAAAGCTTTATTTTTCAATTTAAAAAAAGACACAAAGATTCTATGTATTTTAACATATAAGATGAAGCTAGAAAAAGTGTACTGCAGGGTTCTAATGTACAGCTTATTCTTCTGTCGCTTATGAAATTATTCAAAGTACAGATGGTAGATTTTGCTATACTTAGTCTTCCTAGAAATGTTTGATTTTAAACCACTGTTGAGAGATTCAGTGTGAATGACTGGATTTCATTCATTTTCCAAGGTGATGGTAGTGGTGTGGAGTACTGTGTGAAATAAGGTGGGTGTTTTTTTTTTAGATTTTGTTTGAATTAGTAATATTCTACTTGTCCCTATCCGTTCAGGCCTTGTTGAAGATAGAACTTTGTTCTTATAAATTCTCTTCATTATGAACTTTCTACTGGGAATATGTAGTGGTTTCAAGGAACAAATACCTAAGTTGAATGGTAATGTGCGTATCTTTAAACCTTAGTCTGGCTACTCTAAAATACACAACTGTTCATTGGCCTCTGTTTTTGAGTAAATGGAGGAAGTACCTTGAGCAAGGAAAACAGTACCACTTTCCTGGATAATCATAGGCACTGCTAAATATATCAGTGTAGTACAGAGATGGGATTAGGAGTCCAAAAGCTAAGGTTTTGGGGAAATTTTTCGAGCAGCCAGTGGCGTATATTTTAAGTTTTTTTAATGTATCAATTCTGCCAACACAGTCATGTGTCATCAGATTGATAAATAACACATGTATGTTTTTCCCACTTTATTCTTGTTTTCTTCATAATAATTAAAATGAGGGTTTACCTATCTCAATCCAGTTTTCCCTAGCTTGTTCTTTCTTGCTCTGTCTAGTGTTCAGGTCCAGGTATGCATATCCCACAATACTCGGCCTCATCTATCAATCACGCTAGCCTTCTTGTTTACACAGGAACCAGTTCCTACTACTACAGGAGTTGTGATGATAGAGACCGTGTTGCCTACTAACTCCTCCCAGGCACCCAGCACCGTACTTCATAACCCTAGAAATTCAGGATTAGCAGACTGTGACTGTGCCAGACAGTCTACAAATACTTGTTATTCAGTGAAATGACTTATTTCTGTCAGACTCAGAAGTTGGTCTGGAGTTATATTAGATGTCCTTATAGATGAAAGTAAACAGAGACCATGAAAAACTGAAATGACTTGTCGAAGGACGCACCACAAGTTCCTGATAGATGTTAATGAGAATCTCACCTGATTTTTCATTCTAGGTTTAGTTTGGATTACATCATTCTTTTCTTTTTACTTTCCCTCTTTTTGTTTATCTGTATCTTTAGTTTCTACTTTCTTCCCCATCTTCCTTCACTTCTCTCTTATTGTCTGCCGTCACTGCTTTTCTCACTAGTAAGACCACTTTCTCTAAATTTCACTTTGGGAGGTAGAGAAGTAATGTTGAAGAGGCAGTGTGGTTTGAGTAAACGGATACAACTTTTGGAGTCAGACCTAGGCTTGGATCCTGACCCACAAGTTACGTGATCTTTGGTAAAGTGCATAATCCCCAAAATCCCAATTTCCTAACTATAAAATGGAAACGAAAAAAGTACTTATCTCTAAGGAAATCCATTTAACCAGATCATGATTATAAAGTGCTGACCTTCAGGGTAGACTTTGAAGGGACTCTTCACTTGGAAGGATGTTAGACCTCATTACTCTAAATTCTGAGTTTAAAAGGTGCTCCTTGAACTAATTACTACCACCAGTCTGTCAGCTCTGTTTCATTTCCAGTAATGGGATGCTGTGGGACTTCCGTCAGCCCTGGGAAAGGGGTAAGTAGAGCTGGAGTAGCAAGTAGCTGGATATTTGTTTATCAAGAATTCATTTTACACTTGTGTCCTATAGAGCTGCCTCCTTGGGCGGTGGTCTGGTTGGCTTGGTCTCCAAGGGGTTTTGATAGACGAGTTACTCTTAGAAACTCAGTCTCAAGCAGGAATGTGAAGTCTGGAGCAGCAGTCGCCAACCAGTGGTCCATACCACTGGTGACCACTGGTCTGGAGGAATCGGGAGCTTTTCTTGGCTTCCTGTCTGAGGACTCAGTTTTCCCTGAATAATTACCTCTCAGATGTCTATATCCTTATCATATAGACAATGTGACCACTGAATTTTCTTATGTTATAGGATAACTAGAGGCCCAGTGCACAAAATTCATGCAGGGGGGGGAGGGTGTCCCTCAGCCCAGCCTGCGCCCTCTCTCAATCCGGGACCCCTTGGGTAGGGTCCCTAGGCCTGGCTGGCGATCAGGGCCTATCGGGGCTTTCCTTTCCCTGGCTGCCAGCAGCTGGCTCCGCCTCCACCACTGCCACTGCTTGCCATCTGTGTGGTGATTGTCCCCTCTCCCCCGCCCAATTCCTCGCCATCGGTCACCTCCCTCTGCAGACGACAGGCGCTGGGTGCGATCGCTGGCCAGTGGCCTGGTCCTCCCTCTGTGGGGCAATTGAACATGGGGTCCCTAGATGGATCGCCCTGCAGAGGGAAGCCCACCCACCCAGCACAGTGCCACCAGCCAGGTTGTTCGGGCCTCCCTCTGCAGGGCGATCCATCGCAGGGCTTCGCAATCGATGGCTCCACGATCAGTGCCTTCGCAGAGGGAGAGACTGCCCACCCGCCGCAGTGCGGCTGGCTAGCCTGGGTGTCTCTCTCTGGGGCAATCGATGGCCCAGCAGAGGGAGGTGCCACCCACGCACCTGAGGCTCTGCGATCGTGGGGCGATGGCGGGGCCCCCCAACAATTGCATCGCACCTGTCTTGGCTGGCCTGGCGCCAATGCATGCCACAGTGTGGCCATCCGGGTCGTTATGCTGTTCAGTCGTTCGGTCGATTTGCATATTATGCTTTTACTATTATGGACAGTGAGAATAGAAATTCCATATAAGTTAAAATTATCGCCGCTTTGCTATATGAAGTATTGTGAGAGGTGCTGCTTCGGGGCCATTCCTGAATACTCTGCTTCAACACTATTTCTGCTTACTTGGTTTCTGGAAGCGCAGGGGCCATGTCTGTTTCTGCACATGACAATGTCCTTGGGACCTCAGGCAGTGTCCAGTTCATAGTAGATGTACAATACAGATTCGTTGTATGTGTGTGTTCTTGAAAAACCATTACATTGTACCATGGGTTATTGACAGTTTTTAGAAAAACTCAGATTACACTTTATTCAGGCCAACCTATTTTATAAGCAGTTTGTACATTAGGGAATGAACACTTACTCTGAAGCTTTTACTAAGTAATCCTTTCAATGAAGGGTTGAACTGTGCAGACTGGAAACACAGAGGCTACAAAAACCTTGAGAATGACAGCCCTTTGGTGCTCTCCTCCCAGGGCAGGGCAGTCTTGTCCCTAAGATGAGTGTGTGTTTTCTTTAAGCAAAGGCCAGTCATACTGAGGTGCTTGTGCATTTCATCTTCTCACTTGATCTAAAATACATGAGAGGGTTTAACGCTGATGTAACGAACATGTTATTAACCAAGTGTTTCAGAGTCTCACAAATCCAGAATAAAGAGAGCCAAACCCTTTTGAGGAGGAAGGATTCATTCTGATACTTTTCAAGGAAAAAGGAATGAGGACAGAAACGGAATCATGGAACAGGCTGACAGATTTCAGAGGGAAGGCTGGGGGTGGGAGGGTAGGGCCAGTTGTGGGGAGAGGAGGAGAGATTAACGGGAATTTATATGCATATATGCATCGTCCATGGACACTGACAATACTGTGATGAAGGCTTGGGAGGGGCGGGTGTGGGGTGGAGGGGGTCAATGGGGGAAAAAACATAAAGGGGGCATCTGTAATATTTCAACAATAAAGACTTATTTTATTATTTTAAGATATATATTTTAACATAAAAGGAATGAGGAATCAAACAAATTAACCTATTGATGCTTGAGTAAGGTTTTAAGAATGCTTTGTAGCTTTGCATGTTTTTGTGGTAATAGTCCTAATAGGGTATAAGCGGTGTGTCGTCCCGTCCCGTCCTGTCCCCCCCCCCCCCCCCCCCCCCCAAGGATCTGGATTTGGGAATATAGCAAAAGACAAAAACAAAGCTATCTGCCATCAGGATTTTACATTCTTATGTAGGAGACAGGGCAATTAGCAAAAAATACATTCTATACCATGTTAGGCAATGTGAATTATGGGGATACATTGAACAGGATAAAGGAGATCGGAGCCTTCTGGATAGATTGGGGCAAGGTGCAGTTATTAAGCAGGGAGGTCTGAGAGGGCCTTTTTGAGAAATTGACACTGGGGCAGAAATTTGAAGGAGGTAATGGAGTGAGCCATACTCTTCTGGGTAATAGCTTTACAAATAAAGGGAATAGTCAGTGCAAAACTGTGAGGACGGGGCCAGTAATTCCTTGTGTGGCTGTAGCTGTGAATGATCAGGGGGGCAGTGGGGATGGGGGAGGGGTCGATTGGTTAGAATTGGGGTCAGAGAGATAAGAGCTGCATGGTAAGAAGGAGCCTCTGGACGTGGTGGGTCCTTGCAGATCTTTGTGAGGACCTGGGCATTTACACATGGGAAAGCATTAGAGCAGGTTCTTAAACATGGTCCAGCACCTTTTTAGGGAATCTGAGGTCAAGTGTTTTCATAATAATGTCACAACTTTTTACTCATTCTCACATGCGTATACAGGGCAGTGTTCCTAGAGGCTCTGTGCTGCATGATATTGCAACAGATTGAATTTAGAGGGAAAACAGATTGAATTCTTTAAGGAAGACAGTTAAAAGATTTGCAAAAAATATAAAAATGTAAAACAGTGTCTCTTCTCACTGTTTTGTTTTGTTGGAAAATAATCTATTTTCCATAAATGGTTTTGTTAGCATGTAATGGGGTTCACTTTTATTATAAAATGAATCAAAAGTAATTTAAAGTTTTGATTTCTAGTACAATAAATATTAATAGATATAATTCTGACCAATATAAGCTCTTTAAGCTTCCTTGTAGTAATTTTTTAAAAATATATTTTTATGTATTTCAGAGAGGAAGGAAGAGGGAGAGAGAGACAAACATCAAGGACGAGAGAATCATTGATCGGCTGGCTGCCTCCTGCACGCCCCACACTGGGGATTTAGTCTACAGCCTCCTGGTTCATAGGTCAACACTCAACCACTGAACCACACCGGCCGGGCCCTGGTAATTTATTAAGCGTGGGCTCCTGAGACCACAAAGTTTGAGAAGAGCTCCATGGGAGAGTTTTGAGCAGAGGAGTGACACACTGCGTGGATTTTAACAGGCTGACCCTGGAGAATACAGACTAGAAGACTAGGGGCAAGGGGCAGTGGTGGAAGCAGGGAGGCAGCTAGTTAGGTTATCAGTGGTTTAGGTGAAAAATGATCGGGGCTAGAACTAGGGTGGTGGAGGTTGAGGTGGTTGAGAAGTGGGATTCCGAATTTACTTTAAAAGGTGAGCACGTAGTAATTGCTGGTGGATTGGAGATGAGGTGTGAGAGAACGGACTGGCATTTCCGGTACCAGTGGGAACAGTCTTGGGGACAGATGAATTCGGTTTTGAATGTGTCAGGTGGCATATTCAGGAGGCAGGTGGGGATGGGCATTTGAGTTCAAGGAGAAAATTGGTCCAGGATGTCTTCGACCACGGTTTTGTCGGATCGTTTTGATAATATTTTTATGTAGCAATGAGCTTTCATTCTAATAAATTTAACTTCCGTGGTCTCAACAAGAATGCTGTATTCTGCATTTTAAACTCTTTAAAATCCATTGTCAAGAATATATGAGGCCCTAACCCGTTTGGCTCAGTGGATAGAGCCTGGGGACTCAAGGTCCTGGGTTTGATTCCGTTCAGGGCACATGCCCGGGTTGCGGGCTCAATCCCCCCTGAGGTGCGTGCATCAATGATTCTCTCTCATCCTTGATGTCTCTCTCTCTCTCCCTCTCCCTTCCTCTCTGAAATCAGTAAACATACATTTTAAAAAGTGATAAAGAACATATGAGGACACAGACTTTAAGAGGCAGTAAAAATGGAGTAAGTAGGGTTCTGCTGGTGGCATAACGTGGGTGTTCTGAATCCAGCGTTTTGTGTCGTAAACAGACGGCTCACTGAAGGAGAGCATCCTATGGTTCCGCCATCTACAAACACTGTTTTCAGTTCCTCTCATGTTGGTGTCTTTCGCTCTTGTTAAAAAATGGAGGTTTCCTTTTCCAATGCAATCTCAAATGCTTGCTGTAAAGGACCTTTTGGAATATTGTTTATAGTCAGTTATCTGTTGGCATTCATTAGCTTTTGTTTATGAAATTAAGGTGACGCTCATGTGGAGCATGATTACAGATCTTAGATTTGTCCTCCATTGAGCTTAGGAAGAATTTGGAATACAATTGAAAAGGATAATTAAAAGTCCAAAGAAATTGTTACCTAAGAAAAGCAAAACCACCCCTCCCCTACACAGACATAATTCCTTTAGAATTCTTGGCATTTTTTTATTCCAAAACATAATATGTTACATTTTTCTGATTTACCAAATTCCTTTGAAGCCCTTAGGGATTTAGAGCTTGACGAGGATAAAGTGCATAGGGACAGATCTCTCACTTCCTCAAATACAAATGTGTAGAGCATAGGTATATTAAGATCTAGTGCTTCCCAAGGATGTCTGTCAGTGGTTCAAGACGTTTTGGAATGTGTGATGCCAAGGAGTAGGGTTGACCCTTCCAGGTTCTCAATTGGTAATAGAGTAAATACAGTCCTTTCCTATGGGGCATTAACACAGACAGGCCACAGAAACGGGGTCTCTGTGAAGAAAAGGAATATGCACAGACCAAAAAGGTGATCTGGTCTAACTTCATTTTACAGCAGAGGAAACTGAGACCCACAGGGTTAGTTCAAAGCCACACAGCTACATCGTGCAGGGAATCAGGAGTAAAATCTAGAATTATGTAAGCTCATGTACTACATGCAGTTACTAGATTTGCTTTCTACAAAAAGGTCATTGTTGATGGATTATAGTTTTTATGTTCTTGTGGTGGGTTTAAAATACGTGTGTTTTTAAGCAATGCATGTTAAACATTACTTTGCATTAGAGATTACTTTGAATGCTTTTGAGACCCCCAGTTTTACTAAGCAGGTTTTTCTTTTTATCAAAAACTAGAAAAGACATTTGCATGGCTTTCATTCTCTCCCACTATCTCACCCCCAATTAAAGTAGCAGGCCACAATGAAAGCTTTTATTTTAATTTTTTATTTTGAAATAAATATGGGCTTTGATAAAGTAGAAAAAATAGTTACAGAAGTTAATGTTAACTCATAAAACAAAAATACTACAATTATAGGACCCAGGAAGTTAACATTGATAGAATATTATTAGCTAACTCTGGTAATATCTTCTTAGCTTCTTCCAGTCTGTGAGTGTCACATTCTTTCATGACACTTTTATTGACAAATTTGAGGATTATTAGTGTGTTATTTCGTGGAATATTCTTCAATTTGGATTTGTGTGATGTTCATGCTTAGATTGACATTATGCTTTTTTAGCAAGAAAGTGGCAGAAATACTGTGTCCTTTCTCAGTGCATCATACTAGCGGTATATGTCTTTTTGGTAATACTAACTTTGGTCACCTGGTTAAGGTGGTTATCTGCCAGCTTTCTCTACTATACAGTCTCTTTTTTCCTTTGTACTTAAATGTCTTGTGGAGAGAGACCCTAAAACTGTACAGTTATCCTATCTCTCACATTTTTTGTTCACTAATTTTAGCATCTGTTGAAAGGTTCTTGCCTGCAACAATTATTACTATGGCTTTTTCAAAAACATATTTTTATTGATTTCAGAGAGGAAGGAAGAGAAAGAGAAACATCAGTGATGAGAGAGAGCACTGATTGGCTGCCTCCTGCATGCCCCACACGGGGGATGGAGCCCGCAACCTGTGCCTGTGCTCTGACTGGGGATCAAACCTATGACCTCCTGGCTCATAGGTCAACGCTCAGCCACCGAGCCACACCAGTCTGGCTACGATGGCTTTCTATTGGTGATTTTCTCTGTCCATCTTTCTGTATTTTAATTGGAATTTTGTAAGAGTGACCTGTCCCTTCTCTCCCATATACTTATTTTATTCAGTTTATGGCATTGTGGTCTTATGAATTATAACCCATTACTATCATTATCATGTTACAAGTAAGAACCTCTAAGAAAAGTATTTTTGAAATGTTCATACATTGTGATTATCAAAAATTCAAATGACCTGTAAGTATACAGTGAAAAAACTTTCTCTTCCACCTCTATATCCTGGGTACCCATTTCCATTGTGATGACTTTATTTTTACTCTTCCAGAAATATTAAAAGGGTTCGGAAGGAGTCATTAATAAAAATCACCAGATTCTCAAGTATTATTTTTACCTGGATTCTGATGATACCTACTGATAGATTTACTTTTGCATCTTCAACTGTTTTCCATAAATATTTCTTAACCATCAAATTTTAATTTTCATACAGTGCATTTTACATAGAAACAAGGACTAGTTTCCCCTGAGTATTCTAAATGAAATGACTAGAAGGCAAAATTTTTTACTTTATGTTTAACATAGTTTAAAAGTAACCTCCAAACAAAATTCAATTTAAATGAGAAAGAATACCTATTCAAATTAAATAATAGGTTTTTAGTGTATTCACTTTAAGAAACTCCTTTTCCCCATTCTGGTCTGTTTTTTGTTTTTCCTGATAGCCTATTTTCCCTTCTGTATACACCAACAGTGTCCATGCACTCATGCAGGAAGCTGGGACCCTTCTATATACACCAACAGTGTGCATGCACTCATGCAGGAAGCTGGGACCCTTCTATATACACCAACAGTGTGCATGCACTCATGCAGGAAGCTGGGACCCTTCTGTATACACCAACAGTGTCCATGCACTCATGCAGGAAGCTGGGACCCTTCTGTATACACCAAGACCCTTCTGTATACACCAACAGTGTGCATGCACTCATGCAGGAAGCTGGGAATGGACGGAGGCTACAAAAGCTGGTTTTTGGTGTCACCAGCAAATCGGTGAACTTAACTCTAGCACAGCTAGTAATACACCAAAAGTTGGTTTATTCCATTTTTTTCTTTTACATTCTCTAATTATTAACTCTCAAAGTGAATTTTAAGATTCTTATTTCAGGAATTCCTTTATGAAGCTGTAAATAAAAGGTGGTTGAACTTACTGTGACCTTGGACCAATTTTTGTAAAATCTGAGCAGCATTATTGTTATTGTTACTAGAGGCCTGATGCACAAAGATTCGTGCAAGAATGGGCCTTCCTTCCCCTGGCTGCTGGCACTGCCTTTGCTCTGGCTGGAGCCGCCTTTCCGCCTTCCCATGCTGCCCAGAGGCCTGGAGAGGCTCGGGTGGTGCAGAACACCTGCATCTTGCCCCCGGGCACTTGGCGCCTTACATGCAAATCAACCTGCCATCTTTGTTGGGTTAATTTGCATCCTCACTCCTGATTGGCTGGTGGGCATTGAGAAGGTACAGTCAATTTGCATCTTCCTCTTTTATTAGTGTAGATTATTATTATTATTTTGGTATTCAGATTCTGATGAGGATCTGGTAATAATTTGTATAAACTATTTTAGCATGGTGGAGTTGCTCATACAGTAAAAAATAATTAGCTAGGTCTCTGGGGATTTTTTTTTTAGAGTTGGGAGTCAGTGACTTAATCCTTATAATTTTGTATAGGGAATTTAATAATGCATGCAGCATTTTGACTTAAAGTACTTCATATTTTCCAAAATATGTTATCACTTTATTTTTTAAGTGATAACATAAAAGTACTCATATAATAATGTGAAAGCTAAATAGTTCCTATAAATCCATCTCTCAGAGATGAATGTTAGTAGTTATTACATCTTTACAGTTGACATATAACATATTAGTTTCAGGTGTACACTGTAGTGATTAGACATTTATATAACTTACAAAGTGATCACCCTGCTAAGTCTAGACCAGACTTATATCTCACAAAGTTAGCACAACATGACTGACTGTATTCCCTGTGCTGAACTTTACATCCCCACGGCAGTTGGTACTTTATTAATTCCTTCACTCCCCCACCCCCAAGTCTGGCAACCATCTATTTGTTCTCTGTATGAATTTGTTGTGTTTTGTTTGTTCATTTATTTTGGTTTTTAGATTCCACATGTAAGTGAAATCATATGGTATTTATCTTTCTTTGTCTGACATTTCACTGAGCAAGATCTCTAGGTCCATCCATCCTGCTGCAGATGGCAAGATTTTATTTTATTTTTACTAGGGGCCAAGTGCACGAATTCGTGCACCTTGAAAGGAACTGTGGGCCGCAAGGCTGCAGTAGGTACAGGGGCAAGTCTTGGCCCATCCTCCGCGCCCCCACCCGGCCCCTCCTGCCGCAGCCCCGGTCCCCTTTGCTGCCAGTAGCCCTGCTTCTGCCACCGCTACTCCCATGCACTGACGGCGCCAGCCCTACTTGCACCCGCTGACGGTGTGGAGCATTAGGGCCAGTGCCAGCAGCAGGTGCGAGCAGCAGCTGCTGCCCAATTGCCCCTCAGGTGCAGGGGGAGGTTGAAGAAGCCCTCGGGTGATTGGGGCCGGCAGCCGCCGCTCGCACCCACTGATGGCACCAAGTGATCGGGACTGGTGCCGGGCACCGGCAGTGGGTGTGAGCAGTGGCTCCAGTGCCGGCAGTGAGTGCGAGCGCCGGGCGGGATCACAGTGCACGGGAGCAAAGGATTTTCAGTAACCATCAGAGGCTCACCCTGATGACAGCGTTGGGTGCCCCGCCTTGGTCTGGTGCCCCCACTCACCAGCTCCACCATCCCACTGCAGCCAACACCTGCCGTGTTCTGCACACGCCCCCTGGTGGTCAGTGCACGTCATAGCAACCAGTTGTTTGGTTTTTCTGCCGTTCTATTTGCATATTAGACTTTTATTATATAGGATGTCTGAATCACATCCCATTATATATTTGTGCCACTTCATCTTTATGCATTCATCTATTGATGGGCACTTAGGTTGTTTCCATAGCTTAGCCAATATAAATAATGCTGCAGTGAACATAGGAGTGCCTGTCTTTTTTAATTAATGATTTGGATTTCTTCAGATACATAGCCAGACATGGAATTGCTGGGTCATATGGTTGTTCTGCTTTTAGTTTTTTAAGGTGTAATATCTTCGTTTGTTTTGTTAATCCTCACCCTAGGATACTTTTTCCATTGCTTTTTAGAGAGAATGGAAGGGGAGAGGAGAGGGAGAGAAATAGAGCGTGCGTGCGCGCGCGAGAGAGAGAGAGAGAGAGGTCAATTGGTTGCCTCCTGCACTCATTGGGAATCGAACTGCAACCCAGGTGCTTTGGTTGATGTTCTAACCACTGAGCATACCAGCTAGGGCGAAGTGTGATATCTTTTTTTACTTCTATGTGTCTATCTAAAAATGCACATACTTAGTATACATTGGATCATACATTAGACATTCTTTTCTGTAACTTTTGAGTTTTGTTTTTTTTTTTTTTTTTTTTTTTAAGGAAAATGGAGTTACTGTTACATAACTTTCAAAACAAACAGCTCCTGAGAACAATCATGGAAATAGGATGGCCATTTTTATAAGACTTGCTGTTTCACATTTTTTATGTGAAATATATCAACAGTTTTGCACTATTGTTGATTTTGACAATTTAAAGGAGGGCTATGAAGTTGAATTGAATGCTGTAGTTTTTCTTTTTGTGCTTATAGTTCTGGAGTACAAACAGTTTAACCTAAAAATAAGGTCCCATCTAGAGAATTATTGATAGCTTTTTTTCCTTGCCACTTTCAAAAAGTAGTTACCTTAAAGTTAAATCAGATTTTATGTATTCTGTTGTTTGAGTAAACAAAACATATTCCACTAAATAGTGCATATTATCTAATAATCAGCTTTTTAATGCATTTGCTGTCTGTACCTTGTGAATATGGCTTTTTAAAATGAGCACAGTGAAGTCATGTTATTCTGTGGGTTTTGCTATGCTCAAAATATCTTTAAAGCTTTTTCCGGTATTTAGTAAGCCTGAATTAGAGGTTTAACAGGAGAGAGCTGTGTAGACTAAGGGCATATGACAGCCACCTCTATGTAGTGGCAATTGTTCTGTGGTTATAAACACACCCTGTGTTTTTATGTTAATATTTAATGAATATCATGGAAATAGAGAATAATACAACTAAAATCTCACTTTGGTCTTTGTGGAAGTGTGCCAGGTTAGTGTCCAGAGAGAGATGAATTGCAATAGTGAGGAAATAATAGAGCTCATTTAAATTTCAGTGAAAAAGGTGAAAGCTGGCATTTTAACTTTGCTTATAAAATTTATACTATGTACATCAAAGCGTAGATATTTTTATAAATAGTTGGCTCTTATTTTACTGCAGAAATTAATGGAAAATGTGAAGTTTAAAAATGCAATAATGGTCAAATGATACCATAACTTTTTCATTGTAGCTCCAGCTGTATTACAGTGATAAGGTAATTTTTTTTTGATGGATTTAAGTGTAAGGCACAAAGAAATCAGATAGATGCCCAAATATAATGTCTATAACATCAGAATAGCCAGTTGAGCAATTAGAGTTAGCTGCCATAACATGGAGTACATAACATGTTTTGTATGAAAATTTTTTCAGTCTTAGTCATTGTTTAATTTGGAATGTTGCAAATCCTGAAAATGGTACTTTAATGCATTTTATTTGTATGTATGTCATTGATAGTTTTTTATTTATTACTGAGATAGTTAATATTTTTAATATTTCTCAATTATTATTTTCTTGATTTAAATTTGTTGAAAAATTCTAAGCCAGAAAGTGAATTAGGGCTATGTTTTATTCTTTTTACCTAGTCTTCCAACATTGCAGTATTGAATTTATGCACAGTTATTATCTATGTGGGAAATGACTACTTAATTTTATCAGTTAGATTTCTTACCTTATATTTCTCTATTCTATATTATTCATGTTATCTTGAATTGTGACATTGTACTTTTCCATGGGTCTGCTAGATAATCCAATAGTTCATATTTTAAAAGGATGTGCAACATTTTGAGGTAGCAAAGGGTAGGCTGCACGTACAATAATTGAAACAATAAAGGGTGGTGGTGATAGAAAAGCCGAAGGCAGAAATGAGCTTGAGGCTTATGAAATGCAAGAAGGATTTTGAAACAAAGCTTTTACTTAAATTTGTAGTTAGGTGAATTAAGGGGAAGGAAAAAGGCTTACGGCAGATGATGTGTATTAACAGGTCACAAAACAGAACTGTGCAGTGACTGTTTTCCCTCCCATGAACAGGATTTATTTACTGATAATTGAGCTTTAGTTTGCAAAAGGACAAATGTCAAGATAATTAAAGCAGAGAAATATGAATAGACAGTAAGTAGCATAAGTGAAACAAATTTTTAGTCCTAAACAAAAATTTAGTTTTCAGGACATTGAGATTTGAAAAAATGTGATGACTATTCAAGAAAACATGGAACAATTAGAGGAGCTGAATGGTGGAAAGGTGACTATTCCCCCACACTGAAGAATTTATATTATAAACTTGATGACACAACCTGTAGGTTCTAACACAGATTATTTCCTGTTTAAACTGATAGATCCGGGGGGAGGTTCAGGTCCTCGTGTGGCTTGAGATTTTTGTCAGGTAATTGATAAGTTATGCCTGCATTTTAGCATCAGGCTAGAGAAGTGTGTGTTCTATGAAATTGCAGTTAGTTGGATCCTGGACTCATAGGATAGTCATTCCTAAAGAATGTCAACTGATAGATTAACAAGTCTGAAGGGCTATGTCTAGTAGAAAAGAACCACAAGGAATTTTTTAATTGACTCAGTAGGTATGCATCTGTGGAGACAATTGTATGGATGCTGGAGGCTTGGATTGGGACCACCACCAGCATGTCAGCAGTGTGACGCGCTCAGCAAAGCGTATATAGGTATTCTTGAACACATCGGAAGGTGGGATATTTGGGACTGGAGGGTAGGCAGCTTCAGTCTTCATACTTACCAGCTGTTAGGGAAGGATGTATGAGCTTTTCTATATTAAAAGGGACAAAGACAAATTAACCATCTAGATGTCTAACCATCTAGGTGTCTAGATGAGTGGGAGGGTATAAAACCATGCTATTACGCAGGTTAGAAAAGAAGACACTAGATATTACAGAACTCTTCAAATATTTGTCGGGCTGTCATATGAAAGAGGCATTTGACCTACTTTATGAGCTTTGGAGTATTGGGGCGGGAAGAAAGTTTAGGAAAGATTTTGGTTCAGTAAAATAAATTTGTAACATTTAAGAACTTCAGAGATGCCTAAAACAAAATTGTCTTGATCTTAGGGATATTTTTGAGGTAGTGTAGTGGGAATTTTTACTTACCTATTTTTAAACATTGGAAAATGCTGATTTATTACTGGTAAAGTTTTTTTACCTGAAATTTATTGGGGTGCCATTGGTTAATAGGAAGGATCATGCAGGTTTCAGCTGTAGATTTCTATGATACAAGGTCTGTATGTTGTGCTGTGTGCGCACCACCCAAAGTAAAATCTTCAGTCACCACATGTTAGGCCCTTCAGCACCCCAGCCCCTTTCCCTCTGGCAACCACCGTGCTGCTGTTTGTGTTCACGGGTTTCAGTTTTGTATCTCAGGTATTCGTGAAGTGGTATGGTTCTTAGCTTTTTCTGACTGGCCTGTTTCACTTAGCATGATACTCTCAAGGTCCATTCGTGTTGTCACAATGGCAGGATTTTTATACTAGGGGAGCAAGCAAATGTTTCTGAACTTTTAGCTCTCTGAACCACAGCTGTGGTGTGAAGTAGGTAATGAGTGTGGATGTGAGGGAACATGAGAGCATGGTCATGTTATGTTTGAGGTCACAGAAGAACATATGAAACATCCTAGTTTTGAAGCACTCCTGTGTTTCGTAAAGAAGCTTCTGGGAACCCACCACCTATGAAGGAACTAGAACGTCACCCATACTCATGACATGCCTTTTTGGCTGTGACTATATCACTTGATATCAACATAAACCAAAGCTCTGGTCACCGGATTTATAGAAGGAAAAATCCGGAGACAGGACTTTTTAAAGCGTGAGGGAGATAAATGGAGGCCTTGTACACTGAGGTTGGAAACCAATGGACTCAGCTGAGTCGCTCGGAAAGCAGCCTCTAATTACTAGCATATGAGGTACAGGCACATAAAGGTTAAATAGCAAACTTGTCTGAAGTCACACAAGCAGTTGCTGTTAGAACTCAAACCAAAACTTGTTCTAACCTGAGTGTTATAAATAACGTGCCAAGAAGTGCTAATGGTTTTCTGGCTAGAAGACTGCTGTTTAATACAGGGTAGTACTCATTCTCAGCTGGTGAGACCCACAGTGCATTAGATTGGAAGTTCCTGGAGAACTAGCACTATCTTAGTCATCTCTTGTTCCTGTATGCACTGTTTCATATAGAATCTGTGTTCTAGTATTACACTGAGTGATGTATTAAAGGGCCTGAAAGAAACGTGGTAAAAAGACTTTTTATCTTAAGAAAAAGTAGCATTTTAATTATATAAGTGCGCTTTTGCTTTACGTGACTCCTTGTCATTGGAAAAATACCAGACTTTCTTTCCTCCTGACTTCCTTCTTGCCCCTGCTCCCTGCTCGAGCTGGTGGCGCCTGCTTTTGTGCTGCCGCTGTCTCTTTGCCCTTACTGCTCATACGAACAAGAGGTTATCTGCTGTTTATATGCCTTTCGTATTAGACTGAGCTCTCTGAGAGCTGGAATCATGACTTGTTTAACTTGAATGCCCTAGAACCTAGCGCATTCCTCCCTTCATTCACCCACCTATCCACCCAGTCTGCTGAGGAGTGATTGAGGACCTGGCCCACCATGTTCCAGGCAGGGTTTTGGAAGCTGGGAAGACAGAGGATACCAGATTCTCATGGGACTTTCAGTTATTAATAAAAGAATCACAAATGTTTATAGAATTATAGCTTAAGTTGTAAATATGTCTTCCATTATATCATCTAGTTGGGTATGTGAAGGTTATTGGGTTTTGTATGTTTATGGTTTTTGAAAAAATATGTATTTTTATTGATTTCAGAGAGGAAGGGAGAGGGAGAGATGGAAACATCAGTGATGAGAGAATCGTTGATTGGCTGCCTCCTGCACGCCCCCTACTGGGGATTGAGCTGGAAACCCAGGCATGTGCCCTGACCGAACTTTGACCTCCTGGTTCATAGGTCAACACTCCAACTATTGAGCTGCACCGTCCGGGCTCTCTGTGTTTTTTAATCTAGGCATCTGAATTTTCTCATTTATAATTGATTCTCTTGTGTGTTTTTTTAATTTGATAAAATGTTTACCTGGAAAACCATCCCCCACCCCCTCAGACTATTGTATTACTGGGGGCAGTTCAAAGAGTATTTAAATGTAATAAACTAATACTGAAGGTGCTTTTATATAGAGACTGGGACCAAAGGATGTACGTGTACTTTTAATTAGATTAAAAATTTCTAATTCCCTTTGGTTCATTACTTGTTGTAATTACCTACGCAATATTTATGTTTCAGTTGTTACTTGGTTGTTGAAAACTTGATTTGAGAATTACCGTCATATGCTAATTTAAGAAAAATACTATCTTGATATTGGCCATCTTTAGGAAAGATTGTATTATGAAACTGGAAGTACATAAAATAAATAATTGAGATCTTGTCCTTAAAATATAGTTCAATCCAGGATACCTTCTTTTGATATTTTGAAAATTTCATTTGCTTTCAGAAACAAATATTTGTTTAGCTCTGATAGGCAAATTGTTTTTTAAGAGAGAAAATTTGTTATAAAATGAATATTGCCATCATTGAAGCAGAAACTGTATTAGAGTATAGTGTTTTCACTGATTAAGACTTAATGACTAAGTAAGAACACTTTTGATAATGCCTTTTTGCTGTGTTGGAGTTTATTTAGCTGAAAGTGATTTAAATAAAATTAAAGTGATATTTGATAGTTCCTTAATAACAATATATTGAAATTCCATGTTTGGAAAACAAAAAAGTACACTTTAAAAATAAAAATAGTTCATTTTTAAATCCTACTGGACACAAACTCTTTCCCCAAGGAGGTTACAATCTATAGTATGGAGTGATGGTTTCAGCTAATTTAATAATGACAACCTTTATTATCGTGTTCCAGTGGTCAGGAGCCTCTAGCACAATGTGGAAGCTTAAAGAATTCTTAAAAGAATTAATCAATTTCTTTGTACAGGACTTGACTCATGAAAATAGATTTCTCATACTTTCTTTAAAAGAAGTATATTTATATTTATACCTGGGATGTAATAATAGTTATCTGTCGTTTCTAGGTTCTTTGACACCTCTTCCCTACTTCCATTTCTTCTTGGTTTCCATCTTCTTTTCCTCACCCTATAAATGTTGCTTTTCTGAAGGTTCATTCAGTCCATCCTTCTCTATGCCCTCTCTAACATATCTCTTTTATTCCTAAAGTTTTAAACACTGAATTTGAGTATCAAATTCAGACTTCTGCTGAACTTAAAAATCTTGTGTATCTGAAGTAGAAGGCAGCCTTTGGTATTAAGTTTTGTCTGATAGGCATTCTTATGATACTTACTTGATTGAAGCTATCATTTGGAATTTCTGGCCTCATGTATGCATGGAGAATTAGATAAAGTAACAGATCTATATCACAGTGGATAAGAACTTGGGCTCTGAGGTTAGTTTTAATAAAATATATTATTTGGTCTATAAATTTGATTTCTAGTAGAAATAAGTTTGAGACTTTAGTCCTGTTAAACATGGATTTAATCCAGAGAATGGTAGAATAGGTCAACAATTCTTTACTTCTTTGAATTTTAACACTTTACCAATGAAATCCCCCTGTCCCCCTTTCTTTCCTGGACTAGCAAGAATATTTTCGTCTAACTCATTTAAAATTTTTACTTTTAACAGAAATTAGCAGAGTACGGAAAGACATGTACAATGATACATTAAATGGCAGTGCGGAGAAGAGGAGTGCAGAATTGCCTGATGCTGTGGGACCTATTGTTCAATTACAAGAGAAACTTTATGTGCCTGTAAAAGAATACCCGGATGTAAGTATATTTTGTTTTATTCAATATTTTTTCTGCTGTACATACTTTGGCATGCTGTATATTTGATGGTAAACACTTTAGCATTGCCAGTCATTTTGAAATAATTTCACGAGAAAGACTAGAGATGTGAATAATTTGGCATGGATAACTTTAAAAAATTCTTTTCACCTGAACGCTGCTATGGCACTTTTGAAAATGCACATGGTAAAGACGTAGTTTTAGATTTCAAATCAAGGCAAGAGTTATGTAAAGAGCTTTGGCCTGAATGTTCGAGAACCCTAAGTACAACTCTTAGCTCGTCTGTGACCTGACCTTGAAGAAGCCACAGCCTGGGCCACATTGTCTTTTTAGTAAAGTGAGAGTTTGGACCATGTGACAGCCAACAGTCTGTTCCACTCTGAAATTTCTGTGATAACTGTGTGCACCTTATTTTTGTTCTTTTTAATTCCTTGCTCAACTCTTCTGTGTAAGCGTTTTGTTGCAGAGAGCCTCCTCGTTCTGTACACTTCCTTTATAAATGGCTCCAAACTCTGCCTTTTGGTACACAGCCCTACTGGGTCCTTTCCATCTTTTTGGCCTTAATTGTAAATGACTCCCTCTTTTCCAATCCACTGTGTAGTTAGTTACCTTGACTCTTCGAACAAGTTGAGACTGTTCCCAGCCTAACACCTTTATGTTAGCTATACACTGATGTCTGTTGGCTGGCTTCTTCTTGTCATTAAGGTTTTAGCTTAAATGTCCCTTCAGAGAGGCCTCTCTCCTGACCATCCTATCTAAAAGCAATCTGGTTACTCATTGTTTCACATAAGTTCATTTCTCTGCAATAGCTTTTATTATCTGATATTTTTCTTGCTTATTTTTCTTTCTCTACCCAGCAAGGTATTTAAAGGTACTTAACTCAAGAACCTGTTTTTATTATTAATTGCTATTGGAGGTGTGTATGATTGGATGTAATAGGCATCAACTACCTGTTGATTAAATAAAGGCAAATTGGTGACTTTTTGCTAGGTTTTAGAGATTTTTCTGGAATACGAGAAAGAGTTGGCATTATAAGGTCAGAAATTATGATGTGTAATGTACTCTTAAAATTCAGTGATTATATTTCCAATACACTAATCTAGAGAAGGGAAATAAATACCTTAAGTTAGCATAATGGAAAAAAGCTTTGATATTTCACAATTTGCTTTTCCAATACAATTTCTTACACATCTAACACATTTATGTACTGTTTTTATAAGTAATTTTGATTGCAAATATTCAAAAATTACTGATAATATAGGCAAAGAAAGAACTTGGGTGCAGTACAAAGGATTCGGGCGGGAATCAGGGCAGCTGTGAGACCCTTAGGAAGGCTTTGGACCTTCTCTGTTGCAAGCCTTGCTCTTAACATAATTTGGAATCAGTGCCTTCCAGACTTTACCTTAACTTCAGATTCTTAGAGAATGTGTTTTGGACCAATCTGCCATGACTAGGGACATGCCCTGGTTATTGGGATGATTCCTGGAGATGAGAAACTGTGATTTGGGCAGCTGTCTCAACTGAAGCCAACTACTGTTTGGTATTTTATTATCTCCTAAAAGGGGCCAGCCTTCTCATCTGCTTGTTTAACTCCAAAGGACAAAGTTTCAGCCTTAGTCATTAACGTAGAATTCTTTTAAGACCTTGTTAGAGCATATAACCTTGATCTGCTTGGTCCTCCTTTTTCTTTAAAAAAAGGGGTGGGGGTTCATAACATGGTCTAGATGAGTGGTTCTTAAAATGTGGTTCTAGGACTGTGATATCAGTTGAATCAGAAACCCTGGCTGGGGGAACCCCAGCAGTCTGCCTTCCATCCCCATAGAGGATTCTGATGCGTCCAGTGTGAGCAGCACTGCTCTCATTTTACGTCATCAGAAGTTGGATAAGCCAAGCAGACAGGTGATGACGTGGTCCTTTTGCCGGGCTTTTTCCCAGGAGGCAGGTAGAGAGCAAACTGAACATGTCTCTGCTTTTGTGAAACAGGCATTGCATTCACAGAGACGGACAGTAAGCAAATGAATATTTACTTCAGGTGCAGTCAGTGCTGTGGAGAAAAATAAAGTGGGGTAAGCAGATGCGTGGTGAGGATGTGTTTATAGTCAAAAATGGGGAAGTGGGCATGAACATCACCTTGGGGGAGAACATTCCAGACAGAGTGAGCAAGTGCAGTGACTCTTTGGCAATAGCATGTTGGGAAGGGTGGTGAGATAAGAGGTTAGTGTGCAAGGGGCCATGCATATTATGTACAGGCTGTGGGCTCCGGTAGGGATGTCAGCTACTATCCTGAGGAAAAAGAAGACGACCACATTCAGATATTTTGAGCCAAGGAGTGAATGAGCTTGGTTGGGTTTTAATAGTTTCGTTCTGGCTGCTGTGTGGAGAAAGGCCTTTGGGTGATGGTGGCAGCAAGGGGACCACCTAGGGAACAGCAGGGAACTTGAACAAGAGGACTTAGAAATGCTTGGGTCCTACATAGATTGTTCACTTAAAGCCAAAACGATTTGTTGATTGAATAATGGGGTATGAAGGAAAGTCAGGAGTAGCTCAAAGGTTTTGATCAGTTGGAATTACAGGAATCGCCAATTCCTGAGCTAGGAAAGACCAAAGAGGAACAGGTTAAGGAGGTGGGGGTTCAGCAGTTCTGATTTAGAGGTGTTGAGTTTGAAGTCAGACATCCAGGTACAAGCATGTCAAATAGGTGGGCATATATATGAGTTATAGACGACTCTTAGCACCTCAAAATATCTAATTAACAAAGCTATTTAAATGGAAAATTTAGTTCTGATTTATAGGAGAAAAAATTTATTAATATAAAACCATTTTGGTTCTCCAGGTAATTTTTTTTAATACCTTGATTTTAAATTTGTTAAAAGAATTTGAGTTTGGCCCTGGCGCCTCAGTTGGTTGGGCATCATCAGGGGTCCTCAAACTGCGGCCCGCGGGCCACATGCGGCCCACCAAGGACATTTATCTGGCCTGCCAGGTGCCGCTGCCAGTTCTGCTTAGCAGCCGACTCGTCCTGGGCCCGCAGTGCACATAAGAATTTGTTCATAGTTGTTTTTTTTTAACTATAGTCCGGCCCTCCAACGGTCTGAGGGACAGTGAACTGGCCCCCTATTTAAAAAGTTGGAGGACCCCTGATCCAGTGCATCGGAAGGTGCCTTGGTCAGATTCCCAGCCTGGGCACATGCCCGGTTGTGGCTCCATCTGCAGTAGGAGGTGTGCAGGAGGCAACCTATCACTGTTACACTTTCATATCAGTGTTTCTCACTTCTCTCTTCCTCTCGCTCTAGAAATAATAAGCTATTCTTAAAAAAAGAAAAGAATCTGAGTTTGGCAAAATTGGGATCTGCATGTATTTGAGTTTTCTTTGAGATTATTAATACACACCAAAAGAGTAGTACTGTTTTTTGGCACATATTAGGATCTTTATCTCACCTCTAAAAAATTTAAATATGAAATTAAATAAGGGAGTTTGTCAGATTTTGGCAGTATGGGAAAAGATTTATTTTGAATTATGAATTAGATATTGGCCACTTAAATCTTAGAGGTCAATTACATATGCTCTCCCATTTGTATATAAGCTTGACTTTGTGAGTGAATTCATTCCACTTGATTAAAAAATGCTTGTATTCTTATTAAAGTTTCAAAGGGGCAGTGCTGCATAGCTGTCAAAAGTATGGACTCAGACCAAGACCTCTGGCTGGCTCTGCTATTTGTTTTCTGACTTTGGGTAAATTACTTACCATTTCCGGTCCTCAGTTTCCTCACCTCTGTAATAGAGATGGTAATAGGGTTACTGTTCCACGGGGTTCTGAGGAGTTATAGGTGAGTTTATGCATGAAAGCATTTGGAAGACACCTGTACACTGTAAGTGTTAACAGAATGTGAGCTCCATGATGGTGGGGGTTTTGTATTTTTTCATATCCACTTAACTACATGGTAATGTTAGATGGACAATAAATATTTTTTGTGCATATCTATGTGAAAGCCTCATTCTTTGAAATATTGGTAAACCTTTAAAAAAAACCTTTGCATCTGCACATAGCAACTTATTTATAGAAGTGTTCATTTGGAGCTCTTGTTTTGGGCTTGGCTGTGTATAGCTTTGGGATGATAGGAGAAGACAGTCTCAGATTCAGTGTTTCAGAAAGGAGGTAGTACTGTATAATGTCCTTCACAATGTTTTTTAATCAGTGGCTTGATGTGGGAATGAGAAGGTAGTATCAATAGCCCATTGAAAATGTACTCTAGTGTGTACCAATCACATCCTGGGGGTGGGGATATTAATTCAATTGACAAAGCTTAACATAGTGGAGATAGTAGTGGGTTTTTGAGCTAGACAGGCCTAGATTTAGAATCCTGACTTACCCCCTTGTTGGTGTTATTTGTCATCAGGTGCCACAACAATGCTCCATAACAGGCTATCTATCCTAAAACTCAGTGCCCTAAAATAACAAATGGGTTTCTGTGCTCTTGAGTCTCCACTGTATGTTGGCTAAGGTTCTGCTGATGGGCTGAGCCGAGGTTATCTAAGCCTCGATCTAGGCTGGTTGCCGGTGGGTGTTCCTGTTGGACTCAGCGCAAAGCGGCAGCAGCTACTTGGAGCTTCTCTGTTCATGGCAGGTCACTGGCGTGCCCGAGACAAGCCAGATTGCTTAAGCACGTGTAAGACTCCTCTCTTACCCCGTCCATGAACATGCTATTAGCTCAGCAATTGTCAGCCAGGGAGGTTTGGCCCTCCGGACATTGTCAGCCAGGGAGGTTTGGCCCTCCGGACATTGTCAGCCAGGGAGGTTTGGCCCCTCCGGGACATTTGGCAATGTCTGGAAATATTTTTGTTTGGCAAAACTTGGAGGGGTTACTAGGGGCATCTAGGGGGTAGAGGCCAATTATGCTGCTAAACATCCTACAATTCACAGAACAGCCTCCCACAACAGAGAATTAGCCTGCCTAAGGTGTCAGTAGTGCTGAGATGAGAAACAGCATTATCAGGTCACCCTGTCCACGGTGAGAAGGAAATGGGGGTACATTTTGTGAAAACAATCGAGACTGTCCCATTGGCTTTGAGCACATGTTCCTTTTCTAGAGTCTGTGTTCTTGTCTATGAAATTAAAAGGTCTATCTCAGAATTGTTGGGAGTATCAAGATAACAAATGTATGGCATCTGATAGAGCACTCAATATGGTTCCTGTGAGTGAATAAGAAAAGAAATCCTACCCTTCAAAGAGCCCGCAGTCTTATATGAAAGATAAAAGATACTGCTTTAAACCACTCAGTACTTTTTCAGTTTACCATACATTCATAAGATGACAGACATGAGTGAAGATATACGTTATACATAGGCCATCAAATGGTAGTTTGGCCCCTTAAGTTACTAAGGACTTGTTTGTGTCCATGGAGAGCTTATAAACAGTGTGTGAATGGATTTAACTCTGGCTGATATAAGATGTTACATTGCAATGAGTCAGTGATAATTCTGTCATTAAATGTTCCTAGTTATCAATTTTGAATTATTGAGTACTTATTTTATAGGATCTACCAGAGTGGTAGATAAGTTTCAAAGATGGCAAGGTCTAGCTATTAGATATTAGTTGTTCTGTATATACATGAACAGATTAGATTGCTAAACTGTTTGCTTGGGATGTGATATGATGAAATTATAGTGCGACTTTCCTCAGAGTTTATATGAAGATATCTGTCTTTCTGATGTTTGTAAAATGGGTTTTAATTTTGAATGATTACGGCTTTGAAAGGTACATGTTGGGTCTAGGCTCTCGTGATGACATGCATTTTCAAAGGGTTATAAGTTGGGTAGATGCCTTTTCAAGTCTTTTTCAAGCTTATAGGATCCAAGCCTGGCAACTGCAGTAATATAGATTTATAATGTTATTTGTAGTACTGTTGTCTCATAATAATACTCTTCATTAATGGTGGAGCAAGAGTTTTATGTTCCCTTTCAAAGGGTTTTCCTGGGTTTGCAGAGAAAATTTGGCGAGTTATAGCTTCTGAATTAGTATAGGGTTATTGCTGTTTTTTGTTGTGTTTTTTTTTCCTGTTGTTAAAGATTGTCACCTGCAAATTGGCAGATGCATTTAGTGAAGGTCATTCTCATTACTTTTGGTGTTTCGGTTTTGAAGTTTACTTTTTATATCACTGCAAGAGTGTATTGAGGGCCTTCCAAGTTTAATAATGCCAAGAATAATAAGCCTTCTCAGGTCTTAAATGCTGATACTTTTTTTAAAGTAATATATTTTAATATTTAAAAAGCTAGCAATTCAGGACAAATTAAAAGATGGGGTTAATTTTTAAGGAAGAATTATTGCTTTTATAAGCAAGTGTTTTCAGCATCAGTTGAGATACAATTATGTCTATGATTTTTCAATCCAAAAAGTTTGTTAAGATCTGCTCTGTTAAAATTACTGTTGAAAAGATTTATAAATCAGTTAGATACCTAGTCCCTGGTATCTAACACCCATATCTTTCAAATTCTCACTGAAATAACCAAAGTAATATAATACAAAACGGAGAGCAGCCTGCTTCTCAGTGCGAGTCATACTTTGGAAGCACTGAGGTGTTTGTTGGATACTAAAGGGAAGGGAGAGGTGCTGATCTGCTCTTGGCCCATCGTGAGAGAGCAGTGTCTGCAGTCAATAACCATCTTCCTACTCTACTCCTCCGCCCGCCAGCACTGGCAAGTGCCATGGGCTGTGGCGGAGTGGAAGGTTATACTGTCTTAAGTTGACCACCCATCTTGGTGCCCGCTTACATTAACTGGACCTGCATTTATTTTGTGAGTGAAAAACTCATCATTTACGCCTTTCCTTGGTTTGAATTTGGTGAGCAGACAACTACCATAGTTTTTGATAGAACCTGCTTAACTGCACCCTAAGGACACTGAAATCAAACTTCTACATGAGGATCTTTGGAGCTAAATGTAGTTACTTATTTCATTTGGGAAGCGTATTGTATGCCTTAATAATAAACCCAACTCTTTAGAACAAAATAGTTTATGTATAAAGTAGGGACTTCTGAAATCTGATTTTGACTACTGTCGAAAACTGCTTTTCCCAAGTCCAAGAACAATATCATTAAACAGCCTACCTAGCAGAAATTTGTCCATCTCTCTGTTTCACATTGGTATGATAATTTTTTTCTTCATTAATTGGTAAGGAATTTATTGAGCTTAAAATGTGTCTATGTTTTATTGTTTGATATTATAGAAGTGATCGTTTTGATTAGTTTCTTTTTTATTTGTATGGCTATTTAAAGAAGTATAAATTTGTACTTTTTAAGGATAGATTAAAACAAAAGAAAAATAAGTTTGCAAATTTATTAGGATCATGAAGGCTAAAGAAGAGATCTGAGTATAAACCAGTAAGATTTTGGTGTCATTCTTCCAGAATGTTGTGTGTGGCCTCTGATAGGCACCTGACACCAGAATAAGAGACATAACCCTTGCTCTCACGGTGCTGTCACAGCCAGGGCCTAATCTAAGGCAGTGGCAGTCGAAATGAAGAAAAGGGGACAGCTTGATGAACATCTTAAGATTTCCTAGTCTGTTACCTGTGGAGGCTAAGAGTGAGAGGTGGTGCTATTCATTGAGAATAGAGAATACCGAAGGAGACGGTTTTATAATTAACATTGTAGAGGAAGCAAGAGGAAGAGATGATAAGCATACCATAGTGACAGAATGTTTTTAGCTTTTAGCCACTGAAAGCTGAGTTGTATTGAACGAGGGTAACATAAGACAGTGATCAGGAGGTCAGGTAGGACTAAAATTTATGCCCCAAACCTATCACTTTCAGAGCTGAATTAATAATTTTGTAACACTGTGTGAGGCAGGTAATAGTTATGCAGCAAAACGTAGGAAATCAATTTCAGAGAGCTTACGCACTATTTAATGAATGGTCAGAACACATATTTCATATTTCATCTTTATATTCTGGTCTGAGGTGACACTTGTAAGCTCAATCTTGAATTAAATAATCATATTCTCCTCTTTCTTTTTTTTGAAGTTATACATATTTGTCCGTGAAATATTCATATAAATGGTTCAATTAAGGTGAAAAGGATGTATATGATGCTTATGAAGACAGCGGTCCCAATCCATAAAGACAGATGAAAATACTGAGAAGGCATGGTGTGGTTACGTAGAAATAGTGTAATGATATATTATGGGATGTAGGTGAAGAAGACATTACAAAAACAATAACTTTGAATCTGAAGAGTTGTTTTTTCCTGAGAGAAATAGCAACATCAGTGATGAGAGAAAATCATTGATCGGCTGCAGGAGGCCGGGCAAGGGTTTTTATAAACTTTGTACTAAACGTTTTGAATGAGAAAACTGAATGTGAGTTCTGATGTGACCAGGGTATATGTTTAAGGTCTTGATCCTATGTTGATTAATCTAGGTGTTCTAGGATTTGGGCTACTTCTGTAACCTGTCATGTATTAAGTAGCGATGATAGTGGTAACTGCCTTCCAGGGTTACCCTCGTTCAGGGACTTAATGCATGTAGAGTTGCCAAGCATTAGAAGCTGGCTCCTGCTGGAACACTCATTAATGAAACATACTTCTACATACTCAGCATCTGAGAAATAGGAAGTGCCGTGGTCTCTGCACTCAGGATATATCTGTATTGAAATGGAAAGTGGAAATCATAGTTTTGTTTTTATGACGTTATCTGTCATTGGGAATTTATCCTGAGATCAGTCAGCCAGGCTTAACTAACCATTTGAGAAATTTCTGAAATGTATTGAGATTTCTTGTGCTGCATATGACTTAGTGATTGATTTATTACTAGTGAATGAAAAAAAATCTTAGGAGTTCTGTGGACATTTTTAAGTTGTATCATTCAATAATTTGAACAAGTATTAGTGTCTTCTATGTGCTGTATGTTGTGTGAGGTACTGTGAAGGGAAAAAACCACAAGAAACAAAATCAGGTGCTGGTCCCTGACTTGGGAATGGCCTGCAAGAGACACGCAGGTCATGGCACTCCATGTGGTAGGGGCTCTTAGAGGCTGGATACAGAGCACTCTGAGATGGTCACTGTGGAGGAGGAGGAAAAGTACGACTGTCCAGAGAAGCGGTCACCAACCGGTGGTCCGTGAGGTCCGAAAGGTTGGCGACCCGACCGCTGGTCTAGAGACAACAAGGAAATCACAGGAGAAACGTGAGCTCAGTATTGTGTAACGAGAGACATTTGACATGGTTGGTGAGAAGGAAAGACAGAGGACGGTGTTACAGGGAAAAATTTTAAGTCCTGCCGTTTTCAGAGAACAGGGAATTGCTTATGTGTCTGGACAGCAAGGTGGTAGCAAATAAAGGTTTGAAAAGTAAGTGGAATCTTTTAAAGGGTTTTGTGTGTAATAAGAGTTTGTATCTTGAGCTATCAAATATAGTCATATACTTATAAAACTCTTGTTGGCTTTTATTGCCTCATATTTTTATTTTATTTTAGTTGTCTAGGTATTTTTTACCCAAACACTTGTTATATAGCTTCTGGAGGCTATTTTCTTATTCACCTGATTTTTTAAAAATGGTTGTAGACTCTTTCCCAATTATATCTATACTCAAAAGATGATTTGTCATAATTTAGGGTATCTAAATTCATATGTCACAGAGGTCAGATTTTGGTTATTACTGGTTACTGTTTTTCCCCTTTAAAAAGCTGCTGGTAAAAGTGCCTCTTCTTGCATAGCCAACAGAAGATGTGTATACAGTTCACATATGTGAAAAGTTTTGCAAAATGATTTCTGTGCTAATTATTAGGTAGCGTAAGAAGACATATTTCGTTGCTTATCTAGAATTAATTTGAAGATAGAAAAGGGATAAGCCATTTGTCTCCCCCCAGATGAAGACATTTTGATATATTCATTCTGGTCCTTTTAATTAAAAACAGTTGAACAGTCCTCACGTAATGTTATTCACAGGTTCTGTGACTTTAAGCAAAATAAGGAATAATGAAACCAATCTTTACCACAGGTTAATTGATACAAAAAAGAGTTAAGTTCCTAGGGAATCTCATCAACGTTACAGAGAAACAACATTGAACGAGGTGGTGGTATTTGAGGACCTGCGGTACTGCTAAATAGTCACAACTCCTCTCATCTTACTCCGTAAGATAGGCTCACTGGTGTTGATTACACTTGAGGTGGTTCATTTTTTTGTCATTTGCTAAAGTAAAGGCTTTATCAACAAATATACGTGTTTGTGTTTCATACCTATTATGTCACTTAAGTGATACAGTGTAAGGTTTGTAAGTTATCTACAAACTCACTATCTAAAATTCACTTTAGAAATAGTAGACACACTATTTAAAAACATTATTAATCTGTGTAGAAAATAACCCAAAGAAATGCATATTTTACAGAATATTCCAAAGTTTTAAGCGAAGTTACTCTTTAACATTTCTTAGAAGTGTGTCACTGAAATGCTTTGGGTGATCCATTTTTTTTATTAGTTACCTGTTTTGTTAACGTGTCACAGGAAGTTTTATCTTAATTGTAGATGTCTTAAAAGGTTAATGGAAAAACTTACCATAATGCTTTGTATATTGTCATTGGTAGAAATCTATTCTGTTTCAAAATGAAGTGAGCATCAATGAATAACATTAGACATAATTGTTGTTAACCTCTTCTTCAGAAAACAGCTTGCCCCTTGGCATAAATGTAGGTGAGCCGGGGAGAAGGTCTGCACTTAAAACGTAGGGTTAATGAATGCCTTTTTTTCTTCCTTGCTCTTCTTTGGGTATTTAAAGTTGCAGTTAGCTCAGGCTGTTTGAAATTATTATTTTTGAATGTGTTGTGACATTGTTTTAATTGCACGAAGCTGCAGAACTAGCATGATAAATCAACACAATGAATTTTAATGCAAGGCAAATGATACTAAATTGGCTGCAGTAGAAAAAGCAGCTGCTATGATGAATTTTTCCTTCTCCGCTTACAATATTCTGAGAAGGATGACCTTGGCAGTTGCCTACTGTATTAGAATCCCAGTGGTATGCACTTTAACAGACTTGAGCTTTGTTGGTTCTTGGGTAATAAAGATGGGTTCAGTTTTAAGGTCACGAAAATTTTGTGTTACAGATTTAATATGTTGGTTTTGACTGCTTTTAAAACATGGCCCATTGATAAATAATAACTGTAAGGATTATTTAGCTGAAGTCTTTTTCTGTATAATTCTACAGAAACCAAGCTGGAGGCTTGTACCAAGCCATGGTTCCAGCAGAGGAGGAAATCTTAAAAGTGGCAAGAAGAGGAAAAGGGGTACCTTCAAGGGAGCAATGATTAAGTGGATGACAGTGCAGGGCTTTAGGTTGGGTAAAGAGGTGAAGTGCTCTCTGCTGGGGAACTAGGCAGGGGTAGGGATAATATACAGGATGGTTCAGAGCTAGATCAAGTGCTTAGAGGACAGTCTCAACTCTGGATGGAAAAAGTTGTGTATCAAAATCTGAGGGAAGAGGACTTTCTTCCAGCTGTACTCATGTACTACCCATCTTTCATTGTGAGTCACTTAAGATGTGAATGCTGGTCAGCAGCTTAGTGAGACAGAGTAAGAGCCACTGAGGCACGGAAGACGAAAGAAGTGCCCTAGCTTAAGCCTTGAGAGCAGTGAATTCTAGCATATGACTTTTATGGAATGACATGCCAGCAGTGGCTCATATGCATGGAAAAAATAGGAAGCTGTATGCATAAGAATCATTACCTTTGGATTTTGGTGGAGGTGATGATATTTTATCTCATATGCAGACTATATGTGAGTGAGGAAAATTTACTTTTCAGTTTTCAGAGTTGATCTATGTCTTACTCCCCACCCCCACACCCCCACCCCCCTTGAAAGATAAACTTCTATATATGAAGGCTAGAAGTTTCTGTTGAGGGATGCTAATTCTTTATTTATGCAATTATTTTTATCACTTTCCTGTTCACTAAAAGAGTTAAGCCTCCTTGCAAAAATAGTATAAGTTAAAGGTAGAAATGGGGAAAAAAATAGCATACAGGCATAAAACTTGTAAGGAATGTGATTGAAAAAAAGCATTTACTTTCAAGACTTAAATGTTTAGTTTCGTACAGGGTGGAATCCAAATTTGGCCACCAGAGTAGAGTTCTGAACAGTTGCTTAAGAGAAAGTATAGCTTGTTAGATAAGTAACAGGAATTTTCCTCAAGGATTTTAGTTAAAACAACAACAACAAATATTTAAAATAATGAACAGTTCCCTGAACACCATCATTAAAGAGTTTTATAAAAGAATTCGCATTCTTGTGTGGTATCAAAGATTTTGTTATATGCTTTGTTTAGATTACATGTTAATGGACAGTTTTCAGTGTAGTACCTTTTTCAGGCAGATGTATTGTTCCTAATTTATAGTTTGATTAATACATATGCAAATTTCATGCTAAACAATGAGCTGTTACAACACCCCTCCCCCAAACTTGGCAAGAAATGTATAAGGACTCTTAATTTTATTTCAACTTACTGTTAAAATATTTCATTTGAGCAAGTAAATATATATTTTAAAATAATTTTAAGCAAGAGAGTAATGCATGATGACTTTTTTTCCCCCCCAGTTTAATTTTGTTGGGAGAATCCTTGGACCTAGAGGACTTACAGCTAAACAGCTTGAAGCAGAAACGGGATGTAAAATTATGGTCCGGGGCAAAGGCTCAATGAGGGATAAAAAGAAGGTAAGTTTTTAAAAACGGAGGCAAGTCTTCCTGTGAATAATTTGATTTAAACTTTTGCATTCTAATAAAATATTCAGGTCTTTCGTGTATAAAGCACTACACATTATTTCATGTCAGAAGCATGAACATTTTAAAGGTGGTGTCATGATTTTGCCCTGCTAATTATCATTTTTCATTTAGTCAACTAAATTATCACTCAGTCCATCTTGTTAACTCACGTTGGTCTTTGTAATCAGAACTTCCAGTTTGGGAAGTAGTCACACTATAATGTTGTGTATATAAAAGTATGTAACTAAAAGTTTGGGAAGTCGAAACGTTTGAGATTTGTATGAGAACAGTCAGATAAATAAGTTTTGCATGTATGTCAAGCCATTTGGAGAGTTAGTAAACAGAAAAAGAAGGCTTTTAACTAGCCTCGGTTTCGTTTCATCAGCATTCTGTGTTGACCACAAGTTTTCTAGATATTTTACTTTAAAGTATATTGTTTCTGGTTTTTGTTTTTCTTGCTACCGCTTGTTTTTCCAGTTTAATTAATAAAGGCCTAACTATCTCCGTTAAATATTGTTTTTAGGGAGGTTTTATTAGCCTATTTTCCTTTTGTCGAGTGACTACTTTTGACTTTGTATTTGTGTAAAAAATGTTTGACTTAACGTTTTTTAGATAACCTCCATTTTATTGACAGTGGACTAAACTTACTGTTAGGAAGGGTGGTTGTTTTGATTGTTTAACACACTGCCTTGAGAGGGCTATCCAGTGCCAGGCCTGTGGTCAGCTTGTGCTGCAGCATGTACATTGAATTGCTTGTGGAGCTCATGGAACCAGCACCAGACCTAAAAGGTATTCTCGCTTGATGCTGATAGGCTGCTTTTCTGAGCTTCCCACCTCGTTTTGGTTAAGCTCTCATTGACCAAATCTCAGTCACTCCCTGTAGATAAATAGTAGCTCAGAAGTTGGGGGTAAAAATCCTCATTGATATTATCTTTTAATCTTACAACTTTTTCTTGTCACCTGAGTTTAAAGATACTTTGAGGCAAGCTTGTGAGTTCCCCTTCAGTATATTTAGGTGTATTTAAAACGTTTTATTAGGATCTTAAATATTAGATTCTAGATTCTGATTCCACTAGGTGACGTGCATTTTTGTGTTGTCATGCAGCTTTGGTCCCATGCTTGCACTCACGGTTGCATTGGCATTAAGAAGTGCTGATTTCATAGCCTGGGCACAAGGAGATGAACTCGACCACCGAGGACAAATAAATCTTCACCAAAAGATTATTACATCTATTAGTTTATAAAGCTCCTGTGATCAGGGAGTTAACCGAGCTTGTTTTTTCCTCTTCTCAGCTTCTCTTAATTCTGTAGTAACGGCCTGCGCTTATGTCACTGGTGCACACACAGGCGTTGTGGACAAGAGCTTGCATGTGTGTATGAGACGCGATGAGTCTGCGTGATTAGGGGACCTGTAGCCTGAAGAACACTCTGCCCTCTGGCAGAAGAACAGAATGGTTAGAGAGAGAGCTCCGCAGCCAGACTGCTTAGGTGTGCATCTTGGTTCTGTCACTTCGTTCTGTTGGACGGGTTAGTCAGTGTCTGCGTGGTATGTAAAGTGGGGCTAGTGATGTCACTCATCTCTTCCGGTGGCTGTGAGGGTTCAATTAGTGCTAAAACACTAAGTGATCGATTAACGTTAATAATTGTTCTTAAGTGTAGCCAGCACTGTTTGGTCGTATGTTTTGTGTTTAAACTCATAGGTGTAGCTTTTTAAACTCTGGAAATGAGCTTTGTGACCTTGGAATGTCCTGTATTCTCATGGCTTTCCTAGTCTGTCTGGTTGTTGGTGTGTCCATATCCTGCCTTGTCTCCTTTGTTCTTAACCTCAAGTAGAAGCAGTTCACACATTTTATTGATTTTTAATTTGTAATATTGTCTGGTGAAGTTTAAAAAAGCTTACAGAATAATACATGAAGGATAATATTAAAATAGGACACCAAAAATTGGCTATAGATTGCATTTTTAGATTTATTAAAAGCTACAGGTGAACATACCTTGGGCATATTAAGTTAACTAGAATGGCTTCCATATGTTCAATATTAGGGTATGTGAATTTTGTGAAGAATTTATAGATTTAGAATACTAGGAGTGCTTTTTGTAATCCTAATTTAAATTGATTACACATAATAAATTAACCAAATCATCTTGGGTTATGCTGTAGCTTATTTATTAGTGAGTTGTTAAAAATGTTAATAGTAAAGTCAAAATGGAAAGTACTATTATTTGTTTGTTGGCTATTTTGAAAAAAGACGATGACAAACAGATGGAGACAAAAAGAGGTATTGATGTAAAGAATAAGCCTGGTTGAGGTATATTTCTGGTGTTTCAAAGGAAAATCCATTGCCTACTCTTTTTTTTCTGTAGAGTTGTCAATTTATGCCAAGTGAAGAAAGCTAGAGATTAAACATCATTTTACATCTTATGATTGAAATGCTGTTTATTGATCTGAGTCACAAGAGATGAAATCCTTTACTCCTCTGGTAAACTCAGTACTTGTGGAGTACTTCTGGTGTTGATGAATCCCTGCCACGTGGTAGGACCTGGACAAAACTACCTGGGAAGGAATACATGGCTTATTTAGGTAATCCCCGAAGGCATAGATGCCCTCCCGCCCGACTCTCCAGACCCCATGAAAGACTTTGTAAATAGAGAAAATCATAAACCTGTGTGCTTTAATTCTGTTGGGAAGATAGGCAGTACTGTACCTGTCTAAGCTGCTGGCTTGAAGCAGGGGAGTGAATCTGCCACTTCAAACTTGATTCTCTTGGATTGCTATTACTTTATATATTGCTATATATTGCTGTAGCATTATTGATGGCTACAGTAGCATTGGTTTTGAATAACATGGAACCTAAGCGCAGGAACTGCAGTCAGACTTCATGAGAGACGTGGCAGCTTGTCTGTGCCAGGCAGCATAGGGCGCTGCTGGTCTTCAGCAGGTGGCCTGGCCTGTCTCTGATACTGAGTGTACGGTGGCAGAGGGTCTGCCAGTGGAAGCCGGTGTTTATGGATAGTCCTCTTAAGTTATAGTATGCTCTGTATCATGAGTCATTCTAAGTACTTCGCAAACATTTCATTAATCTGAGTTTTGTTATTTCCATTTTGTAGGTGAGGAAACTGAGGCTCAAGGTGGTTGAGTAACTTGCCAAAGGTCAGCTGCCAAAAAGGAGCAGTCAAAATTTGAACCTAATCTTCTAATTATAAACCATTTCTAAGAGTAATAACCTCAGAAATATTAGAAGAACTTGAATATTGAGTACTCTAAACTTCAACTATGAAGTCAGTGTGGTTCCTCTAAGCTTTTTGTTTATTTCCTCAGTGATAATATATTTTGAAATTTTTCTCTATGCATCATTCTTTTATTTTCAGAAATCCTTCCTTTAGATAGGATTTAATCCCTTATTGCCTGTTGGGAAACAAATACTTGAACAGATTAGAGATGATAGAGAAATAATTTTGAGGAAAGAATTCGATTGATTTTTTTTTTTTTGGTAGGGTTTTTCATAGTTTTTGCAGAGGCCACACGCAGGGCTGTGGGAAAATGTCTCATGCTAGAAGGAGTGGCCCACCTTCAGACACAGGTGGCAGTGGAAACTAGTAGCAAATGAAAACATGGAAGTCCTTAAAAGGGAAGACTGTTGTGTCCGTAGTTAGATACTTGATAGGTGATTGTGGAGGACAGTTATTACAGCGGTAATGAAGTACACCTGTGGAGACCTCAGGACTGGTCTTTGTGGGGAACACTCTTGGGAGACTTTTCTTACTCACATCCATTAGTTTTCTGAGACCATTCCTCCCCCCCGCGGTCATAAACAGGAGGAGCTACGAAGCCATGCCTGTGTTGGCCAACAGTGTTGATGGGTGAAATGTGTACAGTTTGATTAAAGCCAGCTCAGTCAAATGTTGTGTCTTCTGGAAACTTCCAGTGAGACTCAGCAATTCCAGTTAGAGCTCCGTGCTTGGAGTGAAGGAACGTGCACTCAGAGGGGTCAGATGGCCCTGGGCTGCTAATCACAATGCCAGATGGTAGCTGCTGCTTCACAGTGTGTAGTGTCTCATTCAGACCATCAGCAGCCTCAGAAGGTAGTTGTACGCTTCCAGCTATGGTGGTGTAAGGAGAAGTAACTTACCCAGTCCCTTACTTCTAAATAACAACTGCACGAAATTAAAGCACATCATGAGACAGTCAAACTCTACAAATTATTCTCATGAGATTATGGGCTTTGAATTTAAAATCAGATAAACCTGATTTTAAAGTTTTAATTCAGTTTTTAACTTTACCTTTGTTTCCCAAATATATTTACCCATAGAATCTCTTTTTTAAGAGATGTTTCTATAACTTCTTGAGAAACTACATTCTTTTGTGGAATATGATTTATGAAATGTTATTAGAGAAGGCATATTTTATAATTTTAAACATAAGCAGACTTTAATATCATTTTACATGCTATTTTCATATATGTATATTACACATTTTCTTAACTACCTCATTTCTGTTTTTATGGTTAATACATATTTTGATAAGTGATATCTTTAGGAAAGTTTAAAAGTACTGATGGTCTGGAAAAGAATTAATTGTACCTGATTCTTTCTCTCTGGACCAGTGGTTCCCAACCTGATTTTGGCCATCCCCCACCTGAGCATCTCTCAAATCCTGATCCTTCCCCCCACCCCACCCCACCCCATGACATGTAATTCTTACTCAAAAAGGGAACTCCTGTTGTGGTGGGGAAAGCCTAAAAGGCCATGAACTTTGGTCTAAACAAGCTTCCAAAGAACACGGCATCCATGAAAGAGAAAAAGAAAAGAACAAAAGTTTGAACAGTTGAAGTACTAAGGAATAATAATATGAAGTGATATGAAAAAAAATAGCAGATAGTTTCAAAACATAATAGAGAACTAAAATGCATAAATGTGTCACTATATATTTATACACCGTATATGAGGCCCCTAGAGCCATAAGAAATGCAAAACATTCACTGTGAATAACTCATTCTCGAATTGCCCTCCCAGGGGACGTGTGCTCTAGGTGCTACTCTTGTTGACAGTTTTGGTATGTCTTGTAGATTGTTCTTCATGAAGTTCTATGCATGTTCACATGTGCTATCGGACGTGGATCATATTATACATGATGCTTTATCATTAACATTTTCTCCTGCAGCTCTATTCTGTCCCGTGTCAATTCAGCACATAGTAGTTGAGCTTTAGAATGTGTTAAGACTTTGTGCTGGGCGATAGGAAGCACAAGTTTTTGGTGGACATACTAAAGTGGCTGTGATCAGTATGACATAACATCAAGTACAAGCATGTTTCCAATAGCCTGTTGTATTTATCTCTTTGAATACGTAGCTTGCTTTTAGCATAGGTATAGTTTGTTTTAAAAACTTCCATCGTGGTAAATTTTAAATAGTATTTATTCATCACCCAGTGTCAGCATTGCCTGTCTCCTTCCATGTGTGCCCTCACTCCCCCTGCTGTTCCCCCAGATGATTTGGGGAGTAAATTCCAAACATAATTCATTTGTAAATATTTTATTAGTTTCTAAAATAGAAAGGCTCTTTGCTATTACATTTGTTTTTTATCACATTTTCTTTATGTCATCAAATACCTAGTCAGTGTTCAGTTTCTCTCCTGTCTCATAAATGGACATTTTCAAAAGTTTGTATTTTGAATAGCCCCAAATGAGGGCTGTATCCCTAGCAGTCGATCGATAGGGCTCTTCATGTCATTCCCCCGCCCCATTTCTCTTTGCAACGTATTGGTAGAGGAGCTGAGCTATTTGTCCTGAGGAATTCCTGCGGATATAGCTGATTGCATGTTCATGGTGGTGGCTAACTCTGTTCCCTGTATTTGTTGTAAATAGTAGCAAGAAAGTTTTCACCACATTCAGATCTCCTGCCTTCCCTTCCTCATTTTCTTCCTTTCTGAAGACTATTTCACAAGCAATGTTGTGGTGATGGCACATAAAACCCAGTTTCCTCGCTCTGATTTTAGCAATCATTGGTGATTGTTTCTTAGGCTCTTTTTCAGAAGGAATTACAAAATAGCTTATCCTGTTTCCTTCATTAGTACCAGCGAGATTTACTTTTATAGGAAAGGCTGAATAAATGCTCAGTTCCTTATTCACTAGTTTTAAAATAGAGAGCTGGTTCCTAGGAACCCTGCGAAGGCGAAAAGAGGGTTTTCTTTGAGTACCATTCTGAATGCTGCATTGAAACAGTTTGGTGTTTCAGTTCTTCAGTTAATGTTTTTAAGTAATTACGATGTTTGGCCTGTGCGTATCTCTTCAAGTTCACCTCCGTCCTTTGGACACAGTTGTAGTTTTGTGGCTAGTAACTTTGCTTTCTGGGGTAGTACCATAGTCCATGCTCGTCTTTTACTATTTCTTCTCCAGAATTAGTCAGCCATTCTTTAAGAAACCTTGGTTACTGTGAGTGGGAATAGTATTTAGAGATTGCAATCTGGGCTGTAGCTATGCTCATTATTTGTAGACCTTTTCAGCACAGAGATAGGAGATTCATACATACGCAATCACACACACACAGGAATATAGGTATATTTGTACATGTTCATTCTTATTCAAAACCAAGCTTGCAGTGTTTTATTTAAGTGATCTTTTTATCTGTATTGTCTTTCTGTCGCACTGAAAATCCTGGCTCCTAATGATTGGTTTACTGTATTCTAAAGTACACAAAATGTGCCGGACTTACAACAAGAACACTAGGCACTACAGCCACAGCACTGGCGGGGGGAGGGGGAGCAGTCTTCTGCGGTTCTTGTCACTTTGTCCGGTTGTGTTTTCCTTGATTGAATTGAGCGGGGTCGGGGAGAGAGAAGAGGAGAGGGACACAGCAGTGGGGACCGAACCTGCAGCCCGGGATGTGCCCGGCGGGAAGTCAAACCCAGGCTCTTGGTGTAGGGAAGCCCAGCCAACCAAGCGAGCTGGCCGGGGCAGCAGGTCTTACTACTTGTAGGGTTATTTCACTTGAGAAACGAGAGAAACAAATTACTATGTTTCAAAACAGGAGTTTTTGTTGTGTAAGTTACACCATCATATGGATACACAGTTAAGCTCATTTGTTGCATTTGGTTTTCAGTTTTAAGAATTGCTTAATTTATTTTTCTATTACTTGTAATTTACAATGGTTTCAAAGTCTAATGTATAATGTAGGAAATTTTCAGAGAAGTCTAGCTTTTATTTCTGGTTCCTTTATTTAGTTCCCCCTTTGCCGTCTGTGTGAATTTTTAATTTAGTTTTTGGTTTAGCCTTCCATTTTTTTTAAATGTAAAGTTACAGAAGTATGACAATTATGTATTGTATGTAATTTCTCTTTTTTCATAGATTGTTATGCATTCTACACTTTTCTACACCTTGCTGAGTATATATTTACTTAATGGTATATTGAGATCACTTAATTGGGAGTATATAAAAATAGTTCTATTCCTTTTAATAACTTCACCATATCCCATTGTGTGGATATACCATGAATTATTTCAACATTCCCCTGTTAATGGACATTTGGATTGATTCTAGGCTTTGTTAGACATAGGCAGACTGCTGCCTTGAATAGCTTCATATGTACTTCTTTACATGTATTTGCTAGTTTATGTTTGGTTAGAATTCTAGAAGTGCTGTTACAATATGTAATTTTGCTAGCTAGGGCTAAATTCCTATTTCTAGGCGCTCTTACTTTGCATTACCATGAGCAATCAGTTTCTTAACAGATTCTCCAACAGATTTAAACTTTTATATTTTATGAGGACATGTTAAAGACATTTGTAAAGAAGCTATTCCATGTGTGTGCGTGTGCGTGCGCGCGCGCGCTTTTACACGGTATTGCTCTTGTGAACATTGCAGCCCTCTCTGGTTTCCCAGTTAGTCATTTCCTTGCAGTGTATTGCTATTTTCCCATCAAGCCCATTTAAAATAATGGTTAGACGTAGCTGAAATGGTATATTGTAACAGGGCTTAAGGTATATTATAATTGTAATACATTTCTAGTTGGGCCTAAGATGCTAATTACTATTTAAAATGTTTTCAAGAGTAAAAGTAATATGATTTTCTATTAGATTACATACCCTTTTTTCAGCTAGGATTCCTCAAATGAAACACAGAACTTAGAAATTCTTCAGTTTTCCCGCGAGTGGTTCGTAATGAGTATCATTATAGATGTGTAGGAGAGATTGGTCATCCATTATTTATGCCTTGGGCCAGGCATTAAGACTTGATTCTCTTGTAACCCTATGAGGAATGGTTATTTTCCTCTACTTTATTATTATTTTTTAATTGATTCCAGAGAGAGGAAGGGAGAGGGAGAGAGAGAGAGAGAAACATCAATAATGAGAGAGAATCATTGATCAACTGTCTCTTGCACGCCCCCTACCAGGCATCCAGCCCGAAACCCAGGCATGTGCTCTGACCAGGAATGGAGCTATGACGACCTGGTTCATAGGTCGATGCCCAACCTCTGAGCCAAACCGGTGGGCTTTCCTTCTACTTTCTATTTCTCCCTTACATCCCCTCCTTTGTAGTCAGAAGAGACTGAATGAAGGCCGCAGGCAAATGACCAGGCCTTACCTTTGTCTAGAAAGTCCTTCCTTGTGTTGAGATAAAATCTTTATCTTGGAAACTTAAATTCTTTGATCTTAACTTTACTTCGAATTCAAAACAAATATATTCTCTTCAACCTTAGAGCCTTTGACATATTGATTACAGTACTTATGTATTAAAGACATCCTACTTGAGCTAGAACTGATTCCCAAGTAACTTGAGACTTTCTTTTTCAGTGTAATAGGACATGACATTTCATTCAACCGAAAGTGATTCATTGCTTTTGTTTTGTTTTTAAGGGAAAGGAGGGGCTACTTTTCTGGAATAGTTTAAATCATTGCTTTTCAAATGATCTGAAATAAAAGACCATCTCAAAAAAGTAAAATCTAATATTTCTTATCAGAGAAATGGAATTTATAAAATAGGTAAATTTATACCTATTGAGAGCTTTTTATGTCACAGGCTAAGTTATCCAGTCAGAACGCTGTGACTGTTTCTGAAACACTCTTGATTCCTATACATTCCAAGCAGCACTGGTTGGAATGGTTGAAATACCAGCTTGCCACGTGATCTGCTGGGTTCTCAGAACTGTGAACTGGCCCCCAGGCTCCTCTCTCCTGCTTCTCGCCACACTTGTGACCCTCTTGTTTTGGCTGTGCATGTTTTTGAAATAAAATGCTACGTTAGAATGCTGACATTTTTGTTCATTGTGGACTCAGGTGGCTTAGCCTTGTTCTAAGTAGAAGAGTATAAAGCAGTGCAGTAAAATTCAGTGTTTTCTTCAGATTGGACAGTATTTCCATACACTTATTTGGAGTTACTACTTTGCCCACATTGATTAACAAAGATAGGAAGGATTAGAAATGAACACTTTACTATTATTTATTTTAAAGTGCAGTTATTAAATTTTGTGAAACACTCTTTGAAGGGTAAAAAGATGTACCCAATGAAAATAAACCTTTGTTTTCATTAGTAAAGTAACTAAGTAACCTGTAAAACTTAAGCTAATTACTCAGCCATAGATCTAATACCAAGAAGAGTTAATTACCCATGCCTAATGAAATGAGACATGAGTTTCAGTGAAAAGGGAGAGTCCATTTTATCACTAGATGCTGCTAATGATTCTTTTAAAATTAAGACTTGATTGGATTGCAGTCAGTTTGGCTAAGGAATATGTGAGCACCTTACAGCTGTGTGGTCTAACAAATTTTCTTTCTGGAGGGCTCAGTTCTCTTTTGACAGAACTGCTACTGGAATGTTGCTTATGTTATTCTGCATCAATTGATCAAGGAACTTCGATTGGACAGTTTTTCAGTCATACATAAATATATTTTGGCATTTATCTTTATTGTTAAAAGTATTGGAGACGACCCCTTTTCCACCAATTCCCCTCCTCCACCCCTCCCACTCCCTCTTCAGGCCTTTACCTTCATTAATACGACTGAACTGTCTTATCCATTTCAGTCATATTAATGAAAAATTATTAGGCTGTTTCATAAGCCTAGTGACCCATCCTGTTCTGTGCTAGTTTATTTTTATATTTACTCCTTTGGTTATGAAAGGTCACTGTTTAAAGATACTATATTGTTCTTTTTATTTTAAAACATGTTACTTTTTAAAGTATATATTTTTAGTGATTTCAGAGAGGAAGGGAGAGGGAGAGAGAGAGATAGAAACATCAGTGATGAGAGAGAATCATTGATTGGCTGCCTCCTGCACACCCCCTATGGGGATTGAGCCTGCAACCTGGGCATATGCCCTTGGCTGGAATCGAACCTGGGACCCTTCAGTCTGCAGGCCGACACTCATCCACTGAGCCAAACCGGCTAGTGCTAAAACATGTTAATTTTTATGTTAAATCATGTATAATTGTTAACTCTTGCTTTTAAAGAGTATACTTCTTTTTCCCCTCCAAATTGCAGGCCCATTTATTTAAAGCTAGGTTAACATTATAAATGATTAGCAAAACTTATTCACCTAAATCAGCAAACATAAGAAGTTTATATTGTATCACATTAAAACTTTCAACCCCAACTGTAGCCCCCACCCCCCATTTTAAAAAGGCATTTTTAAATAAATATTTTAATTGATTTTTAGAGAGAGAAGAAAGGGGAGGGGGAGAGAGAGAGAAACATCGATCAGCTGCCTCCTGCAGGCCCTCTACCTGGGGGTCAAGCCCGCAACCTGGGCATGTGCTCTGACCTGGAATTGGATTGACAACCTTTCTGTGCACAGGATGACGACCAACCAACTTGCCACACTGGCCAGGCCTCTAGTGCCTTTTTAATTTCTCATTGTAGACTACCCTCTCCCTGAAGAAGACAAGGATCTTAGTACACTACCTAGCAAATGCTCCCTCTCCTTGTACTAAAGACTAGAGGCTCGGTGCATGACTTCATCCACCAGTGGGGCCCCTTGGCCTGGCCTGCAGGATCGGCCCAAAACTGGCTCTCTGAAATCCCCCCGAGGGGTCCCGGATTGCAAGAGGGCTCAGCCAGGCTAAGGACTCCACTGGTGCACAATCATGGCCAGGGAGGGACCGCAGGGGGGCTCCACGCATGTCCGGCCCATCTTGCTCAGTCCCAATCGGCCGGATCTGAGCAGCAAGCTAACCTACTGGTCAGAGTGTCCGCCCCCCCCCCCCCCCACACACACACCCCGTGGTCAGTGCACATCATAGCTAGTGGTTGAGCAGCCTTAGCATATCGTTAGCATATTACGCGTTGATTGGTTGAACGGACGACCAGACACTTAGCATGTTGGCTTCCATTATATAGGATTATATAGGATTTTATTTCTCTGCGGGAACAATTGGTCCACAAGTTATAAGCTGTGTAGCCAGAATAGGTGATAGCCACAGTTCAGTTTAGTTCTTTTGGTCAAATTACCCATTTCTGTGTCAGCACCACCCCATCCTAATTAATGCAGTATAAGAAGTCTTTATATTTGGGTGGGACAAGTCATCTCATCTTATTCGTCTTCTCTAGGAATGCCTTAGCATTATTGACCATTTGTAATTCTTTTTTTTAAAGTCACAGATTGTCATAGGACCAGAATGAAAGCACAGCCTGTGGGTCCAAAAATATTAGTACTTTGAGAATCACGTTTTTGAAGCGGTTCGTTTTGTGAATTATTTGATACTTAGAAAAGAGTAAAAAGAAATCATAATAGTTAGGAATGTTTCAAAAAGGACTTCATAAGTTGTTTGTTTTTTTTTAACTTAAATGTTTTGCCAAATTCAAATATCTATATTCTAAACATAGAAGACTAATCACTTTGCATAGAAAATATTATTTGTAAGAATCTAATGTAAATAAAGTTTAGTATAATTTCACCTTTGTAAATAAGATTAATTTCAAGTAACTTGTATTCATTTAAATTATAGGATTATTAAATAAAATAAAAAACCAGTGAGTAATTGGAAATACAAGGGCAGTCACAGCAAAAGTATTTTAAAGTTGTCAAAATTTAAAAGGGGTCACAGTAGTAAAAACAAATGATCTCTTGCAAAATCAAAATTCTTAATTTAGAAAGCCTTTCAGGTTTAGTGTAGAAACAATATAAATACTGGGATTTATTTTTTTAAAATAATCCTTTAGAGGTGTTACTTCTATGTTGATTTATATCTTGAGACGATGTTTTTGTGACCCGATTTATTTCACTCCGGGACGTTTTCTCTGTCTATGACCATAGACACTCATACGCACTTTTAAAGTTAATTGTTCTTACTGTGCAAATGTGAACAACATCTGCACGTATGTCATTATTAGGATAAATTTGTAGAAGTATAATTTGTTGGTTGAAAAGTGTTACCAAAATGGCTAATTAAAGACACTCTTTAAAATTAAAAGCCCACTCAGCAGGAAATGAAGGTGTTTGTATATGAATCACCTCTAAAATTGGGGATGCCACTTTTTTTAAGGGGACAAAAATATACTTTTCCACATACTTTTGGCTAGCAAGGGTAAATCTGCTAATACATGTTTGGATATTAATGTTCACGTTTGTATTGTGTGGCTTACCATTGCTACTACCCCAAACCTCTGCTCTTGTATTTTCATTTAATTATTTTGAAAAAATAAAAAAATTACACCTGTAGAAAAAATTGTAAGAGTGCTACAATGAATTCCTTTATACCCTTCACCTAGATTTGCCATTTTAAAAAACATTTGTACAATTCTGAACCCTGTATGTGCTCTGTCTCTGTTTATACATGTATATGTACATATATATACACTTACACACACTGGCAGATTTCATATTTACAAATTCGCCTACTTGCTAAAATTTATTGGTAATTCCTAAATTAACAAGTGTGGCTGGTGATTTCACAGTCATATATGGACATGTTCAGATTAGCAGAATGATTTGAGTCACCTAACACTCTGGTTCTCAGCTGAGGTTGAATAAGGTGACGCCAGTTCACTTATCGTGAATAAGTGTCCTTTTCATCATGTACTTGGTGCTATGTTATTTGCATATTTGTGCTATTTTTTGGCAATTTTGGTGTTAAAAATGCCCCGCCCCAGCATAGTGGGACTGCTGTCCAGTGTTTGTAAGCACAAGAAGGCTGCCATGCACACCTGGAGAAGCTTCATTCAGGAGTGGCTTTCCGTGCCGCTGGCTGTGAGGTCAGGGCCATGAATCGGCAGGACGGGTTACTGAGACATCTGTAACCGTAAACACACAGGCAGGGCTATGTGGATTGGTGGATGAAAATGTGACCCGAGGCTGGCAGGAGCATAACCTTGTCTGTCTTCTAGGAGCAACCCTGTATTTCCTCGGGAACAGTGGCTCAGTATTCTCTAATTCAGTGTTTGCACTGACTTTATGGAACGTCATTGAGGAGAATTGACGTGTGTGTGTGTGTGTGTGTGTGTGTGTGAGAGAGAGAGAGAGAGAGAGAGAGAGAGGGGGGGGGGGGGGGAGGGAATGATTCTGTCCCAGAATCCTGGCCAGATCACACATTTCACTGGTGTCTGATTTGGAATAGTTCCTCAGCTTATAGTCCTTCATGATTTGTACTTTTCTTTCTCAGGATTAGATACAGATTATGCATTTTTGGTAAGAATATGTTTTAAAAGGGATGTTTTGTCCTCAGCACATCACATTAGCAGATATGTCAGTTCCATTTTTTATGTTAACTTTGATCATTTGGTTAAAATGGTATCAGTCATATTTTTTCACTGTAGAATTAACTCCCCTTTTAAATTAATAATCAAGGGGGATACTTTGATTAATGACTCTTGCTCAAATCTGTTATTACTCTAACACAGGTGTTTATATTATTTTTTAAACTTTGTTATTTCTGATAGGTTAAGATCTCTTTCTATATCACATATATATATTCCTTCTGCCTCCCGCCCCCTTCCCCCTGGTTGATTTTAGAATTTCTGTCCCCTGACTGGAATCGGTGAATTCCAGACTGCGTTCTCACTGGGACTTGGTGGAGTGGCAGTGAGGGAATGGCAGTGACAGCAGTGCTGTGTTGGTGGTGGTGGTAAGGCTGCAACACACTGAGCACTTGCTACGATGTAGGTGCTGCTTTGTCAGCCCGTGTGAATTAACCCATTTCTTCCTCCGACAGCCCTGTAAGGTAGCTGCTGTTGCTATTCTCGTTTTATCCATGAGGAAATGGAGGCCTAGGGAGGTTACCCAACTTCTGATAAACTGGAACTCGGCCTGGCTTGAGTGTATGAGTTTAATCAATGCATTGTGCTTTTCCTCGGTAGTCTTCTGTTTGCCTTATTTCTAGTCTTTCTGTATTTCTCCAGCAACCAGAGTGAATTTTTAAATAATCCTGCTATTTATTTCCGTGTCTTTAGTAAGAGCCAGCGCTTTCTGGTGGCTCTCCAAGGCTTCTCTTCCACTTGTCACTTCTGTGACTGAGCTCCTGCCTTTCTGTTCTGGAATGCCCTGATGCTGGCAGTGCAGGGCTTTGATCTCACTAGTCCCTTTGCCTGGAACACTCTTACCCTGGTAGCTGTAATTTGATCCCTACTTTATTGTCCTCCATATAGTGTTACTAGAGGCCTGGTGCACGACATTTGTGCACTGGGCGGGAGGGTCCCTCATCCCGGGCTGCACCCTTGGGTCGGACATCCTTAGTGCTGCCACAGAGGCAGGAGAGGCTCGTGCCACTGCTGCTGCTCTCCAGCCGTCAGCCCAGCTTGTGGCTGAGCGGTGCTCCCGGGTAGCTCCTGCATTGAGCATCTGCCCCCTGGTGGTCAGTGCACGTCATAGCAACCGGTTGGTCCACCGTTCGGTCAGTTTTCATATTACCCTTTTATTATATAGGATTTTCAAATAACTTCCATATTGTCAATCCCATCTTATTACTTCCTAAACCAGTGGTCAGCAAACTCATTAGTCAACAGAGCCAAATATCAACAGTACAACGATTGAAATTTCTTTTGAGAGCCAAATTTTTTAAACTTAAACTTCTTCTAACGCCACTTCTTCAAAATAGACTCTCCCAGGCCGTGGTATTTTGTGGAAGAGCCACACTCAAGGGGCCAAAGAGCTGCATGTGGCTCACGAGCCGCAGTTTGCCAATCACTGTCCTAAACCATCAAACCATTCTTACTGCCCCTTACACCTGTTAGTCACAAGTTTTTTGCCACGTAGAATATTTCTTCTACCTTTCAAAGTTTGTTAAGTAATTTATTAAGTTGTGTGGTTTTTAAAAATATTTCTTTACTCTGGACCAGACAGAAAACTAGGAGGTTCTTGTTCTCGTGGAGCTTAACTTAGTACGGAAGACAGGAAACAAAGAGGTAAGGAAATGATCGGGACGGTTTTAGAGGGTGATGCATTAAGTGTGGTCATTGTGGGTAGCTGGCACGGGCAGGTTAAGGGCTGAGTGTTTCCGGGTGAGATGAAAACAAGTGCAAAGGCACTGAGACAGGAACGAGAGCCGTCGAAGGAATGACAAGGGCCGAATGGGCGGGGAGAACGGGAAGAAGGGCTGGAGAGGGGTCTGGACAGACAGCCTCTCTGTACACTTGGAAAGGAGTTTGACGTTTATTGGAAGAGCAGTTGGAAGGCATGGAGGATTTAAGTTTAAGCAGGAGTGGCATGACCTGACACTTTTTAAAAGAATTGTCTTGAGACAATCAGAATAGATGGTACAAGGTGTGTGGGGATGTGGGTAAGGGTTGAAGTGGTGGGATTCACCAATAGGTGCTTGCAGTCACCTAGGTGGGAGAGAGTGGTCTGTTCTAGTAGCTTTCTTCCAGGTTTCTTTCGTTTCCGCACTGTTGGAGTACTTCACTCAGCCTCTGCTAGTCTTCCTTCCTGAATTCCCAAAGCCACTTGCTCCCTAGAAACAATTCAATCTGTAGTTGTTGCTTACTGTTTCCTTACCAGGTGCAGAAAAATTTACTGAAGTATAAACAACTGATGCATGACTTAAATTACAAAAAAGAGAGAGGCAATAGGTGCGTTTTCAGTTCATGATTAAATTTGAGGTTGAAATTTAAAATCTAAAAGTAAAATTAATTGCCAGGGTATAGAGACGGGACATGAATACATTTTGCAAGATTGTCAGTGGCTGTAGCAGGTTTTCAAGTCACACCCATAGACACAGGTAACAGTTTCATATTCCTGAGGTGCCTCCCTCCAAACACGCATGGTTCTTCACACCGATGCCTGGGAGAAGCTCATAAAGCAAACTCATGAAGTAAGATGAAAGGAGTTTCTCAGCAGATGGCTGGAACATTTAGAAATGATATTTTATACTCTGTTAATAGGTGGCATTTAGTAGAAAGTTTTAAATTGTGTATTTAAAATCTTTTTCAACACATCTGGAAGTAACCCTAAATGATAAGAGTTTAGGGTGTGTTGTTTCTTCACCAACTTACCATGCCTCTCCATCCTGCAAACATGTCCGAGGTTGACGAGAGATGTATTCTAAGGATGTGTTTTGAAAGTTTTAATATTTAACAAAACCCGAGGCATCTGAGGCAGAGATGTTCTTTAGACAATAGCTGTTTAATGAGCTGCTTGTATATACAAGAGAGGAGAATGGGCCTGATTGCTCACAGGCTGATGTTTCCAAGTGAAGCACTTTTTCCGGATCCTATGCATTTGCTATCTAATTGCTATGTAATCAAAACGAAGTGAACTGTAACTACTGGAAACTCTAAAATGAAAGGCAATCATCTGTACTGGGAGGAGGGGAGACCCCTCTCCATGCCAGCTAGCTGAATATTAGCATGATCATCTCCTCGTTTAATTATAGGTGTCTGACTGCAGTAACTGTATGCTTGAGCGGTGAAGAGGTGGCTGTGACCCTGAACCGCCACTTCTGCTTTGTCCTAGCCTAGCATTGGCTGAGCGAGAAGTCAGCATTCATTGTGTGTTTTGGTGATAAAGGGATTGTGCCAGAGTGGCTGTTAATTATTTGCTTTGTTTGATAAGGAAAGTAGTAGTTCCACACTTTTCTGCCTACCAGTGACACACTCAATTAAAAGGTGTATTAAGCAGCTGTAATGCCTCCTTTATCTGTCGGGGAGACATGAGGTGAAGAAAATTAACTTGACTTTTTCCAGCTGTTTGTTGGCAGCTTTGTTTTTGGTAAATCATTTGAGAATGGAAAACTTCTCCAAGATGTGTCCTTTATGTCTTTGTAGACTTAAAAAATGTTATTTTATTATTTCTTGCTGCTTCGTAGAAAGGTTATTAATTTAAAAGAGATATTCTTAATATTCCTAAATGTCCTTTGAAGTTTTGTAGCCATTAATTAGCAGAGTTTTAAGCTAGCTAAAGCTCTTTTTATATTTTACTCTTTGGAACTTATACATCTAACAAAGGCTTAAAATTGTGGTTGGTTTTTATTTTAGTTTTCTTATTATCATCAGTAAGTTACCCATTTGTTTGCTATCAATTCACCTTCCTAACTTGGGTCTTCAGTCTCTGTGATTTGGGTGATTGGGTGATGACTGAGAACTGCTATGGGGAGATCACAGGTAATATGTGTAAGGGGTGGAAAGCATGAACACCCCTCTGTGTTATATGAACACCCCTCTGTGTTATATGCGATGCTGTTCTACTCGGTGCCAATTCTTCCATGTTTGTCTCTGCAATGATTTTTTTAAAAAGTATAAGTATATTACAGTAAACTGCTAATACGTGTGTTTCCTGTGCTCTGCCTGCTGTCAGACATTCTCAGCCGATGACAGTTAGGAGTCACCGTGCATATAATGCACAATACCTGCACCGTATTTCTCAGTGAGCATATTGCCTCGGATCGCGGTTCTCCCAGCTAGTGGAGAGTTCTACACAGTGTGGCTTACTCTGCGTGCTCACTGCCAATTGCATTTTGTTGTGAGCTTAGTTTTGACCTACAGTATTGAAATGGGACAACCAGTGGGTCCAGGCTTCCTGTCACTACTTGAGCCACTGAAGCAGAGACAGGGTTGAATCATATATGAGCGTTTATCCCAGTAATGCCGGCAGCATGGGAGAGCAGCAGGTCACCCACAGAAATCTGCTCTAGTCCTCCTGCCCTCCTATAAGCCAGCTGCTTATATTGGGTAGAAGAGCCTAGATTACATGGGGAAGTAGGCAAAAGGAATAAGAATGTGTATAGTGGTTACAGGTTACAGGCAGTGCTGGCGGGCGCCTCTGGGACCAGATGGTTTCAGCAACAAGGTGGTTAATCTTTCCATGATGAGAGGCAGTTCTTCAAAAACCAGACTGGACTGTATTCCGTGTCCTGGGGCTTACAATTCTCAGCCAGGCTAGAATGTGCTTTCTCTAATCAGAACAGAACAATGACAGTTAACAGAGCATGATTAATATTTCCTATAATAATAGCTAGTCCCCACTATTCTATTTCTGCCCTAACAATATGCTGATAAAAGGTGTGTAAGTTACAGTTTTGGATCATATACTGAGTGAGAAAATGGGTTTTAAGAAGAATTCTGGTTATCTTTGGAGGTGGGAGGAACATACAAAGGCTGTCAGCAGGAATAAGTATATGACCTAGAAGAATTGACCAAAGATAGCTGGACGACAGGATGTGGACAGTACTGAATCATTTTATTAGTTAGAATGGGAGAGGTAGAGCAACATTTTCAGTGTTTTAATAAATACAGTGTATAAATTAAACTTAAAAGCAATGTATTTTGCTTCACAGTTAGCCTACATAGAATTTAGGGGTCAGAGAAGACTTATTGCATTAAAAAAATTGGACATTAAGCTCCTAAATTTTTAAAGAAAATAATATTTGCAGTCATTCTCAAAGTATTTATATTATTACTTACTGTAAAGATAGGGAAGTAGGATAGATATTATTGGTATATAGCACTTTAAGTTTTAATTTTGGAAACAAAGTTAAGTTTGGAATATTTAATGGAATATGAATCTTTGAAAATTTTAGAGGCAGTTGGAATTTTTGTAAGTTACTAAGCATCTATAGTAATAAAAGGGTAATATGCTAATTAGACTGGAAAACCTTCCAGGAGACCTTCCAGACGTTCTTCTGGACAAAGCCATGGTGCTGGGGCCGAGGTAGAGGCGGTTAGAGGCCAAGAGGGGAGGGCAGTTGTGGGTGATGAGGCCAGGATGGGACGGCAGTTGTAAGTAATCAGGCTGGTGGGGTGTGGGGCTGTTGGGGATAAGCAGACCAACAGGGGGGCCAGTTGGGGGCGAGCGGGACGTCAATGGGGGTCAGTTGGAGGTGATCAGGATAGTGGGGGGGGGCAGTTTGGAGTGAGCAGGCCAGCAGGGGGGCAGTTGGGGGCGAGCAGGCCAGTGGGGAAGAGAAGGTGGTGGCGAACAGGCCAGCAGAGGGGGGCAGTTGGGGGTGAGCACACTGGCACAGGGGGCAGTTGGGGGTGACCATGACAGCAGGGAGGGCAGTAAGGGTTGACCAGGCAGGCAGGTGAGCACTTAGGAGCCGGTGGTCTAGGATTGTGAGAGGGTGCAGGCTGGGCTGAGGGGACCAACCCCCCTCCGTGCATGAATTTCATGCACCAGGCCTATAGTAAGTATATAAATCTAAAGTGGCTTCTTGATCATTTAAAATCTGAGACAAGAGAACAAGTTCAGCCGGGGACCAAAGTTAAAATAAGGTATTCACAATTGGAAAATATAAAATATTAAGCACTTAGGTAAAACTTTATGATAAAGTTCTTTAAGAACGTCTGATATTTGTGCTCGCTTGAAGTTTTTGTGCTTAAAAAGGAAGTTCACTGTACTTTGAATTGAATAGAAAAACGTTCTGTTTAGGGTGAACTTTTAAACTTATATTGTCATTTGAAATGTTAACTTTCATACATAAATTCACATATTTTTCCTCTCTTTTAAAAAAGCTTATTTCTGAATATAAACATTCTCTAGCTTCATTTTAAAAATGCTGCTTATTCTTGGCCTTATGAAAATTCTGTTTCCTAACAATTTGGGAAAAAATATTTACATTTTAATAAACTTCATTAATTCAGAAAAAGTTATTACAGAGAATTCAGATTTTCTTGTGAGGTTTTCCTGATTGAGTTCGCATTTCTGTTAGTCTCGTTATGTAATTAATATACTTGAAGCATTATTTTATAAAATGTGTAATATGGTTTCACTCATATGTGGCATTTTATGAATAAACAGAGCTACCAAGCAAAATAGAGACAGACTCATAGATAGAGAGCATGCAGACAGCTCTGGTAGGGATAGGGGAATGTTGGGGGTCGGGTGGGAATTGAGCAAAAAAGAAGAGGATCGTGGACTTGGACAACAGTGTGGTTAGTGATTGTGGGCGGAGGCGGAAGAGGGCCTAGAGGAGATAATGGTGATGGGAAAATAAAACAAATTTTAAAACAACTCTGTAATTGAGGTATTAATCAGTAAAACTGTATGTATGGGTTTTATGGTTAAAGAAAACCCCTAACCAGTGGTCGGCAAACTGCAGCTCGCGAGCCACATGCGGCTCTTTGGCCCTTGAGTGTTCTAACTCCACTTCTTCAAAAGAGACTCGCCCAGGCCGAAAACCGACTTCTGCGCATGGGCCACCAAGTTTCAATCACACTGTACGTGCGCCCCCGCACGTGGTATTTTGTGGAAGAGCCACACTCAAGGGGCCGAAGAGCCGCATGTGGCTCGCGAGCCGCGATTTGCCGACCACTGCCCTAAACCTTTTGAAGGACATGTATAGCCTGAGGAAGTTTCATTGTACAAACAAGGATGAGTACCCTTTAAAAATCACATCATTTGTGATCTGCAAAGTTCTCAAATGCCTAATCTACAATTCCGGATACTATTTGCCTTTTTTCAAATTCCTTTTCTAAGTCTTAGACAATATATTCAGACTAAATAAGTTGTTTTCCATATATTCAAATTCCCATTATAGCATTTAGTATATTTTTCGGTGGATCACAAGTTCTTTAAGAGTGGTCCCTTAGTCTTAATCATCTCTGTAACGTGATAGTGCCTGGCACATTATAGACACTCAGGAATGCTTACTATGACCTTCAGTATCTTGTATTTGAGTTAATCACTGGAGCTCTTCATCTCTGCTGTTGAATTAATTTTGTTTCTATACATAATTTTAGTTTTCTCAGTGTTCTAAGATGTATACTGCCCAGTAGGAATGTTGGATAATATGTATGAATTTTTTCCCCTAGTGAATCATAAACACATAGCTATAAGGAAGGACTAAATTGGAAGACTCACTCATTTCTGGCCAGGAAGTTGACTGAGCATGGCTAATGGGCACTGGAGTCAGTTTCACAGAAGTAAACGGCTTTGGAGTGGACCCTGCCACCTGTGAATAGAGGCTAACAGGCTATGTCTGCCACCTAGGAAATGTTCCTGGTGGCAGGAAGGAGGAGAGGTAGAATTGTAACTAGAACCAGGGCCAAGCTGCCTGCTGATTTGCATATTGGAGCATTGTTATCCCTCTGAAAAAATAAGCTTTGAAATAAGGCTTGTGACCTTCTGTTTCCATAATGAATGAATAAATTACTATTAGACTGACTGACCTGCAGAAAGTAATTCTACAATATCTATACAATTAAAAGGGTAATATGCTAATTAGACCAGATCGACCAAATGTCTTCCGGATGTCCAACTTCCTTCCAGACAAAGCCACAGTGACAGGGGCCAACGCAGAGGCCGTTAGGGGTGATCAGGCCAGTAGGGGAGAGCAGTTAGGGACACAATCAGGCTGGCGGGGGGAGCAAGCAATGATGGGTGCGATCCGCAGGCAGAGGCGGTTAGGGGTGATGAGCCAGGCAGGCAGAGGGGTTAGGGGCGATCAGGTTGGCAGGGGAGCAGTTAGGGCATCAGGCCAGCAGGCAGAGGCAGTTAGGGGTGATCAGGCAGGCAGGCAGGCAGGCGGTTAGGAGCCAGCGGTCCCGGATTGCAAGAGGGATGTCCGACTGCAGGATCAAGCCTAAACCAGCAGTTGGACATCTCCCGAGGGGTCCCGGATTGGGGAGGGTGCAGGCCGGGCTGAGAGACCCCCACTCCCATGCACAAATTTTGTGCACCGGGTCTTTAGTGTATATAGTAAGGCTACTTGTACTATTCAAAGCCCAGGGCATTGGGAGGGAATACAAGCAGAGCTAGAATGGAGTTAGCCCTTGGAGTTGAGAAGTTTATACTTGCCTAGCTTTTAGTCTGGGGCCAAGCATAGTAGGTGCACTAATTTCTATATAAAATATTTCATAAAAGATACAGAATGGGATACTTTACTACCATATATTATTAATTACCAGCATTACTGTGATAGCACCAAAAAAAGGATCAATATTCTTCATAGATGCAGAATTTATTAACAAAGTTTTAGTAAATTGAACCTAATCTATATAATAAAAGCCTAAGCGACCATTATGGTGGAACGACTAGAATGACCAGTCGCTGTGATAAGCACTGACCACCAGGGGGCAGACACTCAATGCAGGAGCTGCCTCCTGGTGGTCAGTGCGCTCTCACAGGGGAAGCACTGCTCAGCCAGAAGCCGGGCTCATGGCAGGCAAGCGCAGTGGCGGTGGCAGGAGCTTCTCCCGCCTCCCTGGCAGCACTGAGGAGCTGTGAGCAGGCGGGTGTTAAGGAGCGAGGAGTCCCAGACTGAGGGGGGGGGGTCCACCTGCCAGTGGTGGACATCCCCCAAAGGGTCCCGGACTGTGAGAGGGTGCAGGCTGGGCTGAGAGACACCCCCCCCCCCTCCAGTGCACGAATTTCATGCACTGGGCCTCTAGTAATAAAAAAAAAGGAAACTAAATACTAAGTAGGGTATATCTTGGTGCAGTGCAAGGTTAGTTTAACATCTGGGAATTGGTACAATTCAGTATATCAGAATAAAGTTTAAAAAAAGGCTGGTTATTGTAATAGATGCATCAAAAAGGAATGGACACTTCCATAATAAATGAAACCAGAACACAGGATAGAAGGACACTTTCTCAATTTGATAAAGTTCATCTGTGAAAAAACAGGCGTGCATCATTTAATGACATGGATCGGTCTGAGGAATGTTTCCTTAACGGTTTTGTTGATGTGGCACATCACAGAGGGCCCTTACACAAACCACATGGGGCAGTCCACGCGCATCCAGGCTGAGTGCTCTACCACTGTCTTTGTTCCGTCTGCCGGCGACTGAGACGTCCTGATGCAGCATGCGATTGTGGAACACCATACTCAGCAGTGAAACGCTCGGTGTGTTTCTCCTAAGAGCAAGGATGTTTGCAGTCACCATTTTTATTCCAGTTTATATTCAAGGTCTTAGCAAGTGCAATAAGATTAGAAAAAGAAAGAACTAGGCATACAGGTTGGAAAGGAAGAAGTAAAAGTCTATTTGCAAAATTCCTGATTTATATAGAAAATTCTAAGTTATGTAAAAGGTCAGTACCTCAAGAAGAGATTATGATCTTAAATATGTATATACCAAAAACCATAGCTTAAATATGTGTAAAGTAAAAATTACCAAAATTTACAGGAGAGAAACACAAATTCACAATCATAATTTTAAGATAACTCTAAATAACTGGTACAGTAAGTAGACAACTCAAGAATATAGAGGATCTGAACACAACTAGCAGACTTGAGAGCTAATTTCCCAAAACAGTACATTGTGTCCAACAATGATATAATTTACTCTTCAAGTGCATTTGGGACATTTTGTCAAGTTGACTGAGTGTTGGGCCAGTAAAGCCTCAGCAGAGTCCAGAAGTCTGAAACTATTCACAGAGTGCTTCATCACAGAGGAACTGAGCTGAAATCAGCTAGCCATTAAAAATTAAGGGTTGGTAATAGGTACATCTATCTGTATATATAAAAGGCTAATATGCAAATTGTCCCCACGGGAGTTTGACCAGGAGACCGGGAGTTCAGTTGCTCGCTATGACATGTGTTGACCACCAGCAGGCGGCACGGAACAAAGGAAGGCAGCAGGAGAAGGAAGGCCCCGATTGGCCCTGATCACTGGCCAGGCCTAGGGACCCTACCCATGCATGAATTTCATGCACCGGCCTCTAGTTTTAACATAAGGATCTAAATGAAAGCAAAGGGCAAGAAAGAAGTAAAGCAAAGTAAAATTTATTAAATAGAAAACATACTGTATATTCATGATTGGGAAAAAAAGACATTTCTTTGAAAATTTACAAAATAAACGTGTATAAAACTGATTAAGAAACATGGAACTACCGTTCGACCCATCTACCCCACTTCTAGAAGGAATGTATCTGAAGAAGCCTGAAACACTAAGTTAAAGAAGAATGTTCATTGCAGCATTATATACAGTAGCTAAGACTTGGAAGCGGCCCAAGTGCCCATCAGTAGATGAGTAGATCAAAGAAGCTGTGGTGCCTGGCAGGCGGGGCTCAGTGGTTGAGTGTTGACCTATGATCCAGGAGATCACGGTTCGATTCCTGGTCAGGGCACATGCCCGGATTGTGGGCTTGATCCCCAGTGTGGGGCGTGCAGGAGGCGGCCGATCACTGATTCTCTCTCATCGTTGGTGTTTCTCTTTTTCCCTCTGCCTTCCTCTCTAAAATCAATAAAAGTATATTTTTAAAAAACCTGTGGTACATTTATACAGTGGAATACTATTCAGCCATAAAAAGAAGGTAATCTTATCCCCTGAGACAGCATGGAAAGCATTATGCTAAGTGAAATAAGCAAGTCAGAAAGATAAGTATCGTGTGACAGCTTGGGGAGAGGTATTGAGGGGATTAAGAAAAAAGGCTGCAGAGATAAGGACAGCATTATTTCCAGAGGGAAAGGCAGGTTGGGCCGAGGTAGAAGAGGATGTAGGGGAGATAAGTGGCGATAGGAGGAAAAAAATTTGAAAAGAGAAAAGCATAACTGAATTTGATGTCATTAATTGTAGCACTCTTATTTTATGTACCACCACCAAGGGGAAAAAGCAACCAAACAACAAACCAAGATTGCTATTCACATGAAATTTGTAGTTCTATGTAGACTTAGTCCTGTCTTTATTATATTGTGTGATATATGTTAAAGGGAAAGATAAGTGACATTAATAAATTCCTAAGACTTTCTCAGAGTTTTTAATATCTTTTTACTTGGTCGTGCTTTTTTATGGCACATAATAGTCCATGGTCGCAGGCATGTTGGTGATGTAGCATTTTTAAAGGATAGTCTGTTATTCTTCCCTAGAGTTTTTCCCCTAGCCATCGTAAGTTTTAATACACATTGTTGTGTCAAGTACAGTAAAAGTCTGATTTATTCTGCTTCTAAGCCTAACGTGTTAAATGCCACCAGTTGTATGGATGCTGGTGAAAGACCTGAGACTTGTGTGTTTGAGACCAGACTTTATTATTCACAGCAAAAGCAGTAACAGAATGTGGGGCGTATTTTCCCTGATCCCTGGACCCCAATCCCCCGTTTACTAAACTTTCATTAAACTGCATTGCTGACGACCATCTAGGGCAGCAGTCGCCAACCGGTGGTCCGAGGTCCGAAAGGTTAGTGACCACTGATCTAGAGCCAACGTCCCAGCCCTCGTGAAAAAGCAGCGGACAGTACAGTCTCCTCCCTCAGGGGGGCCTGCTTAGTTACCTGTGGCTGACTGCAGGGCTGTGAGCTGGGCAGGGACACTGTGTCCTGCTGCTGCCTACCTCACCGCATTAGGGAGGCACATCAGGTGGCAGAGATGGAACATGTGATTCTAAAAGTGTCTTAGAATAGGTGACATACTGTAAGAAGCTATTAAGAATGGATATGGGGCCAAGTTAGAAATACTGGACATACTTTTAAATAACGAAAAATGCCATCTAAATTCTATGTTTTAAAGATATAATGTGTTTGTTAATCTCTATGGTCAATAAAATCTAGTAAATTCCTTTTATTAGAAAATAATAAAACTTGTTGCATGTGCAACTGAATTGATTTCAGAATTCTTACAATAGAGAAACTTTCCATTAATAATTGAAACAATTCTAAAAGAAAAAACACAGAGGAATGACGAGTGCATTTAATATTCATAATTTTATTAATTGTTTATATTACTGAGGGACAGCAATTAGATCATTGGGATAAATAAAGAGTGATTTCATATAATATTTATGTGTATGTTGTGGAAAGAAGGGGTAGACATGATGGAATGACAAATAAGACGTGACTTATCCAGTAAGTGATAATTAGGATATTTGGGTTTGCATGTGCAAAAAGGAGTTCCAGATGAATTAATTGCCTAAAAGTAAAAAGCAGAAAAAATCTAACCATTAGAAGAAACTGTAGGAGAACGTATTTGTGACTTTAGGGTAAGTAAGGATTCCTTACTGGGAAACTCAAAGGAATATGGATAGATATATAGGCTACATTAGGGAAAAACTTGTTATGCAAAAGACACCATCAATTATTAAGGGTAAGCCACCTAAATGTTTGTATTCAGAATATATAAAAAGTCATTCAAAAGGAAAAACAAAATCACAGATCCAGGAATGTCTAGGCAACTCACAGAACAGCAAACCAGAATGAACAGTGAACACATGAAAGCTCCTTCATTCATTAAATACTCAGACATCACTCTTCAGGGGCACACAGCGAGAGTCATGTACCATTTGATGCCCATTGAGTTGTCAGACAAAAACGCTACCAAGGTCTAGGATGTGAGGGGACATTAACTCCCATACATTAGGTCAGAAGTGTAAATTGGTATAGCCACCTATTAATAGTGAATTTTAAAGACATTTTATCTATGCACATTCCATTATTTGTCAGTTTCCTAAGAAACCCTTACCTATGTGCTTTGGAAGATGGATATAAGCAGTTTCCCTGCAGTACTGTTTATAAGTGATAAAAAATTTGAAATAGCATAAATAGTCATGGAATTTTGACTTCTTCATGTAAGAGAATATTATGTAGTAACTAGAGGCCCAGTGCATGAAATTCGTGCACTCAGAGGGGTTGGGGGGGAGTCCCTCAGCCTGGCTTGTGAGAGGGCATAGGCCAGGCCAAGGGACCCCACTGGTGCACAATCAGTGCTGGGGAGGGACCACAGGAAGGCTTCAGGGCGTGTCTGGCCCATCTCGCTCAGTCCCGATTGGCTGGACCCCAGCAGCAAGCTAACTACCAGTCGGAGCATCTGCCCCTTGGTGGTCAGTGCACATCATAGCAACTGGTCGACTGTCTTCCCCCTGGTGGTCAGTGCACGTCATAGCAAGCAGTTGAGCAGCCTAAGCATATCATTAGCATATTACACTTTGATTGGTTGAATGGCCAACGGGACACTTAGCATATTAGGCTTTTATTATATAGGATAAAAAGGAGTACATTTGATCTAATACACTTGATTCAGCATATACTCCATCTTGAAATTGTGATATAAAAGTTTAGAAACATTGATCTGGGTACTTTCTCTTCAGTGTAAAAAATTCATTGATGTGTTCTTTACACATAAAACAATTTGAAAGGAAACTTTATTACTTGGTGATTTGTTGATGCATCATGCCATATATGAGATGGAATTTCAAGAGATTTTATATCTAATTTATTAAACTACTAGAAGCCCGGTGCATGGATTTGTGCACCGGTGGGGTCCCTTAGCCTGGCCTGTGTTGGATCAGGCCGAAACTGGCTCTCTGACATCCTACGAGGGATCCCAGATTGCGAGAGGGCAGTTCTCAGGTGACACACTCCACAATCGGACTCCCTCTTCTCTGGTTCCGGGTGTGTCACCGGAGAACCACAGCTGCTAAGTCACCACAGCTCGGCAGTTCCTGCGTTGAGCCTCTGCCCCCTGGTGGTCATTGCGTGTCATAGCTACCAGACGGTCAGCTGGTTGCTTAGGCTTTTATATATACAGATTAAGCATTATAAATATTGAATACTTGCCTTGGGGGGGGGGGCAATAGGTAATTAGCTACTGTTCTCTCTTTAAAGTACAGATTTAGTCCAGCAATTGATAGCTAATAAGTGACCAAAGCTTTTCACTTTTTTTCTTTCTCAAATGTGTCACCTCATTGTGATGTAATCTCTTCATTTGTGTAGAAAATTGTTTTCAAAGACTGTCCTCTCCTGATTGCATAGTAAAAAGTAAATGCAATTCTATTCGGGAACATTGAAGTAAACATGCTGCCCTAGCCGGTGTGGCTCGGTTGGTTGAGCGTCATCCCAGGCATCCAGAGTCACAAGTTGGATTCTTGGTCAGGACCCACACACACCCAGGCTGCAGGCGGCATTTCCAGCGGGGGTGCGTGTGGGCCAACCACCACACCGCTGTTTCCTCTGTCTCCCACTTCTTCTCCCTCCCCTCGCCCCTCTCTCTCAGGTCAATAAAACATAGTTTAAAGTGAAAATGCAAATACTGTCTTTCTGTGGGTTATCAATGCAGACTATAGAAAGTTAAAATATGTATGCACACATTCAGCACACATACTTTCTCTTGAGGGTTCATCTGTTGCTTGCAACTCACTGATAGGGAGAATCTCTGTGCTAAGGCAGAACATTTCTAAAATTAATATCAAATCACTTGTTATATCTAGTTAAGTTTGGGTTTTATGGTCTTTTCGGAATGCCTTTATGTTCTTAATGACATTTTAAGGAAATATTTTATCTTCCCATCTTAATTACTTTCTGTCATGTTTGTTGAATAAGGGTTAATCTGACATTTACTAAAGAAGTTGTTTTTCACACCAAAATGAATACCTCTTTCCTTCTTAGCAGTGTTGATTAGGTCCAAGTTATTACACATTCTGGAATAGATTTTCATTTATTTAGCCTAAAAATACTCCTAAACATATTATGACTACTTCAGAACACGAATTAACCAAGGTTAACCCCTTGCTTTCATGGCACGGACTATAATTATGGCTTTACTCACTTAATGAGATACTTTGAATTTTATTTTGTAATTTGTATGATGGTGAAACTTTAATGGAAAATGTGTAAGTCAGAGTTCAACCGGAGGAGCCGCAGGAGAGAAACACACAAAAGGGTGTTCTATGAGGCACCGACTTTCACAGTTGGATCTGTGCCCGCTCAGGGTCCGAGCAGGCAGGCAGGCAGGGAGATCCAGGGGGAGGAGAGCAGCTGTGGGCTCACTTGGTGTTGGGAGCAGCTGGAGTCCAGGGAAGGCCTAGCCTCTTTTCAAGGCTGCCGTTTGCATCAGTCAGGCCCACCGGGGTCCTCACCCCTTTTGATTAAAGTCAACTGGTTAATGACTGCAGTGACATCTACCAAATCCTTTTACAGTGACACCAAATCAGTGTTTGATTCAGTAGTGGAGAGGTGGTGTGTACATCCTACAAAACAAGCACTGTCTCCCCTTGTCCTCCACATCTTGGGAAGGAATACACCTCACTGCTCATCCAACTAGAGACACACTGAGATAGAATTCTGGCGCTGTGTTGAGTTCAGCTTAAATTGCCATACCCAGATAACTGACTTTTCTCATGTAGAAGTTTGCATTCTATGAGCTGCAGACTTGGAGAGTTAGGATTTAATGTATTGTATAATAGTTTCTACTAACTATTTAAAAATCAGTTCTTTTAGCATGGAAAATTTCGAGTGAAATGTTCTGTTTTCCTAAGACAAGTTAATTCTGTTTATAAATGCATTTTTCCCCCCAAAGAATGTCAGTTTTGTATTTTGGCAAGATCCTGTAAGGTAAACCTAGGAAGGACCCAGTAATTCACCTGTTCCCCGCTTTTCCAGATGCAGCAGGGGTTTACAGAGGCTGGCATGTTTTAATGGGTGCATGAATTTACTTAGTATTTCCTCTTGTTAAAGTAGCAGGAAAGTGGTTATCGGGCTTTCTGCTCACTGAGGGTTTGTTGGTGCCTGTTCCGCTCTTTATGTAAAACTGGGGAGCTTGCTTAGGTGTGGAGATGGTATTCGCTGGCCATGTTATTTTCTCTCCCATTTCCCATGAGACTCTTTTCACTAAATATCTGAGTGTGCAGAGTATTCTAGAAAGTGTCGGGCAGGAACCCTAACTTTAAGTAGCCTATAGCAGAAATGAAAAGGTGAGACTTACGGTTTTATAGAGTTACTTTATACAAATGTGTCATTAATAGGAATCAGATGAGGTAGGATCGCTAGAGAAATTCAGGAAGAAAGAGCTCTTGAGATAACTTGACAATCAGGGGACCTGAGAGGTCTCAGGTCTCACGTGGACCTGAGAGAAGAATGGGCTCAGTTATGATGCCGCTGTTGTGTCAGAGTGGAGAGAGGACATGAGAGATTCAGATTCGCTTTTAGTTTCTGGGTCAAGTACTAAGTGGTTGTTGACAGACTTAAGACAAGTTGGTTTCTCTGTCTAAATCTCATCTGTAAAACAAGGTGAATGCTGTCTGCCACTAAGGACTACTAAAATGTCTTCAGTGTTTCTTATATTTACTGTTTTAGAATGCAGGCAATGTAGATCCTTACGTATCATATCTGTGACCATTTTCAAAAAGGTGTTTTCTCCAATTATAGTGATTACTAGTAACATTATTTCAGTTGAACCTCATCCTCAAAATTAACCACATTAATTGTTAATGGCAGCTTAATTCATAAGCATTATAATGATTTCATACAGTTTTCATAAAGTTTGTTTTAGACCTCAAGAAATGGTTTTCATTGCATTCATATTTCAGTGGGATGGTGAATAGCTTCTGTTACTTCTGTTTCTTAGTTAATTAAGAGGAAGTGGAGCCAAGGATTTTGTGAAAGAGTCCTGTCCATGCATATCTCTGTGTGTGAGGACGAAGATGCCTTTAATCACTAGCGGACAGGGAATGCACTATTATTCCTTGGGCGTTGCAAACATTACCTTGGTCACTGTGGAAACATTTTAAAGCCCTTCTCAAGACTTTGAAAGAAATAATAACTTTTTAATTATACAGCTAAATGGATGTCAGTTGATAAGGAATTTAAAAGAATTTTACTTTAGTTCAATATTTCTGAAACTTGAACATGCTTAAAAGATTTCTAATAAATGAAACAAAACATGGGTTTTGTGAGCTTTTATTTCTTATTTTGAGAGAGTACTCTTCTTGGCTGATGTAGTTGAATTAGGTAGTTACAGTAAAATGTAAAAATAATAAATGGTTTATATTTAATTTGAACATCAGTTATAACATTGGATAGTGCATAAAACAAAGTGACCATTTGTAGAGGTAAAAAGTCATTAGTTGTAACAGGGCCAGGTTTTAGTTAGCAAATAGGAATTTTTTAAAAATTATTTTTAGGGAAATTATAAATGTTGGATACATCACTAATTCATTTAAAAAAGGCAGTATGCGCCCAGGCTGGTGTGGCTCAATGGATGGAATGTCAGCCTGCAGACTGAAGGTTCCCAGGTTCAATTCCAGCCAAGGGCACATACCTGGGTTGCCGGCTCAATCCCCAGGGGGCGGGGAGGTTGTGCAGGAGGCAGCCAATCAGTGATTCGCCCTCTCCCTTCCTCTCTGAAATCAATAAAATATATATATTTTAAAAGAAGATAAATAATAAAATAAAAGCGGCATTATGCAACTAGCTGTTTTTACCTACTAAAACCTCTCCCCATAGAGGGAAAAAAGAAAGATAAGAGGCTATTCTAAAAATTACCCTGTTTTATCTATTAGATGCAGATGTTTGAAGTGGTACTGCTGTGAGCTGTGCTCATGCTAGCTTGTATTCAGACTGTATGGAAACTCACTTAAGTCATGCTAGCATCATCCCTGAAGAATAATTTTTTTTGATTTTTCAATTTATTAGCATCTTTGAATGTACTTACCAGTCTTAACTCTGGGTTGGTTGTTTTTCAGAGGTACCCACAAGAAATGAAAGTAATTTAGCATCTTTAAGAGAAAGGGAAAATTGTATTATATAATACTAGAGGCCCGGTGCATGAAAATCGTGCGGGGGGGGGGGTGGGTTGGGAGGGTGGGGGCGTGTCCCTCAGCTCAGCCTGCACCCTCTCCAATCTGGGACCCCTCGAGGGATGTCCGACTGCCCGTTTAGGCCTGATCTCACTGGGATGTTTGCAACGCCCACTGGGATCAGGTCTAAACGGGCAGTCAGACATCCCTCTTACAATCCAGGACTGCTGGCTCCCAACTGCTCGCCTGCCTGCCTTCCTGATTGCCCCTAACTGCTTCTGCCTGCCAGCCTGATCACCCCCTAACCACTCCCCTGCCAGCCTGATTGATGCCTAACTGCTCCCCTGCCAGCCTGTTTGCCCCCAACTTCCCTCCTCTGCCGGCCTGGTCACCCCTAAGTGCCCTCCCCTGCTGGACATCTTGTGGTGGCCATCTTGTGTCCACATGGGGGCAGGATCTTTGACCACATGGGGGCAGCCATCTTGTGTGTTGGAATGATGGTCAATCTGCATATTACTCTTTTATTAAATGGAGGGATTAGATAGGCTAGAGGCCTGGTGCATGCATGGGTGGGGGCCAGCTTGTTTGCCCTGAAGAGTGTTACGGATCAGGGTAGGGGTTCCTTTGGGGTATGGGGTAGCCTGGGCGAGGGGCCTGTGGTGGTTTGCAGGCTGGCCATGCCCCCCAGCGACCCAAGCAGAGTCCCTGGTATCTGGGATTTATTTATCTTCTACAATTGAAAGTTTGTAGCCTGGAGCGGAGCCAAGCCTTCTGCTTGCTCCGTGGTGGCAGCCATTTCTGTTGGGATTTATTTATCTTCTATAATTGAAACTTCGTAGCCTTAAGCGGAGGCCAAAGCAGGCCAGTGCTGCGGAAACTTGGCTTCCTCTATCGCCGGGGAAACCCAAGCCTCCTTCCTGCTCTCTCTGTGGCCGCAGCCATCTTGGTTGGGTTAATTTGCATACTCGCTCCTGATTGGCTTGTGGGCGTGGCTTGTGGTTGTAGCTGAATGATGGTTAATTTGCATATTACTCTTTTATTAGCTGGGATACTGTGTGCTGCATTAACTACATCACTTTTATGGTTATGTTTTGCTTATCAAATTATACTGAAGGGTTATAAAAAAGATGTCACTTTAGTTAATTCAGTCTCAGGTCACTTAACGGCATGGATATGTTCTGAGAAATGCATCCTTGGGCGATTCGCCATGCAAACATAGAGTACACTTCCACATAACTTGGTGTCATGGCCTAAGCCCAGTGGTCGGCAAACTCATTAGTCAGCAGAGCCAAATACAACAGTACAACGGCTGAAATTTCTTTTGAGAGCCAAATTTTTTAAACTTCTTCTAATGCCACTTCTTCAAAATAGACTCGCCCAGGCCGTGGTGTTTTGTGGAAGAGCCACACTCAAGGGGCCAAAGAGCCGCATGTGGCTCATGAGCCGCAGTTTGCCAACCACTGGCCTACCCTATTGCTCCTGGGCCACAAGCCTGTGCAGCATGGTACCGTCCTGAGTGCTCCAGGCAGTGGTAACACGGTGCTAAGTATTGTGTGTATCTAGACATAGACAAGGTACAGTGAAAATAAAGAAGGGAAGCTAGGGACTTGTGCATTGTAAAGGACACTTACCGTGAACGGGGCTCCTGGCACTGGAAGCTGTTCTGGGTGAGACTGAGGCGTGGGTGAATGTCAAGGCCTGTACACTGCTGTAGACTCTCTAAGCACTTTAAGCTTAGGCACACTAAGTTTAGAAAAGTATTGTTTCAATAATTCAGCCTTAGCCTACTGTAACTTTCGTACTAATTTATAAATGTTTTAATTTTTTGAAACTTTTAACTCTTCCAACAGCTAAAAGCAACGCACCACTGTACAAAATATTTTCCTTATATCTTAATAAGCTTTTTTCCTATATTTTTTAAATTTGTTTTTACTTCAAAACTTTTTCTTAAAAACTAAAGCACAGACACACACACACTAGCTTAATTGTACACAGGGTGAAGGACATCAGTTCCAGTGTCCCCTACCTCCACAGCTGGGCTCCAGAGGGCTGCAGGGGCATCTGCTTGGAGCTGTGTCTCCTGGGCTGACAGCTTCTGTGGAACACACACACACACACACACACACACACACACACACACACCACCCCCCCCCCCCCCAAGGCCCTGCCCGAGGCTTTTCTTGAGGAGGTGACACTCTCTCTGCACAGCTATGTCCATGGTGGTTTGCTTGGTTTGTTCCTTTTTTTATCATGGATTTGCTTGTGAGCAGATAATGCAACATGAACATCCCCCTATTAAGGAAAACCTTTTAATGTTGGGACTCAGGTTTTTAAAATTTGTAAGGAGCTTGTAACGGTCTGCAAAAGCTTATGCTGAACCTTTCATTGTGAATTTTTTGGTGACTCTTTTTCTTCTGCATTTTCTCCCTTGCCCTGATTGTGAATCGAACCTGCAACCTTTTGGTGCAGGGCTGTACCAAACTCTTATTTCGGCATATTTCATTCCCTGTGAGTAAGAGGAAAAAATGTAAAGGAACCGTCTTGCTCTCTAGTAACTAGTAACTTCCTAGTAATTCTGTGTACGGGATGCAGAAACTCAGTACAATGTTAAGTTTTATTAGAGCCATAACGTCCCGTGGGAAGAACATGGGGAAGATGAATTCTGATAGAGAGAGGGGGTGACTTGGGGAAATAGTGTGAAATTAGTAGTATTTGAATTCATTCTCCAGTTGCATTAATGTTTTATAAATTCCTTTTATTGCTCTGTTAGTCTGTATTGTGTAGAGCTCCTGAAATAATCGTGGTTTATCCCTGTTTCTGGGAAACCACTTGTCCTCCTTTGTGCTGCTTCTGATCAAACCCCGGGGGAGTGGGGTCATTCCACCCAGCGATTTGATCTCTGAGCGCTCCTCCAGTCGGCAGCCACAGAGATGACAGGGGATCTTCGTTACGCTCCTTTCTACTAAAAATTCTGTTTAAAAAGAATGTCTTGTTTTTATTTCATATGTTTAATGTGTTTTATTGACTTTGTTAGTTAACAAATAGGTTATCTTAAGCTCTGTTCTTTATCCCTACAGTACTTTCTCAGCTTTATTTTTGTCAGTTATAACCTCTAGTCATGTTAGTTTATTTGTTGAATTTGTTACCCCTTCTCTATATTTATGCTTACGTCATTTCCTGCAGTCATTTATCCCGCTTTGATTTTAGACAGCAGCCGACACAAACCATGTGAACATCAGGTGCATGGCTCTTAGGAGACACTAGGCACTCTTCTTCTGTGTGCGGTGCAAACACTTGGAGCTCATCACAGTGCTATGACATTCAACTATGTTGACCTTTGTTTGATGCAGAAACTAAGATAGTTTATAATAGTAACTCAGCCCAAAGTTTCCATAAGAATTCTCCAGATACTATTTTTCTCTCTTTTTTAAAAATCCTCACCCGAAGATAATGTTTTTATTGGTGTTGGGAGCAGAAGGGAGAGAGAGGGGAAGGAGGAGAGATGGAGGGAAAGAGGGAGAGAGAAACATTGGTCGGTTGCCTCCTGTATGTGCCCCTGACCAGGAATCAAACCTGCAGCCTTTTGGTGTATGGGCGAAACTGGAATCAACCAAGGCACCCAGCCAGGTCTAGTCTCACTCTGTGTGCCACATCCAGAACTGTTCTCACGGAGCAGCTCTGATGCAGAGAAATCTGAATTCTGGTCATTATTGTGACAGACCGATGGTATTTGTCCAGAATTGGGGCATATATAAGTTTAGTTTGGACATGCATTAATTGCAATTAAATAGTGGAATTAATATGTGAAAATTATGAGGAGGTCATTACCTGGCATTCTTTAAGTATTGTGATCATAGGAGAGAGATGTTTCTTGGGAAGGAAAAGCATTGAGGGTAGTCCTTTTGTTCTTAAACTGGAAAGTGATTGACATAAAACAATAACGTTCTTTGAATTTAGCAAATTGTTCCATTGTGCTTAATTTAATAAGCATTTATTGAATTTCTGCTGCCTATAAAGACTTTTCTAGATGATAATTTCAACAACCTGAATATAAAATTATTCTAATCTTCATATATTATTAGAAAATAATTTGCTTTGAGAACATAATTGTTTATTGTACTTAAGTTCAAGTTAAAAATTGTTTGAGATCAACTTTATCTAACTAGAGTCCGTGAACAATTATGTAAAATCATTTTATGTCCAGTTTCTCAATGAACATTTCCTAAACTACCAGACACTGTTTGTTTGTTATATGTGTAAGCTTTATCACTTGGCTTATATTTGTAAAAGGGTTATTGGAACCTTGCTTTGCTCAAATTTATAACACTTGAATTCCTGTCTGGGAGGTGGGGGCATGTGAACTTGCACATTAAGAGCTCAGTAGGGGAGAAGTCTTGTGCTCATTTGCTTGACTACAAATCTATAATTAAAAGACGCTCTCAGCAGGGGTGGGGACAGTTACTGAGTTCTGATGCTTCATGTTATAGAATTACTTTGTTCAAACAGATACTGTAATTAGCATAATTTAAAACTTTATAGGGCAATGACTCATCAAGTGCTTTTTGTTTTTAATAAAAAATAATAGTTTCTTAAACGTTGAGAATGATTTTTTTTTTGAAAAATCCTATATAATAAAAGGATAATATGCAAATAGATCGAACAGCAGAATGCCTGTGACCCCTCAACCCTGGCCAGCCCCGACCTGATTGGCCCCCCACCCCTGCCGGCCCACTCCCATTGGGGGCAGACCGGCTGGACCCCACCAGTGCACTAATTCGTGCACCAGACCACTAGTATTTTCATATTACTGTAAACAGCAGCATCAAAAATGAAATGGTTGGTGTTTTATTGAAAAATAATGGTTAGAACTTGTTTCAAAGCAGTGGCTTTAAATATCCCTAACTTAGTAATAATGTTTGAGATCTGTATCTATAACTATCTATATGCATCCATTTTGTATTAAGACCACATTTTAGTTTTAAGAATCATGCCTTATTGAAACTTTGGAGGGATTCTGTGTAACTGCCCACAGATTTAACCATTTTTATATGTATTTGTGTCATTGAAATTTGATAGGCAGTTCTCTGATATCAATAAAAAGCATTTTTATAGATGTAAGAGCTCTGTTTAGCCAGTGCTTCTTGGCTAGTTTTTGATACTGCTTTTCATGTGACCTATTCAGGAATTCACTTACTGAGAAAGAGCACTTGACATGGAATTGGGAGATACAGGACCAGTATTAAAAAACACACAGATATACCAAATAAGCTCAATTAGTTTGTTTCTTTATCTCCATCCAAAGTCCCTACCGTATCTAAAGTTCTTTGAGGACAAGATGTGCTTAGAAGGTCACAGGAAAAGAAATGTTTAAAGGTAAATGGTAGAGTAGAAAGATTTTCTAAAGATTTAAGACCTCACTCTTCTGTTTCTGTCTCTTTCACTAATACATGAAGCTAGTAATGGGGGAAACTTGATTAATTTTTGGGCTCTCGTGTAGGTGATGTGTCATATTTTGGGAATTAGCTGTTGAGAGTGCACGCTCCACAAGTCTGCCCTGTGGAACATTTACTGTGTGTATGACTTGGCAAGTCATGTCTGCCTCACCCTCCTCATTAACATGTTAGTAAGAATAATAGTATTGCCCTCATGACAAGATTAATGAGGTGGTGTGTTTATGTTTCTTAGAATGCAATGCGTTTAATAAAAGTTCAGTTGCTATCGTCATCATTTTCATTTGTGTGTGTGTGTGTGTGTGTGTGTGAATCCTCACCTGAGGATATTTTTCCATTGATTTTTAGAGAGAGAGTGGAAAGAATAAGGAAGAGACAGAGAGAGACGGGGGTGGGGAGGGGGGTGGGCATCGATGTGAGAGTCACATCAATTGGTTGCCTCCCGCACACACCTGACCAGGCCAGGGATCAAGCATGCAACTTAGGCATGTGCCTTTGACCAGAATTGAACCCTGGACCCTTCCGTCTGTGGGCTGATGCTCTATCCACTGAACCACACCAGCTAGGGTACCATTTTCATTTCTCAGTTTGTGTTTTATCATCACCTGAAAGACTTAAGAGTTATTTGGAATTTCTTTCTTTACAGTATACTTGTCAAAAATGTAGACCTATAGCCAAGTATCATCGGTAATGGTGTCTAACTTTTCTAATCAGGTATGGGTGGTATTATAAGGTTGTTTTAGTATATTATTAAACTTTAAGTTACTATATAAATAAAGATATATTCCATTTCCTTGAATGCTGTCTTGTCATTTCAGCTTCCCTTAAATCAAAAAAGGTTAGTGGTTTTGTGCTTTGAACATATTTATACACATAGTAATTGTATATATTTGTTTTTGTTGTCACTTTGCTCTGTTATTTTAAGATATAAATTTAGTCTTGTGGTTTATAAAAGACTTTAACCCTTATACTCCTTCTGATACATTGAAACAAGTTGTAGTATAGAGGTGATAGAGTACAGGAAAAGCAGTATCTTTGATGGGATATGAAAATCAGACCACATCAGAATTCTTGTAGAAAATCTAAGAGAGTTGACTCGAAGTAAGAGAACAAGAATAAAAGATAGGGCTAAACATTGTCAAATGTAACCTGCAATTTAAATGGGGTCAGAAAGAGGCAGGCCCCGAAACCACACATATGATCAAGGGAGACTGAGGAGTCTGATATAATCCAGGCAGACACAGTAGTTTTGAGTTTAGCAGAGCACTGTGGGGAAAGCTGCAGTATTTTAATGACACTTGATTTTAATGATGCTCCTCAGTGATAAGAGCTCAGCTGTGAATTCAGTAAATACCTGTTTAAAGCTAATGTGTAAAACCAGTGTATATATACTGTTAAGAATAAAAAAAATTGCCTGGCTGGCATGGCTCAGTGGTTGAGCGTTGACCTATGAACTAGGAGGTCACAGTTCAATTCCTGGGTTGTGGTCTCAATCCCCAGTGCGGGGTATGCAGGAAATAGATGATCAATGATTCTCTTTCATCATTGATGCTTCTATCTCCCTCTCTCTCTCCCTTCCTCTCTGAAATCAGTAAAAACGTATTTTTTAAACAGAATAGAAAAATCAGTGAGACATGGTTCTGGTATTTAACTGAAGTCAAACTTTCGAATAGCAAGAATAAGACAAACACAGCCATAAATTATAGTGTGATTCTTAGAGCAAAGGGTAAAATGTTAAAGAAGGGAAGACGAGCATTCTGGAGATGGGTGGTAACTTGCACAGAGTTATGGGTATCACCGTCTGTGTTTGGGAACAGGCAGTTTATTTGCAGTGTGGCGTGAGGGGCAGCTATTTGTGGGACAGTGAGCAAGAAGTGGCACCTGAAGGCAGTGTGGACTGAAATGAGGCTGAAGGGATAGCAAGCAGCCCCTCCCTCTGTCAAGGCACAGGTAAGCTTATGGCTGCAGTTCAAATATTTTTCTACAAAATCAATTGGTCCTTGTCTGCAAGTTCTAAAAATCCACACGTCTTTAAAAAAACCTCAGGATGAATAATAGCTGAGACATAAATTGTGGGCCGTTTGGAGGAGGGATAGATAATGAGCTGCAGTTTGGACATGTGGGGCCATGGTAGACACATCCACTTGGCAGTCTAATTTGGAGGTCTGAGAATCAATCGGCCAGGAGGACTGTGCTGACAGTGTAAGCCGGATGTTCTGTATTGCTGAAGATTTAGAGGCACAAAACCTGAAATGACATTGTTTTGGGTAACCATAAGACAGGCGTTATAATAATGAGTAATAATGAACTGTTTTTCTGCATTAGTATCTCAGTTGACTCCTGAAATATAACTAAATGTAACTAAAAAGAAATTGATGCCTCATAGACCCCCGTTTCTAAGAGGAAACCATTTTTCATGTGTATTCTATTTGTTATTCCTCCTCTTTGCTTCCTTTCCACCTTTTTTGTCCCAAATCATTTTTTGAAGTGAGAAATTTGGGGGGTGGATTCTTAATGTAGGTGTCTTGGAATATGGAAGTATGTGCCGCATAGTCTTATTCTAATTCTTGTTTGTGACTGAAATAGAACCTTTATAGGGATAAACATAGACTTTTATAGTAATTGCCAACTCCAGATTTCCTGTATTATCTGTTTAAGAAACAGAAAGAGAACACAGGGAGAAATTATATTTGTGTTGAATAATTACTAGGCTTAAAACTCAACGTTGGAGGAATTCACTTAGCCATAACTCTTTCTGAGTTAGAATGGACTACAATTGGATAAATGCAACTTCTGGGCAGAATTATCTTAAAACCTTTTTTTTAAATAGAAGTCTGATATGGTTATAGATTAAAAATAGGAAATTCTGTAAGAACTTATGTGGATACGGGGTCCCCCCCTCCTTGCTGCCTTAACCGTCCCCTGCCCCCCAGCTTCCTACTCTTGAAGAGAGTCTTTGGTGTTTATTTCTGTTTCTGCACTAGGTGCTTGCTGTGCTCTCGGTTGACTTGCTGCTTTTAGTTCCCCTCTCATGTAGTCATTGTGGTGAGGGGCGTGTTCATTTGGACGCTCTTACCCGTCAGTGTTGTTTTAAAGGCACGGGTTATATTGGTGAACTTTCATTCGTGGGCTTCTTTTCTTGGTGCGACATTAATCATTCAGTTTCTGAACCTCGTGGACTAGACCTGTAATTCTTATACTTTTCTACCATTTTCTCTATCTGTCTATGCTTCTAGTTAGAGGGAGAAATCCTCAAATTTTATCCTCTAACCTCTCTATTCAGTTTTTCGTTTATACGGTCATATTTTTAGTGTCATTCTTTTTTACGTTGTTTTTTTTTAATGTTTTGAATTCTTTTAATAGCATTCTCTACTTGTTTTGTTAATCCTCAGATGACATTTTTTCGATTGCTTTTAAGAGGAAGTGGAAGGGAGGACGGAGTGGTGGGGAGAGAGACACATCAACCGGTTGCCTCCTGCACTCGCCCCTACCTGGGATGAGGAGCAAGCCCGAAACCCAGGTACTTGCCCTTGACCTGGAATCGAACCTGAGACCTTTCCATGCTCGGGCCAACGCTCTAACCACTGACTACACCGGCCAGGACTCTGCTTGTTTTAAGGATGTAGTATCTTCTCTTAACTCCGCAGATTTTTGAGTTTTTCTTTTCCTTGCTCTGGAGTGACTTTCTTGGTTCAGGTTGTTTTCTGTTTGTTTGTGCGTGTGTTTGTTTGGCTGGTTAGATTCCACACAGAAAGGTCTTCCAATCACCTGCCCCCAGCTTATGGGCTGGCAGCCTTCTCTGGGGGTGGAGCGACAGACAAGACTGGACACCTCAGACTTCAATATATAAGGATCTCATCAGCTGCCCCTCAAAACCTCGTTCCAGAAAGGGGACCTGTTCAAGAATGCATTTCTAGTGTTGGGCTGGGAGCTAGGGGTGCCAGACCACCAGCTCTTTGTGGGCAGGGACGTAGAGGTTCACCACCTTGTCTGTAAGTGTTTGTTCTTTCAACAGCTTTTAAAAACTGTAAGCAAACCTTTCTTTTGAAGCAGGCATTAGGATAAGTGTATTTTAATCAGCACTTCAATTGTTGAATTGTTTACATTTACCTAGGTGTTTACAACTCATAAATGTATTTCTTTAATAAAGCACAATGTAAAGTTATACTGCAACTTAGTTCTCTGTTCCTGTCATGTAAGTCCTTCTCTTTTTAAATCCTCTGGCTTTTGTGTGCCCCATCTCACAGACACACACACACACACTAGCTTTTACTGTCTCTGTTTCTATTAATTATAACATCTGTGTCTGTTCGAGGTTGGTTTTGATTGATTTTTTTTTCATCAGATGTTAGAATTTTCTGCTTCTTTGTCTGCCTATTAATTTCTGGTTAGGTGCCAGATAGTGTGAATATTACTTTTTGGGGCAGTTATCTGTATTTCTAATGGTTCTTGATCGTTATTCTGGGGCACTGCCTATGGCTGTTGCCCGTGAAATACCTCCACATTAGGCCTGTGAGGGACTCTGGTGGCTGCGGGCGCTCTCTTTGGAGTCATGTTCATGGCCATGCACCGGCTGCTGCGCTTTGCCCGGTTTCTCATTCCCCGCACAGCGTTTGGGATGCATTTCCATAGTGATGTTATGAACGGAAAGTAAAGACATTTCCATAGTGATGTTATGAACAGAAAGTAAAGACAGAAGCATGTATTTCCTTTTTACAACTTACTGCTATTCTTATTGACTAAGCTACATAGATTATTTTTTCTCCCATGGCCTCTGCACACATGTGAGTTGTAATAGCTGCTTTCATTATACCAGTTTTGTTCATTTATACCAGTTTTATTTTCTTTGATTAGAATTTCACAATTTAGTAACCTACAAGAGGCAAGTAGTTATTGCTTATATGGTACCTTACTAAGCCAGGTGCATTTATTTACACCGTTTTTCTATTTTAAATACGTTTATATTTTGTTTGATATTAAAATTGTATGTATAAGTTATATATTACAAATTATGTGTACACTAGAGGCCTGGTGCACGAAATTTGTGTACGGGGGTGTGTGTCCCTCAGCCCAGCCGGCACCCTCTCCAATCTGGGACCCCTTGGGGGATGTCCAACTGCCCGTTTAGGCCCGATCCTCTCAGAATCCAGGACATCCCTCTCACAATACAGGACTGCTGGCTCCCAACTGCTTGCCTGCCTGATTGCCCCTAACCGCTTCTGCCTGCCAGCCTGATCACCCCCTAACCATTCCCCTGCCAGCCTGATTGCCCCTAACTGCCCTCCCCTGAAAACCTGGTCACTTCTAACTGCTCTCCCCTGCAGGCCTGGGTGCCCCCCACAACTTCCCTCCTCTGCCAGCCTGGTCACCCCTAAGTGCCCTCCCCTGCTGGCCTGATCGCCCACAACTGCCCTCCCTTGCAGGCCTGGTCCCTCCCAACTGCCCTCGCCTGCTGGCCATCTTGTGTCCACATGGGAGCTGCCATCTTGTGTGTTGGAGTGATGGTCAATTTGCATATTATTCTTTTATTAGATAGGATAAAGGCCTGGTGCCCAGGTGGAGGGCAGTTGGTTTGCCCTGAAGGGTGTCCCGGATCAGGGTGTGGGTTTCCTTGGGGTGTGGGGCGGCCTGGGCAAGGGGCCTGTGGTGGTTTGCAGGTTGGTCATGCCCCCCAGCGACCCAAGCAGAGGCGCTGGTATCTGGGATTTATTTATCTTTTATAATTGAAACTTTGTAGCCTTGAGCGGAAGCCAAGGCAGGCCAGGGCTGCAGAAGCTTGGCTTCCTCCATCACCAGGGGCAACTCAGGCCTCCTGCTCTCTCCACCTCCATGGCTGTCACCATTTTTGTTGGGATTTATTTATCTTCTATAGTTGAAACTTTTTAGCCTTGAGTGGAGTCCAGGGCCAGCCAGGGTGTGCAGAAAGCTTGGCTTCCTCCATTGCCGGGGAAACCGAAGCCTCCTGCTCGCTCTGTGGCTGCAGCAGTCTTGGTTGGATTAATTTGCATACTCACTCCTGATTGGCTGGTGGGCGTGGCTTGTGGGTGTAGCGGAGTTGCAGTCAATTTGCATATTACTCTTTTATTAGATAGGATAGGATGTATTTATATTTATCTAAAACTTAATAAAGAAGAAGTTGCAAAATTGTTGTGTCTTAGGTGAAAGGGAAGTGGGGCAACTCTCCCTGTACCTCTTTGTAGCTCGACAGTGCTTCCACCTGGAGAAGAGTCCTCCTGAGGTGATTGAGCACTCAGGGAAGGAACTAGATATTCTCTGTTAAACTAGTCCTGGTGGGTGATGTCATTGGAGAATACCCTGACAGTTCACTATTTTTACAGTAAGCTAATGATGGAGAAATAGTTTATTATTGTAATGATAACGAAATATTTCCATAAATACTACTTGAAATACTTCAAACAAATGGCATTTCTCTTATACAGTGTCTGTTTGCAAAACATTTTCCCTAATCTTGAATTCAGTCAATGCTATTAAAAAGTAATTGTAAAAACTCTTCTGAATTTGAGTTTTCCTAACTTTGAACTCCTAAATTGGCAAGTTACCAGCTATGTGACCTTGACAATGACTAACTTTAAATTTATCCCAATGACCTGGTGTTATAAGCAAAATATAGAAATAACAACATCTTTTTCATACTAACCAAAGGCTAACACCATGAATGAGTTTCTTAATGTACATAAGGACATAACAGGGGTTCTGGGTGGCTTGCTCACTGTTGAATCCTAAGCAGCTGGCTCCATGGTACAGAGTAGGTGCTCAACAAATGTTTGTTGAGTTAACTATCATTTGATCCACTGGGCTTCCCCACAGGTTTTTTGCCAGGAAAAGAACAAAATATTTATAATGTCGTCGTAGAAAAATAATGTAAACCTATCTTAAATAACTGCCAACAGATTAGTATTATGAAAAGTATACTTTCTTTTTTGAAAAACGTGTAATATTTTACTTTGTAAATTTTTTAGGAGGAGCAAAATAGAGGCAAGCCCAATTGGGAGCACCTCAACGAAGACTTACATGTACTGATTACTGTGGAAGATGCTCAAAACCGAGCAGAGATCAAACTGAAGAGAGCCGTTGAAGAAGTGAAGAAATTACTGGTACCTGCAGTAAGTAATAATTTCCAAGTTTCAGATTTGGGTTCCAACCCCCTTTCCAGTTTAATTTTAAATTGTTGTAAGATTATTGTAATAAACAGGTATTGTTAGAAATTTCATTTCAATAAAAATAGAGGAATTATTTATAACTCCTTTACTATAATACAGTAGACAACATAGACATGAGTCAGATCTGTAAATGCAAAGGCCTGTTTTAATAGAGTTGTGAAGGGAGCAAGGTGAATCGTGGACTACTTTTCAAAAGTTTTTTTACCTTAGTATCATTCTGTCATGGGGTAAGACATGAGTAGGGAAAGGAGAGCTTTCTTTTTGAGTGGAACAATTTCCTGTAAGAGGTGATGAGTGCACAGGCGTCCACAGCTGACACTTACGCTGGGCGAGCCGTGTTAGGAGGGGCACATATTTGACTTGCCTGTCGGTTCCACGTGCTCTTCCAGGCCCATCATTGTGCACGTAGAGAAATTCCCGTACCGTGATGGACTGTCTTCGAAAAGTAAGAGCTCGCTCTTACAAGTGTATCAGGCACCTTTGTGTTCTCGCTCATCCTCCCGCCCTTTCCCGCTCATGTTCTCCATCTGTTTCCCTCTACTGCCTTCTCCCTTTTGTCATTTCCTCCTTGTTACAGAAACCTACAGTAACTTTATAATTTTTAAAAAACCTTTATTGCTGAAAGTATTACATATGTCCCTCTTTTTCCCCATTGGCCCATTTCTAGCCCACCCTCGGCCCTCGACCCAGGCATTCATCACCCTATAATCTTTTAAATTTTTTCTTTATCTTCATTGTTGAAAGTATTATAGATGTCCCCTTTTTCTGTTTCCTCCCCCTCCACACTCCCTCCACCCTGCACCCGCCCTTTCCATGGGCCTGTAGTAACTTTAGCAATGATGATTGAATTACTACCAGAGGATCATCTTTTTCAATGGAAAATAAAAAATAAATTATTGGCTTTCTAAGACATTATTAACATTTTTTACATTAGTAAAATATATGGAAATGTGGACCCTAACTTGCTATTGAAAAAACGAGGAATAATGTTTGTATTCTGTCCAACAGAAATGTGTCGACATTTACAGAAATGAGTAGAATGCTGGCTGTTCTCTATTCCCCAGGTAGTTTCTTCTACAAGTAAACTTACAAAACATAAACATTTCTATTTACTTGACAAAATTATCTCCTTGAAAGAAAAGAATTCCATGTAAATTCTGTTTGATAGATTTAAAATCTATAATTGTATACTGTTATGCCATATAATTTCTCTCCTTTAAAAAAAAAATTGTGCAGTATTGAAGAAATTTACAGAAAAGGGTTTTCTTCCCCTAAACATACTGGTCTGTTAGTCCTATGATCAGAACAAGTTACTTAACATTAGGCCTTTTTTTGCTACGTATAACTGAAAATAGTTAGCTCATATCATATACTAAACAAATGATTTCTCCTAATATATTAAGTAGACCACCCTATTATAATATTCTAATCATGCTGTAAGCTACTTTAATTCTAGATATTATTAACGTCAGAAAGAACATTCAGTTAGACTCTGTTACTGTTACGTGTCTTTTAGAAAGTAAGTAAACTTCTCTGTTTTCTTATTTATAAAATGAGAATTGGAGCAAATGTCCTTAAGGACCATTTTGGTTTTAAAATTATTTGTCTTTGAATATTAAATGATGTACAGAAGCTTTTGAAAAAAAACTCATACAGTTTATATTTTAAAGGAAAATGGCACATTATTTGAAATTCAGATCCCATTGTTCATTAACAAATGATACTGAAACACAGCCATGCTTTTCATTTACACATTGTCTGTGGCTGCGTTTGCGTTTCCATGAAGGAGCTGAGTAACTGCACCAGACCATATGCCCGGAAAAGCCGTCTACTGTCTGGCTCGTTACAAAGTTTGCCAATTTCTGGACTGTTCATTAATCCAGATGACAGATGATAATGAGTGGGACCAAGGTAGCCGTAGTGGTGAAGGTGTGAAGCATGGTCTGATGCTAAGTACATTTTTAAAGTGAATCAGGCCTGTGAAAAGGCATTAGGGGTGAGTTAATTAAATGTTTGATCAAATATAGCAGGCTAATTTTTAATTTGATAATTTTGTATGGCCCACAAATGATGTTATAAATTTCCAAATGGCCCTTGGCAGAAAAGAGGTTCCCACCCTGGACTACTGGATATTAGAAAGCATTGAGTCAAGAATGACGTCAAGGTTTTTAGCCTGGACAACTGGAAGGATACAATGCTGTTACCTTGTGGAAGATGATATTAGCAGGAACAGACTTGGAAGGAATTATCAGGAGTTCACTTTTGGACCTAAACCATTTGAGATGCTTGTTGCCTGTCCCAAGTGTAGCTTTACTGTGTGCTGCGAGACACTTTTCATAGGGATTCTGGGTAAAAGAGGTTTTAATATGCTAGTAAGTATTGCAAACCTCTGGTAGGAACAATTTCCACATTTAATTGGCCATCAAAATTTCTGGGAATACATTCTCATTTAGTGTTCTAAAGATGATCTGAGAAATAATATGGAAACTGCTAGGTCTGATTTCAATACAATTTTTTTTTTTTGTCATTCTAGCTCTGGAGCTTTATTAATTTTATGGATCTTTTCTAAGTATCAACTTTCGTTTCTGTTGATATTCTCTGTTGGTTCCTTTTTTATTTTATTGATTTCTCCTTTTACACTTTCCTTCTACCTGATTTGATTTCATATTATTTTCACTCATCGTAAAGGTGGAAGATTAGTGATCTGAAACCTTTCTTTCCCACTTTTGAGAACTGTCTTTAAAGGCATAAATTTTTATTTGAAAACTGCTTTAGCTGCATCATCAAAATAATGTGATATTGTAATTTCAGATGCTTGTTGCCTGTCCCAAGTGTAGCTTTTCGAGTGTTGTTATTCCAGGTTGACAGTGTTTTAGGTTGATAGAGTACAGAAAATTATTTAAGGTAAGATTCTTAGAGGAGTTGGCATTTCCCTAATTGTGTTCTGTCCTTATTTGTAAAATTGAGTTATTACTGCTTACTTGCCTTAGAAGTCCTTGGGAAGGTCATAATAATTTATGTGGAAGTACAGGACACATGTTTAGTTCAAAATATTTTCTAATTTCCATGATTTTTTTCTTTGACCCATGCGTTATTTCCAAATATTTGAGACTTATCTGTTTATCTTACTATGACTGCTTATATAATTTAATTTGTTCTGCTCAGAAATTATAATCTGTAATATTTCAGTCTTTTAATCTATTTAGGACTTATTTGTAGTCTAGCATATGGTCTGTTTTGTTGAATGACTCATGTACATTTGAAAGTATGTGCATTCTGTAGTAGTTGACTGTGTGCTGTAAAGGTGTCAGTTAGGTGAAGGTGGTTGAAAATGTTGTTCAGGTTTTCTCTTACCTTTTTCCCCTCCTAGCTTTGTTAATTACTGAAAGAGTCTAAAGATCTCCATTCAGTCATTGTAAAAATGCACACACTAGTGTGTTCTCCTTGGTCTTACTGAAATGGCAAACCAATTTGGTGTACTCACACTCATTCCCAAGTACATATACGTGTATATATAGCTTACACAACCTGCATGGCCAGGGTTTGGCATAATTAAAAGATTTCACTGTTTTTTATATAATGGCAACTTTGGTGAGACTTGAGCTTGGACGATGAATGTACAGATTCATAGAGATAAATTTAGTATATATGCATTTTAAGGTTGGCGAGTTGTGCATTTCAGGTTATTAAAAGCGATGAGAAATACAGTAGGATTATATAAATCCTGGTCAGGAACTGTCGGTGTCCTTATTTGTAAAATTGAGTTATTCCTGCTACTTGCCTTCGAAGTCCTTGGGAAGGTCATAATACTTTATGTGGAAGCACAGGACACATGTTTCATCTTTTCTCCTCTCGGACACGGGCTGGTTGCCTCAACTACATCATTGACCATATCAATGACCACCTCAGCTCCTGGTCACAGATGCACCACGAAAGAAAGAAATTCTATTCCCTACCTACAAAACCCTCATTGCTAACCCTGATCTCAGTATAGGCTTTTGTTTACAGTGGCATAATAAGCAAGAAAATTATGAAACTATTAATGTTACTAAAACAACATTGTAAGTTGCACTACCCACCCACCCCCCCCCACCCCCCCCCCCCCCACACACACACACAGATTCCCTCTTACTTACTATGGTAATATTAAAGTAAATGATGATCTAGTAGGTTCTGACAAATTTCTACCTGGAGATTTTGAAATTTAAAGTTGTTGCCAGTTATTTCAATAAATATTATGAAAATTGAAGATATGTATTAAAACAAAAATAATTTTAATTCACTTATTTAAGAACTGCAGATGTCATCAGAATTTGATAGAGTAGTAAAGAGAAGAGAGCATTACAAAATACTTTTGTAGGTTTGCTTTTTATGTTTCTCAAACATTCTTTTCTGTCTAAATGCCATATGCATTTGACTCAGTTAAAAATGTTTTTATTATAACCTGAAAACAGATAAAAGAATAAGACAGGAAGAGACAGAATGACGCCAGAGAGAGAGAAATCTTAAAGTTCTTTTAACAGGATTGTTAATGAACTGGTAGCTCTGCATTTAGTTCTTGACCACGTTATCAATAATTAGTTTGTGGCATTATTGGCTTCCTTTTCATTTTATTGGGAAAGAAGGCAAGGCATTAAAAGATACATTAAAAGACACCTAGCTATGACGCTCCTGCTCCTTGATAGAGCTGTGTTGTGAGAGACCATCTCTGTCATGTAAAGACAGGGGTTGGTACTGTTTGCTGCCATGCACAGCCATTTTAATCTGAATGGGGAATCTGTCTAGGGACCCAGAGTACAGTAATTAGCAGTCTCTTCAGAGTGTCAGAGCAGAATTACCATTGTAATGGTTTAGCTGCAGGATAAAAGGATTGCATTTGGGTTTGCCAGTCTGCCAAACTAAATGAGTTGCCATGATAATTTTCAAATGTGAGAGGCGTTTACTTAAAGCAATTTGGCAGGTTTGAATAAATTCATACATTACAGGTTTGAAAGGAACCAGCCTGCTTTCTCTCCGAGAGCAAGGGCAGGATAGCAGGCCGTCCATGCTTCCATGCCAATTGCTTATGAAGGCTTGTCTTTCCACGTGTAATGCACCATAAACACATCTCAGGGAAGCCATGTTGTTCCAAGTCTCTGAGGGAAGAAGACACAACTCTACATGTAACGTTTCCTTCCTAAATTATATCATCTTCAAATGATGCTAGTGAAATGGTTATTTTGTTCTAATAAACATTCATGCGATACTAACTTGTTACTCAGTGCTTGCAGTCTGTGTCTTTACACTTGTCGTATTTGTGTCACAAAGTAAGATGAACATTTATGGGTTTTGTGGGAAACAGATAGGGTCCTGGAGCGCATGGACTGGACCGTGCAGGTGCATGCAAACACTGCGGGGGCTTCAGCTCTGCTGTGTCTTGGAAGCCCCGGGTCAGTGTGATGACTTTCCAGTGAGCAAAGTCTCCTTGGTGCCGAGGGCATGCCCAGCACTTGCGCTTGCATAACCTCACAGGCCTCGGACAGCGTGGTAATCACTCTGCTTGCGTTAGTGGTTTATAGCTGCCCTCCAGAAAAAGGCTGACATTTAAGTACTTCAAGCTTTGAGACTATAAAATAGTCTCTCATATTAAATAAAACAAGGTCTCTGGGGAAGTCCATTAACATTTTCAAGTCATTAGGTTAGTTTCATAAGGAAAGTAATAATTTGGTTGTTGCTAATTTTGTGGCCTAAAAATGTAGATGCATCTTTAATTTTTAGGCCACAAAAGGGGATGCAGGCCATAAGGAGATGCAGGTATGCAGAATGATTGATGCAGAGGAGAAGGTATACAATATTCTTAAAAGTTCAGTAAATATAGCATTATATGTTAATCTTTCCTCCTCAAAGTATAATTACACATTAAAATAAGTCTTATTAAAATCCTATAGTAAATTAATAAGATAACACAGTGACAGGTAAGGTTTTCTGAAATATCATTTGAATTTGGAATACAAAGACCATCATAGAAGTCCTTCTCAGAGGTCTAGAACTCCTGGAATCAAAACGCCACATGTGTTGTATTCTATGTGTTGGGCACTCTGATAGGAATGAGTGAATGTTCACGGCCCTAGGAAACATGATGAGAGAAAAAGACATGTACAGAAATTGGCATGTGCTGATTAATTTTTCTTGCAAAGAAGGACAGTGCTACAATTTAACCTGATTCTAAATCAATAATTTTTTACACTCCAGTCCATTTTGTGGCTTGTTGTTTATTCTGCATTAGGGCAGCCACAGGAGCATGTGTCAACTAGAATTTTCACAAATAATTAAAAGTACTCTACCTTTAGACCTCAGTTCATTTGGATAGATGAAGAAGCTTGACAAGTGTAGTTTTTAAGACTTAATCGGTGCCATAGTGGCACCTTGAACATCACTGAGAGCTGTCTGAACTCTGTACTTCCTAGCGAGCCACACTATCGTCTGGCAGGGAGTCCGGCTTTTCCCCAAACTTGGCGCTTCGGTTTGATGAAGCTCCTGGGTGATCGTAATACAATGTGCGTTGTCTAGGGTAATTGATTAAACTCTCACAAATATGGACTCGGTATAAGAAACACTCTCCTTTTGATTCTCATTAAGGATTCCTTGAGTAGCTTCTCCAAACATAACATTTTGTTGAGGTTGACATTTTAGATAGCCTGCAACTAAAAAAAGAAAGTTCTGGGCATAGAATAATAGGGCACTGTATATTTGTTTCCTTACCAATTTTTTTGCAGTTCATTTAGGAAGTCCTTCTATTTTAATCTTATATTCCATGCCTCCCTCAGAATTTGTATGTTGAATTTATCATAATGTAATATTTCTATCCCTTAAGTAAATATGCTCCTCACTGGCCAGAATAATGCATTTTGGTTTTTAAATATATATATTCTTATCAAATGTATGGTATTATACACAGATACTCTAAAATTAATTTTAAATATCAATTCATTAAAGAATTAGTGAGTGATTCCTCATTGTATTTTCTTCCGTTATTTTCATACATCCCTTTACTTTGTTTGCATGCCCTTCTCATACTTGGTAAGTAGCATCATGTTCCTTTCATACAGGCAAAGCATTTGTAACCCGTTCACTTTGTATTAATGAACTTTGAAATGGAATTGATAAAAGTTAAATAAACCATATGTCCCTTATTTTATTTTATTTACTTGTAATTTTAACCCTTATTTTTAATTTTTCTTGACAACATTTCAAGTGTTGTGATATTTACTAGTAAAATTATTCAGACACTACTGTTGTGAAATTTTAATAGTATATTAACAATTCAGATGAGCATTCAGTATTATATGAAGATTGTCTCAGATAAACTTATTTGGTAGCTTATTTTATGACTTGATTTTCCTCTGTGTTTTGGATAACTAAATAAAATACTGAAAATTTAACTTCAAAAGCGACACTTATTAATAATAGACTCCTCCTTTGGGGGAAACATTTAATCTTTATATTTCAATTATAAAATGTAAATTAAAATTTGTAAAGTTCTGCCTTTAAACTAACATAGCATCAGTTTTTATTTTGTTAAACTGCTTTATAGAATACTAGATCTCTGAGCAAGCCAACAGATTTATGAATTAGCTTACTTTGTGATAATTTATTTTATGTATTCACCTGTGAATGATGGCAGTATACTCTTTTTAAACAAAATACTTTGATTACTGAATTTGGTTTCTATGGAAATATAACACACACTCATGGAGGTTTCTATAAAAGACTCATTTAATGACTTACAAGCAACTCACTTCACAAACTTCTCTTGAGAAGCTGCTGTTGAGCAGCCTAGAAACCAAGACTTCAGTGTTTAGAAAGACCGAGACTTAAGAATATCAGTGAGTTTAGGACAAAATTAATGCGTTTGCCAATTACTTGGTCACTTGATGCTCGCTCTTCAGAAATGGTATGCACTCTCACTGTAGCTAGTACTTTTCTAGGTGATCGTCTCTCCCATTTGTTCTTCTTGAGCACGCTCATCCATAACCCTGTCTCTAGGGACCAATGCCCTTGTGACCATTCTTCAGTGTGCTTCTAATCTTGAACTCCAGGTCACCAATCCATTCAGTACCTCCCCTTGGATGACTGATACCCATTTTAAACATAACATTTTCAACACTACCTTTGCCCTCATCCTGTGATCCCTCCGTTGTTTTCTTTAGGTGAATGGCATTAGTTGCCTGGGAGTCCTGCGGTGTTCATTTTACCTCCTGGTTTTTCCCTGCCCCACTCCTTACTGCCTAGTCTGTCCACACGTTCTCTCTGGTTCTGCCTGTTAGTAGCACATCACTCTGTCTTTTTAGTCTTCGCTGTTGGACTAGAGCCAGGGAGTGCTCTGGTCTAGTGATAGCCAGAGCTTTCTTAGTAGTGACGGGAGTGCCCTCACACTGCTGGGTCAGGCTTCCACTGGCATTCTTTCATGCGTGGTCACAGCGCAGACTGGTTAGCAGGACTGTCCCAGCCCGTCTTCATCTCATGCGTGCCTCCCTTTCCAGCTGTTTTGTGTAATTCCCTGACCTACACGCTCTCCTGAGGTAATGTGCAGTTTCAGGACACCACTTGTTTATTTGGGGTATTATAGTGACTTCTGGAATGGACGTGGAGGAAGTTGGTAGTGGATTTCACAGTAGCAGCTTAAGTTTCAGGAAAAACCATAAAAAAGATTAGTCTTAGTACTCCAGTGGTTTTAAAGCCACTTAGGACTTCCAGTGAAAGATCAGCAAATAGAAACGTATTGCCTAAAAACGTTACACATTTTTTATCAAGTTTTTTAAATGGGTGCATATTAATATGCAATAGAAGTAGTCTTCACTTCGTTATTCATGACCTCTTAAAGGAAGAGTTCTATTCTTTTTTTAATCTAACACAGTACTGTGTTATTTAAAGCACCTATTTAAATTTATTGACCAGTAGTTAATTGTATTACCAGGAACCTAATTGTGTAGTTTTATATGATTTGTTCTTCACCAAATGAAGAGATGTGCTCCTATAATATGTTATCAGAACTTTGGTCCTAAAAAGTGTTTTCATGGGAAATTAGGAGAGTTCAGTAAACAAAGCTTTTTGAAAGCGCTCTAAATCTAATACTACAAAACCAGTATATAACCGGAGAGATCCAGGTAACACTGGAACCAGAGCTGTAATCTTGGTTCTCACCACTAGCTTATTGTTGTTTTTTTTTAAATAAATCTTTATTGTTCAGATTATTACAGGTGTTCCTCTTTTTTTCCCCCCATAGCTCCCCTCCACCTGATTCCCCACCCCACCCCATGCCCTTACCCCCCGCCACTGTCTTCATCCATAGGAGTAAGATTTTTGTCCAATCTCTTCCCCGCACCCCTCACACTTGCTTCCCCTGAGAATCGTCAGTCCACTCCCTTTCTATGTCCCTGATTCTATTATATTCACCAGTCCATTCTGTTCTTCAGATTTTTTATTCACTTGATTTTTAGATTCACTTGTTGGTAGGTATGTATTTGATGTCATTTTGTTGTTCATAATTTTTATCTTTACCTTTTTCTTCTTCTTCTTCTTCTTAAAGAATACCCTTCAGCATTTCATGTAATACTGGTTTGGTGGCGATGGACTCCTTTAGCTTTTTCTTGTCTGTGAAGCTCTTTATCTGACCTTCAACTCTGAATGATAGCTTTGCTGGGTAGAGTAATCTTGGTTGTAGGTTCTTGCTGTTCATCACTTTGAATATTTCTTGCCACTCCCTTCTGGCCTGCATAGTTTTTGTTGAGAAATCAGCTGACCGTCGTATGGGTACTCCCTTGTAGGTAATTAACTGTTTTTCTCTTGCTGCTTTTAATATTCTCTCTTTGTCTTTTGCCCTTGGCATTTTAATTATGATGTGTCTTGGTGTGGTCCTCTTTGGATTCCTCTTGTATGGGGTTCTGTGCGCTTCCTGCACTTGTAAGTCTATTTCTTTCACCAGGTAGGGAAAGTTTTCTGTCATTATTTCTTCTAATAGGTTTTCAATATTTTGCTCTCTCCCTTCTTCTGGCACCCCAAAAATTCGGATGTTGGTTCGCTTGAAGTTGTCCCAGAGGCTCCTTACACTATCTTCATATTTTTGGATTCTTTTTTCTTTTTGTTTTTCTGGTTGGATGTTTTTTGTTTCCACATATTTCAGATCTTTGGTTTGATTCTTGGGGTACGTTGATCTACAGTTGAGTTTCTGTATATTCTTTATTTCAGACAGTGTATGCTTCATTTCTGACTAATCCTTTTCCATTTTTTTGGCATTCTCATTAAGCTCCTTGAAGGTCTCATCAAGTTTCTCAGCGGTTTTAAGAAGATTCTTGAGTAACCTTATAAATGTGGTTCTGAACTCTATGTCATCCAGTAGTTTGCTTTCCTCCGTTTCTTTCATTCGTGACATGTTTCTTTGTCTCCACATTTTGGCTGCTTCCCTGTGTTGATGGAGTAGCTTTGTGTGGTAGGTGACCTATAGGGGGCAGTAGCTCAGCCTCCTCAATCACATGAGGTGGATGCTCTTGGTACACCCCTTTGTGGGCTGAGTGCAATGTCTTGGTGTAGTTAAGCCTTAATTGCCGTTGGTACACTGGGAGGAATTGACCTCCAGGCCAATTAGCTGTGAGCACTCGCTGTGTCTATAATGGAAGAACTGCTGCACTGAAGACACGCTTATGGGGCAGGACTTGTTTCAGTGGGGCTTTGGTGCTCACTGAGTCTGCCTCTTGAATGTGTCACTTATGGATGTGAGGAGTTGAAATCTGGTGTCTCACACTGACCACTAGGTACACTGGCTTCTGGATCTCCAATGGGGTGCAGGTCAGCTACTGTCTGAGGCCACTCAGCAGGAGCTACAGTGAGAGCTACAGTTTTCTCCTCTTTGCTTGTGGTTTGGAGGTTTTGGAGCTGTCTGAACCGTGCTGCAAGTTTGCTAGGTTAAGCTGCGATAGGGCAGGGCTTTCTTATGCAAAAGCCGCTGCTTAGAGCTTGGGTGGGTTTGTAGGTTGTCCAGGGCGGGGTCTCAGGGTGTCACTAGGCTAGGGCGTGGCAAACAGCAATGGCTCTGCTAGTTAGCCGGCTCTGCGTCCCCGTCGGCATCCCCAAGTCCCGTGCCCTAGTGCAGTAAACAATTATTCCTGCGCGCAGCTCTGCAAGCAAGCCACCCTCACTGGCAGACAGTCCAGCTTCTCCCGGTAGGAGTTTGGGTCCCCCGCATCTCCCCAGAAACTCTATTTCAGAGTAATCGGGGGCTTGTCTCCCTTCGGGTTGAAAAAAGCAACGCCCGCCGCCAGCCCGGATCACGCGCCTCCGTACCTCAGCTTTTCAGCGCTTGTGCACGTCTCAATGCTCTTTTCTCTTTCCTTCTAGTTGTAGAACTTCCACTTAGCCAGCTTTCCCGTGGTTCTGGGTGATAGACGTTTTGTCTTTTAGTTGTATTTTTGAAATTGTTGTGGGAGGCAGTAGTTTAGGTGTTTACCTATGCCGCCATCTTGGATTCTCACCACTAGCTAATTGTTTCTTAAATATTCATACCAAATATTTAAAGCACCAACCACCTTAATATAAAAGCTTGCTTCCCTGTGGAAGATCAGTCAGATTTAACCACTACTGTAGGAGCTAGCCATTGTGTATGTTCTCTAATTCATTGCTTCCTAATTTCATTTTTTATCATAAAAACTCATCTGTTAAGAAAGATAGCAGTGATGATATATTGATGCCAGTGGTAAGAATTGTGCTGCAAGTCGTAGTAAGTAGAACTAAGGCACTAGAGTCTACGGAAGCAAAGAGATACTGCCGGAGCTTAAATACCAAGTAAAGCTGTCACTCGCAGATTGGCTCGCGATTGGAGACACACGCCAGTAAAAATGTCCCTGATCCATTCTGTGTTGTTCCTGAGTGAAAGAAATGTGTCATGGCCGTTTCTAAGGCAGACTTCTATTACATGAGTTCCATTTGTGTAGATTGGAAGTATTTTAGGTATAAAAATCTGTCACTGGAAATACAACATATTTAAGAGTATACTAATTTTTATATGTATGATGTTTTCCATGATAAAAAGAAAAAATATAGAAGTGCAGATAATGTTTGAAAACTATGTATTGTACATACATATGTAGTCCTACACATATTACACCTACATATATATGTGTATTTTTTATACACACACACACACACACACACACACACACACACACAGTACAAGGTGGCGGCATAGACAAACACCTAAACTGTTGCCTCGCACAACAATTTCAAAACTACAAATAAAAGACAAAACGGACATCATCCAGAACCATAGGAAGGCTGAGTGGAAATTCTACAACTAGAAGGAAAGAGAAAAGCACAGTGAGACTCAGAGGAGCTGTGAAAGGCAGAGGTACTGAGGTGAACGCACGGAGAGGGCTGGCAACTGAGTGCGCGGCTGGCTTTCTCAAGTGGGAGGGAGACAAAAGCTCCCGACTGCACTGAACTCCAGTTCCGGGCGAGACTCTGGGGACCCAGACTCATTCGGGAAGAAACTGGTCTGTCTGGCAGCGGGCAGAACTCGAGGGTGGCTTTCTCTCAGAGGTGCTTGCAGCGATTACCACGGGACACTGAGACACAGGGGCCTATTAGGGCAGGGCTGACAGGAAACCAATGCTGTCTGCTCCGCCCGGAGACTCCGCCCCATCCAAGCTGAGCACAGAGGCTTTTGCAAGTCTTGTCTCATAAGGATGTCTCCAGCACAGAACTTCTCCCAGCGTAGACACAGCTGATCCTCACAGCCAGTTGGCCTGGAGGTCAATTCCTCCCAGTGATACCAACAACAATCAAGGCTTAACTATAACAAGATTGTGCACACAGCCCACAAAGGGGTGCACCAAGAGTGTCCACCTCAGGTAACTGGGGAGGCTGAGCCACTGGGCCCTATAAGACACCTAGCACACAAAGCCACTCTATCAACTCAGGGAAGCAGCCAAAATGCGGAGACAAAGAAACGGATCACAAATGAAAGAAATGGAGGAAAGCAAACTGCTGGATATAGCGTTCAAAACCACGGTTATAAGGTTTTTCAAGAATTTTCTAGAAAAGGCTGATAAATTTAGCAGGACCCTCGAGGATATGAAAAAGGACCAACTAGAAATTAAGCTTACCCTGAAATAAAAAATATCATACAGAGATCTAACAGCAGACTAGAGGATCGCAAGAATCACGTCAAAGATTTGAAATACAAAGAAGTCAAAAACACTCAACTGGAAAAGAAAAAGGAAAAAGAATCCAAAAATATGAAGATAGTGTAAGGAGCCTCTGGGACAACTTCATTCGTACCAACGTCAGAATTATGAGGGTGTCAGAAGAAGAGAGAGAGCAAGATACTGAAAACCTATCTGAAGAAATAATAACCGAAAACTTCCCCCACCTGGTGAAAGAAATAGACTTACAATTACAAGTCCAGGAAGCGCAGAGAACCCCAAACGAAAGGAATCCAAAGAGGACCACACCAAGACACATCATAATTAAAATGCCAAGAGCAAAAGACAGAGAATATTAAAAGCAGCAAGAGAAAAAACAGTTACCTACAAGGGAGCACCCATATGACTGTCAGCGGATTTCTCAACAGAAACTATGCAGGCCAGACGGGAGTGGCAAGAAATATTCAAAGTGATGAATAGCAAGAACCTACAACCAAGATTACCCAGCAAAGATATCATTCAGAATTGAAGGGCAGATAAAGAGCTTCACGGATAAGAAAAAGCTAAAGGAGTTCATAACCGCTAAACCAGTATTATATGGAATGCTGAAAGGTATTCTTGAAGAAGAGGAAGAAGAAGAAAAAGGTAAAGATAAAAATTATGAACAACAAATACGTATCTTATCAACAAGTGAATCTAAAAATCAAGTGAATAAAAAATCTGATGAACAGAATAAACTGGTGAATATAACAGAATCAGGGACATAGAAAGGGAGTGGACTGACAATTCTCGGGGGTAGGGGGTTTGGGGGGTGCGGGAAGAGACGACAAAAATCGTACAGCTATGGATGAGGACAGTGGAGGGGGGTAAGGGCAGAGGGTGGGGTGGGAACCAGGTGGAGGGGAGCTATGGGGGGGGGGGGGAAAGAGGAACAATTGTAATAACCTGAACAATAAAGATTTATTAAATTAAAACAAAACAGTAGCACTTAAAGCTGAGTCCAAACACAAGCGATATTAGTACTCTCTAATCTTTTCTGTGGGCTTACTGTGCTAGTTTGTCAGATGAGTGCCACCAGTCCCAAAATGACCAATTACCATGTGCATAGCCTCTTCAGTGAATTGAACTAGCATATCTTAATACAATTTTAGCAGACAGTTTTCATAAAGAAGACAAAGTGGGGAAATCACAGCTCTTGCAAAGGCCTGAGAAAGGTCCAATTTTAGCCTTCATTCTAGGAACTCAGTGGCATTTTCTCATTCAGTTAGCAATTATTTTGCTTAGATTAGATTCTTAAAAATAAAGTTGTTGAAGGGTCCATAGAATTAATGCTTGCACCTTTGTTTAGCCATGTACATTGGAAAAGCCTTTTCAGAACATAGTTTAAAAGTGTGTGCAACTTCTGGAATGAAATAGAGAGTCTACATAAATCAGATATTCTTCTTGGTCTTTATTCTAAAGAAGTAATTCTCAATCAGAAAAGCAATTTGTGCCAGCAATGTTGATGTAGGCAGCAGGTTAATGTTAAGCAGTAGGGGCTGTTAACTCTGTTTCCCTGAGATTATCTCAGTTTAGGGTATTAATTACATATGGTGTCCCTGTACTGTCTTGATTTTATCTTTTTAAATACAGTTGTCCTCACTTATGCACAGTTTCAGTTGATCGTGATCTGGAAATATTAAATGGAAATTCCCAGAAATAAGCAGTTCATAAGATGTAAATGTCACACTGTTCTGAGTAGTGGCATATCTCATGTTGGCCTGCGCTGTCCCACCAGGCACGTGAATCAAGTGCTCCTGCAAGCCTGGTTTCCTGGCTCTCCTTGGGTAGCTTACGCGTAATGGAAAGTACTGAGGTGCTTTGTTAACACAGTGGCACAGGCACCTTACGAAACCAGCAAGCTTTCGTGCCTGAGGTTATATTTGAAAAAGAGGTGGCATACACCTTGCACAGTGTTCAGGGAGGTGTATGCTGTACGTTTCATTGAGAAAACCAGGACAAGAGGGTTAGAATAATCCCTTGAGTATGAAAGTAAGTCGGTGATGAGACAGGGTGTTACGCTCTGAGGACACAGTCGTGGAGTGGTGAGGACACCAGAGTGAAGCTCATTCTGGAGTGAGCCACCAGCGTCAGGTTCGAGCTTTGCCAACTAACTTCTGTGTCTGCTCGAGGTGCAGTGTAGCCTGCCATCGTGTGATACAATCCAGGGGACACACCGTGGGTCGTCATCTCTGAGTCTCATGGCCTCCAGTGACATCATTGGCCATACCCCTTGGCGCCGCCTGGTGAAAGCTGTGCTGCTCTGGTTTCCATTCTCCTCTCGGAGCGGGGGGGTGGGGGGGGGTCTCTGCTGATGTCACTACATCTTTGTTTCCTGACCCTGCAAAAGTTGCACAGGCGTGCACACCCCTGGTGGGCACACATGTCTTCCATCATCTTGTCTTTGCCTTTCTCCCTTGTTTGACACTGCGTCCAACTAATGAGCGTAGGAATTTAGTGATCCAAAAGAAGCCAAGGAAAACTCTTCTCTGTACGGGTTTTGGAGGCATGATGTCCCATCATCACTTATTCCACCTTTAGTTCTTAATTTGCTGACATTTTCAAGCGGGTACTGCTTTCTCACTGTGCAAGGTGACCTTAGTATGGCTATTGCTTTTCTTCTGACTTATATAAAAGTATAATTTATATACTTTTACTAGTAATCACTCTATTATGTGGAGAGATTTCAGTTTGAAGTTACATGATTAGCTTTCATTTTTGGTATTACTAGTTTTCAATGAGCAAGTGTAAGGAGTTTTATTATAATAGGTTTCCAGTTCTTCCCTTCCAGTGATAGTGCTCACTTCTTTTTATCTTTAACAATTAATTGCTGCACTTTCAAAGAAATCAGAGTGCTTTTTTCCTTCCACCTGTACAAGTTCATAGGAATCACGAATAGTAACCACATGCATGTAAGGTGTTCTCCATTTTCTGCTAAGTGGGCTATGGAAAGGTGACTGCGGCACATTAAACATCTTCGGATGTTTACTCATCTTTTCCTTTAATTTCTTCGTGTTTTGTTTACTACAAATTATAGCACCAGTTCTCTTTACGAAAAATTACAGCACCCCATTTTCTGCCCTAGTGCCTGGGGCAGAGAATTCGTATCCTTTACAGTTGCTATAGTAAAGGAGGCTGTCCTACCAGTACCACTCCTGTCAGGACATGCACAATCGGATGCTTTTAAATATTAACCCTGCGCATTAGATAACACATGGAGACTATGAACAGCGGAGTCCCCTTCTTACCTCCACTGTCAGGGTGGACTTAGTAGGTGGTCTTCATCTACTTCTTTATTTTGCTGTGATAACTTTATCCTGTATTTCCACATTTGAGATTAGGGAATAAAATTAAAGATTTCTCATACCAATCATTTAAAATAGAAAGCTCCAACAAATCACCTGGGGCATGGGAGTGAGTGGAGAGATGGGCGATCTGGTGAGTAAGTAGTAGTCTCTATTCTTCTCCAGGGGCTACTTTGTTGATGCACAACACATGATAATTCAAGGCAGGAACCTGTAATTGAGGGATGGCCTTTGAGAAGGATCAATTACATGGAAGTTTGCAGGGGTCAGTAGGATTTGGGAAGTGGTGTGGATAGTGTGCAGAGGAACATTCAAGATGGAGGAACATACATACAGATGAGTAGAGTAGTGATTTGCTTTGATTTATAACAAGATAGAGGTTTTTACAAATATTAAGATTAGTGAGTTTAACTTTGAACATAGTTTGGGGCCAGATCATAGGTAGCTTAAAGGTTTTGAGACATAAAATTGTTAAGCATTAAGATGAAAGTTGCATTTGGGGCAATTAATCTGGCCATTGTATATAGATAGATGGTGAACAGACATCATTAACATAAGTAGAGGCCTGGTGCACGAAATTCATGCACAGGCTGTGTGTCCCTCAGCTCAGCCTGCACCGTCTCCAATCTGGGACCCCTTGAGGGATGTCCGACTGCCCATTTAGGCCCGATCCTTTCCGATGGTCTTAGGCAACTCTGCTAGCGGTTCTCAACCTGTGGGTCGTGACCCACAGGTTGAGAACTGCTGCTGTAGAGCCTAAAATCATTGGGAAACACAGATATTTACATTACGATTCCTAACAGTAGCAAAATTACAGTTACGAAGTAGCAACGAAAATAATTTTATGGTTGGGGATCACCACAACATGAGGAATTGTATTAAAGGGTCCCAGCGTTAGAAAGGTTGAGAACCACTGCCTTAACTGCTTCTGCCTGCCCTCCTGATCACCCCATAACCACTCCCCTGACAGCCTGATTGATGCCTAACTGCTCCCCTGTCAGCCTGTTTGCCCCTAACTGCCCTCCCCTGCAGGCCTTGGTCCCCCCCAACTGCCCTCCCGTGCAGTCCTGGTCCCCCCAACTGCTCTCCCCTGCAGGCCTGGGTACCCCCCCCCCACCTGCCCTTCCCTGCAGGCCCAGTTGCCCCCAACTTACCTCCTGTGCTGGCCTGGTCACCCCTAACTGCCCTCCCCTGCAGGCTTGATCACCCACAACTGCCCTTCCTTGCAGGCCTGGTACCTCCCAACTGCCCTCCCCTGCTGGCCATCTTGTGGCAGCCATCTTTGACCAGGTGGGGGCAGCCATCTTGTGTGTTGGAGTGATGGTCAACTTGCATATTACTCTTTTATTAGATAGGAATTAGATAGGATAGAGGCCTGGTACACGGCCAGCTGGTTTGCCCTGAAGGGTGTCTGAATCAGGTTGGGGGTTCCCTTGGGGCGTGGGGTGGCCTGGGCGAGGGTCCTCTGGTGGTTTTCAGGCCGGCCACACCCCCCGGCGACCCAAGTGGAGGCCCTGGTTTCTGGGATTTCTTTATCTATTATAACTGAAACTTTGTAGCCTTGAGCGGAGGCCAAGGCAGGCCAGGGCTGCAGAAAGTTTGGCTTTCTCCATTGCCGGGGCAACTCAAGCCTCCTGCTCTTTCCAACTCTGTGGCTACCACTTTTGTTGGGATTTATTTATCTTCTATAACTGAAACTTTGTAGCCTTGAGTGGAAGCCTGGGCCGGCCAGGGTGTGCAGAAAACTTAGCTTCCTCCATTGCTGGGGGCAACCCAAGCCTGTTCACTCCATGGCCACAGCCATCTTGGTTGGGTTAATTTGCATATGCTCTCCTGATTGGCTGGTGGGCGTGGCTTGTGGGTGTAATGCAGTGATGGTTAATTTGCACATTACTCTTTTATCAGATAGGATTTTGTAATAGTTTTGATAAGACCCCAATAATGAACAAGGGTAACATCAGTAATAGGAAAGCATGGGGTGAATCCAAGTAAATAGGATGGCTAAACATTTTGATAATCAGATCATCCTGGGTTATACCTGATATTAAGAGTACCCCTGCTGGTTTTCACAGGCTTAATGGCTTGGATATCAAATGATAACCCTAAAGGTAGATTTGCTTTAGAGTTGATAGCACTTGCTAACTGCTAAGTTTAGGGGAGAGAGGGATGTTGGCAGTGTACATCCTAATATATAAAAACCCTGGGTCGTAATGTCTGGTAACGACCGAGGATCGACCAACCGGAAGTCAGTCCTGCAGTTAGTGCTGGGTTGTAACCCAGCGCTGACTGCTTCCGCTGCAGGCACAGTGACCCACAACTGACTGCTGAGGGGATGTGAACCAGGGCCAGAGAGAGGCCTGGAGAGAGAAGCCGGGACTGATCCGTAGCTTCTGTGGCAGCTTTTGATCAGGACTTGCCTCTCTCTTTCTCTCCCAGTCTGGCCAGCAGCCGTGCCTCCATTTTTCTCCGGGCCTCCACCGGGGCTGCTGATCATCCCTGCCTTTCTGATCAGGCCCTGTTAAGAGGCCCAGAGATGCTGACTGGCATAGAAACAGACCAATCAGAACCAAATCTGGGTGAAATTAGAGGAACCAAGTGCTGCCTGGGAGACGGAGCTTTTGATGCTGACTGGCATAGAAACTGTCCAATCAGAACCAAATCTGGCTCAACTGTGAGGAGCCAATGACTGCCTAGGAGGCGGATCTTTTGACACTGACTGGCATAGAAACTGATCAATCAGAACCAAATTGGCTGGCAAAGGAGGGCAGTTGGGGGCGAGATCAGGCCTGCAGGGGAGGGCCGTTGGGTGTGAGATCAGGCAGGCAGGTAAGTGGTTAGGAGCCAGCGGGCCCAGATTGTGAGAGGGATGTCCAACTGCCTAAACCGGCAGTCAAACATCCCCCGAGGGGAACGCCCCCCCCCCGCACAAATTGCATGCACAGGGCCACTAGTATATAAACACATATATACGCACACGCACGCGCACACACACACACGCATATATATAATTTTTAGAAGTTCTTATGACTTAAATTTTTCTTCTTTGATAATTAAACCGACAGTTCTCTTATCTGAATATCACAATCAAGTCTTATATGTTTAAAATGCTTTTTATTTTGTTTTTTTTTGTCTTTTTGTTGTTGTTAATCCTCACTCAGGGATATTATTTCCATTGATATTTAGAGAAAGTGGAAGGGAGGGAGGGAGAGAGAAACAGAAGCATCAACGTGAGACACTCCGACCTGGGCTAGAGATCGAACCTGCCACCCAGGTACATGCCCTTGACTGGGAATTGAACACTCAACCCTTTGTTGTGTGGGCTGATGCTGAGACCACACCAGTCAGAGCTGGTTTGGTCTTCATGGATACATTTGAGCTTTGGAATCTTTACAAAATAATAGGTGCTTAGGAGATCATACTACATTTAATCTCATCTAACGTTTTCATTTATTCCTTCTAGAAGCAAAGCCTTTTAGGAAAACTTTATTAAATCAGTGCAACTGATATTTTAAAATTCCAAGTAGAAAGCAGCCAGTGGCAGCTGAGTGTCCCATGAGTCCATGTGCCCTCAGTGAGAGAGCAGTCTTTAGTGTCGGAACCAGTGGTCCCCTGATCTGCCTTCCTAATTGAAGCATGTGGCTGTAGTCACATGATGTCTCTCTTAAGGCTGGAGCATGGTGTAGCTCTGGTGTATGTGGACCACCCTAAGTGCTTCTTGCTCTGTTTCCATATATAGGCAGAGGGAGAAGACAGCCTGAAGAAGATGCAGCTGATGGAGCTTGCGATTCTGAATGGCACCTACAGAGATGCCAACATTAAATCACGTAAGGACGCGACTGGGGCCAGGACGACAGCACCTCTGCTGTTTGTCCACAAAGCTTTCTCCCTTGGTGGCATAACACTTGAACAGTTGAAACAAAGTGAAGAGTTGAAATGATTGTCCCTGGATGTGGCCACACAGCCCCACTTTTACTGCTTTAATGAATTGTGGGCACACTTCTTGGTTTTATTCCAGCATGTCTTTGAAGTTCTAAAAAGTTTATGAACTTTTATTCTTTTAATGAAATTCCAACTTCTAAATGTTAGAGTTTAGTGAAATTTCCTATGTTGTTAACTACAGATTTAAGGCTTCTGGCTTATTTTGTTACATTTGTGAAAAGGACAAAAAAATGCAAAGCTTCTTGAGAGTCAGTTGGGAGTGTGTGAGTGCAGCGACCCTCCTGTCGCACTCTGTCCCTTCGGCATGTCCCCTCGCCAATGCTTTGCGTTCCCAGAGGGCAGTAGTGAGAACTGTTTTAGCCCCATTTCCCCCGTTAGTTGTATTTGCGCATGCTCTCATGAACTGCGTAAGAGGATTGCTTTTTTATATTTCAAATGAAATCTTGTAAAATTAGTATTTTGAGAAAATGGAAGGGTAAATTACTAATTTTTTTAAGAAATTGAATATTAAAGCTCTAGGCAATTTTCTAAAATGTAGACAACCGATTGGGTTTAGAAGTATTTGCTTTACAAATGGCTGGCTTCCATTTACTTATGAGAACGGGTCTGTTAACATCATTCTATCGAGGAAGGGAATGTTTGCTGTGCATGGTGGGCACAGTAGGTTTACAGTGGTATACGCGAAATAGCTTATTCTTGTACTCTTATTTATTATTGTGGTATTTTCCGTACGAACAACTATAAACCTACTTTTGCTCCACCCTGTATTGTTTTTCTATGAGAAGTTAATTCCTACATATGCAGGAACTTTGTAAGTAGTAGTTAGTAGGCTTATGTAATACAATAAAAGCGATTCTTTAATTTGAAACTGAAGCTACTCTATTAGAAATTATAGCAAAACTGTTTCTGGGGACTCCAATCACAAAATATTTTTTAGACATTTTTTAGTGCAACTGTTTTGTGCTTCAGCATGCACCTTTTTAGCCTCATGAGATCTTAAAAACAGACATACCACACATATGAACTAAATATGACCTTTTTTAATGGCCCCTCTCTTAACAGTGGCTTTTAGTTTTTGCACATTGTTCTTAATCACACGGGGAAAGGGAAGCCGTCTGCAGCCGATTGGTGAGCTTGGGTGTTGCGTGTGACCAGCGCATGTACTAATGATTTCCTTTTGTTTTTCTTCTTTCCTGCTTTTTTCTTTCTTTTTCCTACTTCCCTCTCACTTCCTGTGTTTTACTGCTCTCTCTGTACTTCCTTCTAAATTTCTTTGCTTACTGTAGCAGCCCTTGCCTTTTCTCTTGCAGCAACAGCCCAGGCTGCTCCAAGGATTATTACTGGGCCTGCGCCTGTTCTCCCACCAGCTGCCCTGCGCACCCCAACGCCAGCTGGCCCTACCATAATGCCTTTGATCAGACAAATACAGACCGCCGTCATGCCAAACGGAACTCCTCACCCCACTGCTGCAATAGTTCCTCCGGGGCCTGAAGCTGGTTTAATCTACACACCCTACGAATACCCCTACACGTTGGCACCAGCTACGTCAATCCTTGAGTACCCTATTGAACCTAGCGGCGTATTAGGTAAGTTGTTGTCTCTGTATGCTTAACGTGTTTCTTCAGAACTTTTCTGCCCCAGACTTTGAAATCATTATATCAGTTTTAGAGACAAGTTTCCATTAGGAAAGACTGGAGACTAAATTTTGTTTTATTTCAGCCCCTTATAAGGGTTCTCCTTTTAAATAATTGCATCTTAGATTTGTTCAGATTTGCTTTGGTATCTCAAATTCGCTCTGGATGGGTAAATTTGACCATTTCAAATAGGAAATACTTTTCACATTTGACATCACTGACTGTCCACTGGCATATTCTCGCCTTCAGTTTTGCCACAAAGTCAGATTCTTTTCGTCTCAGATATTTCTTTAATTGTTGGCTAAGCTTTAATTATCCATGTGAAAATACCTTGGGATTTTTAAAACTGCTGTAATTGTATTTTCTAGTATTTGTGATACCTTAAAATAGGAAAGGTCCCAATGAGTAGCTGTGTTCAGGTTTTTGTAGTTGTTCTCTTTTGAAGCCCACGTTAATATTAAACATAAGAGACTCCTCACTTCATAGCACGGTTGGAATTGATAAGTAAACACCAAATCACTGCAGTAGAATCACTCTTGAGGCAAAAATGAAGATCATACTATAAACGCTCAGTTTTACATGAACAAAAAGTGGTGTGCTTGCAAAAGACATTACTGACGCCTTTTCTTTATAGAGTGGATTGAAATGCCAGTCATGCCTGATATTTCAGCCCATTGACTTGCGGGATGGAGGACTAGAGAGCAGCAGCTGCTGTAACACGACCAGTCACTGTGGAGCAGGCTGCTTCCGTGCTGCCCTGCGTGTTACAGACAGAATCTGAACCTCTTCCCCTGAGTGGTGTATGACCTTGGTGCTGCTTGCATGCTCTTGACTTGTAGGACTTTGATCTTTTAAGATGTTTTTTCCAGCCTTCATATTGACTTATAAAATTTGAAAGTCTTTAATGAACCCGGACAAAGACTTAAACTTGAAAATTCATTGTTCTATTAAAGAAAGCCACAACGCTCTGTATGTTATCTGTGTGTGTGCATGCACTCAAGTGCCTTCTGTTTCATGAGCAAATACATTTTATTGTATACGTCTTCGGTTATCTCTAAACATTGTATAAAGTATTCCAGGTCAGAATTATACCCTAGAACTGTTTATAAAAGGCTTGTTTCTGTTGCACATTTCTTGAAGCATTTTTAAAATAACATGTAACATATAACCTGTTTACGTCTTCTGTTCTGTTAACGCTCTGTCCTGCGGCCCCATGCCTGCTCCTTCCCCAGAGCTCCTCTCTGCTGCACGCACAGCGTCTGTTGGAGGAGTTGGACTGTTGCTTCCTGCAAGGCTGGCGCTCTCAGCCACCAGCTGCTGCTCCAGCTCTGAGCAGGGTCTCACTGAGCTTGCCTCCAGGCATTAGACTCATAGCAGATCACTTATCTGAAATGTCGAGGATGATGGGCCAGTTTACTGCTTGGAAACAACAGGGCCACTGCAGAGTGTTTCTCACCGTAACGCAGCGTGTTTTGGTTGTGTTGGGAAACTTTCATTTATAGTAATTACTAGACTGACAAAAGCAGAACATGCCGATACCTCATTGGCAATCATAAGATGAATAATAATGAGTACTAAATGACAAAAATCCATTAGGATCAATTTTATTTCTCGCTTTGCCACCTAAGCAGTAAAGCATGATATTGATTGACCATTTGGAGAATTGAGGAAATTATTTCAAATTGCTGTTACAGTAAATTTGCACACAGATAACATGCATGCTCTATATCAAGTCTCACATCACTTTTTTTTTAAGTAAGCAGTGCCCTTCAAAACAGATGCAGACATGTGTGTTGGTGGTAGTGAGGAGATTGGTAATAGCATCAAATCTTCATTGATGACTAATTTTTAATTCCCTTCCTTTTATCTTTAGGTATGGCTTTCCCAACGAAAGGCTAAGAATTCAAGAACGGTCTTAACTGAACCCTCATCAGATCTGAATTTAACAAATGCTTAGTCTCAGCAGCCGGGGGGAGGGAAGCTTAGCCTAGCAGTCAGTGACTTACTTGCACTTTTTGCACACTGATAGAAAGTAAAAGTATGTTATTAATTTGGTTTAGTCTATAAACTTACAAAATAACGGTAATTTATAAAGGAGTGTATAGTAGTATACTGACTGCTAAGTGTACTATACTGTTTGCTTTACTAATCACCTAATTCATTGCGGTTCATACTTATTGACTCAAAGTTTAAAACCACAATCTGTAGGCTTTAAGAATTGCTTATAAACCTTTTAAAGTGATAAACTCTGGAAGTGGTCTTAAGGTTAGCAAGTAATTGTCAGTATTAAACATGGCATTATTTTTAATCCTGCTGCAAGAAAGGCACTTCAGTGAATATGTGACTAGTAAAGCTTCGAGGTGTGGAACTAGTGGCATTCATGAAGTCCTGTGACTTGGGATTGTAAATGAATGGATGACATAGGTTAAGGCCAAGATATTTGAAGTGAATGCAATATTAATAGACGCATATATACGCAACATATTATGGTTAATTTTAAAACTACTGTGCCTTAACGTGTTTCATAAAACAAAATTTTTGTAGTAAATGAACGTTTAAAATCCATTTTGATAAACCTGCTGTTAATGTTTGTTTTCTTTTCCCTTGTGAATGTTTTCTAACTTTGTCTTGGTAATTGCAATTTAACTAGGTGCGGTGGCTACTAAAGTTCGAAGGCACGATATGCGTGTCCATCCTTACCAAAGGATTGTGACCGCAGACCGAGGTTAGTTTAGTTCTGCAGTTCTTGTTTCTGAGAAATGCGTGGGTTGTCCATACCATTTGCAACACCACACCTGATGGGAAATGTGTACCTGCTTACCTGCACTGCGTTTCCTTTCCTGTTCTAAGTTAATTTATGACCATTGACAGATTAAGGTTTGGGTTTTTTGGGTTTTTTTCTCCCTTGATATTTTAACTTATTGAATTCTATTAGTATGTACTATGATTTATTCTTACTAAAACATAAATTAGTCCATTTGGGGAGCTATTAAATTTTGTTTTCACCTTAATTATTTTCAGTAAAATTTTTTGCTAGAAGTTACCTTTTAATTATTTTGAAATTTTGGGTTGGTTTTGCAAAATGAACGGAGCGGATGGTGCTTTAATGAGAGAAGTAAAGGAATATATGCCTCCTGTGTTCTTTTGGAGAAAACTGAAGATTTAGTTTCCCATTTTCCTTTTTATTAAGATATTTGAGCCACTGTATAAACATGAGGTTATACATGTCCAGTACTTAGCTGAACTCAGCAAAGTAAGACTGTGAAGATAACTTTGATGCAGTTGGATCTTTTATAAGTCAGAAAGTCAGTTCCCTTTCATTCTTCTATTTTATTCCAAAACGGATCCTTTGATTTTTGTCATTTGCTGCTAAAATACATTATCTAAACGTAAACTATCTCTTGAAATTCTGTGGTGGCATGAACCCAGCTGTTTGAATAATTTCTTTGACTAACCTGTGACTGGAAAATAAGTCTTCATTTTTCTCCTTTTCAACATTTGTAATTTGTGTCCTGTATATGCCCTTGGACCCTTTTATAAATTATTTATTTTTATTGAGGAGTGATATTTTCGGTTTATTGACATTGAATTATTTTTCTGAGTTTAAAATCACAAGCAAGAAATCCGAAGCAAGGTAGAAGAGGACTTTTTCAAACTTTATTTATGGCACATTTATTATCTACTGATTAAGTTGCTCTAACTATCGGATACCAGTGGGGAAAAGTGATGGATTACACTCCAATTTACATCTTATATGAACTTGTGAGAGGCCCGCCTGCTTTGCATGGTTCTGTTGTACACGGACAGTACGTGTCGGACACAGCTGTTGTCCTCATCAGAATAAAATGCCTTTCCAAAGATAGCGACCCTCTTTAGTTAGCATCAGATATGGTGAAAGAGCCTGGAAGACTTTTAACAATACATCACTTGTCGTGATTGTTTAATGAACAGAGTAAATAGGCCCCCAGGCTCAGTGATCTGCGTGAAGAGACACTCCTGTGAGTGTGGCATGTACAGGTGTGTCCTGCTGGCATCGGAGCAAGTCCCTTAGTGAAAGAGAAACTTTTCAGAAAGCAAAAAAATCATTTAGGTTTAAAGAATCCAGGTAATTCCATGAGTAATTTGAAGCTTTTTCCCATAGTTACTGTCTGAAATAGTTATGAGTATTTTAAAGTAGTTTGTCTTTTGTTAACCTTTCCTTGTATTCCCCGTTGAGATTTTCATAATTTTGTTTTAACATCATCATTATTGGCCTACTCGATACTCTAGTACCTTGAGATAGTTGAAAATATTAGGAAGATTTTATTGTATTTCAAAACAAGAACACATTCCATGCATGGCTCTTTTGTAGTTATAAGTGTTTTGATTAGTCTTGTCACTGTTTTTATTCAAAATGCAATGTCAGCAAACCGAAATGCTCCCTTTTTTCCCTCTTTCTAAATAACAGAATACTCTGTATACTCTTGTTACTGTCACTGTATGCACTCGGGTCTGAGGGAGATGTCTGATGTCCTTCATTTAAATTATTTTATGATACTACTGTTTTCTCTCTTTTTGAGGTTTTTTATTATTTTTTTAATCTTTTGAAGGAAAGATTAATACGTGTTCATTTAATACAAGGAAATTCAGCCCTTGGACCTGTAACCATGTGACCCTATGTGCGCATTTAGAGTATGGCATGGTTGACAAAGACCTAGCTCTTTACTAGAAATAAGCCCACTCTACACATTGCAGAACTGAATTCGAAGCCTATAAAAGACCAACTGGTTTTTAGTTGGAACGAACCATGAGTGATTTTGCACAGTTGCCACGCCTGTGTGTACTGTTGAGGCCAGGACTGGGCAGAGGATGCACCGGAGGTGTGCTGGTTACGGACATGGAGGTGTGCTTTTGTCTGTGGAGTCCACGTTCAAAACACAGGAGGGTTTTCCTGAATAATAATTTTACAGAATCCATTATTGACACAATTTCTATAAGAAACATGCAATTTTAAACAAAAATTTAGTTAATATAAAAAATGCTTTAAGATTCTGTATTTCTGGAATACCTATGAAATCGTAGGACTACATGTGAAATATTTATTTTCTTCTTTGATTATGGAATAGCCGCTTTTATTTTAAATAAAATTCTACTATTTTTAAGAAAGTCAGGGAAGATTTGGTCACAATGAAGATACAGTATTTTTGTAGTATTTATAAACTGTCCTACAATGATAGACCATAGAAAGCAATTTGGTTACATGAGAGAAACCAGTCGATTATGTAGATCACTTAACTCTGTGAAGCCGAGGCCTACTGGGTTTGATTTACGAAGTGGCACAGACTCTCCCTTTGCACTGAAGTATTTCGTATCTCCTCTGCCAAGTCACAGTGGCAGCAGTACAGAAATTTCTGTGAGACCTCAGAATAGAGTAGAACTAACTAAGCTGTTGAATGAGTCTTAGAATCATACTACTGTTAAGTGGACCAAGTTTGGTGGAGAGAGTGACAGGCTGACTAAGGAAGGAGCAACTCGAGGACATTGGGGACGATAACTTTTCCACTTGAGAACTACTTTATGTTTTACTGTAATTTTTTAAAATTTTGTTCTGTTTGTTATTTTGCAGAAGAAAATAGTATTTACAGGTGGCTTCTTTTAAAATATATGAAGCAGGAATGTATATGAAATGCCAGATTATATTGTATTTGCAGAGAATTAGCTTTGAAATGGAATAAAGAAAAGCTGTAGTTTTAAAATGCCTTATTGGTATCAATTAGAAATGTCTTCTATTTTTTGATGTACTTAGAGCTTTTTGAGTATAGAATTTTAAATGGCAGGATTTTACAGTGTTTACATGCAAGTGCATTTTATAAGTGTTCTATATGTGTAAAATAGTATTTCCAACTGGAAATGTTGGCTAGCGCAGAAGGCCTGGCCTTTTTCTGGTTCCCATGATGTTGGCTACACTGCTAGACTCCAGTTTAGTACTGCTTTGTATCATGAGGCCAAGAAATTCCATGTTGTTTGTAAATAGAACATTGAAAAAGCAATAAACATTTATTGAACAAAAGAAACCTTGTTTGGCCCAGAGTTTATGTTGAACCAAATTGTTCATAGAAATTTAAATTTCTTTAGATTCATTTCTGTTAATCATCAGTTATTAATAATCACATCCATCATTAATAGCTGCTTTAATGCTTGCATCTGAGAGAATACTAATGCTTAGTAGCAGTCAGATCCTGATAACGCACTGACTGTTCCAGAGTTCTGTATACGGACTATTCATTGTCGTTGTTCTCAGTTCCCTTCATCAAGCTACTAACTATTAGTTGTTAGTTATATTTTATTTCTATTTTTTCCTGTTAACCGGTTTTTTGTGGGAGAGGGCTCTCCTTCATTTGTTCAAATCATGATGTGAAGCTGTCATGATTTTTACTGTATTCTGTAGATGGTGTCGATCAGTCGTCAGAGTTACACATGCTTTTTTATTAGTTGTGATTAGTTTTCATGTTGTCATTAAGCCGTCACTAGCTGAGACTAATCTCTTCTCTATCTTTTCTTTTCTTTTTTTTTTGTTTTGTTTTTTGTTTCTAACCACCCAGCCGCCACCGGCAACTAACCTATGACCTTCTGACCTCTGAACTCTTCACCCAATGATGACCTGACCATGCCTGCCTGCTGATCAGTTAACTGGTAATCGCCTTTGCTTGCCTGTCGTCAGTGCAGCGAGCTGAGGCACATGTCCGTTCGTCTTACCATCTAACCAAACAAAAGACAAAGAAATGGTTGTCCTCCAACTCAGCTTTTGGTTTCTGTTGTTATTTTTTTCCTGTTTGGGTGAAAATGGTTCTAGAACCTGCACTGAAGTAGTAAAGCAATAAGGCCCAATTCCTCCCACAGCACTGATCATCTGTCCATGCCCCGCCCTAAGCGAACGGTAAGGAGGCCTCTTCGGAGGCAGGCAGACAGCCCTGAACTACTCAGTGACAGGCGGCTCCTGTGAGGGACTTCCGAGGAGCCCTTCCTCTCCTAGCGAGTCCAGCTCTGAATGTACTGTGTGCTGATGCATCATGCATGAACCTTCGGTCAGGGATGTCAGTGGTGAAGCGCTTTCACAAGTTTTCAAAATTTGATATGCTGTTCAGTCACTACAGTGCCCTCAAAGGGCACCATTGCAGCCTTGTATGTTGCCTGCCAAATTGGAAGTACCGGGAGTGTGCCATGAGAGAAAAAGTTAAGGAATTTTGAGAAGTAAAACAAAGAACAAAACTGCAACACTATTTTTAAAAAGATAAATATCTGAGTTAAAATTACTGAATCCTTATTTTACAGCTCCTTAAGAACATACGAGAACAAGGTACATGCATTATGTGTCACATTACTGGGCAAACTGTTGAGATATTTTTTTTAAACCTCCCTGTATAGAGAAAAATCATTAAGGATGTAAAAGCCATGCTTGCCTATTTGCTGTATACATGTAATGAAATTGTAGATAAAGTGTAGTGCATTGAAACAAATGAACAAAAAGTAGATACTTTTACTATACAAGGGTGCTGGTGCAGAAAAAATATATATATTTTTGGAAATGTAGCATTTTATACTTTCAAGTGTTATAAAAAAAAAGAAAAAGAACAAAGAAACCCTTTATTTCATTAAATGATTTTTTCTGGTGGTTGTCAAGAAACAAAAGACCAAAAGAGCCTTTTTGTCTTTCTTTTTTATTTTTTAAGTATTGGAATACGTCTAAAGAAAAGGAAGTGCCTTATTTTTCTTCATGGTCATTTAGTCAAGTGTCTAAATGTAAGATCAGCTCCTCCCTCAGAATACAAGTTAATGCATGTTCCTCAGTCGCCCAGTATGTGAAAGAAGATGTGAGGGAGACAGATGAGTTGATGGTTTGAAATTTATAATTTTTGCCACGTTACCTTGATACAAATTTGCCAAATCTGATACTGTGAAAAAAATGGATAATTTTTCTAATGCTTGACACGTAAGTTTTGAAACATTCTTTTAAAATCATAATTGATTGCTTTTGGTTATTGCAATATTGAGTGCTACCCCACAGGACTCTGAGATAAAAATGGTGTGATCTGAACATCAGTTTACAGACAACATTAGAGCTCTCTTTATTTTATTCAGAGATGAGGGTGTTGAAATGGCCCAGACTTTATCAGACTTCTCTCTGCCATACCAGGTCACTTGGGCAGTCTGTCCCCTTGCTAGTTTTAATAACCTGATCGGCCCACACCCCCAGCACACGTTTTTTTCCTTAAAAGAGTGAAAAACTAGCCTCATCCTGCATGAAGGGCTCCACTGCCGCTGAGGGAAGCTTCCAGGCTCTCAGGAAGCTCAGCTGGCGGTGTGGTGGAAGTGGTTTGTGCACAGAGCCTGCATCTGTCTCCACCCTCAGATAATTACCTGCTCAGTACCAGGCGTGGCAAATCTCGGGGGGGCAGTGGGTCCCCAACTCATTAGCTCGTCCCTCTTACGTACCTGCACAGTCAAGGTCAGCAGCAGCTCAGCGAGCACCCCGCGGTGACCGGCACCCTCTCCCTTGGAACCGGTTCAGTTCATTTACTATGCAATAGACATTGTTTTGTAGCCGCCAGCTTCGGTGTCATGTGCCACTGCTTCGTCTTTCTGTTACACAGACAGTTGTTTTGATTTATTTACAATATGTGCTGTGCCATTTTGAGTTTTATTTTGTTTGGTTGGTTGAATAAATTTGCGACACTCAAACACTTGAGGTGATAGTAGTTTAAAAACAATACCAGTATTTGATCCAGTTTCATCTCAACTGTGTTATACCTGGACATTTTAGATGTTTATCAAAGGTCTTTTATGGGGAAGAAAGAAAATGTATGAAATAGATGTGTGACATTTATGAGTAATGTTGGCTCTGAAAAAAAAACTTTTGAAAACTTTAGTTGAAACAATTTTGGATCAACTAAAAATAAGCATGACTTTTGAAATCTCTGAATGCCTTGGTTCTCAGTATTATCATTCTTTATTGAATTTATTTCTTATTAAAATATGTAGTTTTTAAGACTTTTTTTGACAGTATTATGTAATTTTCTAGCGTGGGTAGATGGGAGTGTCGCTTGTATGTTACCGTACAGCTGACATGTATTTTTGTCTATTCTTTATTATCTTAGTAGTTTCATGCTATGTATGTACCATAACCAACCTATTGCCTATGAGAAACATGTAAGATAATGTATTTACAGCCATTGTTACAAGTTTATAATGTATTTTTCTATCTTGTTTTATATGTATGTTATATAACATTCAAAAAGAATTTTTTTCTTGATTGAGAAAAGGATACAAAATGCAAAATCCACAATTTTGATAACTGAAAATTGCCAATTGTTTTGCAGTACTTTATTATATTGGGTGTCTTGTCTTTCTTGGGCTTTTTAGTTAGCTAATGAATGAATACATTAGATACTTTCGGGTTTTAGTTGGGATTTTACATAGCTTGCGTTTTAATTCTTTGGTTCTTTGCTGTTTCTATTAACCCATGGCATTATTTTAATAAATGTTATAATACCAACCTACTAACTCTGGACTTCGTCTGTTTATTAACCTTTACGTGTTTAATTAAAGTAGACCAATAAAGACAAAAGAATGTCAAGTCTTTGTTACTGGACTAACCCTGAGGAACGTGCCCACAGATAACCTAGCGTGACCCGTGTTTGTGTTTGTCAGCTGACAGTTGCGCACACTACGTTACAGCAGCTTTCTTCTTCTCTCACTTCCGGGGTGGGGGTAGGTGCCAGGAGAGATGGGAACAGAGTAGCTTTGGTGTGAGGCGGTCTTCTAGTCTTGCCACCTGCCTTTTGGCCTCTGCATTACTAATTCCACCCTTTATCTTTTCTCCTCCAAAATAGTCGTGTCTGCTCACAGCATTGAGAGCAAAGAGGCTCGTTGTCATGATCTGTCCCGAGAAACCAGTTTCTTTGTTGAACCATTTCTTGTCATTTCCGCAAGTAGGTAGTGTTATGTTTACATCACAAAGCAGAGAAGCTGCTGATGTTTAGTCATTTTAATTGGACATTGGGGCACTCAGCAAGGGTAAAGCCAAAGGCAGCACAGCTGGGGAGCTCCTGAAGACTTGCCCACCCCACCCCCACTCCCCACCATGAGGGCCCCAGGGCAGTGCTCAGTCCCCAGAGGTCCCTCCCCTCCTCTGGGTGCACAGTTGGAGCTGCACATCGATACAGGAAGTGGAGGGGGCGAGGGGCAGGAAACGCATTGGAAAAACTATCCATGAATTCCTTGCATGCAAGGCAACTTTAAAAAGATTTATTAAATGTCTTCATGCTTTTCCTGGCTGCAGCCCAGGTAAACTGGCCTCCGTTTCTGAATTCTTTAGTTCAACTCCTGAAGTGCATTTCTATTTCACAGATACTGTTAGTTTCCTTCTCTGTGAAACATCTGGACAATAAAACGTTCTTAGGGTGAACGTTTACATTCGTAAACAACAGCTCAATTTTACAAATTACATTTTATTTATTGTAAAGTAGTAAAATTTGGGGGCTGAAATGAGTCACGTGTTGTAGAAGACATAACTACCAGTTGAACTTCCCAGAAGTATTCTCATGTTAACAGTTGTTCATTCCCTCAGTGTGGGTCCCATGGAACACAAGATAGTGAGACCAGATGACTCGGGCAGAATCCGGAGGGTCGTCCGGACCCAGGGAGCTCAGCCGCTTCTCGGTGGGCGTGTTGGGTGGGCAGCGCTCGTGTGCTGCTGCTGGGAGTCCTCGTGGCCGCGCGGTCCCTGTCCCTCCAGGAACCGGTCGGTCGGTGCCTGCCCTGCTGCACATACAAGTCGTCCGGGGCGGCCTGACTGTGACCTTCCTCCACCCCTGCAGCCTCGTTTCATTCAAACTCCAAGGGCGCTGTCCGTGTGACTGGTCGCCTGGCCGCCTTTTAGGCGGGAGAAGCTGTGCAGGGCTGTTTGTAAAGGTGAAGCAGCATTGCAGACCCCAGCATGTCTGACTCGATGCACATGTTCATTTTCACTGTTACTGGCGCTTTCACTGCTTAAACAAGAACCTGACCCTGGAGCTATAGCATCGCCTCCCTGGAAGGGGTCGGGATGCGTGCCGTCCCGTGTTAGGGAAAACTTGGCAGACAGACTCCCATGGCGTGCCCCGTGGGTGCGCACCCCACGGTGCTGCCATCTCCAGCCGAGAGCAGACTCGTGTGGCGTTCAGATGCAGGGAAGAAGGAAGCCCACCACACCGTGGTGTCTGCCGTGGAGAAAGGACCTGTGTCGCCAAGTGCTTGCTCCAGGAGAATGGGTGGGAGAGCATGTTCGCCTTTGGGCGGGGGCGGGGGGATCTGAGCTCTGCTCCGCCTCCTACGGGCCCACCTTCCCACACTCCCCAGGCCTTCCCGCCTCTCGGAGCCTCACTGGCACAGTCTTCCTGGGTGGCCCCCTTTCCCACACTTGTGCACGACAGGTAATCCTTCGCCTGTGCCTCAGACCACCTAGCAGGAGGCTGAGGCCGTGTCCTCCTGGCTCCCGTGGGAGACTTCGTCTCCTGCCCTTAAGCAAGTGCTGCCCCATCCCCCGCCCTGCCCGGCTCACTCCAGCACCGTCATTCCTCCAGTCCTGTCCGGGTGCGGCCCGTCCTCACCGCCCTGCTCCTGCTCCCCACACCTCTGCTCCCCCCTCCTGGCCCATGGTGGAAACTGGCTCTTCAAACACCTAACTGGTGTCTCAAAGGGTTTAATGGATTTCCCCCTGAGACATCGGTTGAATATGGTTTCTCAATCAAAAGTATTAGGTCTGTCATGGTTTGTATATGTAGAGAGAGGCCCAGTGCACGGAATTCACGTGAGGGCCTTGGCCTCAGCCCCGCCCACCAGGACCTCCTCTCAGCTGCCGATTTGTCTGGAAGGAAGGACGTCAGGTCTAATTAGCATATTACGCTTTTATTTCAGATTTCGTTTGAGTGGAGGCACTAGCTGACATTTTTTGGGTTTTCTTCCTAATGTAATTTTTTCATAATCTTACCATAACTGGTTTTGTTAGAAAGCAATTAAATGAATTGAACATTTAACACTTGTGTTCAGAATTATTCCACATCGACAAGAAAATATTAGTGGCAGTAAGTTCGGGCTCAGACTTGTAAAGGGAGGTGATTTCCGTTGCCTGCTGCGTGGAGACCACCCAGAAAGCGCTTGTTTGTGTGCCGCACCATGTAGCCCCTGCGGTGGCTTTCCTAACGGACGCTCTGGTCACGGAACTGCACGCAAACGAAAGTTAGGGGGAATGGTTAAGAGCAAGATAAAGGATTTGCAGGCGAGTCCACAAGCACTGCCTTACACACTGGCAGCGCGCACTGAAAGATTTCTGCTCACGTCTCACGTAGAGCTGGTACCGAGGCTGGGAAGGCCGAGGCTCGCCACCGGAGTCTTACGTTTCCCGCACGACGTGTTTAAACGAGTCAGTCTATAAAGTTAAGATACAAAGTAGCTCTGAATACATTTTAGTTAATGTAAAGGGGCATTGAAAAGTTATTCAAAGGTGAACCTAATTCCACACGGTGGGAAAATGCGAAAGGAAGTGAGTGCCTGGGTCGCCGGCCTGGGGAGACACCCGAGGGTCTAAGATGCAGGTTGGTGTGTGAGGAAAGAACTAGATGAACTAACCCAACGTACAGATGCCCCACCCTAACCTAAAAGCAGCAGCAGCTGGGGGGGGGTGGGGTGGTATTAGCACTAAAGGTGGTTTTGGTGACAATACGGAAAGCAGACAAGTCTGATGCTACGTTTAGAAGTAGCCTGTCATCATTCGTCATTCGCTGTCCCTGTTCCGGACGAGTGAGGTATTCCCGCTGCCCCTGGAGCTTCCGCTATCAGCAGCCTGGCCAGCGAGGGAAAAGGGTGTGTGCCCCAAAGGGCATGCGTGTTCACGGACGTCTGTGGATCCTGGGCAGAGTGGACGACTCCAGGGAAACGCTGTGGGTTCCGTTAAACTAGCAAATGCCAGGAGGCTTTGTAAGTCCCTGACCCTTCCTCAGAGGTGCCGCCCTGAGTTTTCCCAACCCGCGGCCTCAGTCTGAAGCCCCCCCCCCGTCCCCCACCCCGACGAGGTCCATCCCCGAGTCCAGAGCAAGGCTCTGCGGCACAGGCAGAGGCTGCGTCCGATCGGAAAGGAATCAGGAGGCGTGCCTGCTTTTAATGGCTGAGATACTTGTGTAACATCCTTACAAAACTCCACGTGGCAGTAAACACCCTGCAAGCTGGGGCCCGAGCTTGGAGGGCTGTGGTGGGAAGCTCATGCGACCTACCTGTCTGTCCCCTGAATCCAGAAAAGTCCTTTCTTCCAGACGGCATTGAACAGAACTAATTGGAAGGAAACGGGGAACACGCCAATTTAATGCAAACAATATGAACTGGAAGATGGAGCTGGCTGCCACATCAACTTCCATTTCTTTTTTCTTTTTCTCATCCTGCTGAGCCCGGAGGGGATGAAGGGAAAGTCACGTATGCTCTGAGAGCCACGTGCATGCTAATGGCTATTCCCCGTGAATCTGGTATGGTGCCAACGTGGCCATCGGTGGGAGCCGGCAAATCCCACGGGTGCCTTGAAGTTGTCACACATAGTAGACTCTCGCCTCTCCTCTCCCAACTTAATTGCTACCTCAATGTAAGAGTGGGAATGAGAATTGTGGGGATGAAATTGAAAGAGTGGAATGCCAGCGGGAAAGGTGTTAGGCAGGCTGAATATTGGCAAAGAATCGTGGTCCACGTTCCACCCAATGGCTTTCCAAGTCTAGCCACCATGAGCAGCCGCTGGGGGTCACGTCTGTCATGCACCCAGTGCTACGCAAGGTGGCCCCTCGTCAGCTTAGCGAGCCTGACCGGTTGGACAGGTGCTGGTGATCAGGCTGACATTGAGGATGCGATGCAATCAAATCAGTAACATGCAGTCAACAAAAGCAGCCCTTTCTCTGCATGTGCCCGTGCGTCAGCTCTGTTACCACGCGTGGTAAAGCCATGTACTAAATCAGATCCATGCAATCAAATCAGTAACATGCAGTCAACAAAAGCAGCCCTTTCTCTGCATGTGCCCGTGTGTCAGCTCTGTTACCACGCGTGGTAAAGCCATGTACTAAATCAGATCCATGCAATCAAATCAGTAACATGCAGTCAACAAAAGCAGCCCTTTCTCTGCATGTGCCCGTGCATCAGCTCTGTTACCACGCGTGGTAAAGCCATGAAGTAAATCAGATCCATGCAATCAAATCAGTAACATGCAGTCAACAAAAGCAGCCCTTTCTCTGCATGTGCCCGTGCGTCAGCTCTGTTACCACGCGTGGTAAAGCCATGAAGTAAATCAGATCCATGCAATCAAATCAGTAACATGCAGTCAACAAAAGCAGCCCTTTCTCTGCATGTGCCCGTGCGTCAGCTTGGTTACCACGCGTGGTAAAGCCATGTACTAAATCAGATCCATGCAATCAAATCAGTAACATGCAGTCAACAAAAGCAGCCCTTTCTCTGCATGTGCCCGTGCATCAGCTCGGTTACCACGCGTGGTAAAGCCATGTACTAAATCAGATCCATGCAATCAAATCAGTAACATGCAGTCAACAAAAGCAGCCCTTTCTCTGCATGTGCGCGTGCGTCAGCTCTGTTACCACGCGTGGTAAAGCCATGTACTAAATCAGATCCATGCAATCAAATCAGTAACATGCAGTCAACAAAAGCAGCCCTTTCTCTGCATGTGCCCGTGCGTCAGCTCTGTTACCACGCGTGGTAAAGCCATGTGGTAAATCAGATCCATGCAATCAAATCAGTAACATGCAGTCAACAAAAGCAGCCCTTTCTCTGCATGTGCCCGTGCGTCAGCTCTGTTACCATGCGTGGTAAAGCCATGTGGTAAATCAGATCCATGCGTCAGAGCCAGAAGCCGGAGGAACACGTGCTTTGAATAGCTACGTCCTTCCAAGTGGCCCCTTTGGTGGCTGGTGAGGGAGACCTGCTGCTACTGATGACTCAGCAGTGTGGTCCGTGACCCAGAGGTGGGAACTTGCAACCAAAGACATCTTTCGTTGCACGGGTAATTTCCAGCCTCTTCAAAATGTACAGATGCTTTACTGTCACCCTTACGGCTCCTCAAGCAAAGCTCTGAGAAACGTAAAGGCACATTTGTGAGGAGCCGTCAATTAGAAGCAGTGTCCGGCGAGTTCGCTGTGCGCTCTCGTCGCCTAGCACTGCAGAGCTGGCCAGCCGCGGCTGCACTGCGTGTCCGTTTGCTGAGAGCATCCGAGTGTCCGAGCGGCGTGAAGCGCAAAGCAGACCAGCTGCTGGCTAGGCCCGCCTGCGCCGGTCGGCAGGCGAGGGCTGGCGCGTGCGTCCCTTGTCCACATGCAGACGTCAGCTCTGCGTTTACACTGCAACACGCCGAGTTCATCGGGGATGTGTGTGCTTTCAGAGAGAAGCGCGTGTCCTTATTGCGGCTGCTGGGTCAGTTGTTCCCGTGATCTTCTCATCGTAGGAAACATTACACATGGGTCCGTTCTGTTTACCACGCCGGTGATTCCGGCAGTATGCCTTGGCTTGGCCTGGTTTATTTCTCAGGGCAGTTTTACGTCCACACAAAACTGAGCAGTCAGACCCCCGCCCCCACATGTACAGCCCCCGTGAGCAAGAGCTCCGAGCCCTGCCTGGGGAAGACACATACGTGTAAAAACACATGTTAGCTATGCAGCGCACAGGACACCCGCCTCCCGTGCCCAGGTCCACCCACATCTAGTGAAGGTGTGGTTCTCGTGCAGACAGGAGCTGAGGGCCTGCTCCCAGGAGAGATGGACAGGTATTAGTGGGCATTTTCACTTACCCGTGTAGCCATATGTTAAGTAACCCCATTTCCTAAAAGCCCGTCTTATTAAGTCACTATTTTTTCATCTTTATTGAAAATATTACATAATTCCCTTCCCCAACCACCTCTTCCAGCCCTCCCTCGCCGTGCCCCTCCCCCAGGCCCTCACCACCTCATTGTCCGTGTCCCTGGGTCAGGCATATATGCATACAAGTTCAAGGGCTTATCTCTCCCCCCGCCGGCCCCGCCTTCCCTCTGAATCACTGTGTATAGAAAGCCACCGGAGGAAGCCAGGCAGGTGGGCTTTTAGCCCCTGGGAAAGCGCCCTTTACCCTCCGTCACCAGCTCCCTGGTCAGAAGGGCATTTCGTGGCCCAGACAGCTCAGGTCTTCCCCCTCCCCCTCCTCGGGTCCTCCCCCTCCTCCTCTTAGAGTCCTCCCCCTCCCCCTCCTTGGGTCCTCCCCCTCTCCCTCAGGTCCTCTCCCTCCCCCTCCTAGGGTACTCCCCCTCCCCCTCCTCAGGTCCTCCCCCTCCCCCTCCTGGGGTCCTCCCCCTTCCCCTCCTCAGGTCCTCCCCCTCCCCCTCCTTGGGTCCTCCCCCTCCCCCTCTTAGAGTCCTCCCCTCCCCCTCCTGGGGTCCTCCCCCTCTCCCTCCTCAGGTCCTCCCCCTCCTCGGGTACTCCCCCTTCCCCTCCTGGGGTCCGCCCCCCTCCTGGGGTCCAGGGTCTCCTCTCTGCCCGAAGCCCAGCCCTGTGAGCAGGAGCCGCACCAGGGTAGGGGCTGTGGTGCTGCAGGAGACCCATCCCTCGGCTCAGGGACCTTTCCCACGCTCCAGGGCTGCTCCCGTGACACTGACGTTAACCCCCCCTCAGACACTCGGCCAAGGTCATTGAGAAGAGGGGTTTTATCGGGGAGCGGTGGCCTGACTTTCCATCTTGACAGTCCAGACACGTTCAGAATAAGGTCATGCTGGAGGGCGGCTCTGGGCTGTGAAGCAGGCGTGAGAGGAGATGTGTCCCGGCAGCCTGAACGGCAGGCGCTCCGCGTACGTTTTCCTTCCGTTTCACAGCTCTGTGCGTGCCACTGCGGCGGGAGCCCGGCTCAACGAACACCCACGGAGTGGGGTGTCCTTTTCCAGCGCCGACCCGGACAATTGCTCCTTCAAGCAGGAGACCCGGGCCTTGGGGCGGTGCGGAGACCTGACGTCTGAAACTGCCAAGGCGTCCAGCCAGGGAGGAGGGGGCCGGCGTCCGCAGGTGTGAGCACACCTGAGCCTGCGTGCGGCCTGCTGGGGGCGGCGGGGAGGGGGCTGTCCCTTCACCTGCAGAACCTGCCGCTCACGCATGTTCTGATCTCCGAGGGTGCCTCTGATGGTCACTTTAAGCAAGGCCTCATGGTTACTGAGGCCAGGCAGCCAGAGGCTTGTCCACGCATTCATCTCGGAGGGACAGCAGCACCCTGGAAGCGTTGACCACAAAGACGCAGGCGCCTTAGAGGGCAGCACCTGCGGTGGACACACAGACCCACGCCTGGTGGTCACAGAGGAGGACCCGGGTGCCCAGGGAGGAGCACTCAGCAAGGATCTTCCCAAAGGCATTCCTTCCCACTGAGTCCCTGCAGTCGCTGCACCCCGCTCCTGCCTCGTGTTTATCCCCTACGGTGGGTTTCTCAAAACGGGCTGCTCCATGTTCACACAGCACTGACTGCTCACCAACAGAACACCACGCCACCTATAACTTGAACCGAAAACCTTGTTTATTTAACCCAAAAATTATTCAAAGCATAATCACCAGGGAGTACAAATGTCTCCTTCTGTAAAACTATTGTAGAGGTGACTTCCTCCCAATATGTGAGGACACAGAATACTAAAAAGCGCTCCATCAAATAGCTGTCTGGTCCATTCCTGCCTTAAAATGTGAGTACATCATATAAAAAAGTTTGGGTGAATTATATTTAAAAAATGAAACAACAATAAAACACATCAAGAAAAATAAATGACTATATAAGAAAGAGGGAGAAATAGTCTTATAGGGCGACCTTGAAACAACATAAAAACAGGGAAAATTGTATGAATATATAAAAATTAGAACGTTTTGTAGGAGAAAAACGAAGCAAACAAAAATGAGTAAATCAGGCATTGTTGAGGAAAGGGTCTAATCTCTAAAATAGAAAAAGAATCCTAATATATAAAAAGCCAGGGGCTGTCATGACCGAAAAACCAGATGGATGACTGAACAGCAGGCTGTGTGGGGCGACCAGGCTGGCAGGGGGGTTAGTGAGGGATGACCAGGCTGGCAGGGGGGTTAGTGAGGGATGACCAAACGACTGAACAGCAGGCTGGGTGTGGTGACCAGGCTGGCAGGAGGGGCAGGGGGGCAGTTGGGGGCAACCAGGCCAGCAAGGGAAGGGGTGTTAGGGGGGACCAGGCAGTCAGGGGAGGCAGTTAGGGGCAACCAGGCTGGTGGGGGGGGGGGGCAATTGGGAGCAACTAGGCCAGCAGGGGGGCAGTTGGGGGTGACCAGGCCAGCAGGGGGGGGCAGTTAGGGGTGTTCAGGCCAGCAGGCAGACGCAGTTAGGAGTGATCAGGCAGGCAGGCAGGCAGGTGAGCAGTTAGGAGCCTGTGGTCCCAGATTGTGAGAGGGATGTCTGCCTGCCGGTTTGGGCCCAGATCCCCAGGATCGGGTCTAAAGTGGCAGTTGGACATCCACTGAGGCGTCCCAGATTGGAGAGGGTGCAGGCTGGGCTGAGGTGACAGACACCCTGTAACGAATTTCATGCATGAGGTCTCTAGTTCTTAATAATTGTCCAAGATGCATACAGCCCAATTAAAAATATACCAGAAGGAAGTTCCACCTTAACACTAGCCTTAAAGCTAACCCTAAACCTAACCCCAACCTTAACTATAACCCTAATGCAGGGCTAAGTCTAACTCTAACCCTAACCTAAACCCTAACACTAATGCAGATCCAACCCTAACCCTAAACCCAAACCTAGCCCTAAACCTAATGCAGGCCCAAAACTAACCCAAACCCGAATCCAAACAGTAACACTAACCCTAATGCATGTCCAAGTCTAACCCTAACCCTAAAGTTAATGCAGGTCCACCCTAACCCTAACCTGAACCCCAACCATAAACCTACTGCAGGTCCAAACCAAACCCTAACCCTAACCCTAAAAACCCTAACCCTAACCCTAATTCAAGTCCAACCCTAACACTAACACTAACCCTAATGTAGGTCCAACCCTAATTCTAACCCTAATCCTAATCCTAATGCAGGTCCAACTCTAACACTAACCCTAGCCCTAATCCTAATGCTGGTCCAACTCTAATCCTAATGCAGGTGTAAGCCTACCACTAACCCTAATGCAGTTCCAACCCTAATAACCCTAACCCTGCACACACACACACACACACACACACACACACACACACGGCCAGAGGCTCGGAAAGGCAGTTCTCCAGGAAAAACACATTCAGAAGGCTCCTGCTCCAAAAGGTGGGGTCCATCGGGTTCCCTAGGACAGGACTTCCAGAAGTTTCTCCTGTCATAGCCCATGCAGAAAACTATTAAAGAGGTGACTGGAACCACCTGAGGAGGCTGCTCACAGCCCTAACCCCAGACACCAGGCCAGGAGCTAGCAGCAGAGGGGACAGTATTTTGGATGTGTGTACAGTCTGCACCATGGGCAGGCCTGGGGTGAGTGGAAGCCAGGACCCAGCCATCCGTCCCGCACTCAGCCCCTCCGCACGCCACCCTCCTGCACGAGCCGTGGCGATGCTGGCTCGCTCGAGCAGCACCCGAGTCCCATTAGTGTTTGTGTTTGTCGCAGGGGTTGCAAATGCGTAATGAGATTCCCGAGCTAATGTCTGTGCGAAGCTCTGAGGAGAGCCGGAGTGAAATTGGCTCAGGATTCCAATGTGGTGTTTTAATTAAAGACAGTTTCTAATCAAGGGGGGAGCCCAGGCTATTAGACACATCCTTTCCTCGTCCGAGCCGCGGGAGTCGGCGGGTCGGGAGCCCGTGGAGTTCCCACTGCTGAGGGGAGACGTGAGTGTGGGCTCCGGGCACCGGGAGAGACATCCCCCCGAAGGTGCTGACACCCACCGGGGACCCGTGCGTGTGGGGGTGCACCGCCGGGGGGTCAGTGGCTGGCTCTGTCCTCGTGTTCCAGGGGCCGCTGGCTGGTCAGCACTGGACAGCAGCCCTAGGGATGCCCCCAGCCAAGCCGAAGGGGTGGGGGCCAGGCTGCGTGGGCATGAGGCCCCCTGGGCAGCCCTCCTCCCCAGGTTAGCTTGCCCAACGTGGAAAGTGCAGGAGCAGGAGCTCCAGGACACGTCAGGGCGCGCGGTGTCCTGGAGAAGGCCCCGTGGTATAGAGGCCGGCATGGGTGAGTGATGTCGGGTGCAGGGCCCTGCGGTCTGGTGGAAAGCCCACGCACGGGGCTGTTGCGAAGGAAGACCCACGCTCGCTCACCCCTTGCTGAATCCTCCCCAGGCGACCGTTTGGGCCGCACAGTGAGCAGGGCGCCCGCTGTCATCCACCTTCGCTGACTCGGTGCGGCGGGACATCTCTGAGGACAGGGCTCCCCTCTCATCGCTGTGCTTCCCTCCTTCCCTCTAACGCTGCTCGTCCCTTCGGACCCACAGTGTCTCCGTGGGCCTCGGACACGGCTGTCTGGGGAACAGCTCAGCGCACGTGCCTCTGGCTGGGACTCGGGCGTGGGGCCTTGTGGGGTCCAGGCGCCTCTGCTGGGGGCTGGGCCTCCTCGGACACGGGAACCGAAGGGAGACTCGAGCAGCGGGAGAGATGGGCCATGCTTTATGCAGACTGAGCAGTCACCGCAACCAGCAGCCCCGGCCGCTGCCCAGCGGCACGGACACACTCACTCAGATAAAGGGCTTCTTGCAAGAGAGCGGCAGACAGAGGCGCGCTGCCCAGTGCGCGCAGACGGCGGTCGTGGCCACGCACAGGCACGTGGCACGGGGTCTTGAACATCCCGCGGACGCTGGTCAGAGCCCCACAGGCCTCCAGCGTGGTCTCCTCGGACCTCTGACCACGCTCCCTGCCTGCTCGCCTCCCCATCATCTCTTCCCAAACAGCAGCCAGAAGGCTCTTCTTAAACACAAAGCAGACCAGGTGAGTCTCCTGCCTCGGTCCTGTACCGGCTTTCTTAGCGCTCAGAACAGCAAGCACCAAGTCAGGCCTCTCCCAGCCCACCTGGACCCCCCTGGACCCCCTGAACCCCACCTGGATGCCACCTGGACCCCATCTGAACCTCACCTGGACCCCACCTGGACCCCACCTGGACCCCCCTGAACCTCAACTGGACCCCACCTGGACCCTATCTGAACCCTACCTGGACCCCACCTGGACCCCATCTGAACCTCACCTGGACCCCACCTGGACCCCACCTGGACCCCACCTGGACTATACCTGGACTTCATTTAGCCCCCATCTGGGACCCCCCCTTGAACCCCACTGACCCCACCTGGGGCCACTCTTCCTCTGGCTCACCAGGCTCTCCACCCCCAGCTCTCTCTGTGGCTTGCATGGCGCCACGCTCACCCCTTTGCCACCAAGGGCCTTGGCCCAGAACCTTCTCCTGGTGCTCCAGCGGCTCCCTCTTTACCAGTTAAGCCTCAGAATAGCCAACCCCTGCTCCCTGGGGTCAAGCAGCCTTTCCGGCCAGCCCACCTCCTCACCAGGTCATCTATGAGCATCTGGGAGAAACGGATTGCTCATTGCTAGCTCGCTGCCTGCTTCTGTCCACAGCAAGCATGTCAAACTCGGGCCGCGGGCCGCGGGCCACGGGCCACAGGCCACGGGCCACGTTTATTTGGCCTTGTTAGCTCTTGAGTCTGACCTGCCTGGTCTATAGCATCGTGAGAGCAGAGGCTGGCTCCGTCCCGTTCGGGATCATGGGCAGAGCCCGGTGGCTGGCTGGCAGTCACCTTCCCTTGCAGGGACTTGCAACGTCAAGAGGATGAGGGACCCTGCCCTCCCTGAGCGCCACTGAGAGCAGGGACAGCAGCAGGACCCGCGCCGGGTTGGAAGAGCGCCTGCCTCGGCAGGGGGCTGACGCGGCGCTGTGGTGGCTGGGCGCAGAGTCGGGTGCCGTCTGGTCCAGCTCTCACCTCGTGGATGCTGCTGCTGTGGGGCCAGGTAACACTCACGCAGTGAACTGAGCGAAACACTGAGAAGCGAGCATCTTCAGGCACAGCCTCCAGCGGGTCAGGGAAGCGCGGATGCGCACATGTATTTGGTGGAAATGACTTACAGCAGTTTCCTTGCCTGTTTGCCAACACAAAGCGCTAGCCTGCACGGCCGTTCTGGGACTGTCCTAGACCCACACGGACACTGACCAGCTCTCCCATGCACGTGTGTGTGTCACAGAATGAACACCTCAACGAGTGACCGACACCAGCATCAGGCCTCCCGTTTACTTAGGTCACAGGCATTTCATTCCTAACCAGCAGCCCTGTGCACAAATTGTGCACCAGCAGCTCTCTGCGGGGCCTGGCGCTCCACGCCCACTGCCCAGAGGCTCTCCGTGGCCCAGGGGCCCATCCGCACCCCAGCCTGGCCAGAATGATGCAAGCGTTCCCCTCTCCTCCCTCTCCCGCCCCCCCACTCGGTCCTGTACTGGGTGAAATAATTTCACCTCGGTCCTGTACTGGGTGAAATGCTTGCCTCATTGCCATGGCGACAAAGCAAGCATTCCGCCAGGCCGTTCACGCTGCCTGCTCTCAGCGGCTGCCCCCGCAGGACTGGGGGATCCGGCGGGGCTGAGAGGATTGGGCGCCGCCATCTTGTGGCTATGGGTGCCGCCATCGTTGTGATGGAGTGACGGTTAATTTGCGTATTACCCTTTTGTTAGATAGGATGGTCATTATTTAACATGCGCTCAAGTAACATTTTTGTGTGTGTGAATTAGGCCTGTAGGTGAAAACGCGGTTGAGATTAGCACCGAGTCTACCTGCTCTCCTACCCTAACTTAGGGAAGGGTATGGGTAAGGCTGCATGCTGGAAGCAGAAACTCAGGTGGTTCGCACAGGGCAAAGCGCACCTGCTCTCCCGATGCCGGCTCCAATTCCACACTAGCATCCTACGTTCCTGACCTTCTCTTGTTCCAGGACGCATTCCTCAGAGTGAAGTCTTTCGTTAACAGCACATTTCCCTGGGAGACGAGCATTTTGGTCCTTGTGGCTCACTGAACAAGGTGGTCCCATCTTTCTTCAGAGCAGAGCTTGGAAGAGGAAACTGAGGTGCTGAGGCAGAGGTTGCTGTGGAGGGGAGAGGCTGGGCCTCCCTGCTGGCTGCAGAGCCAGCTACAGCCCCCACGCCCGCCCAGGCCCCCACACCCGCCCAGGCCCCCACACCCGCCCACGGCCCCCACGCCCGCCCAGGCCCCCACGCCCGCCCAGGCCCCCACGCCCGCCCAGGCCCCCACGCCCGCCCACGGCCCCCACGCCCGCCCACGGCCCCCACGCCCGCCCACGGCCCCCACGCCCGCCCACGGCCCCCACACCCGCCCGCCCCATGCCTTTGACTTACATGTCCTGATTCTGAACATTCCATTGTGACACTTCAATCAAAGGATAACATCACTTGGAAACTGCATCCTCCATCTTAATGGGTTGATTTAAACCATCTTTTTTCTCATTTTTGTCTCATTTGTATTGTTCCAATATAGAAAGGCAAATAATTTTCCCATTTTCATGCATGATAGTTACTAAGATGATTTAGCTGCAGAAGTTAATAACAGTCTTCCATCCAGAAAACTAGCTTGCGTTTCATTTGGGAAAGAGATTTTAATAATTACGTATAATCGATAGTGGAATTACCATTCCAGCAGCTACGGAGTCTGAGAAAGAGGCCGTAGTGTGTGCCTACAGCCGCGCTGTTAGTCCACTACCAGCTGTCAGTGTAACAGGCTTAATCATCGTACAGGCCTCCCTGTGCCTCTGGCGCCTTCGCCTTTTGATTGCTTTGCGCACGTAAAGTCCTCTGTGAGATAAGAGGAGGCAGGATGGGGATGGCTTTCCCCACTTGATATTAAAATGTCAGCCCCTTTGTGAGAGGTGTAGCAGATCTACCTAATACAGAGTCACACACCCAACAGGCAGCCAAAACGAGGAGACAAAGAAACAACTCCCGAAAGAAAGAATAAGAGAACTATCCAGAGGAAGAGATAAATGAAGTGGAGATAAGAAATTGATCGGCTAGAGAGTTCAGAATAATGATGGCAAGGATGCTCTGGAGCATGAGAAAAGATATCGTAACTATGAAAACAGAAATAAAGAGCGACATCGCACAGATAAAGAACACATTGGGAGGAATGCACAGCAGATTGGGGGAAGCTGAGGATCAGATCAGTGAATTAGAAGATAGGATTGAAAAAAAATCACTCAATCGGAGAACCAAAAAGAAAGAAAAAAACAACAATGAAAAACAGGAGGACAGCTTAAGGAAGCTGTGGGACAATGTGAAACGTGACCGTGTCAGAACAGCAGGTGTGCCAGAAGAGGCAGAAAGGGAGACAGGGACAGAGAAAGTGTTTGAAGGAATAACAGCAGAAAACTTCCCTCACCTGGTAAAGAAAAAAGTCACGCAAGTTCAGGAGGCACAGAGAGTCCTAGGCAAGAAGAACCCAAATAGGCCCACGCCCAGACACATCATAATTAAAATGCCAACAATTAAAGACAAAGAGAGGATCTTAAAGACAGCAAACTGTTACCTACAAAGGAGTTTTCATAAAACTGACACCTGATTTCTCATCAGAAACTCTACAGGTCAGAAGGGAATGGCATGAAGTCTCAAGGTAATGAAAAGCAAGGATCTGAAACCAAGATTACTATATCCAGCAAGGCTATCATTCAAGATTGACAGTCAAATAAAGAGCTCCCCAGAAGGAAAAAAAAAAAAGGCTAAAGGAGTACATCACCACCAAGCCAGCATTACAAGATTTGCTAAAGGGAAGAAGAAATAGAGAGAGAAACCTAAGCATACAGAATTAAAATGGCAATAAAAAAAGTACCTATCAATAATAACCTTAAGTGTAAATGGATTAAATGCTCCAATAAAAAGACATAGGGTAGCTGAATGGATACAAAAACATGACCCAACTATATGCTGTCTACGAGAGACCCACCTCAGAACAAAAGACTCACACAGGATGAGAGTGAAGGGATGGGAAAAATATTTTGTCGAGGATTTTAGCATCCAAACTCTTTCTATGAGGCCAGCATTATCCTAATTCCAAAACCAGATAAAGACACCACAAAGAAAGAGAATTACAGGCCAATATCCCTGATGAACATAGATGCTAAAATCCTCAACAAATATTAGCAAACCGTGTCCAGCAATATATTAAAAAGATCCTACACCATGATCAAATGGAATTTATTCCAGGGATGCAAGGTTGGTATAATATTCACAAATCAATAAATGTGATACATCACATAAACAAATTGAAAGACAAAAATCACATGATCATATCAATAGATGCAGAAAAAGCATTCAACCATATCCAACACCCATTTTTGATAAAAACTTTCAGCAAAGTGAATACAGGGAGCGTATCTCAACATGATAAAAGCATATATGACAAACCTACAGCCAACATCATACTCAATGGGCAAAAACTAAACTCCTTTCCCCTAAGAACAGGAACAAGACAGGTATGTCCGCTTTCACCGCTCTTATTCAACAAAGTACTGGAAATCCTAGCCACAGTGATCAGACAAGGAAAACTAATAAAAAGCATCCAAATTAGAAAGGAGGAAGGAAAACTCTCATTATCTGCAGGTGACATAATACTGTACATAGAAAACCCTAGACTCCATCAAAAACTACTAGACTTAATAAATGAATTTGGCAATGTAGCAGGATACAAAATCAACACCCCAAAATGGATGGCTTTTTTATATACCAGTAATGAATTCTCAGAAAGAGAAACTAAAAGGACAATCCCATTTACCATTGCAACAAAAAAATTAAGAGACTTAGAAGTAAACTTAACCAAGGAGGTAAAATACTTGTACTTGGAAAACCACAGGACATTGAAAAAAGTGATTGAGGAAGATGTAAACTAGTGGAAGAATATTCTGTGTTAACAGATTGGTAGAATCAACAACACTAAAATGTCCATACTACCCAAGGCAATCTACAGATTCAATGCAATCCCTATTAAAATATCAACAGCATATTTCACAGAGCTATTCTCCAAAAATATATATGGAACCAAAAAAGACCCCGATAGCCACAACAATCTTGAGAAAGAAACAAAGTCGGAGGAAGCACAATACCAGATATCTAGTTATACTACAAAGCCGCTGTAATCAGAACAGCCTGGTACTGGCATAAGAACAGACATATAGATCAATGGAACAGAACAGAGACCCCAGAAATCGACCCAAGTCATTATGCTCAATATTTGACAAAGGAGGCAAGAACATACGATGGGGTCAAGACAGTCTCTTCAATAAATGGTGATGGGAAAATTGGACAGATACATGCAAAAAAAAAAATTAAACTAGACTATCAACTTACACCATACACAAGAATAAACTAAAAGTGGATAACAAATGTAAATGTAAATTGGGAAACCATAAAAATCCTAGAACAGTGGTTCTCAACCTTTCTAATGCCGTGACCCTTTAATACAGTTCCTCATGTTGTGGCGACCCCCAACCATAAAATTATTTTTGCGACCCTGCTAGTGGTTCTCAGGTCGTGACCCACAGGTTGAGAACCGCTGCTGTAGAGCCTAAGACCATTGGAAAACACAGATATTTACATGACGATTCGTAACAGTAGCAAAATTACAGTTACGAAGCAGCAACAGAGATAATGTTATGGTTGGGGGTCACCACAACATGAGGAGCTGTATGGCATTAGAAAGGATGAGAACCACTGCTCTAGAAGAAAGCATAGGCAGCAAAATCTCAGACATCTCTCGTAGCAATATGTTTATGGATACATCCCTTAGGGCAAAGGAAACTAAGGAGAAAATAAACAAATGGGACTGCATCAAAATAAAAAGCTTCTGCACAGCAAAAGAAACCATCAACAAAACAACAAGGAAGCCCACTGCATGGGAGAACATATCTGGAAATGATATATCTGATAAAGGGTTAATATCCAAAATATATAAGGAACTCGTACAACTTAACAAAAGGAAGACAAACTAATAATCTATAACAATAAAAGCATAATATGCTAATTAGACCAGACGTCCTTCTGGACGACCTTCCGGACGAAGCTGGGGCTGGGAGGGAATCCCGGGTCCTGGGTGCCAGAGGGAAGCTGGTGCCAGCAGTCGGGGGAAGGGAGGCCTACTCTTGCATGGATTTCGTGCATCTGGCCTCTAGTCCACTTATAAAATGGGCAGAGGACCTAAAGAGCCACTTCTCCAAAGAGGACATATAGAAGGCCAAGAGCTCTATGACAACATGCTCCAAGTCACTGATCAGCACGGAGATGCAAATTAAAATGACAGTGAGGTATCACTTCACACTTGTCAGAATGGGCTTGACCGCTCCCGCGGGCTGAGCCCCATAAGCAGGTCCCTGTCGCTTCTCCTGGCAGCCAAGGCCAACGCCGTTTGCCGCAGCCTCTGAGGCAGCAGGCAGCTGTGGGTTCGACCTTGACTGAGACCAAATCAGTTTCTAAGCAGCACGGGCAGGCCTTCCCTCTTACACCTGCCCCAGCACTCTGGGGGAGACAAGGGCAGGGGCCTCAGGGCGGGGGACCACAGGTGTAGGTGACTATAGAAGCACGTGGACGGCGGGGGCAAGGGGCAGGGCGACGGCGGGGGCAGGGGGCAGGGGGCAGGGGGACGGTGGGGGCAGGGGGCAGGGGGCAGGGGCAGGGGGACGGTGGGGGCTGGGGGCAGGGGCAGGGGGACAGTGGGGGCTGGGGGCAGGGGCAGGGGGACGGTGGGGGCTGGGGGCAGGGGGCAGGGGCAGGGGCAGGGGGCAGGGGGCAGGGGGACGGTGGGGGCAGGGGGCAGGGGGCAGGGGCAGGGGCAGGGGGCAGGGGGCAGGGGGACGGTGGGGGCTGGGGGCAGGGGCAGGGGGCAGGGGGCAGGGGGACGGTGGGGGCAGGGGGCAGGGGGACGGTGGGGGCAGGGGGCAGGGGGCAGGGGCAGGGGCAGGGGGCAGGGGCAGAGACAGGGGCAAGGGCAAGGGCAGGGGCAGGGGGGCGGTGGGGGCAGGGGGCAGGGGCAGAGGCAGGGGCAGGGGGCAGGGGGCAGGGGGCAGGGGGCAGGGGGATGGTGGCGGCTGGGGGCAGGGGGCATGGGTCAAGGGCAGGGGCAGGGGGATGGTGGGGGCAGGGGGCAGGGGTAGGGGCAGGGGCAGGGGGACGGTGGTGGCTGGGGGCAGGGGGCAGGGGCAGAGGCAGAGGCAGGGGCAGGGGGCAGGGGCAGGGGGACGGTGGTGGCTGGGGCAGGGGGCAGGGCAGAGGCAGGGGCAGGGAGATGGTGGGGGCAGGGGGCAGGGGCAGGGGGACGGTGGTGGCTGGGGGCAGGGGGCAGGGGCAGAGGCAGGGGCAGGGGGCAGGGGGCAGGGGCAGGGGGACGGTGGTGGCTGGGGGCAGGGGGCAGGGGCAGAGGCAGGGGCAGGGGGCAGGGGCAGGGGCAGGGGCAGTGCGGGAAGGGTGCTCCCTGGAGGAGGGCTGCGAGCAGGATGGCATCTCTCTTGCTCTGCCAGGCACAGCGCTTTGAGCGTCTCTGATAACCAGAGCATGGTGCGGGGGTGACACCGGGAAAGGGTGCTCTCTGCAAGGCTTGTGCTCACCCCGTCACGCTGTGTCTGTTCTGCACCAGCGTTGCTGGTTCCCCATGGGGCAGGGGCTTTGCAAAGAGCCATGCGGGGTGCCTGCTCCACACGAAACCCACCAGGAAGCACAACGAGGCAGCTACTCAGCCGAGCCGGCAGCGGGAGGAAGCAGCCTTGCTAAGATGCACGGATTCGTGCACGAGCAGCCCTTCCTTCCCCTGGCTGCCGGCACCCCTCTGGCATCCGAGACCGGGCTTCCCTTGAGCCCTGGCTTTGTCCGGAAGGACGGCGGGAAGGACATCTGGTCTGATGAGCATATTACACTTTTATTATTACAGATGGTAGGCTTACTCTTCAAGATAAAATCTCCAGAAAGTAGAATAAGCAACAAACACATGAAAAAATCAGGTGGGAAATTGGGTGAGTACATAAGGGTTACGCCCTTAGCACGTGAAACTCCCAAAGTCCACTTTACACCCATGAACTCGGCGGTGGGAAAACGGGGCAAGAACGACAAATTCACAAAACGCAAAACGGGAACGGTCACTCGGCCCTCGCTAGTTGAAACCCTGGTTTTTAAAAGTGTAGATTCAGATAATGACACCATTTCCCCACCCGGCTGACGACGCTGCCATCGGTGTGCCGGGGGAAGGGCAGGAGCCGGGCCACATCACCTCCACAGGAAGGCCACCCTGACCGGGGGGGGGGGGGGGGGGGGGCAGCTCGCTGGGACTCGCCAGACGCCCCCGTAACTTCCTCTGCCTGAGTAACCTCGCTTTTCCAGCTCAGCGAACTAAACGAAATGGCCGTTATTCGATCATTCTGAGCGACAAAAATGGCAGTGTCACCTGGGTGGCCACTGTTAATTTGTTCCAAGATAATTAAGGGGGTGGGCGCAGAGACTTAGCCGCAAGGATATCGGCAGTAGCGTTACTTACAGAAAAGAAAAATTAGGAGGCAAACGCCAGCATTCAAGCGTACGAACTGCTTAGTAAAACACAGAGACCCCTATGGCGGGACTCGATACGCATCTACTAAATTCTTCTTGCGACGCGTGATCTCTGGTTAGATTCTGGCCTGGGATAAGAAAAGTATCTGTAAACACAATCCTAGGACAGCCGGAGGGGTTGGAACATGGACTGTGGCCTAGGTCATGGTATTTGTGTGGATGTGCAACGCGTGGACGTGCATAATGGCGCTGTGACTTTGCAAGAGAAGGGTCCGATGCGCAGGAAACGCACCTTGAAGAATGTGGGGATCAAGGAGTGTGATATTTGCACTTCACTCTCAGGTGCTTTGGGGGGAAAAGCATATACATTTCCTTGAACTTGTCTTTGAATGTGTCTTGAAGTTTTCCTATACGTTTGAAATTTCATAAAATTTCAAAAAATCATGCTGTCAAGGTCTCAATATGAAGAATTCTTACTGCGTTTTTAAGCAGAAAGAGCCATCAGGCCTACCAAGCCTCGGGTCTGTCTGGCTATGGCTCTTCAGACGCCCAGTCTCCATCTGTCCTTGAAGATTTCCACCCACAGAAATATCACTGGGGCGGTTCGCCCACATGTTAGTAACGTGTGTGTTTTTCCCGGTGGGTGAGGGCCGCGGGCAACTGCTTCCTCCATTTTCCTGTATTTCCTAAAATGTTCAATCACGGGAAAGCATAGAGATGAAATTCCACTGTAAAAAGAAAGGAAACCCCCCACAAAACCCCTTTCATTTGTAATTTGGTGGTTTCTCTCTTTGAGTCTAGTCTCATAGATGAGAAGGGGAAGACGAGATCATCCTGGATTCTCCAGGTGGGTTTAAACCCAGTGACAAGTGCCCTGAGAGACAAGAGAAGACACACACACACACACACACACACACACACTCAGACACACTCAGACACACACTCACACTCACTCGCACACACTTGCACACACACACAAACACACACATACTCACACACACATATACACACACACACTCACATACACATACACACACACACTCACACACAGACTCACACACACTTGCATGCACACACACACTCATACACACACATGCACACACACACTCACATACACACACACGCTCACACACTCGCACACAGACATACACACACACACTGTCACGCACACACACTCAAACCCACACTCGCACACACACACACTCACACACACACACACACACACTGTCACACACACACTCAAACCCACACTCACACACACACTCACACTCACACACACACACACACTGTCACACACACACACTCAAACCCACACTCACACACACACACACACACTCATAACACACGCATGCACACACACTCACATACACACTCACACACACTCGCACGCACACACACTTGCACACACACACGCTCACACGCTCGCGCGCACACACACTCACACACACACTCATACACACACACACTCATACACACACTCACACACACACTCACACACACACACATTCACACACACACACACACACTCACACACACTCACACACACACACTCACACACACAGACTCGGAGCAGAGGCCAGGTGACAGTGGGGGTGGAGGGTGGAGTGATGGGGCCACAAGCCAAGGAGCACCCAGAGACAGCAGAAGCCGGAAGAGACAGGGAAGGCCCCCTCTGGACCGTCGGGGGCGGAGGGCCTGCGGGCACTGTCATTTCAGAAAGAACTTGGGCTCCGGAACTCCGAGGGGGTAGTTTCTGTTTTCTCGGCCCCGAGTTGGCGGGAATTTGTTACAGCGGCCCCAGGAAACACACACACCCGGGGGAGAGACGCGCTTTTAAGCATGTAAAGGAGCAGAGCCAGATCTGTGACTTCTCTGTCCTTCGACACACGGGCGCATGGCGTTCCTCGGGCTCAGCACCCAGCCAGCGGCAGCTCATCCGCCCTCCTTTAAAAAAAATTATTATTTATTGATTTCAGAGAGGAAGGGAGAAGGAGAGAGAGAGAGAAACATCAATGATGAGAGAGAATCATGGATCGGCTGCCTCCTGCACGCCCCTAGCTGGGGATCGGGTCTGCCCCCTGGGCATGTGCCCTGACGGGGAATCGAATTGTGACCTCCTGGTTCAGCGGTGGATGCTCAACCGCTGAGCCACGCGCTGGGCCGCCTTCCTTTTTGGTGACTCCTCAATGGACGTGGAGTGGGTTGCCTGTCGTGCTGGTGTTCTGTCTTTCTCTCTACACGTCTCTGGGGATTTTTGAGGTTTTGGAGACTCATGCTGCAAAACCTCATGTGTTGAGGTTTTGGGTCACGCCTTTGCCAGCACTTGTGCAGGAAGAAGGTATGAGTGGATCAGAAGGAGGAGAAGAAGAAGCTGGAAATCTATGGCATTATTATTCCGCGGAGAGTTCCTGGCAGAGTTAGGTTGGAATTTTTTCAATAAATTAATTTTACAGACTTTTAAGGGATAGCTTTTAGATGAATGGAGGTATTACTTGAATTTAAATCCAGCCCATTAAGTCATCAATTATACTGCTGTTGCAACATCATGCATTTAATGTTAATGAGACACACAAATAAAAAAGAACTGACACAAGAAAGCTCTTTGCTTTCCTGTTTTGGGTGATCCGAGCCAAAAGCTTAAGGAGATTTACCCTCGGGGGCTGGGGCCATTGGAGGCGGCGAGAACGGCAGAGGCATCGGGAGGTGTTGGCAAGGGGAGTGTCGGAAGACACTGCCCTCGTCCTCGAGTGACAAGGACATAACCTCCTCCCACGGGTGTCTTTTCCCTCTTCCCCCGTCCTGTCTGTCTCCCACCTCTCCACTAGCTTAATTAGCCCTCTGGCGCCCGTTCCAAGCCTCGCTGTTCATTCCCTTTCCTTCCCTGCTTCCTTCTTCAAATGCCACCCAATTCCCAAACCCCCAAGGCTGACATTCTCTCTGGCCACAGCCCCCTATGCTCTTGCTCAGCTCTTCACGGTGACCTTCAGCTCAGCCTATCGAGGGCTTTTATGCAAATGCAAAACGGTGTCCCCTTGGGGGCAGGCCAACTGGGAAATGGTGGCCCTCCACAAGGTCACAGGCCCCAGGCTCAGATGTCCACCCCACTCGTGCGAAGGTGGCCCCGTCAGCGGGTCCCTTACTGTAGTTGCCTGGAGGTCCCTTCTCCACTCATCGGGCTGCGTGGTCCTCACCAGCCTGTCTACCCTGCACCCCATCAGCCTTTGATTCCTCTGCTCCTTGTGCGGGCCGTGCCGATACACCCCGCAGTTTAGAGACACGGCCATCTGCTGAGCCACTGGGTCTTCAGTCGCTGGGATGGCACCACCATTGACAGGAGACCTTTGCCAAGAGCTCGGCCAGTACTGGCTGAGTGGGTGAGTGCACTGTTCCCTCCGAGCACCCCATCAGGAGGTCTCGCCTGAGCCTCTCTCAGGTGAGAATGTGGGTGCTGCCACCTGGGCAGCCTCATGACACAGTGCCTGCAGGATGAGCTCCAGGTGGCGAGAGAAATGGTTATTGCTGACGTCTCTGTTTCAACACCACACACTTCCCTCGCTTGTCAGTGGGTCCCTGGTGTTCACCGTGCTCTCAACTCCTGGTCTTCTGCTCCCGTTGGACGTGTGAGCGTGGGAGTGTGTGCCTGCGAGTGTAATGAGTGTGAGCGTGTGTGCCTGTGATGTAATGAGTGTGAGTGTGAGCGTGTGTGCCTGTGATGTAATGAGTGTGAGTGTGAGCGTGTGTGCCTGCAAGTGTAATGAGAGTGAGCGTGTGTGCCTGTGAGTGTAATGAGTGTGAGTGTGGGAGTGTGTGCCTGCGAGTGTAATGAGTGTGAGCGTGTGTGCCTGTGATGTAATGAGTGTGAGTGTGGGAGTGTGTGCCTGCGAGTATAATGAGAGTGAGCGTGTGTGCCTGTGAGTGTAATGAGTGTGAGTGTGGGAGTGTGTGCCTGCGAGTATAATGAGAGTGAGCGTGTGTGCCTGTGAGTGTAATGAGTGTGAGTGTGGGAGTGTGTGCCTGCGAGTATAATGAGTGTGAGCGTGTGTGCCTGTGATGTAATGAGTGTGAGTGTGGGAGTGTGTGCCTGCCAGTGTAATGAGTGTGAGCGTGTGTGCCTGTGATGTAATGAGTGTGAGTGTGGGAGTGTGTGCCTGCCAGTGTAATGAGGGTGAGCGTGTGTGCCTGTGATGTAATGAGTGTGAGTGTGGGAGTGTGTGCCTGCCAGTGTAATGAGTGTGAGCGTGTGTGCCTGTGATGTAATGAGTGTGAGTGTGGGAGTGTGTGCCTGCCAGTGTAATGAGGGTGAGCGTGTGTGCCTGTGATGTAATGAGTGTGAGTGTGGGAGTGTGTGCCTGCCAGTGTAATGAGTGTGAGTGTGCGTGCCTGTGATGTAATGAGTGTGAGTGTGGGAGTGTGTGCCTGCCAGTGTAATGAGGGTGAGCGTGTGTGCCTGTGATGTAATGAGTGTGAGTGTGGGAGTGTGTGCCTGCCAGTGTAATGAGGGTGAGCGTGTGTGCCTGTGATGTAATGAGTGTGAGTGTGGGAGTGTGTGCCTGCCAGTGTAATGAGGGTGAGCGTGTGTGCCTGTGAGTGTAGGACATACCTGTGCTCTTCACTGCAGCACAGTGTTGTCCTTTGAAACCTGGGGGTGGATCTGAATGTTGTGTCAATCTTGCACTTGCTCCACGGTAGGCGTCACTGTAAGTGGTGCAGATGTGTCATGCACTGTCGTCAAAACCCCGACATAATTCACTTCCCGGGAAAGAAGTCCCCTGTTTATGTTTATCACGTGGCCTCACACCTGCTGCCACTCAGTCTCTTTCCCGGGGGGCCTCCGGTCTACAGCGAGGCCTGGGGCACGGCTCTCCCTGCAGGTTCTGTCTCTGTGACCTTGAGCAGAGGACGATATACTCAACGAACATGGTTCTCCAGGAACGGGGTTCTCCAGTGCCTCTGTGACCTGAGCAGAGGGCAATGCACCCCATGAAGGTGGTTCTCACGGACCCGGCAGCCTTGACCGAGGCTCGGGATTGTATGAGTACTACACTCTGCTAAAGACACTGTCCACACATGTCCATGCCCTTTAACCTCTCCTGGGAATGGTGCCGGGAGGAACTTCATCGCGATGAAGAGCGGATCTGTCACCTCTCTGCATGCCCCCCAGGAGACTCGGGGCCCAAGCTGGAGCTTCGCTCATCCCTGTGTGAACGGTAATCACACACGAGCTCTGACACCTGAGCAGCCTCAGCACTCCCAGCGTCGTTTGCACATCCCCAGGCGGGGCTGTGGGGGGAGCCTGTTCTAGATCCTTCCGGGGAAGCGTGCGGTGTTGAAATACAGACGTCAGCACATGACCATTTCTCTCGCCACCTGGAGCTCATCCTGCAGGCCACTGTGTCATGAGGCTGGCCAGGTGGCAGCACCCACATTCTGTGTCTATGAGCCCCAGTACCGCAGGGGTGAGCCAACGAGAGCACAGGCCGAAGTGGGCCCGCTTCTTGTTGTTGTAAATAAAGTTTTATTTGAAGCACAGCCACGCACATGTGTTTATGTTGTCTGTCTCTGGCTGCTTTCGTGCTGAAGGGGCAGTTGAGTACATCCCCGTATGGAAAGGTTTCCTGACCCTGACATTACCTGAAGGTGAGGTGCCATGAAGACAACTTCAGCTGAGCCGGGGGTGAGGGAACGGGGCCTGGGGCGGCGGGACAGCTCCATCCTGACGCACTCCCGCTCGCTCACAGTGCGGGGAAGGGTGTCCTGACTTCGGAGTGCGGCGGGCCCAGGGAGCTCCCTGCAGACCTCAGTGCCTTTGGGATGCCCTTCGCCTCCCCATAAACCTTAGCAGCTCTACGAGCCCTTAGCGAGGAGGTGGGGCCAGAAGACAGAGCAGAGTGAACTTCGCTATAAGGGCTGTTCTGTGTGGCGTGTGGTCTAAGACAGTGGTCGGCAAACTGTGGCTCTGTTGACTAATGCGTTTGCCGACCACTGGGATAGGGGCTTAATCTCAAGGAACAACAACAGCCTGTAATTATTGGAATCCAGAGTCTAGGTCAGTGGTCGGCAAACGCATTAGTCAACAGAGTGGCAAACCGTGGCTTGTGAGCCGCATGTGGCTCACGAGCCGCAGTTTGCCGACCAGGGGTCTAAGAGCTCCGTTTAGTCCTGAACTATGATATTTTCCAAAAGCAGTTGGTCCAGGGATCCACTTAAGCCAGGGGTGGGGAACGTCGGGCCCGAGGGCCATATCAGGCGCACGAAATCATTTGGTGTGGCCCTGCCAAGGCATTAGGGGTGAGTTAATGCAATGTTCTACGAAATATAGCAGGCTACGTTTCAACCTGATCATTTTGTCTGGCCCTCGAATGATGTTATAAGTATCCAAACGGCCCCCAGGAGAAAAAAGGCCCCCCACCCCTGATTTAAACCCACACCTCTCTGCATCTCCCCAGCCCACCCTCATTTAGATGTTGGGAGTCGTCTGTTAAATCATGTATTTATTATAACGTTTGATCCAAATTACGAGTGCGGGAGAGGATTAGGGTCCATTTATTCTGGAACTTGAGGGTGAAGGTTTGACAATTCGAGCCATGCACGATTAGGGCGCTCTCTTCGGAAATACTCACTTCAGCCAAATAACTCTCCTCCACTAAGCCACTCTGACTGTGAAGACGTCGCCTTAGTTAGCTAAACTCAAAAAAGTCACCCAAGATGAGGAAAATAGGTATTAAGATGAATTTTCAGCAGGGATTGAAGGCAAGAACCCATAAAGATTTATTGCTATTATTTCAAACATCATTGAAATTAGGCTTAATTATCTGTGCAATTTGCTGAAAATAGCAATTTTGATCAAGTACATGCCATTAATTTTAAAATAGAAATGTACCAAGCTGCTTTCTAAAAATTCCTCCAAAACATTTGCTAAATTGCCTGTTTGAAAAGTCTCCCTTCGTCCTTCCTCCGTCCCCAAGTACGTGAAACTGGGGAAAAAGTTCCCTTTTGTTTGTGGGCTTCTTCCCTGGACCATGACCGTTTAGAGTGGCCGGAGGGGTCCGTGTGAACGCCGGGACACCCCCGTTAGAGGGAGAAGGAGGAGGATTCGGTTTCCGGGACGCTGTGGGCTTTGGAGGGCACAGGCTAATGGCGTTTTATGGCTGGGCTCGTCCGTGGGGAGCAGTAAGCGGGTGCTCCCCAGGATCTGGGTCTGTCTGCACAGCACAAAGGAAAGCCGAAATTTATCAAGTTAATTAACTTGGATATTTCAAGGGGGTGAGCAGGCTCCCAGGATGCTTTCCTAACGGCTCCTTTTCATCAAGGGGACAGTGTTAAGTGTGTGTCCTCGCCCTGAGGCGGCGATTTGTTTTGCACTCATGGCTTCTTCCCGGAACCCCAACCCCCCAGGGGCACCAGTTCTCCCTGCGCGGCGGGCCTGGGTGTGTCCCAGCCTGCGTCCCAGACTCCAGTGTGCGCCTTGGGCTCTAGAACCACCTCCAGGCCCCGCCCGCCGCCACACCTGACATCTCAGCGTCCACCTGCCCGCCGCCTGCGCCGTGTTCCGTTGCTTCGGGCTGGGCCTCTGCCAGGTCCGTTCCCCCAGGTCCTGTCACCCGCCGGTGCTCCCCTCTGCCTTCGGAGCCCGACTCCGCCCTGCCTCCCGCGGGATGTCCCCGCACAGGAAAGGGGCCATCCCTCACTGCTGTGGGGGACCGGGCCTGTTAGACCCGCAGGTGTGGGGGCGCACCCAGAGTCGCTGAGTCAGGCACCCCGTTTTGGAGAACACCCTGGGTGGCTCCGGCCCACGCCCCGGCTGAGAGCAGCCGCAGCGAGCAGCGTGTGGCTCACGGTGTTGTACGCACAACCCGTCTAGCAAACGAGGGGTGGCTCTGGCAGGTCCGACAGGTTGGGTTCAGCTGGGATCTCACTACCGGACGGACCCTCAGGTCAGCGTCTCTGCAAGAGGGGCCGTGCCTGGACTTCCGGGATGCCCCCCGGGGGTCTCCCACACCCGCCCGCCCAGGGTGAGGAGCCCGGCCACGACCTTCTCCCCAAACGCGGGTCACCGTTTCCTCCGCCGTCCCCTCCGCCTGCGAACGATGTCCATTTTCCCATCTGAACGCTGGATGCTCGCTTCACCCGCTTCCACGGCCCGTGCCCGCCCCCAGGCTGTTTCACGCGCCCACAGCCCTGGAGTGAGCGGTGGGCGGCACAGACTCCGCCAGCTCCTACTCGGCTGCTTCTCCTTTCTTTCCCACGAGAGAGGGCCCACCTTTAACAGCTGCGTGACGTGGGCTTCGGGGAAGAGAAATCTGGGTTCTGCTGGAAACGGAGACACCCCCCCCACTTCTCTCCTGCCCAGCACGCACAGGACGGAGCCGCTCCTATGGCACAGGGTGGGCTGAGCCCTCACCGGCTGCTGGGAGGCTCCGGGCACATGGGGGGGGGGGGCACCCAATCGCCCAAGGGCTGGCTGGATCCGTGTGTCCCGGAGTAACCCCGTGCCCCAGCACACTGGCTGGGAAGCCTCCGTCCTGGGGTGGCCCTGAGCCCTCTTTCTCTGGTTCCTGCGCCGACCCCACAGGTACGAGAAGCCTATCTCTGCTGGGAGGATGTCTGTCAGGACCCGCACCCGCGGGCGGCCCCCTGGGATCCCCGGCGATGCTGCCTCCTTTACTCAGCATTCTCCGTGGAGCGTCTGCGTTCCGCATGGCGACAGGTCAGCCACTGCCTGTGGCCCCAAAGCAAGGTGTCCATGGGGATGGGCCCTGCTCAGCTGCTGAGAACTGAGATGGGAGAGGTGGCTTGGCCTCCCGAAGGTCACCGGCCAAAGCGTAGGGGGCGTGGCCTCTGCTGGCTGGGGGTAGGGGGAGAAGGGGGGGGCCTCTCACCTACCCCTGGGACACTCAGCCACCGTGCGGAGGGAAAGCGGACTACCTGGCGCCCCCTGCCCTCGCTCAGAGGGCCATCATGCTTTGGGATGTTCGTCTATTTGCTTGTTGAGGCAAAGGATCCGTTGATTCCCTTTAAACAGGGCCTGAGATGCTGGCAAAAGAAAACGTATCTCTGTTTACGTCCTTTATCTTTCTTCTCTACATAGCCCACCAACGCTAGATAAGGGGAGATTTCTGTTTCAGAGGTAAAATAAAACATGTGTTCGCAGGGGAGGCCCCGGCGTTCTGATTTTCCGTCAGAAATAAGTGGCATCTTGCCTGGCCGGCGTGGCTCAGGAACCAAGAGGTCACCAGATTGGTTCGCGGGCGGGGCACAGGCCCGGGTTGTGGGCTTGATCCCCCGGAGGGGGTGTGCAGGAGTTTCTGCCTCTCTGTCCCTCCCCCTTCCTCACTCTCTAAAACAGTAATAAAACCATAGTAAAACAATAAACAGGTAAATAAACAGGGAAGTTGCATCTTGCTGGTAAACCTGCCTGTGAAGGGATGGGAGGGTGACATGCCTGATGGAGGCATGTTCTGTGTCCCACGCTCACTGTGTGAGCCTAGCGTTCCTTTGTGAATGGCGTGTCGCCTGATTTGTTCCCAGAATGCCCCTGTGCCCTGCCACTCGTTCAGGAATGGGGGGTTATTGGTCCTCAACCCTCGGTTGCTGGGCCCCTGTATTCCTCATGGGGACAGTGTGTCCGACAGCGGACGTTGGCTCAAGGCGTATGTTCCATGTTGGAGATGGAAGTTCATCCCGGGAGAGTTTGACTCCTGAGCCTGCCCTTCGCCTGTGTCTTCCACAGACTGGCCAGCGACTGGGCGTGCGGTACCTTTTAGCAGCAGACCCATGCTGTGGGGGCCCCTCCCACACGGCGCTTGTTGTGAAGGGCGGCTGGTGTTCCGAGTGGTACGTGGGTTCCTGAGCCCGTGAGCACAGGCTTTTCTGTCAGCCTTAAAAGACGCACACATGTAAAAAGTTAAATGGGCCGGGGAGACATCATCGGCTCGTCACAGTGTGTAGGTTTCAAGTGTACAACTCCATGTTGCATCATCTGTATGTGGCATTGCGTAGTCACCATCCAAAGTCAAGTTTCTTGTCTCCGCCAGTGTGGCTCAGTGGATAGGGCATCAGTCTGTGGACTGAAGGGTCCTGGGTTCGATTCTGGCCAAGGGCACATGCCCGGGTTGTGCGCTTGATCCCCATTAGGGGCAGCCGATCCATGGTTCTCTCTCATCATTGATGTTTCTATCTTTCCCTTTTCCTTCCTCTCTGAAATCAATAAAAATATATTTTTAAAAAAATCAAGTTTCCTTCTGTCACCACAGTAAACCCTTAATTTTTCGAACCTCGATTCAACAGACTTTGGATTTAATGGACAAAATATTCGTTCCGTATGTCATATGTGGAGATTAACGCCCTGTTGATTTTAAAGTGCTTTTAACCAAGATTTGCTCGTAATTAAATTAGCAAGTTACTTTTGTTGTTATTAGTTCACTGTTATTTAAAAAACATTTAGCAAACAGGCCATATGCTGGAAAAAACGCTGGGGTGATTTCACCAGCATAAATATGACATTTCTACAACGGCAGCCCACAGACTGAAACCCAGGAGCGACGCTCATACACAGGGTTTGGTGAATGATCACATGTGATCACATGTCAAGTGTGGCAACTGGTTCTGCTGCATGACTTTCTGCGGCAGCTCTAACGCGTGCCGGCCCCTGTTCCCCGTGAGCCAAGCCACGGCCCAGCTGTGTGCGTGTGTTCACTCCCTCTTGCTGAAAGGGGGGTGGGGGCAGGCAGCGTGTCCCAGTGACCACAGCGAGGGGGGCCGGGCAGTGCCCCGTGACGGGAGGTGCTGGGCCAGTGGCCCCGTGGAGAAGGCACCGTCTTGGGAAGCTCTGTTCGCCAGGGTTTGGGGCGGAAGAACCCGGGTGGGGGGTGGGGTGGGGGGCTGTGCTGAAACTGTGTCTCATGGTTCGCACAGGGCTCTTTCTCAGGGCCAGTGCTGATGGGGGCTTGGGAGAGTTGCTAAGGCTTCAGGGGGGTCAGACCCTCCCAGGGCACCATCGGGCTTCCTCTCTGGGTCCCCATGACGGTGTGAGAAAGCCCGCGGGGGGACCAGGATCTGCAGCCTCTTGCTTTCGCCCAATGTCAGTTTCTTCCCAGGGGCTCAGACCGAAGATGCAGTAACGTCAGGTGTCAGCCCGGCCCCTGCACCTGAGTTCCCACAGGCAGCACCGGCCCCGCACACGTGGAGAGGCTGGCTTTTCTCCGCACCCCTCTCCCTCCAGGGCAAGGGCAGATCTGCACTCAGCTCTTCCGGCCGAGCCCGAAACTGAAACACACACAGGCACACAGACCACACACAGGCACACAGACCACACACATAGACACATAGACCACACACAGGCACACAGACCACACATATAGACACACGGACCACACACAGGCACACAGACCACACGTAGGCACACAGACACACACACAGGCACACAGACCACACGCAGGCACACAGACACACACATAAGCACACAGACTACACATATAGACACACGGACCACACACAGGCACACAGACCACACATAGACACACGGACCACACACAGGCACACAGACCACACATATAGACACACGGACCACACACAGGCACACAGACCACACGCAGGCACACAGACACACACAGGCACACAGACACACACATAGGCACACAGACTACACATATAAACACACAGACCACACACAGGCACACAGACCACACGCAGGCACACAGACACACACAGGCACACAGACACACACACAGGCACACAGACCACACACACAGGCACACAGACCACACACAGGCACACAAACCACACACACAGGCACACAGACCACACAGACCACACACAGGCACACAGACCACACACAGGCACACAGACCACACACACAGGCACACAGACCACACACAGGCACACAGACCACACACAGGCACACAGGCACACAGACACACACACAGGCACACAGGCACACAGACCACACACAGGCACACAGACACACACGCAGGCACACAGACCACACACAGGCACACAGACCACACACAGGCACACAGACCACACACAGGCACACAGGCACACAGACACACACACAGGCACACAGGCACACAGACCACGCACAGGCACACAGACCACACACAGGCACACAGGCACACAGACACACACACAGGCACACAGGCACACAGACCACACACAGGCACACAGACCACACACAGGCACACAGACCACACACACAGACCACACAGACCACACACAGGCACACAGACCACACACAGGCACACAGACCACACAGACCACACACAGGCACACAGACCACACACAGACCACACAGACCACACACAGGCACACAGACCACACACAGGCACACAGACCACACACACAGGCACACAGACCACACAGACCACACACAGGCACACAGACCACACAGACCACACGCAGGCACACAGACACACACACAGGCACACAGACCACACACACAGGCACACAGACCACACAGACCACACACAGGCACACAGACCACACACAGGCACGCACTCGCACTGTCCCCTGAAACATGTTTGCATTGACTCTGCTTTGATCTTTTGAAAGATTATGTGCCATCGCTTTACGGCCACTTGGTTTCTGGGAGGAAAGCGATCTCTCTGTCTTCGGGAAGACTGCCCAGGACAAGAGGAAACCGGCACAAAGACCATCTGTTAACATCTGTCCATGCTCGAGTTGGGTTCTCGTTGAAGTTGGTCACCACCGCGCCCTTCCTAAGCACCCGCCTCGGTCCCGCTGCGCCCAGGAATGGGCCTCAGTAACCCTAAATGAGCTGTGACCCTCTGCCACATGATTACATCTTTAGGACTCGTGCGTGGATAACAAAAGAACCGGCTCCCCAGCACAATTCCGAGCCGCGCTGCAGAGCAGTCTCCACGGGGGGTGCTACTTCAGCTGGGGTGTCAGCTGTTCCGTCTTTTCTCCGCGCCCCCGAGTCCGTGACCGCATCCGGGCACTCGTGAGCGCTGGTCTTTATTTTTGAACCCCTGTCGTGCTGGAAACGCGAAAAGCCTGCTTCCCGATCTTTTCTGCTCGGGACTCGTGAGGCATACAAAGGCGTTGCACTGCTTTTTCTCGGACAAGTCCTTTATCTGCGTATCCTGTTCACACAGCAACACGAACGATAAGAGTAAGAGCCGCTGTCAATCCGAGCTCTGAACTTTCGCCAAGCCCTGAGGTGTGTCTTTCCTAACATCTCATCGTTGTCGTCACGACAAAATCGGGGACGAGCCAGTGGTTAATGCGTCTCGTTTAAGGACACAGGCCCAGGAGGAGAGACTTCGTGGTTAGAACGGGGCGGTTAGTCTGTACTTACTACAAGAACAGCTAACATACGTCCGTTTTGTAGAGTGTTTTCACACCATTTCGCTGACCCTAACAACAACCCTGGGAGCATGGGTCTGGGCATTAGTCTCATTTTACTGGTGGCGACCCTGACGTTCAGAGAGGCTGAGATTTGCCCGGACACAAGGCTCTCCCCACGGGGCTGCCGGGGGCCACCCTGGGGGAAGCCAAGCGGAATGAACATGGGGCCATCGGAGTCCCAGTCTGGTGCCCGTTGGCCATTCCACACTGAAGAAGCAAAGCAGCCAGCAAAACACACATGTGCGTGCACGCACACACACACACCCCCCTCTGGAGGCCTCAAGACAGTCTCCCCGCCCCCCCATCAACCAGGCTAGCGGGGGACCTTCTGCTGACATCAGCTGGGTGACACCCAGGTTGCACAGAGCCCTGCTGTCCCCTCCCCCCCTGCCCCCCTCTTCCCGGACCCTCCCAGCAGCCTCAGCACCAGGGCATCTGAGGCATCTGAGGGGCGGGCGGGCGGGCCAAGGGCAGGAGCTGGGCTCAGCTTGCTTCTCTCAGCCAGGGCGCCGGGGAAGGAGGAACTGAACAGGCCAAGAGGGAAGGAGAAGTGGGGGAGACGCTGAGGCCTGGCGGGTGTGGGGGCCAGGGGCCATGGGGTGGGGGTGGGAGGTGAGAGCCGACGCACGGGGACCGGTGTGCTGGGAGAGGGCAGAGGAAGGCATCGCCGTCGTCCGGGTGACTGAGGGCCGCCTGGACGTGTGGCCTCCACGCGTCTGCCTTGGGGCAGAGTCCTGTCCTTGCCGCTCCGTTTTAGGAAGCGGCTCTCATAATGGACGTCCTGGCGGCGTTTCTGTGGAATCAGCAAAACGGGGTGCGGGCCCAGCTGGCGCCCTCGCCAGAGGCTCCTGATTTACGCGTGAGGCTCAACTGTGTGGCCGCCGGCCAGTCCGATGCGGGGAGTGACACAGTGAGTCACGGGGACACGCCAGCCCTCCCGCTCTCATTTCCAACCGCGGGCGGGGCCTTAGCCAAGTGCGGAGCAGCCGCACTGCCCTGCCCGCCGGGCCGGGGTGGTGCAGGGATGGGCAGGGAGCCGTGGGGGCAGCGCCGGCTCATCAGAGCCGGTCTGCAGGGCTCCTGTTCTCGGGGTTCCCCCGGGGCCCCTCAGGTTGGCTGGCCCAGGCGGGTTTGTCACACGCCTTGTAAAAGCAGGCTGGGCATTTCGGGGGCGGACTGTGCACGAGGAACTTAAAAATATCCACGTTCGTACCTCGCCCTTTTCCAGAAAGGGCGGCTCAGTGCGGTGAGAGTCCCGGCGTGTGGAGGGGCGCCGCTGCCCGAGGGCAGAGCAGGTTGCGGATCGGGGCGCAGCTCTGCACCCGGACGCGCTGGGGACTGCAGAGCCCAGCCCTGTCTCTTTCCTGCAGCCAGGCTGCGACCCCAAACTGGGTGCGAACCCAAGCCGGAGTCTCCGGGGACCATGGGGAGTGGGGGTGTGGGGAGCTCGTCCTGCATGGAGTGACCCAGCGCCCGCCCGCAGGCCGTCTGGGAGGCCCCGAGAGGGGTGCTGTCAGACTTGGCTGAAGAGCTGCCTCTCAGACCGCATCGGGTACAGGGGCCGCAGCCGGGGTTCCTCAGCGGCCGCCCGGGAGCGCTGGGAGGAGTCTCCCCCATGGGCACCAGCTGGGCAGACAGGGACCTGCCCTTCCCTTCGCGCCCCTCTCCCCACGGCAGCCGGCTCTGCATCCGCCGGAAGGAAGGCTTTCCACGCGGGACAAACAATGTTGCGTGTTTGTGTTGAAAAAAGTTAAGAAAAAAGGCCGTGATGGGACGGTGCCCACACGTTCTTGCCTCCTGGCATCTGGGGTCCTCGTCACCCCGATGCTTGGCTCTTACCCGTCTGTTCTGGCTTCGTGGGCGTGGCGTGCTGACCGGCGCCAGGGCACCAGACGCTCCCGAGTGGCGGACGGGCAGCAAACCCTACCGGCGGCTCTGAAACGGCCCGTGGTCGTCCCGCCTCACACGCCGCCGGGCTGGTCCTGCCCCGAGGGCGCGGGTTCCATCTGAGTCTCCGCAGGACTGACCGTCTTTAGTGCTTCTGCCGCCTGGTGCTCACCGGCCCTCGGACCCCGTCCGGGACACACGCAGAGAAACGACGGGGAAGGGACCACAGGGCCCGACGCGGCCGCTTCGCCAGGCTTTGCCTTCTTATCGGGAAGGGCCCTCTCGGGGGTTTGCACGTTCCTCGTACCCAATTACCTGGTACCTCGGGTGCTTGTCTCCCCGAGAAGCGACCTTCCCCAGGCCTGTCCCAGCCCATCCCTAGGCCAGCGGAGAGGCGCCAGGCGGGTCCCTGTCCCCTGGACGATCGGGCCTCATCAGGAGGAGCTGGCTCTCGGGAGCTGATGGCACTAGGACGTGGCCGGCCCTCGGCTGGAGATGTGCAGGGGAGCGGCTGGCCGCGACGGCGTGAAGCATAAAGGCTGCGGCAGAGCTTTGAATGGAGAACAGGCGGACCCTGCGGGATGGACAGCGATGACCTTGCTGCCCAAATACCACCCCGCGCCACGCCGGGCAGGAGCTGGAGCGGCCGGGCGGGGGCTGCTCGGCTGTGTCTGGAGGGCGAGGGCGAGGCCAGCTGCCCTGCAGGCTCCCAGCGCAGGAGATGGAGCGGGGAGGCTGCGGCCGGGCACTGGGCAGACAGTCCAGCTGTGAAGCGATCGAACGGGCCGCAGTACCTCAGAGAAGGTTCTACGTCTAGCCTCCTTCGGGAAAATCAGATAATGGCTTTGCCGGCTTCCTTCCCGTCGAGGCAGACCCTAACGAGGGGCATGCTCACTGGGGTGACTTCCTTTGAGATGCTTGTGCAGAAACGCTGGCCTGTCCGGGAGGTCACAGGTGCTGGGAGGCCGGGAGGTCACAGGTCCTGGGAGGCCGGGAGGTCACAAGTGCTGGGAGGCCGGGAGGTCACAGGTGCTGGGAGGCCGGGAGGTCACAGGTCCTGGGAGGCCGGGAGGTCACAGGTGCTGGGAGGTCGGGAGGTCACAGGTGCTGGCCTGTCCGGGAGGTCACAGGTGCTGGGAGGCCAGGAGGTCACAGGTGCTGGGAGGCTGGGAGGTCACAGGTGCTGGGAGGCTGTGGGGTCACAGGTGCTGGGAGGCTGTGGGGTCACAGGTGCTGGGAGGCCGGGAGGTCACAGGTGCTGGGAGGCCGGGAGGTCACAGGTGCTGGGAGGCTGGGAGGTCACAGGTGCTGGGAGGTCACAGGTGCTGGGAGGTCACAGGTGCTGGGAGGCCGGGAGGTCACAGGTGCTGGGAGGCTGGGAGGTCACAGGTGCTGGGAGGTCACAGGTGCTGGGAGGTCACAGGTGCTGGGAGGTCACAGGTGCTGGGAGGCCGGGAGGTCACAGGTGCTGGGAGGCCGGGAGGTCACAGGTGCTGGGAGGTGTACTTTGCTCTGACCCGCACCTTCCCTCTCAGAGCTCCCCCTGCACGGAGACCCTAGATGTGCCTGCACATGTCCAGGGGCAGTGATGCCCAATGCTCCAAGGGACCCGGCATGCGCACATTTGGCCAAAAGGCCATTTCTAACACCAAACAGCAGGTGGTCTTAGTCTGGAGGATGTGGGGAGCAGAGCGGGGAGGGGCTATGGAGGCCATTGGCTCAGTGGTCCCCCAGAAGCTACAGTGTAAGAGTCCGCTCAGGGGACTGTGCTGGGGGCGGGGCCACTGCGCTTCTGTAATGGCATCCGGGTCCTTCTGCCCCAGTCAGCCTCGGGATTGCATCCCTGTGGTCACGGGACAGCCCATCTCCCTCTGGGAGGTCTCTCAGCCCACGCCACTGGGCCAAGGCCAGCCCGGCTGTGTCTGGGGCGCGGGTGCCATAGAGCCCCACTAGGATCCCTGTCTCCGCCTCCTTTGAAGCCAGGTGTGTCTGGCTCCAGCCATGCAGCTGGCCGCTCCCTGCGGGAGATCAGGGATGCCCCTCCTCTCTCTCCTGGCCTCTGGCTGGCCGAGAGCAGACCGCGGTGAGCCTGTCCCCGGCTCCAGCAGCATCCTACCTGGGACCCCCAGGAGCTCATGCTTGGAATGCAGCCTTTGAACCCCTCATCAGTCCTGCTCAGCACTGTCGGTGACAGTGCCGAAGTTCTTGAGGAAAGGACTCTAAATGTACTGCCTGGCACTGGGTTTTTCTTGAGAAACATGCAATGGGACGCGGGTTCGCTTAAGCGTCCCGTCATTTCTCATGGGCCGTTGAGATAACCGCTTGCTGTTGGTATTTTGCGACGTCATTGTATATGGTGTGATTGCTTCTTGGAGTCCCACCGTATCTGTCCCACAGCATTCTGGTGGGTGGGTGTTCTAAGGTGCATTTTTTATCGATTTGGCATATACACAGCCATGAGCTGCTCTTGGATTGATTAGATGCTAGAGTGAAGCTGAAACGTTTAGCGCATCGATTTGGTATCTGCAAAGCTGTTTATTTGAGGTCTGCAAAAATTTACGACTACGCTGTAAGTAATGCTAACGTTAAAAAGAATATTGAGGGGTGTTCCTCGTGAGACATTAAATATTCGGAAGTGCGCTCTTTCAAGGCTCTGCCCTGACACAGCAAGGGCGGAGGACGGACAGGTGAGCCCCGAGCTCCGGGCAGGGACTGGGCCACGCCCCCATGCCTCGCAGGGGGGCACGGGGCACTGTAGGTGCTTCGTCCAGGCTGGTGGATTTCACGTGCCTGGGGAGGCTATTGTGGAATCTCCCGGGCGAAAGGGGCCTTTCCTCGACCTCTGCCTTCCTTGAGCGAAAGTGGGCGAATTCTGGTGGTGAAGCAGCGGCCCCCGTTGTGAAGAAGGGCTGAGGGCCCCGCTGGGCCGTGGAGATGTCGTGTGCTCCTCTCTGCTGTTTTCCTCGCGGCGGCGGCAACGTGTCTATGTAGGCACTGTCCGTCTTCGGACACCATTTCATTCTGACCAGCCTCTGTTCCTTTGTACCACTTTGCGTCCACTGATGGCCAAGGACAGCACGCAGGTGAGGAGACTGACTTCCATCGCGCGATGAATGGCAAGAGGAGGCTTTTAGCGTGGCGTGGAGGCTCGCTCTTGGAAATAACATTAACAGTTCAGAGTAATGGGGCCGTTTAGTGTCTCAATTATTTATTGTTTTATTTATTTTGGTTAATACTCACCCGAGGCTATTTTCTCACTGACTGTAGAGAGTGGAAAGAAGGGGGAGGGCAGGGAAAGAGAGAGAGAGAGAGAGAGAGAGAGAGAGAGAGAGAGAGAGAGAGAGAGAGAAACATTGATGTGAGAGAGACACATCAGTTGGTTGCCTCCTGCATGGGGCCGGGGATCGAACTTGCAACCTAGGTACATGCCTTTGACCGGTTACCCGTCCTGCATGGGCCGGTGCTCCGAAGCTAAACACAGAGCCACGCTGGCCAGGGCAGGTGTATGGAGCATCACGTGGCCGAAGCGTTCTCGTTCTCTGCCTCCTCGTTTGGCTGTGGTGAGTGAAAGTCAGAGCGAGGAGGGGAAAGAGGGCTTCTGACCGGAGGCGGGAAGATGGAGGGAGACGTGGCACGGAGCGGGGTGACCTGGTTTCTCTGGGTCCCAGCGAGCTTGCAGGTGGCTGTTGGCTGTAACTGGCTGGGAGGCCGACTGGCTTCTGCCTGTTGGAGGGAGTGATGGAAGGAGCAGGAAATGGTAGGCACCGCTCTCTGCCAAGGGAGTGATTTACTCCGTTCCCTCCGATAGGACGAAGGCAGTAAAGCCTCGGGGGCTCTTTGGACAAAGCGCTCTACAGGCACGCGGGATGAGTTCCGGTTTTACTGCCGAGGAGGAGCCCCGGCGAGGATGGAAGATGGGAGTGAAGCTAAACACAAGGATTTATTGCTGGAGGGAGCCTCTCTTAACACAATTGTTTTAAGAAACAAATATGCGATAAAGGAGTTGAAATCACCTGCATGCTATAAATTGTATTTGCTATAGTTACTTTTGAATGAATGCAGGTGCAACTCATGTTTTGGTAAATAATTAATATTACATCTGGAGCCTTGCGCACCCCATGTGAGCGCTAGAATGCAGCGATTTTTACCCGGGGTCTCCAGCTAGGCCTCGAGATCCTGGGCCCAGCAAGCACTGCCCAGTCTCTGAGCTCTGGAAACTGGGAAGGTGGGTGTTGTGTGTGTGTGTGTGTGTGTGTGTGTGTGTGAGTGTGTGTGTGTGTGTGATTACCACAGGGGAATGAGGAGGAAGGGCTGGGATGGAAAGAAAACGGGGAGTATAAGATTTCGAGGAGGCAGAGTTGGGATTCTACAGAGGAAATTGGTTCTCCATTTGCTCCTGGAATTTGAACGTGGCCATAGTGTCTGACTGTTGCTACAGTAAGATTCTGACTGTTGTTACAGGCACAGTGAGTGACATTGAAGTGCCAGCTGTAGTGTTGAATGGGTGGGACTGTGGTTGAGCGAACAGCCTTTCATGTTCCTGGGGAATGCAGTCCTTACATGTCGCCCAGCATGGAAGTGGTCTCCAGTGCCGGGAAGGAGAACAGGGTGACATGTTTTTGGATGAGGTCAGCATGGTGGTCGGGCAGGTCACTCCCAGTGGGTCAGTAAGAGTTCCTTTCTTTCCTCTCTTTCCCTTATGAAATCTATTTCTGTGTTCCCTGTGGCTGCTACCGCTGATCAGTTCACGGAATTGATCAGAAGGCATTCTTCGAGGACACAAGGCCAGGGCAATGCGTGTGGGTGTCAGTCTGGCAGGTGAAGGTGGCATTCTGGTCCAAGGACTCAGATGTTCAGGGACTTAAACGGCTCGAAGACGCTGTCTCCTCGCTCTCGTCTCCTCTCTGCGTGTGTGTTATTGACGTGGTTTTGGACGGACTACGGCACATGATGTGTTACATAGTATATAATTACATGTTCATTTTGTATTTTGATAGCATTTGTATATGATTTTTCTGTATTACTTAATGTAGAACAATTATTCATTCTCTATAAAATCCTAAGGCTGGGCCATCTGCTGACAGCAGCTCCGGACCCTTTGTCCAGCAGGCGGCTGACCCTTTGCCCTCCTGCACTGGGTCCCTTGTGACCCTCTTCCGAATTAGGTGACCCCACCTGCCTGTCCACTAGAACAACTCCAGCTGCCTGTCCACTAGAACAAGTCCAGTATCCCTAGAGGGATGGACCACTTAGATCAACACCCCCCTTGCTTTGGAAGCAGTCGTCGTTACCAAGCAGTTGTTTTATCTTTATCGTATAAGGCCGTACGGCGACACGGACACCACCCAATGAGCAGCGGCTCTCGCGCGGGTGGGGGGCGGGGCGCGAGCCACTGGGGCGGAGAGCCGTGAGCGGCAGAGGGGCTACGTATGTGCATGTGTGCACGTGTGTGCACATTGTGTGCATGTGCGTACGTGCGCGCACTGTGTGTGGGTGTGCATGTGTGTGCATGAGTGTGCGCATTGTGTGCATGTGTGTGCATGAGCGTGCGCATTGTGTGCATGTGTGTGCGTATGTGTGCGTGCACTGTGTGTGCGCGCGCATGTGTGCATGTGCATGTGTGTGTGTGTGTGTCTCGGCTGAAGATGATCCTGAACTAAGGAGCCCTCAGCACCGTTAAACCTTCTTTAAATGGCAGCGCCCACGCCACGCACGGGAAGGGAAGCGCGTGTTTGCAGGGCAGGGGGGGCGGGGGGCAGAGGATTCTAAATGCTTCACGGGGGCTTTGCGATCTCGAATCCTTTAATTCCCTCACAGCTGTCACACAAAAGGCAGAGCCGGTGTTTCCTGCTTGCAGGTTTTGTAAAGTGAAGTCCGCAGCCCTGCCAAGCGGGCGAGGCTCTCCTTCCGTGTGAGGCAGCGGCTGCTCGGCTCCTGCTGCAGTGACATTTGCCACCAGAGAAGAGCCAGGAGACAGCAGCTCCCGGGAGGAGCCGCGAACAGAGGTGTTTCCTTGTACACCCGCACCCACGCACATGCTTTTGTTGATGTGAGAGAGAGAGGAAGGGAGGGAGAGAGAAGCAACGAATGGTTGCCTCCCGGATGCACCCCGGCCGGGCCCTGAACCCTGGCCGGGAACGGAACCGGAACGTGTGGGTGCACAGGCTGACCCTCCCACCCACTGGGCGCCCGTCCCGCGGGAACAGAGGTGTTTGATCTCTGGATGTGTTTTTAAGCTCACGGGACGCAAGATGCTCATTTTCCCCTAAGCGATACTTCCGGTACCGACTGGTGAAGGCCCACATTTGTGGGGCGTTTCCTGCATGGCCAGTGCTGTTCGCAGAGTTCTGCGTGTGCCGTGTGTGTACGCGTGTCTTCTCTCCCCGGCTCCCTGCCCGTGCATTTCCGACTGGCTTAGCCGGCCGCTCCTGCCAGAGCCGATTCCTGGTGCTCAGCCGGCCCCTCACTCCCGTGAGTCACTTCCCGGGACTCACCCTCTTCCAGCGAGTATCTCCTCCGGTTCCGCTCCCCGCTGGCCCCTGACGGAGGCACATGCCCCCCACCGGGTGCTCCAGTTCACCTGCAGCTGTGGGCCCTCCTGCCCTAGCACACGGTCCTGGGGGAGGCTCCCTGGCTTCCTCGTGTCTGCCTGTGGGCACCGTCCCTCCGGGCCCTTAAGTTCCGGCTCCGAGGCCACACGGGACAGGGCGAGCGCTCTCTCTCCTCGCCCCAGCCCTGCTCGCTCGGCGCAGCCCGTCTCCGGCACATGGAAGCCTCTCCTTCGCAGGTGGGGACCCCGCGCCCTCCCGGCGGGATGGGGGCAGTTCGAGGGCAGTGGCCAGGCTCTCAGATCTGCCACTGGAGCCGGAGCCCGGCCAGCTCTGGCTCTCCCTTTGTGGACGTGGAGGATCAGTGTTGCCTCAGGCCAAGTTCAAGGGCTTGGGCACAGTCATTCCCCCGGGGCCTACGCTCGCGCGAGTACATGTCCCTTCACAGCAGCGGGATTACGGTGCATTTGTAGGAAAAACGAGACCAGAGGCCTCTTTCTCCAGAACATCCCGGCCCCAGATGAGCTCAGCTATCAGCAGGGCAATGCTCCCATTTCCCGCCTCTCTTCCGTCCTTGTTCTCTTTAGACAAATAAACGAACACACAAACCCAAGTGGCCTCCGGAAACCACCGGGACAGCAGTCGGGGCACCTTGCATGCTGTCACGTCTGGTCATTGTTTTGGGAAGCAGCGGCCGAGGCAGGGGCTGTGCAGAGAGGCAGCTCCCCCCGCGGGAGGGGCCGAGGCCGAGATGCTGAGCAAGGCCCTGCTTGGACCGCGTCCCAGGGCGGAGCTGGGTGGCCCTGCCCCTCGGGGCGTCAGGAAGGGTGGGCCCGGGCGGGGCACGCTGGTGTCTGCATGTGCGGCCGCTGGTCAGGGAGCTGCTGTAAACAGGAGACAGTCACCCTCCCTGGCAGAGGAGGGCGGGTCCGATGTCCCCGGACTGATGACCTTACGGTGCATCTGTAGGACTGATGGGATGGGGCCTCTAGACAAATACGCTAGAGCCTGTCACCAGGGTGGCTTCTCCGGGATTTGACGGTCGCGCCGGAAGGAGGCAGCGAGAACGTGCCGTCTGCTCCGCGATGGCAGCGGTCAGAGCTGAGCAGACGCTGCCCCGTTCCTCACGGCTCTGTGTTGCTGACCGGCCCTCAGCGTCTCAGAACCTGGGTTCCCCCCTGTACCTTGCGGGTGTTTGAACCCCCACCCCCACCCCACAGCCCAACCACGTAGCAGGCGTTTAATGAACATTCGCTGTCATCATCGGCCTTGGGCACTCCGTCCCCACGGAGCTGTCTGTCCTCACATCGCGGGGGGGGGGCCTGCTGGGAAGTCACTCGGTCGCGCGGGGGCCACGTTCACAGGCTCTGGGTGGACGTGGATTTCCGGGAGACGCTATTCAAGCCAGCACAGGCCGTCTTCCGATGGCTGGAGAGAGGAGTTTCAGCAAGCGTGTGGGGGACGCAGATTGCCCGGCGTGGAGGGGGGCAGGTCAGGGAGCCGGGTGTGCGCTCAGCCCTCTGCAGCCATTGCCAGGGGAGAGGAGGAGCGCGCGGCAGCTCGGAGGGGAGACAGGGAGGAACCCTGCCCTCGTCCCTGTTTGGGCCAAGGGAGGCAAGTGGATGGGCAGGAGAGAGCCAGTCAATAGAGCCAAGGTTGAGAGGGACGTGGATGGGGCAGGAGGGGTCATGGGGTCCAGCTGACCCCGAGGAGAAGCCGGAGGTTGGGATGGAGACATCCGCTCGAGGGGGCCCAGCGATGGGACTGAGAGCAGAGGGAGACCAGCAGGTGGTTCTTTGGTCCCGCCCGCCCCCCCTCCCCCATCCTCCCCCCCCCCCCCCCCCCGTGGGCCTAGATCCGTTCCCTTGTTCTCCTGTTCTAATGGTCACCACGCAGGCACGCGATGGCCATCTGGCCCCTCAAAGGCATGCAGCGCCGGGGCTGCTTGCGAAGCTGTGATTAAGCGGTCAGCGCGGCGTCCAGGCTGGGGTCGGCGCTGGGAACAAGGGTCGCACCCCCGGCTCCCCGCAGGAAGCTGCTCCCCTGCACACGGGGAAGAAGCAAAGAAACAGGCGGGGCGACACGGGGCCCAAACAGACCGAGACGTGGGCTCCCGCCTGGCCCAGAGCGTTGTGCACGTGGGGCGGGCTGCAGGGTCCCTTCTAGCGGCAGTCAAGACGTTTCCCAGGAGGACCTCGGCGAGGCCCGTCCCTTCTGGTCTGCGGGCTGCCGTTTCACAGGAAGCCCTACTGTTGTTGGTTGTTCTGTCCGGATGACGGTGGAGGGCGTGAGGGAGGCGGTGGTCTGGCCGTGGAATTCTGGGCGAATGAAGAAGGATGCAGGATTCGGAGAGCGGCCACCTGTGCTCTTTGCTGGAAAGCCTGGGGCCAAAACGAGCTCCCCACTCCTTCCTTGGACGCACTGGCCGAGTCACAGGCCCAGCGGCGGCCCAGCCTGCACGGCGACCGTGTAGTCCGGAGGGTCGGCACGTGTAGGAGAGTTAGTCTTGGTTTCCACCGACTTGCCCTGGGAGCGTGGGCCAATACCGCCACCTCGCCGCGCCTCCGTCCTTCATTGCAAAAGGTAGAGAACATTCTAGCATGTGCCGCATAGAATCATCCTAAACAAAGTATCTTAGATTTCATGAACTCCAGATCCTTTAACGTTCGGTGTGTCTTAGGGGTTAAGCACAGAATCTTTGGGGTCCGACAACACCTTAGTTCTACAACTGACTCTCGGGTTCTCGGTCGACTCCCAGGTCTGGGCCCGACCCCTGCTCCTTGGAAAATAGCCACCATCCCACCTCATGTGGCACATGGAGCAGAGTGGACTCGGCGGATGGTTCTAGTATTTCTGCTGAGGTGGTGGTGGTTACCCTTTTGTGCTCTGAGACTGGAAACCAAGGTCGGGGTTGTGGGCCCCTCACACAGTCTGTACGTCACATCAGGAAGTGAGGCAGCCAACCCCTTGTGGCCTGAGCCGCTCAGTGGTCAGTGCAGGCAAAGGAAAACAGGGCGAGTGTCCTCCCCAATCCAGTCTGTCTGCTGCTGCACCCCAGGGGGTCTGAGACCAGGAAATGCTCACGCGTAGGAGTCGCCTCCTCCAGGGCCGCCCCCGTCCGCCTGAGGAGATAGCTGGTTTCCCTCGTGAAGGACTGGACTTGGCCGTTATGTCACGAGTCCATGTCTGTTACACAGCAGTCCTCGCAGGGACGTCTGAGGGATCTGGTTGGTGTTTAATTAACACGTGAACGCGCCTGCTCCACCGAAATGAAATTTGTAGAAAGTCTATCTGAGACCTGAACCGCGTCCAGCACGGCCGGGGGAGGGGGGGGAACCTGAGGAGGGGCGGCCAAGGATTCAAGAAGACAGACCAGAGAATGCCGTTGGGGCCAGGTGGATGACTGTGCCTGGATGAGGAAACAGGGACTCGGCCTGTAAGCTGAAGCTTGATTTTATAGTCAGATCCCACGAGGCAAAACAAGGGCAAGATGTTTACAGTGCTCCTGGGATTTCAAGTCTGCTTCTTTCCTGTCGGTGCGCTTCTCTGCTTTGTGTAGGCAGCACTTGGGGCACCCCCCACAGCCCGCACCCCTTAGCTACCTGGGACTGCAGGGCCGGACTAGAAGGTCCAGCTTACAACCAGAGCCTTTTGGCTGTAACTGTGCTGGGAGGGCTTTGCCACAAGTCAGTCCGGGGCTTGGACCTGTCCAAACGCTGCAGCCGCTCTCCACAGGACCGTTCAGGGCGCTGAGATGCGGTGTGGTGGCCTGACGGCTGGGTTGTGACCGCTGACTCGGTGGAGGGACTCCGTGAGGGCGCTCTGCGTCAGGCCCGGGCGTGGCCCCGTGGGAGGGTCCACAGCGGCCTTCATCTCCCGGCCGCCTCACTCGGAGGACTCTGAAAGCAGGAGGGAATATGGACTCGCACAAGGGCGACCGAGAAATAATGAAAACCAGCCGTCTAGGTCGTTCATCGGGGGTGGGGACCTTCTTTCTGCCAAGGGCCACCTGGATACTTACGACGTCATTCCCAGGTCATACAGACGCCCATCAGCTTAAACCTGTGCCTGCTCTACCTGGTCAGACATTTAATTAACTCACCCTAATGCCCATCAGGGCCAGGCCAAGTGGTTTCACGGGCCTCATGCGGCCTGCAGGCCGACGTCCCCCGCCCCTGGTTTGGGTGACGGAAACTTGCCCCAGGGGCCCCTCATAATAGACGTGGCGGGGTCTGTTCCCTCCCCGCCAGGCACAGTGCCCCGCCACGGCCGAGCCCTCAGACCGAGCGGCCTCGCCTGGCCGCACGCTTGTTGCTGGCAGGCCGTCCTTTTCCCCAGCGCGTCCCCCAGGCGGGGAGCACCTCCGGCCTGTGACTCTGCCTTCTCTCCGCCCGACAGGGCCAGGCAGAGGAGTCCCAGGCCTCCGGGCACACGCAGGTGTGTTTGGGGGTCACAGCCATCCTCGTCCGGGCTGAGAGGTACGGGCTGGGAGCTGTGAAGCCAGGTTTCTCCTTCTCATTCACACAAACGTGCGAGCCCACCCCCGATCTACCAAACAGCGGAAGGCCCACACGTCCACGTTGCAGATCGGGGTTAGGGACCCAAAGCCGGGGAGCCTCTGGCATCGCAGGAACCGCCGGGGAAGTCGGGGTCCTGGAGGAGCTTCCGAGTTTTCCCTCACTTCCTCCCCATCCGCCTGCCAACTTTCTTGGACTTCCTGCCGCGTTTCCTGCTTTTATAAAAGCCCAAGTTTTCATTTTTTAAAAAAGGAAATCTTCAACCCACTCAGGAGGAGCATCCCCCCGACTCCCCACGAGCCCTGGGAGGAGAGAGGGCTCGGGTGTGACCCCACTCCCGCGGCCAGCGGGCTGGCAAGTGGGTTTACCCCGGCCCTGTGCAGGCTGCGCTGTGCCCGGCCCACACCACACGCGTGTGACCCGGAGCCGGGACCCAGCCCTCGCGGCCTCGGGCAGATGCTCTGGGGCGAGGGGGCTGTCAGGGGAACAGAGCGTGTGGCCTGACAGGGCGGCCCGTGGTGGAGGAAACGGGCCCTTTGCTGCCCTGGCGTCTTCACTGTCGGCACAGAGGGACCCAGACCCTCAGTGTCTCTGCTGGGCGTCGCTGTCGTGCTGAGACACCGCCCTGTTCTCTTGCAAGCGATCGGCCTGCTGCCCGGAGCACGTGGCTGCGGCTGACACGCTGTTAGTGTCGAGGTGAAAACAATGGTCTGAACAGCCTGGGCGGAAGGGGCGGGAGGAAGGCCACGGGCCTGCTGAGCATCGGGCGAGCCTCCACTGCCCGGGATGGATCGGCCCCCTAATGGCCCTCTGCCCAGCGGTGCCCAGCGGTTAGCACAGGGCCTTGCAGGGTGCAGCACTCTGAGTGCCTGATGAGGAAGGAGGCTGCTTTTGTCATCTCCACCCACTCAGGCCACTGTGCCCCAAGCTAGGGGGCGGGGACACAGCTGGTGGGGGCGGGACACGGCTGGTGGGGGTGGGACAAGGCTGGTGGGGGCGGGGATACGGCTGGTGGGGGCGGGACAAGGCTGGTGGGGGCGGGGACATGGCTGGTGGGGTGGGGACAGGCCTGGTCCCCGTGTCAAGGGCTACCTTCTTCAGTCACCAGCAGGTTGACTGTGAGGGGAGGGCCAGGGAGACAGCTGTCAGCTCAAGTTTGACCTCAGGGACCAGCAGGGTTGGGAGGGTGGGAGAGGCACATTGTACGGGAAGGTTGAGTGAACAGGGTTTGCTAAATTTAGAGCCACTTACACTTGCCAGTTCCGAGTTTTGTAGTATTTTTGAAGCAAACCCAACTCATTTCTTGGCAGGAATGTGAAGCTTAAAAGTAAAAAAAATTAAAAGTATTTAGTAGAATTAGCATAAAACCCCATTGAGGAGAGATGCATTCATGTCTGTCAGTGAGAGCCTTTAAGTGGGAGGAATGCTGGGAAAATTCTAAAACAGCCTGGGGTGGAAGGGGCAGGAAGGCCACGGAGCTAAGGAAATGCAGCTACTCCTAGCTGCCTCCTCCTCCAGCAGCCCAGCCTCCTCCTCCTCCTCCAGCAGCTCAGCCTCCTCCTCCTCCAGCAGCTCAGCCTCCTCCTCCTCCAGCAGCTCAGCCTCCTCCTCCTCCTCCAGCAGCTCACCCTCCTCCTCCTCCAGCAGCTCAGCCTCCTCCTCCTCCAGCAGCTCAGCCTCCTCCTCCTCCAGGAGCTCAGCCTCCTCTTCCTCCAGCAGCTCAGCCTCCTCCTCCTCCAGGAGCTCAGCCTCCTCCTCCTCCTCCAGCAGCACAGCCTCCTCCTCCTCCTCCAGCAGCCCAGCCTTCTCCTCCTCCTCCTCCTCCAGCAGCTCATGATGCCCCCGTGACCTTGTCTTCATTGCTAGCATCTTTCTGAATGGAGGAGGAGGAGGCTGAGGTGCTGGGGCTGGGACTGGAACATGCCTTTTTGGGGCAGAACCCAGCCCTTGACCACCTATACGTTGGTTCCGACAGTCACATCTTGTACTTAGCGTGTGCTTCTAATGCAGGACAACTGCAAAACTCAAACTAACTTACAAATTCAAGGCAGGGAAAATGACAAAAACGAAACGAAACTCAGATTAGCATGCATTTCTTGTGATAACTGATGTTTTGCTCCAAAGAAAACCCCAATGAATGTGCTTTTGGCCAACCTATTATTCTGGTAGCCCCATTATTACACTCATGTGGCCCCAATATAACACTGAACATTAAAAAATAAAGCATTTACCAAAGTTCTTTCTTGCATGTTCACCGTTACACTTACTACCCATCTGCTAATGACCTGTTGGCAGCTGGCAGCACACAGACCAAGTGGAAATAATACCTCTGCCCCGAGGAGTGAGCTGGCCCCAGGCTCACTGAACTCAGCGCGGTCCGGACGCCGACTCCATCCTCCCGCTCTGTTCTCCCCCGGACGGTGGCAAAGCCGCTGTGTGCGCCAGGAGACTGCGGTTCTTACACATGAAAGCCAGGGGCCTCTGTTCCTTCCGCACGAGCCCCTCCGATCCTCACAATAAAGATGCTTTCTCGTTGGGTCTAGATGGACCTTCTTTGGTGGGCCTTTGAGACACAGTGCTGCTGGCTGAAGTAAAATACGCACAAAAGAAAAGAACATGTGACAAACACGCATGTGAGAACGAAAGCTGTGGCAACAGCTCAGCCCGTGTCGGTGTAGCTCTCAGTGCCGGGCCTCCTTGAAGTGTTGACACAGGCTGTGTGCCTGCCGCCCAGTGCCCGTGGGGAAACGCACCAGCCAGAACCGGCTGTGACGCGATGGGAACAAGCAACACCAGATCCCAGGGTTTAGCTCTGCAAATGTTTACCTCCCCCTGCATGTCAAGCCACTTAGGACGGCTCGGCTTCCATCTGTGTCACTGCCAAGCCCACTCAAGGTTGTGTCTCTCCGGGGGAAGAAAACACGGAGAACTGTGGGCCAGCTTCTCAATATCTCTCTCCCAAAGTCACTCACATCCCTTCCACGCACAGTCCGGCGGCCACAGCTAAGTTCAGGGACGTGTGCCTGGGAATGAGGAGAGAAGGGAATCTCGCTGAATGTAATGTTTGCCCGCGTCGATTGCACCCACTTTATGGCCAGGAAAAACTGAGGCATGGTCAGGGAACGTGTGGCAGTGCTGGGGCCGGGGCCCAGCTGGGGGTTGGCTGGGAGGCGCCTTTTGCCCGAGTTCCCTTTGCCCATCGGTCCCCCCTTCTTTGTGGCACATCCTCCGTGATTGCAGCTCTGAAGCAGCGGGGGGTCTGAAGGGCCAGGCTGAGCTGTAGGAGCAGGAGGAGAGGCGGTGGCCTCCTGGGCGACCAGGACCTCCTGGAGCTGGAGGCCGGCCTTGCTCTGCAGACCTGAAGGCCCAGGGCTGGCGGGCCCCTTGTCTGCTTGCTGCACGTGTGGGACACGTGTGGGACACATGTGGGACACCGCTACCCTGACTAACGGCTTCTGTGTCAAGGTGCCTGGACCCCACGCCTTCGTGTTTCTGTGTCCCACAGCCTGGGGCATGGCCAGGTCCCTGGGGGCCTTGCCAATAGTGGCCAAGAGCTCCGTGGCACACGCATGTGTCAGTGGGCGCCTGCTGCCAGCGGTGAGGCAGGTTCCTCTCCTGCGGGCAGACAGAGACTCTGGCACACTGAGAGGTGAAATGACTCACCAGCGTTCATGTGACTAGATCGATCCAGTGCCTGCTGAGCCCGTGGGGGATCACTAGATCGATCCAGTGCCAGCTGAGCCCGTGGGGGATCACTAGATCGATCCAGCAGCTGCTGAGCCTGTGGGGGATCACCAGATCGATCCAGCAGCTGCTGAGCCCGTGGGGGATCACTAGATCGATCCAGCACCCGCTGAGCCCGTGGGGGATCACCAGATCGATCCAGCAGCTGCTGAGCCCGTGGGGGATCACTAGATCGATCCAGTGCCAGCTGAGCCCGTGGGGGATCACTAGATCAATCCAGCAGCTGCTGAGCCCGTGGGGGATCACCAGATCGATCCAGTGCCTGCTGAGCCCGTGGGGGGATCACTAGATCGATCCAGCACCCGCTGAGCCCGTGGGGGATCACTAGATCGATCCAGCAGCTGCTGAGCCCGTGGGGGATCACTAGATCGATCCAGCGCCTGCTGAGCCCGTGGGGGGATCACTAGATTGATCCAGCGCCTGCTGAACCCATGGGGGGATCACTAGATCGATCCAGCACCCGCTGAGCCCGTGGGGGATCACCAGATCGATCCAGCAGCTGCTGAGCCCGTGGGGGATCACTAGATCGATCCAGCACCCACTGAGCCCGTGGGGGATCACTAGATCGATCCAGCTGCTGCTGAACCCATGGGGGGATCACTAGATCGATCCAGCGCCTGCTGAGCCCGTGGGGGGATCACTAGATCGATCCAGTGCCCGCTGAGTCCGTGGGGGAAGCAAGCAGCCTGAGGCTCGGAAGAAGGCCTGATGCTGGCTGGGCAATAATGCTGGGCTCCGTGTTCCAGGGGACACTTCCAGGCCCCCCCTGGACCAAGTCAGCCAGCCAGAGCCTCCGTGTGCGGGCAGCTGCAGGTGGACAATGTGTGCAGTTACCAGGCTTGATTTGGAATAGGAAGCATCCCAAAAGCGTGTGTGCGCGCATGTGTGTCTCCACGTGTGCATGCCCATGAGCGCACGGTGCATACATGTATACACATGTGCATACCAACGAGTGCACGGTGCATGTGTGTATACATGTGTGCAGATGTATGCACACGTACATGAACATGGGCCTATGTGCATGGCCACGCGTGCATGTTTGTATGTGTATGTGGTATGTGCACGTGTGTGTGGAGTGTATGTGTTGTATATATGCATGTGCATGTGTGGATATGCATGTGTGTTCTCTTGTAGGTGTGCAGGGGGGAAGGTGAATGTGGTGGGAAGGGGAGACACAGCACCCGCCTCCCTGCCTGTGGCTGTGCCCTGTGAGGCCTGCTCCCCAGTTCTGCTCTCTTCGCTCTGCTCGGGGCTTGGAGGCACGTGACTGAGATGTCCGGCTGGTGCTCTGACAGCCCGAGTGTGATGGATCCGACAGTGGAAATCGGCCGGGGGAGAGCTAAGCGAACCGCGCAGAACCATCACTCAGGCTGCGCAGCGAGCCCAGCGACTCCTGCAAGACCGCATGGGCGCGAGGGCAGGGAGGAGATTTCTCAAAACCAAGTAATGAATGGAGAGACTGGCCCGCTCGGAGGCGGCGGTGACTCACCCCGTGCCTGCCGGCGCGGGGGCTGTCTGCACTCTGCGGAGCGCCGCGCCGCCCCTCCCGGCTGCCCCCAGCCACCCGCCAGCTAAACGGATGGGTCCTGCCTCGAGGGCCAGCTCTCGGCAGCGTGAAGAATGAGGCCTGCTTTATTCCTCCGTGTTCCCGCTCCTTATGGAGGCGTTTTCTGCGCAGAGAGCACTGGGTTCCACCATTTCTCCTGCCTCTCCCTCGGGGAGGCCGCACGCAGCAGCTCCAGCCCATTGGGCTCCTCGTTTTATTCTGCTGCCGCTCTAAGTGGCCTCATTTTTCCTGGCCCGGGAAAGGAGGCAGCAGTGCGATCGCGGGACCGTAGGCCGGCCCTGCCCCCGTGCAGTCATCAGATCCAACCTCAGATTCCACAGCCCGCGGATGCTCACGCCCCTGAACTAAAAGGGCCCCGCGCAGTAGCCCCCGCTTGCCCGCGGGGACACGGTCCAAGACCTCCACCTCTGAAACTGTACATACTACCGAACCCCAGTGTACGCTATGTTTTCCCCTATCCAGTGGTCGGCAAACTGCGGCTCGCGAGCCACATGCAGTTCACGAGCCAGCCGCGGTTTGCCGCTCTGTTGACTAATGAGTTTGCCGACCACTGACCTAGACTCTCGATTCCAATAATTACAGGCTGTTGTTGTTCCCTGTGATTAAGCCCCTATCCCAGTGGTCGGCAAACTCATTAGTCAACAGAGCGGCAAACCGCGGCTCGCAAGCTGCAGTTTGCCGACCACTGCCCTGTACATTCATGCCCATGAAAAAGTTTGATTTATAAATTAGGCCCAGTAAGAGGTTCACAAGAGCTAGTAATAACAGAGAGCAATTATAACCTACTGTGCTAACAGCGATGGGAATGGAATGTGCTCTCTCTCTCTTGCTCTCCGCATCTTACTGTCCGTACTCACCTTCCTCTTCTCCAGATGATGGGAGGTGACACGGTGCCCCAGCGATGAGACGGGTGGGATGCAACCCCGTCCTGTGGACTGTGGTGGCGCCCTGTGAGATTCCATCACGCTGCTCAGAACGGCACGTGGTTCAGAACGTACGAATTGTTTATTTGTGGAATTTTCCATTTGATATTTTTGGACCGCGGTTGACCATGAGTAACTGCAACCATAGGAAGCCAAGCTGCAGAGAAGGGCGATCTCCATGTTCGCACGTAACCTGCGCACACCCTCCCATAGACTCCAAATCCAGGCTACTTGTCAGACCCAAGACACCGTCAAAGCTGTGTGAAGAGCTGTCATCTATATTGTTTAGGGAATAATGACAAGAAAAAGAGCCAGACATTTCCATACAGATGCCACCTCAGCGGGTCTGCGTATATGGTGCGCACAGTAGGTCTGCGTATGCGGTGCACGCCAGCAGCCACGGTACTGACTTTTCTGAATACTTTGTGGTTGGTGGGATCTGCGGCTGCCGAGCCCGTGGTTACGGAGGGCGTCCGACTTCCCTTGTCTGAGTGATGCCAGTCTTCTGGGCCTGGGGTGCACCCGGTGCCACCCCAGCTTCTGCCCCGAGCTGAGCGATCGGTAGAACGACACTGCGCCCCTCCGGGCACTGCGTCTTCTGCCCCCGAGTTCCTGAGCGGTCGCTGCCCTCGCGCCGGAGAGGCCCTGTCCCAGGCCGTGGCCGCTGGCTCCTCGAAGCTGGAAAGGACTGGAGAACAGGAGGGGAGGAGCCGGAGTCGGGGCGCTGGCGGCTTCCTTCTGCTCCCTGCCTTGGCTTCGTCCTCTTCGTGGCAACACAGGTATTTCACGCGACTCAAAGTCCAGGCTCGGGAGTAGCAGCTGGCACGGTTCCTGTGAATTGCCCCATATAGTTCACTGCCAAGGCAGACAACCTCGTCTCACGTATGAGGTGGTTGAGGGCACGAACCCAAAACAAACACAAAACCCCAGAGCAGGGGCCCCCTTTTTCAAAACAAACAAGAATGCTGTGTGATGAGGACCTGTGCGCACGGTACGCAGCCGGCTCCGGTGCAAGGCGTGGAGCACGTCGGTGCAATTTGGTGGCTTTAGGGGTTTCTAAGTTACATTGAAGAATGGGCCCAACACTTGGCGCAATCCCGCAGCATGCTGCCTTTTAGAAACACACGTGGCTGTTCTTCCTTTCCTTCTTCTTTATCGGGCATAACTCTTTATCTCCTTGGCGTCTGACCTGTCGCTCTGAGGCCAGCTCGGGGGGGTGTTTAGGCTCAGAAAACACGGCTTTGCTGCTCTACAAAGCGATTTCCATGTCAGTGTTTCAGAGGAAAACCGAGATGGGATCAGAGGGATTACTGCTCGTTACCAAGTTATGTTGTCCCCCGAGCGAAAAACAAATAAATTCACGGCTGTAATCTCCGGGTTTATCAGCTGTGCGATCTGCTAATCCTCCCGCCTCCTCCCCGTCAGACTTGCCTCCAGTCCAGACGGTCCCGGCGCCCGCAGTCTGAGGTGCTGGCGGGTGTCCAGTCGGCCGTGTCGCTGTGGGTCAGCCCCCAATAAGCACCCGCAGGGCTGTAAGGGCCACGTAAAACCCCACGCCTGCAGCCGCTTCGCTCATCACGCGCGAGCCTGCACCAGGACCCAGAGCGCGCGTTAAGCAGAAACGGGGGGCCGCAGGCTGTGCCAACGGAGCTGGGCTGCCAGCTACTTGTAGCCAAATTGCGGCCCCTGGGTCACCCTGCAGGACTCTCCCAGGCTCCTGACCGGCAGGCGGGGGCATTCTAGGAGCACCCCAACTGGGAAGAAAGGAAAGGTGCTCAGCAGTCACTCTCTGACCCCGACCCCTCTCTCCATTCCAGACGCGGAAGGCCCCGTGTGGGGAGGGACCTGGATGTGCGTGTCTACGAACACGCACAGGTGTTTAAATGAAGCTTTTCCATGCGGTTGAAAAAGCACGCATGCCCATGGTAAACCATTCAGAATGTGACCGCGTACCTGTGATGGACCGGCCTCCTTCCTCCTGAGGGTGCCCAGGCCCGTCAGAGGCAGCTGCGGCCAACGGTCCCTGGGTGTCCTCTTGGGAAGGCCTGCACACGCGTGTGCGCCGAGTCCCGGTCACTCGTGGGAGCGGGAGCACACGTGAGCTCCGGGGCTCTGTGTTCTCTCGGGCAGCAGGCCGGCTTCGGCCCCTCTGTGTCGGCACAGGCCGCATTTTAAATGGCCTCGGAGCCCGGCACTGTACGGATGTGACTTATTTATTTTTTTTAAAATTATTTTTATTGACTTCAGAGAGGAAGGTAGAAGGAGTGAGAGAGAGAGAAACAATGATGGGAGAGAATCATTGATCGGCTGCTTCACACACCGGGGACCTAGCCCGCATGTGCCCTGACCGGGGAATCGAGCCATGACCTCCTGGTTCATAGGTGGATGCTCAGCCACTGAGCCACGTGGCCTGGCCGGGTGTGGCTCTCCCACCAGTGTCCCTTGGTCAGGACGCAGCCGCGGGTGTGCAGTCGCGGTTACCAGGAAAGCGTGCATCTCTGCCCACGTGGCTCTCCTGTCTTGACAAGGCCTTCTCCCTGCAGGCGTGCGGTCAGGGGGCAGGACTTCAGCCAGGTGTGACGTCAGGATGGTGGCCTCGCTGTGGTCCTCAGGATGGAGGGCATTGCTGGACTCCCAGCTCCACGCCAGGCCCTCTCTGGAGGCAGCGCCTCCCGTCCTCCCACGCGACACGCAGTGGCCTGCGAAGCGGCAGATCCAGGACTGACCGCCAACAACGGCCCAGCCCCACATGCCGAAGCTCTGAACACATGGTCTCCTGTGTCTGGGGGTCGTTTTGGTTGTCACGGCCTTGGAGGAGAGGGTGCCACTGGTCTCTGGTGGGGGGACCCTGGAATGATGTCATCATCCCCCGTGCCAAGACGGCCCCACAGAAGATGCCCAGTCCAGCGGCCACGAGGGCCATGTGCAGAGATCTGCTCCGGGCTCCTCCTGCCCAGAGGCAGACCTGCGTGCAGGGCCAGAGGACGCCGACGCCGTCGAGCCTCAGGCCCTGCACACATTGCATTTACTTGGAGATCAGGTGGGAGGGCTGGGTCTGAAGTGGGGGCTGCTTGGGGTGCAAGGAGGCTTCTAACTAACTTCCGGGGGCTGGAATCTAAGTCCTCAGTCACAGCATGAACAGGTGGTCACCCCTGGGGTCAGCAACCTCTCGCTTCTGGGGGACAGTGCTGGACACTCCCGGGTGATTGTGCAGTCCCGCTGGCCAGGGTCCCCTACAGACAGGGTTAGTGACTAAGAACACCTGTCATTCCAGGTATTCCCTGAACCTATGGGCATGAAGAGTGGTGGCCCTAGGATTAGGGTTAGGGCTAGGGCTAGGGCTAGTGTTAGGGCTAGGGTTAGGGTTAGGGCTAGGCCTAAGGCTAGGGTTAGGGTTAGGGTTAGGGTTAGGGCTAGGTTTAGGGTTATGGTTATGGTTAGGGTTAGGGTCAGGGTTAGGGTTAGGGCTAGGGCTAGGGTTAGGGTTAGTTTAGCGGACCTTTTATAACGGGTATTCACATGTTGCTGCCATTGAGGTATGAATTTTCTGATTTTTGTTACATTGTGGTAAAATTTAAAAAATTCACTGATTGTGTTCTTGCTAGTGGCTGGCGGTATTGATTCGCACCCAAGGAGGCTGGGAGGGAGCAAATCTTAATGGAAACACAGAACCTTGAAATTAGCCCGGGATGGAGGTTTTTTCTGAGTTCCAGGCACACAAAGGAAGCTATTTTGAGAGGGAGTTTCCTGAGAATTCGCAGGCTCCACATATCATTGGGACCCAGTGTGGTGCTGTTGGGGGTGGGTGGGGGAGAGGGGAGGACGCAGCATGGCACCCCCAGGAGGCACACAGGGGCTGCTGGTGTGCTGGGGCCAGGCTTTCGGTGCAGGAAAGCCAGGCCTCTGGCCCGCTGGGCAGACACCGACGTCAGTGCTGAGGCAGGAGTGGTGCCGGCGTGTCCTGCTGATGGATGTGTCTGTCCCCGATTTCTCAGACGCAGTATCTCTGGGAGCTGCCGGCGAGTCTGGCACGGGTGTGACTGAGGGAGCAGAATCACCCGGGGTGCCTCGTTCCTGGTGACTTGTGGGCCCGTGCCTGGTGACGTGGGGGGCTCTCGAGAGCCTCTGTCCTGGCCCTGGGGGGGCCTCTCCGCTTCCTTAGACATCACCTGTTCTCGGACAGGTGTTGCAAAGAATCCCCTCCTAGGAGGAGCATGGGGAGAACGTAACGCCCTCTGCACACCTGGGTGTGGATTTGGAATCAGGACACCTGGATGCTAGCCCTTGTCCTGTAGTTTTCTGAGCTTTGACGGAGTCACTATGCTCTGTGACTCAGTTTCTTTGTTTTGTTAATGCTCACTGGAGGATGTTTTCCCCATGGATTCTTTTAGAGAGAGGGAAGAAGGAAGGGAGAGAGAGAGACAGACAGAAGGGACAGAGAGAGAAACACTGATGAGAGAGAGACTCATCAACTGGCCTCCCCCAGGAGCCCGACGGAGGGCCAGGGATGGAACCTGCTACTCAGTTACGTGCCCTTGACAAGGAATCGAACCCATGACCCCCAGTGCATGGGCGATGCTCTAACCACTGGGCACACCCACCAGGGCTTAGTGTCTGTATCTGTGGGAGGAGGGAAGACATGTGCTCGCAGGGTCATGCCGGGAGAATCAGACAAAGTGATATTCCTGAAGGAGTTCCGTGGAGGTAGGACATCCAGAGTTAGCATGACATTGGATGAATTCTCAAAGACCGGGGCGCGACACCCAGTGGGTGCGAGGCACTCCAAGTGATTGGCATCGGCGCGGGCCAAGAGCATTTGGGGATGTGGATGGGAAATTCAATCTGGGAAAGTGCTGCTGGTAAACACTTGGGGACAATAGAGCACTGGCAGCATTTGGCGTTGGCACAATTAATCTAAGTGTTTTCAAATGCTTGGGTTCAACAGACTCTGCTGAGTTTGCCAAGGCCCTTTGCTTCTGAACTGCGGATCCTTTTCCGCAAGCTTCTGGCTCACTTACACCTCATCTGCTAAAAGGCCACTCGCTAGCCACTGTCAGATGTTCCCGGAACCCGCCCGGCCACCCCAAGTCCCTCTCCATTCCTTTCTTCGGAAACCTCACTGGCGCGGGACACAAAGGCATCGGGGTGAACTTGGGCATCACTCAGTCACAATCCTGATTTAAACATTGCTCACCCACCGCCCGCTCTCCGGGGGACCTGGGTCCCCACAGGTCCCCACAGGTCCCGCGTGACTGAGCGCAGGCCATGTCCGACCCGTGGGACAGGTGCGGCGGGCCAGCCTGTCCTGTGACTGTGGGACTGAGCTTTGCAGAGTGGACTGGAGCCACCGGCTCTCCTCTCGGCAACGTGGACCCTGGGCGTCCACGCCAGGCGCTGGGAAGCTGAGGGGGGCATCCAGAGGAGACGGGGCGAGTTTGCGTGGGCCACAGACGGGGCTTCATAAGAGGCTATTTTCTCACAGCTCGAGGCTGGGAATTGGAGAGCAGGTGTCAGCAGGTGTCTCTCCCCGGGTCCTGCGTGTTAGGAGGTCGTGTTCTCGTGTCGTCCCCGGGGCTGCTGCATGCGTGTGTGTCTGTGTGCTAACCTCCTGAAAGAGATCCAGGCACGTTGCATTAGCACCTAACCTAACGACCTCATCCAAATTAACTATCGCGTTAAAGACCATTCCTCCACATAAGGCCGTATTCTGAGGTGCAGGGGTTAGGGCTTTCAACCCTAGGGGGTAGGAAGAGACATTTTGGGGGTGCATGCAACCCATAATAGAGACTCTGACTTGGGTGCCATCATAGATGTTACAAACTCTGAGGGTGCTGGTTGGATGAAAGGGGGATGGAGCTGATCGTAAAGGTGACAGCTGCTGGGCCTGAGGGACCCTGGGACTCGGGGGAGCCAGGGGCAGCTTGTGAGGGTGCCCCAGACTTTTCAGAGACCAGGTCAGCCTGAAGATATCTGAGAGGGTCCCGTTGGTGGCACTAGAAGGGCCCTGACGTCCGGCCATCGGGGAGCCCCAGCAGACCCGGGGTTGAGGGGTCATCACACAGGGTCCACAGGGACGTGGCTGTTTGATGGCACAGCTCGGCATGGAGCCTGGAGACGCGGGGAGGTTAGCCCAGAGGCGTCGGTCTCCCCGATGCCCCGGGTTTCATTTGCCTTTGCTTGGCGTCGGCATCCTGGCATTAGTGCTGTTTGCTGAAGGCTCTGGACTAATTCCCCTCTCAGCCATGTTTTCTGAAATGCAGGCTCCCAGCCAAACAGTGCGGCTCGCTCCGTGTTTGTTAAGAAGGTTGGGGAAATGTCACCCAGCCCGCAGCCTGGAGCGGGTCCGGAGCAGCTGGGGGGAGCCTCGGGGCAGGTTCCACAGCCCAGAACCACAGAGACTGTGCCACGGCACTAGGCTGCCCGCCCGTCCTGTCCCCCATGGCCGAGGGCTGCGAGCAGGTCCCTGGCCCAGAGGCTGGGCGGTGCCTCTGTCCACCTTCCCTGACCTGGCGCGTCTCGGTCCATCATGCCCTCCCATCTGCTCTACCAGCTCGGCCTCAGCTCATTATTTCAACTTCATTTGGGAACCTACTCAATTTCTTTCTTCCTTTTCTTCTTAAATATTTTTATTGAACTTATTGGGGTGACATCTATCATATATAATAAGAAAGGAATATGCTAATTATCTGTTACATCATGAGGCGTAATGACCGACCATGTAACGACCGATCACGGATCTACAGGAGGGTGGGGCAGCTAACTACAAGGGGGCGGTGGAGAGCTACTGGAGGGGGCAGGGCAGCAAGCTATGAGGGGGGAGGGGGAGGAGTGTGGGGGGAGCTACAGGAGGACGGGGCAGCAGGCAGAGAGCGATAGGAGGTGGCAGAGAGCTACTGGCTACAAGTGGGCAGTGGAGAGCTCCAGGAGGGGACAGGGCAGCAAGCTATGAGGGGGGCGGGGGAAGCAACAGGAGGATGGGGCAGCAGGCAGAGAGCTACTGGAGGGTGTCAGCGAGCTACTGGCGAGCTACTGGTGCACAGATTCGTGCACAGAGCTACTAGTACAGATATAAAAGCATAATATGTAAACCGACCAGACCACCAGGGGGTAAAGGCTTAATACAGGAGCTGCCCCCAGCCCACAGGCCCCGATCACCTGATGGGGAAGGGGAACTGGGGGTGGGTGGCAGTGGACACGGGTGGCACCAGGCCAAGGTGGGTATGAGCGAGCAGGGCCCCGATCAACCTGCCGGTCACCCCACACATAGAGGGTGACTGGTGATGGTGGCGGGGGTCGGCGGGGGGGAGATAGGCCCTGATCTCAGGCCAGCCTAGGTTTCAAGATGAGAAACAACCAGTGCAAAAGGTCTACATGTGAAACGTATAAAGAAACTAGAGGCCCAGTGCACGAAAATTCGTGCACTCAGGGGTGGGGGTCCCTCAGCCTGGCCTGCGCCCTCTTGCAGCCTGGGACCCCTCGGGGGATGTCCGCCTGCCAGCTTAGGCCTGCTCCCTGGGGAATCGGGCCTAAGCTGGCAGTCAGGTGTACACCCAGTGATTGGACATTTATATCACTTACGAAGTGATCATCCCAATAAATCCAGTGCCCATCCTACACCATGCATAGTTATTATAATACTAGAGACCCGGTGCACGAAATTCATGTAAGGGGCTCGGCCCTTGCAGGCCTGGCTTCATCCGGAAGGTCACCCAGAAGGTTGTTTGGCTGTCTGGTTTAATTAGCATATTATGCTTTTATATATATAGATTGACTATATCCCCTATGCTGTTCTTCACCCCCACATGACTATCCTGTAAGTGCCAGTTTGTACTCCTAAATCCCCTCCCCTTTTTTATTCCTCCCTCCACGCCCCCACTTCCATCTGGCCGCCATCAAAATGTTCTCTGTGTCTACGAGTCTGTTTCTGTTCTGCTTGTTCATTTATTTTGTTTTTTTCACCACACGTAGAAGTGGGATCGCCTGGCATTTGTCCTCCTCTGTCTGAGGTATTTCACTCAGCAGGATTCCCTCAAGGCCCATTCATGGTGTTGAAGATGGAAAGATTTCATTCTGTTTTATGGCCAAGGAATATTCATGGACACTTTGGTTGCTTCTGTGTCTTGGCTACTGTATATAATGCTGCAATAAACATATGGATGGATGTCTTTTCCATTTAGCGTTTTGGGTTTCTTTGGATAAATACCCAAGAGTGGAATTGCTGGGTCCTTTTTTGTCTCTTGTTCTAGCCTTTGTTTTAAAGTCTATTTTGTCTAGTAGAGTAATGCTACCCCAGTGGGGTTTTATTTTATTTTTCCATTTTTATGAAATACATTGTCCATTTTTTTACTTTCAGTCTCTGTGTGTCTTTTGATCTGAAGTGAACCTCTTTAGACAGGATATGTAAAGGTCTTGTTTTCTTATCCATTCAGCCTTTATATCTTTTGATTGGAGCATTTAATCCATTTGCATTTAAAGTAATTATTGAGAGACATGTATTTATTGCCATTTTATTATTCATATTTTTTATATTTTTCTGTTCTTCTTATTCTTCTTAAAGAAGACCCATTAACAGTTCTTGCAATGCTGGTTTGGTGGTGATAAAGCTATTTAGCTTTTTCTGGGAAGCTCTTTATCTGACCTTCAATTCTAAATGATAGCTTTGCTGGGTAGAGTAATCTTGGTTGTAGGTCCTTGCTTTTCATCACTTTGAATATTTCTTGCCACTCCCTTCTGGCCTGCATAGTTTCTGTTGAGAAATCAGCTGACAGTCGTATGGGTGCTCCCTCGTAGGTAACTAACTGCTTTTTTCTTGCTGCTTTTAAGATTCTCTCTTTGTCTTTAGCTTTTGGCATTTTAATTATGCTGTGTCTCGGTGTGGGCCTCTTTAGGGTTCATTTGTCTGGGATTCTCTGGGCTTCCTGGACTTGTATGTCTATTTTCTTCACCAGGTGAAGGAAGTTTCCTGTCGTTATTTTTTCAAGTAGGTTTTCAATTCCTTACTCTCTTTCTTCCCTCCGGCACCCCCATGATGTGACTGCTGGTACGCTTGACGTTGTCCCAGAAGCTTCTCAAACTGCTCTCGTCTTGGGGGGATTTTTGTTGTCGTTGCTCTGATGGGGTGTTTTCTGCCACCCTATCCTCCGAATCCCTGATGTGATTCTCTGCTTAACGTACTCTACTCTGATGGGGTGTTTTCTGCTACCCTATCGTCCGAATCCCTGATGCGATTCTCTGCTTTATGTACTCTACTCTGATTGGGTGTTTTCTGCTACCCTATCGTCCGAATCCCTGATGCGATTCTCTGCTTTATGTACTCTACTCTGATTGGGTGTTTTCTGCTACCCTATCGTCCGAATCCCTGATGCGATTCTCTGCTTTATGTACTCTACTCTGATTGGGTGTTTTCTGCTACCCTATCGTCCGAATCCCTGATGTGATTCTCTGCTTTATGTACTCTACTCTGATGGGGTGTTTTCTGCTACCCTATCGTCCGAATCCCTGATGTGATTCTCTGCTTTATGTACTCTACTCTGATTGGGTGTTTTCTGCTACCTTATCGTCCGAATCCCTGATGCGATTCTCTGCTTTATGTACTCTACTCTGATGGGGTGTTTTCTGCTACCTTATCGTCCGAATCCCTGATGCGATTCTCTGCTTTATGTACTCTACTCTGATGGGGTGTTTTCTGCTACCTTATCGTCCGAATCCCTGATGCGATTCTCTGCTTTATGTACTCTACTCTGATGGGGTGTTTTCTGCTACCCTATCCTCCGAATCCCCGATGCGATTCTCTGCTTTATGTACTCTACTCTGATTGGGTGTTTTCTGCTACCTTATCGTCCGAATCCCTGATGCGATTCTCTGCTTTATGTACTCTACTCTGATGGGGTGTTTTCTGCTACCCTATCCTCCGAATCCCTGATGCGATTCTCTGCTTTATGTACTCTACTCTGATGGGGTGTTTTCTGCTACCTTATCGTCCAAATCCCTGATGCGATTCTCTGCTTTATGTACTCTACTCTGATGGGGTGTTTTCTGCTACCCTGTCCTCCGAATCCCTGATGCGATTCTCTGCTTTATGTACTCTACTCTGATGGGGTGTTTTCTGCTACCTTATCGTCCGAATCCCTGATGCGATTCTCTGCTTTACGTACTCTACTCTGATGGGGTGTTTTCTGCTACCTTATTGTCCGAATCCCTGATGCGATTCTCTGCTTTATGTACTCTACTCTGATGGGGTGTTTTCTGCTACCTTATTGTCCGAATCCCTGATGCGATTCTCTGCTTTATGTACTCTACTCTGATGGGGTGTTTTCTGCTACCCTATCCTCCGAATCCCTGATGCGATTCTCTGCTTTATGTACTCTACTCTGATTGGGTGTTTTCTGCTACCCTATCCTCCGAATCCCTGATGCGATTCTCTGCTTTATGTACTCTACTCTGATTGGGTGTTTTCTGCTACCCTATTGTCCGAATCCCTGATGTGATTCTCTGCTTTATGTACTCTACTCTGATGGGGTGTTTTCTGCTACCTTATCGTCCAAATCCCTGATGCGATTCTCTGCTTTATGTACTCTACTCTGATGGGGTGTTTTCTGCTACCTTATCGTCCGAATCCCTGATGCGATTCTCTGCTTTATGTACTCTACTTTTGATGCCCTATAATGTGGTCTTCCTTTCAGTTAATGTGGCCTTCATTTCTGACTGGTTCTTTCTTACGTGTTCTAGTTCCGCCTTTATATTTCCTCTCTCTTTGTTCAAGTTCTCACTGAGTTTATCTCCTCGTCCCCTAAGTTCACCGAGCACCCTTATAACCAGTGTTTTGAGCTCTGCATCTGGTAGATGGCCTGTGTCCCTTCTGGTTAGTTCTTTTTTTGGAGTTTTGTCCAGTTTTTTCATTTGGGACACGCTGCTCACTTGGGCAGCCTTCCCTGCCTTTGCTTCTATGTCATTAGGCAGAGCTGCTATGTCTCCCAGGCTTGATAGCGTGGCCTGATATGGTAGGTGTCCTGTAGGGCCCCGTGATGCCGCCCCTCTGGTTGGCACGTTAATGGGAGGGATTTACCCCCAGACCAGTTGGCTGGAAGGACCGGTTGTGACCTTGGTGGAGGAGCTTAGGGCTCGAGTGTGTTGCTCGTGAGGTGGGTGGGTGGGTGGGTGATGCTTCAGTGTGGTCTGAAGCTGTCCACCAAGTTTGCTGGCTTGGGAAGAGCAGACCAGGTCAGCCGCCTCCTGGGCCCTGCCCGGGGTGTTATAGGAGCCTGATGTTTGTGCAGCTGTTCTTTTAGGGGTGTAGGTGGGTCACGTGACTTACCTAGAGCACCTGTGTGGGAGAGCACAGGCGCGCAGAAGACACAGACGTCAAGCCATCCCATCGCCTTCCCCTGACCAGGGCCAGGGTCCGACTCCCAGGGTGGGCTTCTGAGAAGCCGAGGTTGATTTCCTCTGGGAGCCGTCCCTCTCCTTCACTGTCGCCTGGCCTCCTCTCCTCGTGTGTGTGACACACATTAAGACATTCCAAGGAGCCGTTGGCTGCTTTTCATGGCACCACCAACTCCCAGCCTCTGAGGCCGGGCCGCCCAGCCTCCCCACGGCCCTTGCTCGTGGCCGTCTTGCCTCCTACGCTCCTCAGGCGGCGGCTGTGAAATGCGAAGGAAGAAAGGGAGCTGGTGAGAGCGGCACCCAAGGCTGGGCAGCAGCAGGACACCCTGTGATGGACGTGTTTATGTGTCTAAATCTCTCGGCGCCGTCCGCAAATAAACACGAGGCGCCGGGACGTGGACCTGTCACGCCAGCGGACACCTGCTCGGCCGGCCCACACTTCCAGCGGGGCGGCTGTTCTTGGAGCAATGACTTTTCCGTCCTTGAGCTTCTGTTAATTTAAATCAGAAACTGAAAGTTCACTGTGTCTTTCTTCTGCTGGTGACATTTTTCACTTCACACGTTGTCAACCTCATCGAACATGTTGCTACTTGGCTGCAGTCACCACTGCAGGAAACCACACACCCCAACAGCTGTGGCTTCTCTCTCTACCTGGGCTGTCCTCCCTCCTCCCTCCTCCCTCCTCCCTCCTCCCTCCTCCCTCCTCCCTCCTCCCTCCCCCCTCCTCCCTCCCCCCTCCTCCCTCCCCCCTCCTCCCTCCCCCCTCCTCCCTCCCCCCTCCTCCCTCCTCCCTCCTCCCTCCTCCCTCCTCCCTCCTCTCTCCCCTTCCTCTCTCTCCCCTCCCCCCTGCCTCTCTCCCCTTCCCCCTCCCACTCCTCTCTCCCTGCAGCCACTTGGCCATTGCTTATTGTGGACATCAGTGACGTCCATCCAGCCCTGTCTGTCTGTCTGTCCTTCGTCAGAATGCACCTGACTGGGTGGGAGTAGAAGCTAAGGGTTTGTTCTGGAGGCTCTGAGGCCCTTTGCTATAGAGCATGACCCGAGCTCTCCTGATGGATGGAAAGACCTTCTGCTGTGGATGTTTGCTGGGGGTCAGCACGCCTTGGATCCCACCACTTGGGTCTTGCCGTCGTCCTCCCGGGCATCTTGTGCGGGGAGGCAGACGCAGGCGGGGCCGCGTGTGCGGTCCCCGTGAGGACAGCCTTCCAGCCCGGCTTCCGAAGACCAGGCCTGGGGATTCCCGTGGAGAACATTACCCCAGCATCACGGGCCCCCACACGGCCATCAGTTTCCCGTTATCAGCTCAAATAAACACAGAATGAGACAGGAAGTGATTCCAGTGTTTAACTTCATTTATCAAGGACATATCCGGGGGCAGGGTGGGGAGGAGGCGGAGGGTGCGTTCTCATTGCACAGAAAGAAGCCTCCCTGCCCCTTTCTTCCTATTCCTGCCACGCTCAGTGTCTCCGCACAGCCAGCAGCTGCACCAGGAGACTCGCCCCCCGGCCTCCCCACACCCCCCCCAGCTTTGCACCAGCGGACTCAGGCCGGGCCTGCGTCACTCCGATGGGCGGATTCCTCTCTCCGCTGTGTTCCTGCTTTATTTTCTCTCCACCAGCTGCGATGCGCCTTCCCAACAGAAGAAGGAAAGGCTATATATATGCACATCCGTTAATAACTTCGGCCTCTGTCGTGTATGCAAAGCTAGCCTGAATTTATCAGTGAGAACAGGAAAATCCAAACTTTGGGCCAGACCGCAGGAGCTGAGGACTTGGGTCTCAGACCCTGCTCCCTGCCTCCTAAGGTTTATCACTTACTAGCGGCGTGAATTTGGAAGCAAATGAACCCTTCTCTGCATTAGTAGCTGCGTTTGTAAAATAAAATTAATACTGCTACCTAGTCCACGGGATTATCCTGAGATTTAAGGACTAGATAATCCACGCAAAGCGTTTAGGGCAGGATTTGACACACGGTAAGCACTCCATCATGTTCACTCTCTCCGCCACCTCCTCCTGGCCCGCCATATTGTCTTCTCCCTGACACTGGGGAAGCACCCCATTGTGTTCAGTCACCCCCTCCTCATAGCAGCTGTGACCTGGGGTATATGGCATTCATTTTGCAGGCAAGGACTTGGAGAGAAAGAAAAACAAGGAGACGAGACCAAGGGGAGGAGATGAAGGGAGGGGGCCAGGATTGATTTCCCTCGTTGCAATTTTTCTCTGAGTTGAGCAGATCAACATGTTCTGCCTCCACTTTCCTTTGCAAATGTCAAGGAGCCACTCTTCTTTATCCCCCGGGCAGACTAGGAACCGAGCGCGCGGGCCTGTGGTCCTTTGAGGACTACCATGGAGCGGTCTGGCAGAATAAAACATGGATGGGTGTGGTCAACCCTTCCCATGGAGCTGGAGTGATGGAATGAATTCCTAAACACCCTCCCGACTTACAGGAGGTGACTACGGTGTTAGCTTGTCCCAGTTGCCATAACAACATACCGCGGGCGGCTGGTAAACACCAGGAAGTTATTGTCTCACGTGTCTGGAGGCTGGAAGGCCAAGATCAAGGCACTGGCAGGGCCCATTGCCTCTGAGGCCTCTCTCTTCGGCTTGCAGACGGCCTCCCTGCTGCTCCTCTTAACATGGTCATCTCCCTGTCCACACGAATCCTCTCTCTCTCTCTCCCTCCCTCCCCGCTGTATCTTTTTATTTCCTCTCTGTCTGTACCTTAATCTCCTTTTCTTATAAGGACAAATTGAATTAGGGCCTATCCCAGTGACCTTGCATGAACTTAATCCCCTCCTTAAAGATTTTATTTCCAAATGCACCCACATCCTGAGGAATGGGAGGTTAGGGCTTCAACCTACCAATTTTGGGGAATGCCATTTAGCCCATCACATCCACAGCAAATCTGCTCTGTTGACTTACTGATGTGTGACCAGTTCTGCTGTGTGAGGAAAGCGCTGTTTTTCATGCAACAGGCTCCACGGAAGTTTAATAACGCCAGTGCGAGTCTGAGTCACGTCCCAGGGGATCAGAAATCGCTGTCTGTGTGTGCTGTCTCAGGAAGCGTGGAAAGAGAAGCTCATTAATGTTCCTTCTGTTTAGGATTTAATAATAAGCCGACGATGCATGACTAGCTCATGAAGTCAACTCAGGAAGTCGGACTCGGATCATTTTTTTTTTTTCTTCCCCTGAGTTGACTGTTGTAAGCCCGACTTGAGAGGGAAACTAATAATGCTCAAAAAAGAGCAAGACCACTTTCTAAACCCAGTTCAAAGGAGAGGAAGCAGCCCGTGTTTAAGGGGAGCATATTTTGGTCTTCAACATCCCCCAAGGCCAGAGCATCTGCAAATACTTTGGCCTCAGCACGTCCCAGGCTGCTGGACACCATCTCTTAAGGACCCGCAGGGCATGTGAGAGTCCCTCAGGCTGACTCCCTCCTTCAGAGCATGTGTCCCAGTGGCATCGACTATTGTGGGTGGCCTATTTTTCCTCCTACTTTCCTCGTTGAAAGCAAAAACCCCAGGCACTCAAACTGGTATGACACGCGGAGGGTCCCGGGGGTGATGGCCGAGGTGGGGGTGAGCATGGCCCCGCTACCCTTTGTCAGCAGCTCGGACCAGCACGGAGGCCCAGGTGTGGGTCGCAGCTCCCTTCTCCCTGCGTGAGCGTCTCACTCTCACGGGAAGCCTTGAGCCTTAGCGTCCCGCAGGCCTCAGTCGTGCGGTGAGAGAGCCGCGGCCGTGGATGGTGGGGGCCAGCCCGTGACCCTCCTCTCCTGGCCGGAAGGTGAGCTCTGAGGGGCGAGCTCAGTCTCCCCGGGAAGCAGAAGCCCACCGCGGAGGGCAGAGGGGACCGCTCGTCGCTGCTTCTTCCTGGGCCCTGGGAGGGACCGTTCGCACGCGTGACTACCCCACGTGATTTCTCTGGACACCACCCCCACGTGGGCGCTGACGCCGTCGAGGGTCATCTTCGGGTCGGCAGGCAGAGTCTTCCTTTCTAAGTAGCAGCTGGGTGAGTGCAAGGCTGGGGATATAAAGTTAATGTGAGCTTTCTGGAATGACTTCATGATAAACAACTACAGGAAAAGTATAGGATTCTAAAAATAATACTCACCTTCAGCGAGTCTTTCTAAGACTGACCCTCGTGGGCGTCGCTGCCTCTGAGACGCATGCCCCCCCCCCCTCCTTTCTCCCGGACACCGGGTGGGTCCCCCCTGCCTGCACCTCCGGGGGCCTCTGTGCGGGGACAGGCCCTTTCTCTGATTTCTTCTCTGTTCCTCCTCTCATTGACCCTGACCTTGGAGTATTGTGCTTGCGCCGGCGATAGGTAAGCCTGGCGTTCGCCCAGGTGATGTCCGAGCCGCCTTAGCTGTAAAGTTTCTCCATCCGGCGCCTCTCCCCCGGGCACGTCTCTGCCCCAGCCTCAGCGCAGGGGACCGTGCCCTCCGCCAGGAGCCGCGGTCCTGTGCCCGCCCTGGGCTTCTCATGGCGGCTGCTTTCTGTGGCCGTCTCCGTGCGGCCTCCGTGGTAGGGCGATGAGCGCTCCCATCATCTGCGCCCCAATAGTGAGCCTCAGGGGTCGGGAGGCAGAGCGCTGGGCACGGGCCAGCACCTCAGGGAGCTCGTGGGGTGTGCTCTACATCCCCCCTTCCTCCTGCCCTGTGCCGGGTGTGCACTGATTAGGGGTAACCCTGCCTCGCGGCCTGCCTCCCTGGGCCCCTGAGGCTCGCGGCCAGGCATCACGGGGTGGCACTCCGAGTGGGACCTGCAGCCTGTCCGCTGTCCCGCTGTCCCGCTGTCCTGCTGTCCCGGGAGGGGCCGCGTTCTCCTTACAACCCAAACAACCAGCCAGATCGGATCTCTCTGATGTTCCGACCTCTGAGCAGCAGGCCCTCCCGCCCCTTCCTGACCCTCCCCGGCTGCTTGGAGTTTTGCAAACATCCTATTGGCTTCAGGAAGGGCGGGCCGCCGTCCGTCCGGGGAGTTCCGTGGTCCGCTCTCTGCCAGGTTCCCGGGGGCCAGGGCCAGGGAACAGCCCGGCCAGGGAGCCGGCAAGGGCGGGACGGAGGCAGCAGCGGAGGCGAGAGAGGTTTGGGAAAAGCAGTTACGTGTCCCCTCTGACAGGCCGGCCCACGCGCAGCCATCGAGAGCCGTGCAGCTCACAGGCTCGCGCTCTCACAGCCCGAGCCCCGCTCCGCTCGTCCCTGCGGAGCTCAGTCCCCACACTGTCACGGCCACTTTGCCAGGCGGCTGTGGGGTCTCCCTTCCAGGCCCCACAAAGACAGGCCCCGCTGTCCTCGCCCCTTTTTAAAGGAAGAGCAAGGAGCAGAGACAGTGGAGTGTCTCCCTGCTCTTTGTCCTTGTGGCTGGAGCAGCTGTGACATCGTGAATGACAAAGGAACAGTTTGCAGGGACGCTGGGACAAATGACCAAAACTGAGTCCCCATTCAACGCGGGGACACCGTGTGACCTGGGTGTATTCTTAGACCGGATGCAGAGTTGCACATGGCAGTCAGAGGCATCTGTGCCCTCTGCGTGTCCCCCTGTTAAATTCTGCCCATGCACACACGCTCCACGCTGAAGCTTTGGGACACGGGCGGGGGTGAGCCACGCGTGAGGTTCTGGACAGCGCATGTTCCAACTTTCATGCTTCATTCATAGTACATTTTTCATTCATAGCACATTTATGAACTATGAATGAAAAATGTAGATTATAAACCCATAAATAGGTACTTTTCTACTTTTATGTATTCATTTTATATTTTTTTATTGATTTTAGAGAGGAAGGGAGAGGGAGAGAGATAGAAATGATCAATGATGAGAGAGAATCATGTACCAGCTGCCTCCTGCACGCCCCCCACTGGGGATCGAGCCCGCAACCAGGGCCTGTGCCCTGACGGAATCGAACGTGACCCTCTGGTTCCTAGGTCAACGCTCAGCCCCTGAGCCGCGCCGGCCGGGCTGCACTTTCCTCCTCTTCAATGTGCTTCTCAGTGTGGTTTGAACGTGGGAAACCCACAGCAATGCTCTGCCAAACGCACTCAGCCAGTTTCCATGAGCGTGTAGCGATGGTGCCTTTAACATGCATGGTCCCAGGGGTCTGAAAAGCAGCTCAGGGGCAGCTCAGAGGGTCTCCCGGCGGCACGCGAGGGTCCTCCAGGCTCTTCGCGTGCTCCCTGAGCCACTGCGAGGGAGGTGCGCTGTTAGCGTCCTGGGCTCTGGTCCCGCGTTCCTGGGCTCACCGTGCGCTCCGGGAAGGCGCTGCTTCGCCTCCCTGTCTCTGAGGCGGGTGCTCCTAAGGGGGCGCTGGTGTCAGCAGGGCTCCCGGGGGCTTGCCAGTCTGAGCCCACATGTAAGTCCGCTGCCTGTCCTCCGGAGAGAAGCACTGGTTCCCCGGCCTGGGACCCGCCCCCAGAGGCCCGCAGGTGGCAGGGGCGCAGGCTCCTGGCGCCTCCACACTGGCCTCTGCGTGCCTCCCCGGCATGAGCCACCGATTAGGTTTGTAAGTCTGTGTGTGTGTGTGCATGCGTGTGCGTGTGCATGCGTGTGCGTGTGCATGTGTGTGTGAGAACATGGCATCGTGATGGTCTTTGTCTGCTGTTCAGGGGCCAAGTCCCGGCGAGCTTCGCTGGCTGTCCAGCCCTCGGCATGCGGGGCCTCAGAGTCATTTAGAAGTCCCTGCTCTGACCAGGGACATGCCACTGAGCAGGGGGACGACCTGGGTGGGAGAGGGGGGGCTCAGGCGAGAGGGGGTGACTCGGGCAGGAGAGGGGGGCTCGGGCGGGAGAGGGGGGCTTGGGCGGGAGGGGATGACTCGGGCGGGAGGGGGTGGATCGGGCGGGAGGGGGTGGATCGGGCGGGAGGGGATGACTCGGGCGGGAGGGGGTGGATCGGGCGGGAGGGGGTGTCTTGGGCGGGAGGGGATGACTCGGGCGGGAGGGGGTGGATCGGGCGGGAGAGGGTGTCTTGGGCGGGAGGGGATGACTCGGGCGGGAGGGGGTGGATCGGGCGGGAGGGGGTGTCTTGGGCGGGAGAGAGGGGCTTGGGCCCAGCGGAGCTTCATTTACTCAGGGAACTGGAAGGGCTTCCCAGGGCCCTCGGGTTCCTGCAGGGGGTGGGGGCTGCTGCGGAAACAGCCAGTGTGGAATCACAGAGAACCTCTGTCCAGGGCCCGGGAACCCGGCTCTCGGTCACCCTGGCTGGGCCTCCCGCCGGTGCGTACCTGTTGGGCCTCACCAACATCAGTGACACGGCCCGCTGAGTGGGGTAGGAAAGCTACGGATGGTGTCCAGTTTTCCTGATGGGTGGGTACGTTAACACCACGCTTGGATAAGCCCCATCTGCCCAGTTTCCCAGCTCTGCTTTGGTTAGGATATCCATAAACAGGGAGGGTGACGTTCTGTAGAGGGCCCCCCGGGAAGGCACACGGACCTTCTTTAAATTGTCAGCTGAGCCCGTGGCGACTGGCAGAGCCGCATCTCGGTTACGCCCTCCCCAAGAAGGCGGGGGTGGGGGGGTTATCAGTACTGACTTTTTCCCTTGGTCCGGGTGCCGGGGAGCGGGCTGTGAGAGGTAAATCCAGTCCAGCACCTAGCACCGGCAATGAGGGAATGAATAGGACCTGGGCCCACCCAAGCTCCTTGGATCCTAAGTTTGCCGGTGAAACCCCCTGGTATTCGGGATATAAATAAATGCGTCGGCTCTGGGTCGGCCTGCCCCTCCACCCGAGGAAGCGGCGTCCCACCCGGCTCCCCGCTTTTCCTTCTGTCTTCGTGTCTGGTCTCTTTCTTTTATTTCTCAATTCCCCAGCGCTCCCACTCAGGAACCGGACCTGTTCCTCTTCCGTGCTGGACGCGGCAAAGAGAGAAACACCCACGACGTCCACCTATGATTGCGGGTCTCGTCCAGTTGGATGTGCAGCCTCACTGCGGGGCGGTCATGGCATGGCCCTTTACCACTGGGCTGCCTTCCTTTCACCTTTAAAATTCTGAGTGTCTCGGGCACAGGAGAATCTTTCCTACCTCGGCTAACCCCATTCACATAAAAAATCGTCTTCACCACCACGGAGCAGAAAGAGCCAGAAACAGCGCCAGCCTTTGTCCTTATGTCTCAGCTCGGTCACCAGGCGACGCTCTGTGAGTCGCCCGATCTCCTTGGCTCTTGACGTCGTTGGCGGGGTGGAAGCATGAGTCCGTGCCTCCCCGAAGTCCTGGTGATCCAGGGCGGGGATGGGTCGGAAAGAGTCGGTACACGCCGATGCTTCTGATCGGATCTCAGGAGCGCGCGTGTTTACTTAGCATGTTTACTTAGCATGTTGTCTAAGCTTAAGGCTATGGCAGGGTGACGCTCACTGCTGGGTTTTGCTTATGCAACCATGTGTAACGCCCTGTTCTTGGTTAAGAAACTGTTCTGTTCGGTGGTGCTTCCTCAGCCCGGGGAAGGGAAACACAGAACCTTGGTGAGGCATGTGCTGCATTCCAGAGGGCTGTGTAAACCAGCCCCTGCTCCCACCTCTCCCCAGAGGCCTGTGTTTAGCTTAGAGAACAAAGCGCTCCCTCCCACACCCTCCCAAGCGGAGCGGAGCAGCTGCCCTGGTGCTGACGTGAGCTCCGATTGCATCATCTCGGGGCTCCTCTCCCAGGTGTGGGCACGCACAGCTCCGGTCGGCTCATGCTGCACCACCCCGTGGGGGCTTGGGTGGGGGGGGGGGGGACATGCAACATAGTCCACAAGTCATCAGAATGAGTGCGTGAATAAGTAAGTCCGGAAAGGTATGAAGACATAAAAACGATGCATTATTATATAGCCAGACAACCGAACCATGCTGCAATGTATATATATATATATACACTAGAGGCCCAGTGCACGAAATTCATGCATGGGTTGGGTCCCTAGGCCTGGCCAGCGACCAGGGCCGATGGGGCGGCCTTCTGGCTGCTGGCCGGGGCCTTCCTTTGTTCCGCGCCGCCCCTTGGCGGTCAGAGCACGTCATAGCGAGCGATCGAACTCCTGGTTTCCCAGTCGAACTCCCGACAGGACACTTAGCGTATTAGCCTTTTATATATATAGATGTATATAATTTGTATATCTCTCTCTCTTCGTGTGTGTGTGTGTGTGTGTGTGTGTGAGATGACCGTGGAACTTAGGAGAGTGTTACAGTGTCATTAAGGGGGAAAACAAAGGACACAGTAGCAAAGAATGACACAGCCCGGATGAAAAACCTGGGTAATGTCTTCTAATTTTGTGAAGCTTTCACAGGTGATTGCTTTATTACTCTGGGTCATAATTTGCATACACTTTGTATTCTTCATAGCTGCCAAATATGACGCCACCTTAACTTCACATTATCAATCTATTTTGATTGGTTACGGAAGAATCTTACTGGAATACGTTCACTTATTGATGCACATGCATTAAGTTGTCTTCCTTTCCAGGAACTCGGACACTTAGTATTTTATAAAAACTATCCTCCTTCGTCTTCTTTGAATTATCTTATATACAGTTGACTCTATGAATGCAATTTCACATAATTAAGGCGTGAACTTAAGTTGGAAAGAAAATAACACCAACAACTCCTCGAAATGAAAAGTTAACTTCGATCAGCAGTTGGAGGTATAGCTGCCAGACAGCCACGCAGCAGCAGCTGTTTAAAGCAGTTTAGGATAAAATAATCTAACGTTACCTCTTTCAGGTACATACACACACAGAGGACAAAAAGAATTTTTAAAACCATAAGCTGTTTTCAGTCATCATATTGCTGGTTGTAGCCCTGATATAATTTAGAGGTTGTTCTGTGTGATGGGAATAAAATAGATGGACAAGTGTAGGGTATTCTATGATCCCCAGTGTCACTAAGAACAACAACAACAAAAAATGGTAGTGAAAGAAGAAGACGTGAGGCAGTAGGAGTAAAGCAAAACCCTGGGGCCCCGAATGTGACCTGGGACAGCCACAGGGCTTCACGGGTCCTTGGAGAAAAGGCTGATCCGGGTGAGGGGACGGAAGGATACCAGATGAACGCCCAGCTTCAAGGCCTAGAACCACGGTGTCTGAAGAACCCAGGAGCTGCCTGGAAGGAGTTCCACCAGAGAAATAGCGGATGTTGCATGTGTCAGTATTAACAATTCCCGCAGGGCACGGCTGTACATGAAATGCATTTCTATCAACGAGGTTGTAATGGTGCCAAACCCCCCAAATCACAACAAAATGATTAACTGGTCACCACTCGAGGATGCTAGTAAGCCAAACTTTAATTAAAAACATAGTAAATAACCCCAAACAACCAAACATGTAAACTGTACCCTGGGTACTGACATTATAGACGAGGAGAAAAAGGATCACCCCGGTATTCTAATTCACATCTTTGTTTACACGGTGGGAATGTTTAGCTGAGGCTCTGCTGATCTTGCCTGTGCCTGGCTGAGCAATTCTTTCCGTTGCAGCTCGCATGGCTGTGAGCTGACCCAGGATGGCCTGGGAAGGGACGAGGAGGGTCACCATAGCTCTGTCCTCAGCAGGCTGCTCAAACATGTTCTCCTGGGTGGATTACAAGAGCAGCAGCCATGTCCAAGCCAGCCCGCGCGGGTCCCATTTACTCACACCCCACGGTGGAGCCCCGAGGAGGTGGGAGGGCTGGCACGCAGGGGGAGAAAGGTGCCATCTTCGAGTTGCAGGAGGAAGAGGGGGCAGGGCTAGAGAGGAAATGGGACTTGATTGTTGACTTTGATCGAGGAGCCGATCATTGCTGAAGCTGAGCACTGGGGATTCGTTGCAGTGCTGTCCGCTCCTGCACGTGTTTGCCGTGTTCTGTGACGGAAAGGTACATTTGGAAGACTCCACTGGGGAAGGGGGACGGAGGTTTCCTTGAGAAGCTTTGGTGAATGCAATGTTCTTGGCTTGTTCTCATTACGCGGAACCCGATCATCACGTCGTGACTCTCGCGTGGGGGCTGGACCGTGGGTGGGAGGCAGCAGGCTCCCGAGCGTGTTGGTATTTCTGCTTCCTCTGTGTTTGACTCACAGTTCTGCCCCCAGTTACCGCGTCTCAAGAGAAAGCTCTTCCTTCCCAGGCCTGCCTGCCGTTCCTTAGGCGGCGCCCGACAGAAGAGGTGTCTTTTATGTGCCACATGCTATATGGTTAGTCGTTTACACGTGTTAATGGTTTGAGCACCTGACAAGATTGTAACCTACTAGTTTGAGACTCTCTCTCTCTCTCTCTCTCTCTCCTTGTCTCCCTTTCATGAACTCACTTAAGAAAATATTTATTACATTTCTGCCTAGGCAGGCCCTGGTGATAAAGGGTGAGCGGCCGCACAGACCTGCGCTAACGGAGTCACAGTGTATCACCGCCGGCTCAGATGCATCCAGCGGGCAGGAGGCTGCTGCGGTCCAGCTCCATCAGAGCCCTTCTCCGGGCTTTTAACGTTAGCATGCTCCTCGTTAACAGCAGCCATCCGGGCCGCCACATTCCGTGAACCGAAACCCTCAGTCGCTCTGTACTGCCCAACCTCTCCATTTCACGTCAGAAATCTCAGTTTCTGCTGAAAACATGTTTTACCGTCAAACCTCTGCAGATGACATGTTTTGACCACGTGGAGCAATCCGCATCCAGTGAGGCAGTTTGCACTCCAAGCCCGAGAGAGGCAGCTGCCGGTGGTCATGGTCCCCAGAGGCCCACGGGCATGACTAAGTGCACGGCTTCATCGACGCCGCCCTACTCAGCTGGGTGTACGTCTGCCCTTTGTCCTGCCCAGGAAACCTCCTTGTGGGGCCCCTCTCGGTGTGCAGAAAGGAGAAGGTGAGGTCAGACGTGGGCACCCCACCCTTACACGCAGCATTTTTAAAAAATTGAATTTATTGGGGTGACCTTGGTTAGCAAAACTGCACAGGTTTCAAGTGTACAACTCAAAACATCATCCGCACACTGCATCCCGTACCCTCACCCAAGCAAAGCCTCTTTCCTGGTACCATGTGCCCCACCTTCCCCCCTCCTCCCGCCCCCTACGCCCCTGCCCTCTGGCTGTCAGCCCACTGTTGTCTGTGTCTGGGTTACGCATATATACTTTTGTTAACCCCTTCACCTTCTTTCATCTGGTCCTCAAACCCCTCCCCTCGGACAGCTGTTAGTCTGCTCCATGTAGCCATGCCTCTGTTTCTATTTTTCTCACCAGTTTATTTTGTTACTAAGATTCCACATATAAGTGAAATCATGAGGTGCTTGTCTTTCTCTGACTGGCTTATTTCACTCAGCGTAATCATCTCCAGGCCCACCCATGCTGTGGCCAAAGGTAAGATTTCCTTCCCGCTTTGCAGCCGAGCAGTGTTCCGCTGTGTAAGGGTGCGACTGCTGTCAGGTCACCGAGTCTCAGCGTCCTGGCTGCAGAGTGAGAACGGCGTCGTGTGTCTCAGTGTCACAGGCTGCAGCAGCTCAGCTCAGTACAGCGTGTGAGTGCGAGCGTGCTGCACCACAGGGCAACTCAGACATCGTGAGGAGGAGGAGGAGGCTGATCATGAGAACGATGATGGAGAGAATGATGGAAATGGAGGTGAGCATGAGGAGCAAGACGATGAGAATAATGCGGATGGTCATGAAGATGAGGAGGAGGAAGATGAGGTGGAAGATGAAGGTGAGGGTGAAGATGAAGATGAGGGTGATGATGAGGATGATGAAGGTGAGGGTGAGGAAGGTGAGGGTGAGGAAGGTGAGGGTGAGGGTGAGGGTGATGAAGGTGAGGGTGAGGGTGATGAAGGTGAGGGTGAGGGTGAGTGTGATGAAGGTGAGGGTGAGTGTGATGAAGGTGAGGGTGAGGGTGATGAAGGTGAGGGTGAGGGTGAGTGTGATGAAGGTGAGGGTGAGGGTGATGAAGGTGAGGGTGATGATGAGGATGATGAAGGTGAGAGTGAGGGTGATGAAGGTGAGGATGAGGATGATGGTGAGGGTGAGGATGATGAAGGTGAGGATGAGGATGATAAAGGTGAGGGTGAGGATGAGGGTGATGAAGGTGAGGATGAGGATGATGAAGGTAAGGGTGAGGGTGATGAAGGTGAGGATGAGGGTGATAAAGGTGAGGGTGAGGGTGATGAAGGTGAGGATGAGGATGATGAAGGTAAGGGTGAGGGTGATGAAGGTGAGGGTGAGGGTGAGGGTGATGGAAGTGAGGGTGAGGGTGATGAAAGTGAGGGTGAAGATGATGAAGGTGAGGGTGAAGATGAGAGGAGGGTGAACATGACGGTAGGCTGAGGATGACATGATGATGGCCATGAGGAGGAGCAGGAAGAGGAGGAGGAGCAGGAAGAGGAGGAGGAGCAGGAAGAGGAGGAGGAGCTGGAAGAGGAGGAGGAGCAGGAAGAGGAGGAGGAGCAGGAAGAGGAGGAGGAGCAGGAAGAGGAGGAGCAGGAAGAGGAGGAGCAGGAAGAGGAGGAGGAGCAGGAAGAGGAGGAGGAGCAGGAAGAGGAGGAGGAGCAGGAAGAGGAGGAGGAGGGGTCTGTCTGTTGAAAGCCATGTGAAGGGGAGCAGCCCCACAGAGCTGGGTTAAAGGCCCTCAAGCCTCAGCTGTCTCCTGTCTGTTTCAGCTTCGGAGCGCCATCGGCGGAGGGTTACGCTTCCACGTCTGTCTCTTCATAAATCGCCCTGCAGTGAGCTGTCAGCAGCCGCCTGATGAGCTCCTCTCCAGTCCCCGATCAGCAGGCGGTTGACGTGGCGGCGTGTGCGGCATTTCTGCACTCCTCTGCGCGGCGTTTCCCCCACGCCTCTCTTTAGATGTCCGTTTAAAATTTAATCTCCAGGACCTCTGAGGGGGTCTTCTCCTTGCGAACGGAACTCCGTGGGAGCAGGTGGGCGCGTGAGCTCGCCAGAGCTGTCGAAACTGCTCAGCAGACAACGCGCTCCGGGGTTCTCACTGACGGTGAGATGGGGCAGGGCCCGCCTCCACGGCCCGCAGCCTACGCCCGCGCTTGCCCGTCTGGTCAATAACCCTCATCAGAACGCCGGCAGGCCCTCCCTCACACACTGCCAGCTGCCCTGCCCGCTCTGGCAAAACAGAATCGAGGAGTTGCCACAGAGACCTCAGGCCCACAAAGCCAAATACACTCAGCACCGGGCCTTTGCCGATGACATTTACGCACCCCCTCCTAGCTGTCGGGAACCTGTGCTTTTAGTCCAGCCTGTGATGTGGAAAGGGCGTTTTGGGGGGAAATAAGTTCTTTCCTCAACCTCCCCAATTTTCAAGTCGGGCAGTAGAATCACGGCCGGTTTGTCACCAGGTTAGAAGGTTGGAAGAAGCAGCGTGGGAAGGACAGTGCCTGATGGGAAGAATCATGTTGGCGTTTTCTCCGAAGCCTGTGTGGCACCCGGCTCTCACCGAGCCGGCCGGGTGAGTTCACAGAAGCTACTTGGAGAACTGTGTCACCGGCGACCGTGCCCAGCTGTCCCCGGAGCCAACAGATGCAGGGAGTGCAAGTGACAGAACAGAAAGAACGCCAGACATGGTTCGGTGTGACCACATGATCCTAGCCGGGGGGGGGGGGGTGGGGGGGGGGGAGCCGTGAGGCCGCACGCAGAGGGTGGGAGGGAATAGAGGCTCAAAGAGAACACTGAAGTTTAAACGCGGAGAGACACCTGTTGGGACGCGGTTTCTCAAACTATTTCCTGAAGCCGTTTCCCGGGGTCCCTTGGGCCCCATACAACATTAGAGGCGAGGAGGGTGGAGAATGAGGTGCGCATGGGCTCAGAGGAGGGGCGTCGAATGAGCAAGGGAGCATGCGCTTGGCTGGACCAGAGGGGCCGGAGGTCTTGGTGAAAGCAGAGCCCGGCCAGTGCCGGGTCCAGTCCCCTTTGTCCTGAGAAATGTGGGGGACGGATAGCGGTCGCTGGGGCCAGTGCCCCGCCCCGCCCTGCCTTGCGCACCAGGCCGAGGGCAGTGCCGTGTGGCCCCCAGAGGCTAGTGAGCCCCTGGGCGGGGCTGTGCCATCAGTGGGGATAAACCCGCTCTGTGGGCGGAGGAGCAGGTGACAGGGACGGGAGAGGAGGCTGTGCAGCCAGAGGAACTGGGGGCCCCTTGGAGGGCCCGGAGTCCCACGAGGAGGGGCGGCAGTAGCTGAGGTAACCTGGTACCCAAGGGAGAAGGGGACGGGCGCGGGAAAGCTGCACACGGGCGGAGGGACTAGAGCTGGGTCCCGCCTGTCACTGTCTATACGAACGGGATGGACGGCCTCCCAGAGGCTCAGTGTTTTCGGCCTCACAATGGGTCAGGGGGGATGGGGCAGAGCCGTGATGGGACCTCGTGATGAGAGCTCTGAAGGCGCTATTCCCGTTCATGTCAATCAGCATCTCTCTCTCTCATCTGTATGTATGTATGTATCATCTATCAACTATCTATTAGCTATCTATCAATCATCTACCTATCTATCATCATCATCTATCATCTATCTATTATCTATCATTTATCAAGCAATCATCTATCTATCATCTACTATTTCTCTATCTCTATCTCTCCATGTGTACGTATGTATGTATGTATCAACTATCTATTATCTATCACATCATCTATCTACCATTTCTCTATCTCTAGCTCTCTATGTGTATGCATGTATGTATGGATCCCCTCTTTCTCATCTAGCTATCCTCTATCTGTCTGGAAAATGCCGGATTGTATGTTCTGCCTTAACAGGAATAAAATGCAGTTTGCCTGCAATTTGAAAAGGCCTGTTGCTCTAAAGGTTTGAATGAGTCCACGCAGAGCTTGGTGGTTGGTAAAATTCTGATTGTGTGAGCTCTGTTTTTGCTTCATTGTGTACAGCGAATACCATACGTAGGAACAAACTCATTTTATCCAGGCACAAATGGAAACCAATAAATCCTTGGGCATATTCAAGAAAGCGTTTGCACCCAGGGAGTCGCAGGCGCTGTGCTCCGGCTAAGTTGACGGTAGCGATTCTTGCTGGCGCCTTGGGATTGTTCTTTACCCGCAAGAAGCTTGTGACAGGGAGCCTTCCTCACGTCACGCTGGTCAGCCTGTGAGGGTGGAGAGTGAGTAATGCTCCAAAAATAACCGCTTAGGAGTCTGCAAACAGCACACTCATGGGAAGAAAGATGCGCCTGAGCTAGGCCTCCTCCGGTTACCCTGGGTCAGAGCGTGCCCACTTACAGGGCCCTGACGGAGCCCGCTCGCTGCCCCCGCACCCCTACAGGGGAGAGGGCTCTCCCTGTGGGTGGCTACACGGAGTCAACTCCCCTCAGGGAAGGCCACCTTCAGCACCAGGACCCCCCTCACCAGGAACCCCCTCCGCTTGTGCCGAAATAGCCAACTGTCCAAAAGCCCTCGCAGAATGCCTGTGCCCGTCCTGCCACCCTCGGCGATCAGTCACCCCGCTTCCTGTTTATTAAGCGCGACTATTGGTCTCGTTTAGCAATTGCCCCGCCCGGAGACGAAGGCAGGAGCGTGTTTGAACTTGCTGAGCCCTTCCAGGCCCCGAGTAAGCGCCGCTGCGCAGTCCGTGTGGCCCCTGCGCCTGTGTCCCTGCTCTCAGACCTCCCTCCCTCCGTCCCTTCCTCCCCTCCCTTCCCCTCCCCTCCCCTCAGGCTCTCTCCCTCGGGGTGGGGGATTATGGGAGGGCCCATGGGCTCTGGTAAGAACAGCTGCAGTAAGCCGATGCCACTCAGAGCCTCAGGCCCTGGGCCGGCGGGCAGCGGGCAGCCGGCGGGCCCTGGGTGTCAGGAGCGGCAGGCCGGCCTGGCCCTGGCAGACCCCGGGCCGACGGCACAAATGCTGCAGGAAACAGCTGGTTGGAAAGGATAGACTGTTGGCGGCTCCCCGCGGGGCGTGGGGCTCAGACACAGCTGCGCGGGCTTAGCCTCAGCCCGGAGTCCGTTGCTGACCCCAGGCAGGCAGGGTCACCTGTGGCCTCGTCGGATGCAGCTGTTCCCGGCCCTGGGTCTCGATTCAGACACCCGCCCAGGTCTTTGTCATTCAGGCTTCGCGGCTGGAAGCACGGGGTGTCCAGTGACTCTCGTCTGCCCGAGGTGCCAGGGCACAGCGCCTGTTCCCACCAGTGACAGGCCCAGGCGCCTGCGCACCCTCATGTCCCAGAGGCGCCAGCGGTGGCTGGTTCGACAGGAGATGCATTTTCTTAGTGATGTGACCGCGATGTCCAGGCCACAGGAGGGTGCAGGGGGCGTCCTTGTACCAGATAACGGGCAAAGACCTTGCCTCCTCTCCTGCAGGAAAGCTCAGAAAGGCAAAGAGGAGAACAAGGAACACACACACACACACACACACATGCGCACAAACATGCGCACAAACACACGCACTTACATACACTTACACACACACACACTCTCACACACATGCACACACACTCACACATACACTCACTCACACACCCTCACACACACACCCTCACACACACACACTCACACACACACTCATACACACACTCACACACTTGCTCACGCTTACACACACACAGCACTCACACACAGCACTCAAACACTCATACACACACACTCACACACAGCACTCACACACTCACACACAGCACTCACACACTCATACACACACTCACACACACACTCATACACACACACACTCACATACACATACTCGCTCACGCTCACACACACACTCACACACATGCACACACACTCACACATACACTCACTCACACACCCTCACACACACACTCACACACTTGCTCACGCTTACACACACACACAGCACTCACACACAGCACTCACACACTCACACACTCATACACACACTCACACACTCATACACACACACACTCACACACACATACTCGCTCATGCTCACACACACATACTCGCTCACGCTCACACACACATACTCGCTCACGCTCACACACACACACTCACACACACACACGTGTGCGTGCACTCACACACACCTTGGTGGGACTGTGGCATGGGAGTCACCTAAGCCAGGGCACCGACAGGCGTGCAGGAGGTGAGATGGACTGGCGCCTGTGGAGCCAGGGCCGTGTGTGCAGCTCGCTGGCCCAGGGGGCTCTCTGGGCACAAGGCTGGGCGGCCAGCGATGCAGCACCCTCTCGGGGGACAAGGAGCTCCCCAAACTACGCGCATAATGGAAAACCAGGGAAGACGAGAGTGAAGAGAAATCGCAGGGCGGGTCACATTTTCAGGAAACACTTGTGGTAGATCTCAGTGTGGGGAGGACTGAAAACTAACGCACCCTAGCTGCTGTGGCTCAGTGGACAGAGTGTCGCCCCACGGACTGAAGGGCCCCCGTTCAATGCTGGTCCAGGGCACCTACCTCAGCTGCAGGCTCCACCCCCTGCCCTGGCGTGGTGGGTGCAGGAAGCAGTCAATTGATGTGTCTCTCTCTCATCAAAATAGACAACATGGAGGCATTTCAGGAATTTAAGGGGAGTTTAAAAGGAAAACTGACTTAATTTGCCGTTTTAACAGGTTTTAAAGATAAAAATTGCGAGATCACTCCCAAATGTGCCGAGGAGGCTTTGCTAATGTTCAGTGTACATTCTAAGTAAAAGTGGAAGAAAGAAAGAAAGATTTATAGCGCCTCACGCATGTCACCTCAGATGGCAGCAGCCTGCTTCTCAGATGCACATCCTGGTCCCGCGAGGAGCAGAGAGCAAGTCCACCGGCCCACCCTCTGTTCTTTAGCAAAGGCGCTGCCAAAGATGGGGAGGGTGGGGAGAGAGAGAGAGAGAGAGAGAGAGAGAGAGAGAGAGAGAGAGAGAGAGAGAAAGAGAGAGAGAGAGAGAGGGGAGAGAGAGAGAGAGAGAGAGAGGGGAAGAGAGAGAGGGACACACAGGGAGAGGGGGAGAGAGAGAGGCAGAGAGACAGAAAGAGAGAGAGAGAGAGGGAGGGAGGGAGGGAGAGAGAGGGAGAGAGAGACAGCGAGAGAGAGAGAGAAAGAGAGAGAAAGAGAGGGACACACAGGGAGGGGGAAGAGAGAGAGAGAGACAGGGGGAGAGAGAGAGAGGAGAGAGGAGAGAGGGGGAGGGACAGAGAGAGAGAGAGAGAGAGAGAGAGAGAGAGGAGAGAGGCACAGCCACAGGAAAGAGCGAGTCGCCTTCCGGTGCACACGCTATGGCTGCACCTAGAACTCCAGGAGGAGCCTGGACGGACGGGGTCGCTGTGGGTGCCGTGGACTCTGCGGGGTTGCAGCCGCTCGCCCTGTGCGGAGAGACGGGGAGGTGGCCTCGCCACAGTGGCCGCAGAGGGGAGGCCTGGCAGCATTGTGCCTGCTCCACGCGACCTACCGACCTACGTGAGAGCCTGAGCACCGTGAGAGCCGCCTAAAGGGCGCTGAGGGCGCCGGCGGGGTCGGTGCAGAGGAGAGCCCCGTTTCAGACGGACGGAGGAGACTGCGAAGCTGGAGTGACCGTCGGCAGGTTAATCTAGGCGTCTGATGAAATTTACATCAAGTCACGGACGGGCGTTTTATTTAGGGCCCGGGAAGCCGACTTTGAAATGTCTGTGGAAAAGTACGCGCACAGATTTAGCCAGGAAATTCTGAGATAGGAGCATGAAGATAGCGTGCCCTTCCTATGTTTACAGCCGTACGGTCTGCTCGGTAAGTAGACAGGTCTATGTAACCGAAAGAGGCCCAGTCGCACGACGTTCTGTACATTGTCCGCTGGGATTTCAGGCCAGTGGGGCGCACGCTGACACTGGATGCCATGTGTTAGAGCCACTTTCGTCCAACGTCCGGAAGACAAGGAAAGTGCATTTCCTGTTTGCCATCCAGGCAAGTTCCTGCGGGGAGGGCTGCAGGGACGACGACGCAGTGAGAACCGTTAGGAGACGACCCGGGACACCCTTGGCAGCAAGCGTTAACACCTGCCCCTCTCAGCGCGCGTGCAGGGCCAACAGCCGTCGGACCCTGCGCTCTGACCGACCACGTCCTGTCCCCGCTGGCCGGGTGTGCCCGCGTCCCCTTTCCAACGTCAGGGCCTTGAACAGTCCAGGTATTCTTCCACTTCTTGGGGCCCCCTCTCCCGGCGCGTCCCCGCCCCCGGCCTCGGGGTCGTTCCCCGCAGAAAGCCTTCCTTAGCGCCCCACGCGCAGCCCCTCCTCCAGCTCCGTCTGCGTCTCCTGCACGTGCCACACTGGGTACACTCACCTCCAGTGTGGTCGGCGGGGGCGGGCGATGGGGTGCTGTCCCAGTCCCTCCCGGTCCCTCGCGCGGAGACTACGCAGAGCGAGTGGTCAGCTCATCCGTGTTGATCGACCCCAGGGGAGAGTGTGCGTGTCCCCCCTCACCCGGGGGAGGGGGGTGACGTGGGACCCCTGTGGCTCACGGGGGGAAGCCGAGCAGAGGGGCGTCAGGACGGGAGGGGAGCTGAGAGGGAGGAGGGACCGTCCTGTCCCATCACCTTGCGCACGGCTGCCGGTCACGCAGCTGCCCCCCGTGTGCCTGCACAGTTTACACATTGCATACAGCACCGCGGCTGCATCACCTTTTGTATGTAGTTCGGCTATGGCTCAAGGTACTGTAACCTGATAACATTACAGGAAGTTAGAACCGAAACCCCTTGTGCCCCACACTCACCAGTTACCGCTGTCTCGGCCGCTGCCGGGTCCTTGCGCTCTCCGCTCGTGGTGACACCTACTCGTGCGCAGCCTTCGCCACCACGCGCTGTGTCCGCTGTTTCTGCTTCCTCTGCCGCCCGCCGCCCGGGCCCGCCGCGGGCGTTTTTGGAGAGAGTGAGCAAGAGGAACCCTCGCCGCCGCTGTTCCCAGCGAAACGAGCTCGGGTCCACAGCCAGTTCTCCAGGGCGCTGTGTCCGCTGACTTAACCGGGTGGCTGCTCCTCTCGGGTCCTTCCCAGATGCCAAACGCCGCTCCGCCCGCCCGGGAGCCAGAGCCCCGCCTTGGCGGCCTAAGCTGTGTGGTTCGCTGTCCTCTCGCAGCCCACGGGGTGTGCCCTCCGGCTGTCCTCTCGCAGCCCACGGGGTGTGCCCTCCGGCTGTCCTCTCGCAGCCCACGGGGTGTGCCCTCCGTGTAAGAAAATGCTGGGTGTGAGGACCCCAACGGGCCGTGCTGAGCCAGAGGGCAGGTATTATGCACAAAGGCGTCTCTGTTTTGGGGGGACTTACCGTGTTAGAGCGCCAAGAGCAGGCCTTCTGGTTCCTGCCAAATCGCCGTCCTTCGGAACAGCGCCGTCAGCGTGAGGTGGCCTTGCGCTGGCCAGAGCCTCGTGTCCGCCTTCCTCCCGGACGCCCAGGGCCCCCTCCTCCCGCCGCAGGGCTGAGCCTTTCTGCCTCACGGGGAGGCGTTGGCGGTTCTCAGTCTGACACCCGTGGGACTGAGGGGGGGACCTGGCGCAGGCTTGGCTGGCTCGCGTGTTACCGTCAGACCAGACGCAGGAATGGGCGCAGCCGTGCCGCCCCCTCACAGGTTGGTTTGTGATGCTTGGGGAGCCAGCACTTCACGCCCCCCCCCCCCGTTCTTCCCGGGGGTCTTCTGAAGCCCTTACGTGGGAGGAGTGCTCTCTCCAGGGACAGAGAGTTCCAGGACGCAATGGCAAGTGAGAGCGGCCAGAGGCAGGGCAAGTGCCACATTTCCATAGAGCCTCCATGACCTCCGACATTTCAGATGTATGTGCGGAAGCTTGTGCCACGACAATATGATCCTTGGAGATAAGCATTGGTGTCTGAAGAAGGTAAGCAGCCAGAGAGAAGAGGAAGGCGGGGAAAGAAAAAAAAGAAGCAAATAAGCCAAGAAAATGACCAACCTAAGGAAAAAGAAAGCGTTTTCTCTTGCTGTGTGCCCACCATTTCTTTTCCCCAGCGTCCAGAGTCAAAGCCACAGCGATATCATCAGCCCAGTCTCTACACTGACCCCATAGCTGCAAGCGGCTGATGGCCATAATGGTAAGCTTCTTAGCATTTCCTTGAATTAACAAACACAATCGAAGGGCTGTTTGGGTGGTGAGCACACAATACAACATGCAGATCATATATTATAGCGATGTGCACTTGGAACCTACGTGACCCTATTAACCGCTGTCACCCCAATACATTTCACAAAAATACGATAGAATAAGGAGCGTTATTTTGTTGTTACACTCTCTGCTACCTCTCTCTCTAACCTTGCAGGCCTACTGCCTCAGTCACTGAAAATAATTCTAGTGCAAATACTAAAGTTTGAAATAATAAGATTTCTTCAATAAGGGTCTTTTTTTCTACCAACAGCCCTAACCTTTGCTTCATCATTTGTTTCACAAATCTCATCAAAGCTTTGCTGCTTGGTCAGTGCTCCATACATTTTTTAAGGTAGAAATCTTTGACCATACTTTTCCTTTCAGAAAGAAACTGCCCATGCTATCCCTCCTACAACGCCAGCCGATGCCATGCCAATGGGAAGGACCTTGCACTGCCTTCGTCTCCGGTGAAAAATGAGCCCCATTTGATGGCTGACCTTCTCAACAAGCGTGGCTTCCGCAGAATTACACAGGCGTCTCGGTCACAGTGACCTCCTCGGCGTCACTAGCCGAGGGCCGGGGGAGTCTGGCCGCCCGGGCAGGGAGGAGACGCACACTGAATGCAGGGGCGCCGCCAGCCTGCGGGAGGGCGTGGCCAGCGGCAGAGGCCAGTGTTTCTGGGACTGGCGACAGTTGTGCCGTGTTGGAGAGAATCGGCTGCAAATGCCCTCACTCGCGCGGGGGATAAAGCGGGCGCTCTCCTGGCCCCGCCTCGGGGAGGATCGGAGTGACGCGTCCACAGACCCTGGGGTCTCCGAGCAGACGTTCGGCTGTGAGTCGGGCTGTGTGCAGAGTGGCCAGCGTCTGTCTGTTGTCCAGGTCTCCCGGCCAGGCTCCGGGAAGGCACCCGCCGCGTGCTCTGCACAGCACCTCAGTCTCAACTCCAGAGGGGAAGACCAGCTGTCAGGGCGTTCTGGGCGAGGTCCATTTGCAAAGACAAAAACCCATGAACACCCCTGTTCTCACAGATTTGATGGCTGGTTCAAGACCCAAGGACCTTCAGGAACTTAACTCAGCCTGTGCCCAATGGGGGCTCAGGAACTCCAACGTCACGCCCATTAGTTTTCGTGAGAAACGCCCCCTGCTTATCTACAAGGGCTTACTGACCCTCGTGTCCCACCACCTCGTCCTTGACTTCCCTACAGCACCTGCGTTATTCTTGCAGCCGAACAATAAAACCCACCTCCAAACACCCCGAGGGGCCCTTTAGGGGAAGGGAGGAAGCTGGGGATGAGGTGGGAAGAAGGAGACAAAAGCAGACGCCCTGTTACCCATGGAGACTTGCCCACGAGGCAGGAGAGTCCTTTGGGATGATCAAAGCATTTGTCACATTTTTCACCCCCACGCAGCCCTGAGCATTTGCCCCCTCTTCCCCGAGGTGACCGCCATCACAGGGTGGTGGCATCTGGAATCAGGACATTGGAGGGTCCACCACGACCACACCCTGCGATGCCCCGCCCTTACGGGACGTGAGCGGCTGGGGTGCAGAGAGCTGCTTGCTGACGTCCTTGGAGATGGTTTGCTCCCCAGCCCGTCAGAGACTGAGAAATGAGACCGGGATTGCTCGGCCTCTGAGGGTCCCCCTCATTACTTTCCCCAACTCCGTCTACTTAACAAGGACAGCAGGTCACCCGCAGCCGAGGCCCCTGCGGCTCTGTCCTCAGGGCGAGTCTGTCCTTCTCCAGCTCATCACGGGGAAGCGCTCTCTAGTGTGGAAGTCCTGGGTTCGATCAGCAAGAAAATGTTCACTTATTTTTAAAACGAATTCACTCCCACATCTCATCCATGTTCTAGTTGTAGATCCTAGTTATTGCTTAAGAACTTAATTTTTTCATATATTATAAATTGTATTTTATCACATATTTGCCCAGAAGAAGACCATATAATACAAATTAAATATCTCTGTTTCATTTTATCTACTACATCATTTTTTTTCTTGATGGACATGAGTATCCCACTACCTTTTCAAGTAGGAAATCGGGTGATACGGAAGTGCTAAAAGGAAGCTTCTAGAGATCCATTTACACGACATCACGATCGCTTTGTCCTCAGCAGAGAGGAGCAAATGCACCGTCGCGTGGAAGGAGTGCCACTGGGTGGAGGGATCGTGGGCGGCTTCATCTGTGATACTTTTAATGCACTGAATGACGATTAGCATGCATCACATTTATAATCAGAAGGACATCAAGATAACTTTTAAAGACCAAGAGTATAGAATTGCATAGAGAGCAATCCTTGTCTCTGGAATGGGTCTTGCATAATTGACTGTGACAGAGGTGTGGAGAGCTGGCAGAGCTTGACAGACTGCCCTGCTGTATGGGACCGAGAGGAGCAGCTGTTGAGATCCCTCTCGCGACAGGCATCCATCGCTGGGCTGACACATTCCACACCTCCTCGTGGGCTGATTTCACCGTTCACGCTTCTTGGTAAGTAAGCCTTTGCACCCCTCCTTGGAATAAATGCAAAATTGTCCTCCGCCCCCTGACCCCCGCATTCAGGGCAGGTGGCGCGGCGTGGAGCCTGCAGCCCCACTCTCTTCACCCGGGGTCACGGCTGAGAGGGGATGAGACTCAGGGTTCCGGTCCTACAGTCCCAGCTCACACGCCCGTCCCACCCTTCCTGCTGGAATTTTCTCCCCCTACGCGTGGGTTTAGTTTGCTCTTCCATTTAAGAATTCCTCACACGCTGACTTATTAACATTCACTTGGCAATGCCACGTCTCCATAGCGCACTGTGGGCGACGTGTAGGCAGGGGCCACGCCGACGCCTGCCTGTTGTCTCTGGAATGGCCGGCACGGCGGTCCATGTCGCGTTGCCTGAGTTTCCAGGATGCCATTCTGTAGAGCAGGGTTATTGGGCCGAGGTCTCAGCAGCATCGTGACCGGACTCTCAGGCTCTGGGTCTCTGTTCGCCGGTCTCTGGGGGGTTGACGCTGGGAGCCCGGCAGGGATGCTGCCCACAGCCCAGGCCTGGCCCAGCCCCCCGGGCCCGGGTGTGGGGATGAAGTCAGCCTGCTGGCCTGAGCCAGGCAGACTCATCATCTCTAAATTGAATTGAGAGGAGCGGTCCATTTGGAGATTAAAATGGATCCCAGCCACGAGGGGCCGTTCAGGCCTTTAAATAAATTAGCCGCGAGGCCCAGGCCAGTAAGAGGAAACGCAGGGTGAGCTCTTACAAACAACCCCGGGACATTTAGCAATGCCGTTCCCTCTGTCTGACACGGAGTGAATCCATCAGGCTCTGCTTCTCTTTCACTTGACAAGGCTGCGCTTGGTGAAACACATGCTCTGCTCAAGGTCAAGGAAGGACAGGGCCCTCACAAACACAGTCGTGCTTCCCTTCCGCACTGACAGAGCACCCCGATGGGACAGTCAGGGGCCCTTTGCCAACCCATCCACCCTTTTGGGAGATAAGGATCCCTCCACTCCGCGACCCCCCCCCCCCCACCGCCAACACCCATTTTTCTCAAGTTCATATTCTAGTTAGAAGTCATGGGGTGTCCTTTGATTTTTTGTTAAGATTTTCCAATGCCTCAGAAACGATTCCTGGGCAACAAAGCTTCTGCAAGGAGTGTGAGAATCAGATCCCGCGCAGCAAATTCGTCTGCGGTAACGGGGACCTGCATTTCCATGTCGAGGCACGTGGCATGGGCTTCCTCCTTGTGCTGGGAGGCGGGCTTGGACAGACGAGCAGATCCCCGGGGGAAGATGAAGGATGAGAAGGAGGGAACGCAGCTGTCCCCGACAATTAGGAAACCGGTACTGAAACCTGAGCTGATTTTTGTGAAAGACCTACTCAGGTTTGTGGGTGGCGAGAAGAAAGAACCCTCCAAATTCTCAGACCCGCCAGCCGTGGGGGGCCTTTCTCAGGTGAGTGGGCTGCAAAATGCGCATTCAGGTGGCAAGAAAGGACAGTGACGTCGAATTCTTGTCGTCGTCCAGATTTCAGGGAGGGCGCAGGAGCGGGTCCGGCACGGGAGTCTGACATTGGAGCAGGGCAGGAAATGTTCCCTCCCAGCGACCGTGCGGAAATTCACCTCTCATCCCGCTCTTCTCTCCCTTCCCCATGTCAGGGTGTCACACGCAGGCCAGCCTGTCCAGGAGTGCACTCCCCGGGCCGGGCTGCTGTGGGGCGCGTGTCTCTTGTCCCTTCCTCCACGCTCCGGAGAGCACCGATGCCAGAAAAGCCCCGATCAGGCAGCCCCAAACGTCAGCTCATCCCCGGACGCTGCGCGAGGCCCGCAGGCCCTCCCTCATAAGCAGGGGCCGCGCTCCAAGGCTGGCTTTGGCGCTGCTGGCAGTGGAGACGGGAATTTTCTCTGTTCTTCTGGGCCTGGAGCATCATGGCTGCAAAGGCTCTCAAATGCAGTCGTCACGAGACCTACCAACGTTTTTGGGGTACCACAGATCAGACAGACGGTGAACAGCGACACGGGCTTGGGATTTGTTGGTCAAATGATGACCTTTTGAGCCTTACGTGCCTATGGAAAAGCAGCAAACAGCCTGGTGTGTGTGGAGATTGAATTGTTAGGGACCCGGGCAAAGGTACCAGGTAGCCCTTGATATTGGATGCAGAGAACATGTGGCTGAAGTGAGATGGCGTATGTGTGTTAGAGTGTTGGGGGGCGGGGTGTGTTGAGGAGGCTTTGGGACCAAACCACCAGCTAGTCTTAGTCTTTAAAGCTAGAAGGAGTTCATGTGATGATTGTACGTACACTGAGTGGCCAGACTCTAAAGGGCTTTGAATGCATAATAATCTGGCCACGCAGTGTATATATATATTAGAGGCCAGGTGCATGAATTCGTGCATGGGTGGGGTCTGGCCAGCCTGGCCAGGGGGAGGGGAAGGGGGCGGTTGGCCGGCCTGCCTGCTGGTCGAACTCCTGGTTGAGGGGACAGTTTGCATATTAGTCTTTTATGATATAAGATATACACTGAGTGGCCAGGTTATTATGATCTCTGAACGCATAATAATCTGGCCACTTAGTGTATACACACACATACAAACACACACACACACACACACACACATATATACATACACACATACACACACACATATATACATACACACATACACACATAAACACACACACACACACATATATATACATACACACATACACACACACACACACACACACACACACATATGAGGATTAGAGGCCCTGTGCATGAATTCGTGCATGGGTGGGGTCTGGCCAGCCCAGCCAGGGGGAGGGGACGTGAGCGGTTGGCCGGCCTGCCTGCCGGTCGAACTCCTGGTCGAGGGGACAGTTTGCATATTAGCCTTTTATGATATAGGATAGACCCTGAGTGGCCAGATTATTATGCGTTCAGAGATCATCATAATCAGGCCACTCAGTGTATATGCATGTATGTGTGTGTCTGTGTGTGTGCCTAACTCACACATACAGGACACACACACAGGGGACCGAGTGCATTGTCGGGTGGCTTGTTGTCATGCTGACTCCACCCTCCACAGTGTGGCCCCTCCCAAGTTGAAGGCCTGGAACAGGGGCCTCAGGGGCGGGGTGGACAGGGATGGGAGCACGGTGCTTGTGGTGACGGCTCTTTCACGCATCCTCAGCATCCGCCTTCATGAGTGTCCACCCCGCACCACCCTGAGGCACATCGCAAGCGCTGAGTGGACGCCGGAGAGAGAACCTGGGTGGCTGTCCCTCATGGACCCTAAAGAAAGGCTTTGCAGTGAGTCAGGTAAGAGCTCTGACACCAGTTAAGACAACGGGGCTGCTGACCTTTCGGTTTTTACCTTAAATCTAACTCAGTTACTGCGTGGGCAAGTGGAGATTGCCGCAGTTGGGGGGTAATAGGCACAATAAAGTGTGCGAATCCCACCCACCGTACAAACCCAGGCCGTGGCGACTGTGATCTGCATTCCTTTCTGCTGTTCTCTGTGTCCCCTGAATCAAAGCCGAGAGCTGCCCTTGGCTTTGACATTTAATATCAGGTGGGTCTTCCTTCCTGTCTACACCCATGCACATGGGCAGTCACACACAGACATGGGTGCACAGGGGCACACACACTTCGTTATTATCCTGCAGTTTCTCACTGTCCCAGGTAAGTGTCTAGAATGGAGTTCCAGATGCACACTCGTCCACTCCCCTGCCTCAAGCAGCCTGGCCAGCTGCATAGTAAAGAGGCAACAGCCCGGCCGGCCTGGCTCCGTGGTTGAGCGTTGACCTATGACCCAGGAAGTCATGGTGCGATCCCTGGTCAGGGCACAGGCCCGGGTGGCAGGCTGGATCCCCAGTGCGGGGCGTGCAGGAGGCAGCCGATCCGTGATTCTCTCTCCTCACGGATGTTTCTATTTCTCTCTGAAATCAGTTAAAAATATATCCAAAAAAAAAGACGGCCACAGACTCTGCAGGTCTCAGGGACTGAAGCCTCTCTCGTGGCCCGTGCTGGTGCGAGGCATTTAGACAAGGAAGTTTTCCTGCTGCTGAAATCTCTGTTGCCTTTGCTGCAGCTTCCCACGACTGGGGTCTTTATGGAAAGTGGTTAAATTAACGGTATGGTAGGGGTGGGGTTCTCACGCCATTCGGCCTGACGGTGCACGAGCGCAACGGGCTGTGCGGCCATGGCACAGCCTCACTCCGCCACCTTCGCAAAGCACGCTCCCGCCGCTCCCTCCCGCCGGTCATCCAAGTCAGGCCGCATTGTGCGCCAACTGGTTTGTTCCTCCAATGTGTGTCCTGGGTTTTTAGGGCTCTGCTGTTCTCTCTCTGCTATTGGCTGAGCTCAGGACGTGGCCGAAGAAGGCATTCAATGGACATTTGTGGAATGGCTTGATGAATATACATCAGCATTTCACAACTGCTGTTCGTAAACATTGTGAAGAAATAGGTTCCATGGTCAAATGTAGACTGGATGAGGTTAGCCGAAGTCAAGTAGGGCCCCTTGCTGTGGGACCCATCGGAGTGTAAAATGTCACCGTACCTTGTGTGTGGGTAAGAGGGACATGGAGTCTGCAAGGTTCTCAATATATTGGTTCTTAGGACGGTGCTTGGTCTGCAGTAATGTGTGTGTGTGTGTGTGTGTGTGTGTGTGTACACGCAAGTGAGTTGTTGTTATAATTATTATCATCCCATTGGTCTTGGGAGCCATTTTCTTAGAACTTCTGAGGACTAGAGACCCAAGAGGACATCCTTTTGGGAAAGGCTGGCCCACCCCCTCTTTGTCTTAAGGGACCCGTGATCCATGTTGCATTCATTAGGAATGGGAAACCACTCACTGGGCTGGTTTGGCGTTTGTCTTTGCATTGCCTGTAGCCATGTAGTTGGTTAGGCAATCAATATGGTGAAGCCAATTCCTTGAGGAACGTTTAATTTGAAGCCGACGAGGGCTTCGGAAGGCCCACCGGTGCCTCGGGAGCACCATTGTGTCCATAGGAGGTCTGGGGGGAGGGGGCGTGCCATCCAAGACCACCTGCCCTTCCCGGCTGCGTGTCAGCCTCTTCATCCCCTTCGTGTATCGAAAGGAAGGGCTCTGGGCCTGCGGTCTCCGGCTCGCCAGGACTCAGAGGGCGGCATTCCGGGAGTTTTCCTTTATGCTGAGTTGTGTCCGTATTAAATGTCCTCATGGTTTTAGGGCTGAGGTGGCCGACTCATCAGGGTCACTTTTGGTCACTCTAGCATGGAGCTTGGCCTCACCGCCTCATCCTGACCATCCATCCAGAGGGGAACCCGGGAGCACCGTCCCTTCCCTCTGTGGGTGGACACCGTTAGCTTATAGGAGGCAGCTGATCAGTGATTCTCGTTCGTTGTTGATGTTTCTATCTCTCTCTCCCTCTCGCTTCCTCTCTGAGATCAATACAAATATATTTTAGAATAAAATAAAACCAGGGCTACTCTCTCTTCCCAACTCAAAGCTCATTAGAATATCTTGGAAACGGTCCTCCAGCTTCCATTTTTCTTAACGTGACAAACCCGCGTCGGCGCTGCTCTCTCCGTGTCCCTGCTGTCATAGTTCCCGCTTCCTGATGAATTGGTCTGCTGGTAGCTGACACGCCTGAGCCGCCGTGGCTGGTGACATCACCGCAGGGTGTCTGCGCTCCCTCTAAGTGACAAGGCCTGACACTCGGCTCAGCTTCGCCCTCTGGCTCGCGGGGATCAGGCAGGGGACGCCTGCAGGCGGCATGCTGATGGCAGGCCCACGGGCAGGGGCAGCTGGGAGCGGTCCTTCCGGAGCTCTGGTGGGAGAAGAGACAGCTGGGTGGTGGGGGAGAGAGAGAGGGAGAGAGAGGCAAAGAGAGAGAAGGAGAGGGAGAGAAAGACATCCATGGGAGACACATTAGTTGATTGCCTCCCACACGCGCCCTGGCGAGGGCTAGGCATAGAACCTACAACCTGGTACGTGCCCTTGACCGGCACTCACACCCGCGATCCTTCGGTGCTCTGGCCGAGGCACTAGCCTCGAGCCACACCTGCTAGGGCCAAGAGTCGTTCTTTAGGTAAAAATAGCTCCGTGAACAGTTGCCTGACGTCATCTTTGCAATGACTCACTTCACCCACGTGAGGCTGGGGCTGGGAGGAGGCAGAGACCTCCAGGTACGGCTCAGCATCCAGAGACGCAGCGTCTCTCTCGGGCTCCTTGTCCCTCAACATTCTAAAAACGGGTCTCATCTTGTGCCAGGCGCAGTCCCCTTCTCACCTTGCCTTGCAGGACCCCCCCACAATGAGGACCAGGGGGTAGGAGCTACATTTAAGACAAGGGGGCGTGGGTCCCACAATGAGGACCAGGGGTAGGAGCTACATTTAAGACAAGGGGGCGTGGGTCCCCGGGGAGGTGGACGTAGGAAGCCAGCCTCCCTGGGGGCCTGTTGATTTCCTCTATGGCGACCTGTGGGCTCCTGGTGGGAGCTCCGGCGTGTGCTCTCCCGGTGCCTGATGAGAGTCAGACATCCACAGTGGCGGCTGCCCCCCCCGCCCCCCAGACCCCCTTTCCCACCACCTCTTACTCAGCCATGGTCCCTCCCGCCTGGGGTTCCTGGAAACCCCGGACCACGGCGAGGCTTTTGCGTGCGATGAGGTCAGCTGCGTGGCTGGCTCCCTCGCCTCCCTCAAAGCTCACGAGCACAGTGTGGCCACGGGCGGGACGGTCCCTTTCTCCAGGGCGATGGCCGCTCACTCACCACAGCGTCTCTTACGTCATTGCTGTCTGGCTTCCCTCCGGACGGAGTGGGGTCTGTTGTTCTCAGTGCTGAAGGCCTCAGGACAGTGTCAGCACATAGTAGGTGCTGCTTCAAATCGTCCTGAATGAACGAGCTGATGTCCTTTGGATGGTGTGGGTAGGAGGGTGTGAATGGTCAGCGGAAGGGCGGCGGGTGGGGGGAGCGTGTGCTGAGGCTGCCCCAGGCCCTCTGTCCCTGGCCTGCGAGCGGCTGGCCCCTGAAGAACGCCGTGGAGGCCACGCGGTGCTTTCGTGACCCGTCACGGTCCGCTGGGCCCTGGGACCTGAGCTCGCCTTGGCATGAACAGAATAATCACATTTGCAGGAATAAAAGTGATTACTCTATATTGCTTAATACATCTAATAACGGTTTAATAAAGGATATGCAATTTCCCTGCTTCTCTCCTTCGTAAATGTCACTCAGTCTATAACCTAATTACTTCAATTTTCCATTTAGAAAATTAATTCATTTGGAAGGCATGAAAAAGCAGCCGAGAAATTTTCCTTTCTGGCCGAAGACCTGGCAACTCGGATGGTCCGAAGACCTCCCCGTTCTCAGAGGTCAAGAGCAGAGCTCGGGGTCGGCTTGGCGGACTTCCGCCCCAGTCCCCAGGCTCTTGACTTTGACCTGAAGTTTACAGGCGGGGGCGGACCCCGGAGCCCCGTGTCTGTTGCTTTCTCCCTCTCCGTGTCTTCCTGCCGGGGACGCGGCTGCGGGGAGCGCTGAGCTGCCACGTGGAGCGGGGTGGGGCCTGCCCAGGGCCCTGCATCTCAGTTTCCCCACTTGTGAAAAAGGAGGAAATAAAATTCACGTGTCAAGGACCTACTGGGTGCTAGGCATTCTGCTAAGCATTCTATATGTCTTTTCTCAGCAGGCTCCTTCCCCTTTGTGAAACGCCGAGGTAAACAGATGAACAAGAGAGACAGAGACGCTGGCTAACGTGTGAAAACGCCTCGCGTCCTCCACGTGTGCTGTGAAGCATTCCCCACGCTCACTCGCGCCACTCTGTGACGGAGAAGGGAGGTGATGCTTCGACTCCGTCTTCTGGGCGAGGAAGTGGGTTTCTTGAAGGCAAATGAGCAAGGAGCCTGATTGGTCTTGTTTTCTAGTGTAAACAAAGCGCCAGAGTTTTCAGAACCACCCCCCCACACACACACACACACACATCCCCGCCAGCAGCATCGGGGGCGCCAGGCCGCGGTCCTCGTCCCAGGGCCGCTGAGCTTCCCGGGGGCTTCCTGCTCCTGGGGGTGCGCCATGAGCTCCGTGGGGGCCTCCCTCTGAGCAGAGCAGAAATTCCTGGGCCCTGGACCCCCTGTGCTCCCTGCGCCCCCTGCACCCCCTGCCCCCTACGCCCCCCTGCGCCAGAACCCCCAGTGTGGGCTGCCTGCTCCGGGCGTGGGCCTCGCCAGCTGATGCTGGGGACGAACCACATCCCAGCGACTTCTGACCTCTGAGGTTCAGGCTGCGGAGCAGAGAAACCGGGGGCCTTTGAGAAGCGGGCCGGCCCTGACGGAGACCCCGAGCCGCAGCCCCTCAGGGCAGGAGGGGAACAAAGTCATGACCCCCCGCGACCACACCTCAGCAGGCGTCTTTCTGTACAAAGCAGCAGCCCCTCCTCGGCGGGGCGGCCTGTTGACCTCGGTGCGAAGCGCGGCCCTGATTTCCGGGGGAGCTCCCCGGGCGGGGGTGGGGGGGCTCTGGCTGGAGGGTTATTACCAGGGTCCCGCTGCCGCGCCGTGAAGCCCGGCTCGCCCACACTAATTACACGTCTTCTCTGAGCAGAGAGACCGTAATAGGTTCTGGGCTTCTTGTTCTTCTCACCCAGTGACGGAAATGGATTGTGACTGCATCTGAAACACACTCCCTTTCCCTCCCTCCCTCCCTCCCTCCCTCCCTCCCTCCCTCCTTCCCTCCTTCCCTCCCTCCCCCCCTCCCTCCCTCCCTCTCGGGGAACACCTGCTCCAGGACCTGCTGCCATTCCTGCTGTGAGCACCGAGGGCCTCAGTCAGTGTCTGCCGCTGATCCTGGGTGATGGGGGTGTCAGGTGCCTGTCCACACGTGGGACAAAGAATGATGATACTCCCCTCAACACGGCGCCCCCTGACTCCGCGCCCCCTGACACTGCGCCGCCCGAGGGGGTGTTCAGAAGCGAAGGGCTGGGAGGGCAGCTTGCTCAGCCCTCAGGAGATTCACCAGTTTGCACTTGACCCTTGACCCGGGAGGGCTGCACTGACTTTGGCAGCCAAGGAATCTGGTGTGAGCTTCACCAGACCACTCAGGGCAGTGCCAGGCCCCCCCTCACTCTCGAACCGCCAACTTTATTATTATTATTATTATTTATATTTTTGTTCCAGAGAGGAAGAGAGCGGTAGACATATCAATGATGAGATAGGATTATGGATCAGCTGCCTCCTGCACACTCCCTACTGGGGAAGGAGCCTGCCCAGAATCGAACCCAGGACCTTCCAGTCCACAGGCTGACACTTTATCCGCTGAGCCACACCAGCTCGGGCTTGAACTGCCACCTTTACACAGCAGGTCAACCCACGATGGTTCTTTACAGGAATACTCAAACAGGTTTCCTCAGAGAGCCAAGTTCTCTCCAAGCAGGCGCCACTCACCTCTAACGCTTAGCATTGCCGGGGAGGACGGCGTGCACGGTCCGCGTCACTTTACAGATTTCAGAAGCCAAGTCTGCAGGCGGAGATGCAGATGGGGAGGGCGCGGCGGAGAGAGGGACGCTGGGCTGGACCAACGGCCCTGTCCCCCGTCCGCAGCGCCTACTGCAGGTGCCTCCTTGGTCGGAATTGGTTTTCTAAGATTCTCTTCTGAGGATGTTCACTGCCAGAATGGAAATGATGTAAAAACAATGCAGGAGACAGCATTGAGAGGAGGGAAACTGAGCTGGGCGAGCAAGAAATCTCTTCCTCACTGAGCACCGGGAGGCAGTGACCCTGAGCTCCCAGCAGGGTCATGCGGGGCTGTTGGGAGCAAGGAACGGAGGTGGGGCTGGGGCAGCGAGCCCCCCGGGAAGTGTGGAGAGAGCTCCCCGACCCTTCCACTCCCCGCAGGTCCTGAGTGGGAGGAGCGAGGCTGGCGTGGCCGACTCCATGCTCCCTGGAGGCGGTGGGAGGACGGGGATGCGGACAGGGCCTGGGCGTCTGGAGCAGAGACCAGGCACGGCGTCCTCCCCCGTGGGAGCTCTTGGCCCCTTTGCGGGTATTTGCTTCCAGCGGAGGCCCCGCCCTGCCTCGCTCAGACGTGTGAGGGCCCACCCTGCGCTTCCGTCAGCGGGTGCTGTGGGTGCTGAGTGTCTCCGTTCTCCTTTAAAGGCGATCCCTCGCTGGGAGGCATTTTGGTGCCGTGAAAGCTCCTCAGCAAACCCCTCCCCGCGCAATATCCTAAAGCCCGTGGTCGGTCGGCAAACGGCGGCTCGCGAGCCCACAGGCGGCTCTTCGGCCCCTTGAGTGTGGCTCTTCCACAAAAGACCACGGCCTGGGCGAGTCTATGTTGAAGAAGCGGCGTGAGAAGAAGTTTAAGTTGAAAAAAATGTGGCTCTCAGAAGACATTTCAATCGTTGTACTGTTGACATCTGGCTCTGTTGGCTCATGAGTTTGCCGACCGCTGCTAAAGCTCAGCGAATGCAGGGGATGCTCCTGGGAGAATCACCGTTTCCTCCGGGGCTGTGAGCCGCCGGCAGCCCCTGAGCTGGGCCCAGGAGCGCTGGGGCCGTTTTCGGAAGGCCCCTCTGGAAGAAAGATGCCCTTCCCCTGGGAAGGTCCTGGGAGACCAATACTGCTTCCTAGCGCGAGGCATACAGCACGCACCCCACAGGAGTTTCTAGGTCAGAATCGATCCCGGGCCAACAGCTACACCGGGAGCTTTAAAGATTGGTGACCTTCATGTCGCCAGCAACAGGCCGCAGGAGACGCTGGGAGGGAGCCTTCATTGCTGCTCCCCACCCATGGGAGCGCCTCCCACTCACCCTCCAGATGCCCATCAGCATTGCTGCCCAGCCCCAAGACGAGTCCCCTGGGTCCTCCGAGCGTGTGTTTTAAGGAGGGGAAAGCCCCCAGCTGTCACAGGCACACCCAGGAATCGCAGTGGCCTGGCACCGTCGGGCTGATGGTTTGCGAGCCGTAGTGTAACCAGTGTGTTCAGGGCCTGGTCTTCCGCAGAGCGACTCAGGGGCCCAAGCGGGACTCCCTTGTGGCTGCATCTCCTCCTCTGCGGCTTCCGGGTCCGCTGTGGGAAGGGAGCGGAGCGTGCTGCAGGCACATTAGCCCCCGCACTCAGCCCAGAACGCACAGGCAGCGCTTGGCCGTACAGACCCCGCGGTGAGAACTGGAGCCGCGGTTCACCTAAACGCGGGCGGGAGGAGCCGGGAAACGCATTTCCGCCCCGGCAGCCGCCCTCCCTCTGGGGGCAGCCGGCCGCTCTGGCGCGGGAGCAGAGAGTTCCGATGCTTCGTTCTCACGAACGCGGCAAGACAGCCTGATGCCACGAGGCGGGGCCTTTCCGGAAGGGCTCCGGGGAGTCCTCCCTGCTGGGAACTTGCTTCTTCTTCTGTGTCTGCCTCCTCCTCCTCCTCCTCGGTGAGCAAGCTGCGTGGCTGGAACCCTCATGGCCTCTGCAGGTCCCGCCGCCCTCCCTCCCCGGCTCCCCCGGAGGCTCGCTGCCTTGGCCTCCGAGACTGCGTTTCTATTAGAAGCGTCGCCTTCGATTCCCGTGACGTGCGGTGATGCGGTGTCACGAGGGAGACGCTTTCCTCGGGCCATTATAAACGTCAAATTTGGTTCCATCAGAAAGCCCCTTGGAGGGGTTCGCGGTGAAGGCTGCACGCGAGGCAGCTCCACCAACGGGCCCAGGAAATCTCCGCCGTTGCGCGCTGGGGGCTGCGGCCAAGGCTCTTCCATCACTGGGAGGCGGGCAAACCCGGCTCTCGGTTTCATGTGTGAAACTGGAATCTCTGAACGCAGACCGAGGGCTCGGGGTAGAGGGGGTGTCCTAACGCTCCACGCACAGGACCTGTTTTGTTCCTTAGAACAGCAGCCACCGGGAGGGGTCCTCGTGCGTGGGCACAGAGAAAGAAGCCTTTTAAACTTCGTCTCCTCGTCCGACGGCAATGACCACGGAGCCGGGTCACACGCGGGCGGCAGGTCAAACCCGCGGCCTGGGGTTTGGCCCGGGGCAGGTGCTCCGGAAGCGGCAATCTCCTCCTCCTCCCCCTCCTCTTCCTTCCGTGGTGGCTTCCTAATCCAGCCGCCACCAACGGCCACAGACACAGGGATGATCGCGCTGGCCTGTGAGTTACATGTCCAGCATGGGCTTCCCGGGGCTCATGTCAGGGTGTTGGCAGGGCTGGTGCCTGCTGGGGAGCCCCGCGGAGAGTCGGGTTCCTTCCACGTTCGGCGCCCGCGGGCACCCACATTCCTCGGCTCGTGAGCCCATCCTCTGTCTCTGAAGTTGGTGACAGCAGGTGGAGTCCTTCCCCAGCCTCCACACAGCTCCAGCCTCGTCTCTGCCCTGGGCCTCCTATTCTTAGGACCCTGTGGTTACCCTGGCACCCGGGTAACCCAGAACCATCGCCCGCTCTAAGGGCAGCCGGCTGGCCACCTTCATTCCGTCTGCAGCCTCACTCTCTGTGCTGGGCGGCCTCCCGCACGCACAGGTTGGGGCATAGGATGCGGACATCTTTAGGGGACTCTCCTCTTGCCTTCCTCCTCTTCTTCTCTTTGTTCTCGGTCACCTGTTTGGACCCCTTGAGGTCTGGTTTACTTGGTGCGCTGCTCATCTCTTTTTTTCGTTTGTTTTTAGAGTCACCGCCTCTTAAATCTTCCGACGGGGTTTTGGGATGGACGTCTGACTCCGGTGTTTGCTCCAAAGCAGCAGCTCGGAGCACCGTGGGGCGTCACCGGGACGCTGCTGTTCACGGCGGCCGCGGTGAGCGAGGCCATCGTGCGGCTGGCCAGCTTTCCCCTCGGAGACTCCGCGTCGCTGGAAACTACGTTGTGTTTGCTCACCAACCCGAGCAGCGAGGGCCGAGCAGGAGCTCCGCATGGAGGCGTTTATTTCTGCAACACGGGCCTGGAAGGCGCAGCGGTAACTCCGCACGGGGCACGGGGCGGGACACGCCGAGGGCCAAGCAACACTGAAACCACGCCCTGCTGGGGAGCTGTTGCTTCCTGACACGGTCCCCTTCTCGGGCACTGGCTTTTGCGCACGTCGGCATGTTGGCCAGGTCAAGGGGGCCTCTCCCGGCAGATTCCAGGCCCCGTGCAGAGGCGGCTGGGCGGCTGGGCGGCTGGGCGGCTGGACTGGGCCTGCTTTGGGCTGGTCCTGCCTTCGGTCATGGTCTCCATCCCCCCTTTCCCTTCCCCGTGTCCCTTCGCATCCCTCCAAAGGGCCTGGGCTAGTCAGCTCCTCCCACAGGAAAGAAGCTCTCGGTGGCACGGGGGTGCTGTGTGGGCCCCCACATTCCTGACGCTTGACATCGGCCCGTGTCAGCAGACGCCTCTGGGCTTGTGTCCAGCTGCCTCACGGGCTCCCGCCTCTAACTCCCAGCGTCCTCCCTGAGCTTTGCTGCCGGGGTCCCTGTCCAGCCAGGATGCTGAGGTGTCAGCCCAGTGCCTGGTCCAGGAGGGAGGAGGGAGGAGGGAGGAGAGGAGGAGGGGAGAAAGGATGGAGGGGAGGAGGGAGGAGAGAAGAGGGAGGAAGGAGGAGGGAGGGGAGTGAGCTGGGGCCTGGCTGGGAGGGAAACCCGCCCAGAGGGGTGGGAGGAAGGGCCAGGAATCGGAGAGATTTTGCTAAATTCCATTTAACAAAGAACACAATGCTGCACAGCACAATGGCCTTTCCCACAGGCAGATAATCCCGGGCAGAGGAGGAAGGAGGGGAGGCAGGAGGGGAGGCAGGAGGGGAGGCAGGAGAGGAGAAAGGCTGGCGCTGGGAACCGGCAGGCGCTGCGAGCAGCAATCAATGCTGGCCTTTGTGCCGCCTGACATTTGAGGGGCTTGTTATCGGCGGTGCCGGCCGCTTTATCTAAATGTATCTCCCAGCTGCCAGGCGGGCTGATGGGCGCAGGGACGTACGATGGCCCCGGAGATAGCCACCTCCGCGGGCGGCGCTGTCACTCTCCGCGGCCCTCTCCTCTCTCTCCGGGGGAGAGCACGGTCCGTCCCTTCTCTAGGCTTGAAAACCAACCAAACAGAAAAATCCAACCCCAAACCAAACTGCCACCAGCTCCCGAACCGGCAGGGCCTGGGCCTGAGGTGACTGGGGCCCTGGAGGGACCGGACAGGAGGGGAGGGCATGTCTGCATTTACACCAGAGGCTGTCCTCAGGGTCTGTCCCACCCAGGCGGCCAAGTGCTGGGTCTCCACTCCTCAGACCCAGCAGGGCTCCCTGGGGGGCGGGGCTAGTGTGCTGGGTTGGTGCCGGGTATGAGTTTTGCTTCACGAAGGCCCTCCTTCCTCCAGACCCCCCTCCGCCCCCCGCAAGCACCGTCTACCTGCCCCAGTGCCCAGCACACATCGCTGGCATTGGAGGTGACCACAGGCCGGGCCTCACTTCTCCTGGGCATCCTGTGTGACTGAGCCGCCAGGGACACTGAGAGGTGACCTCACAGCTGTTAGGGTGATGACTCTCAAAACCACAGCAGAACAGAGACCAGCGCTGCGAGGAGGTGGAGAAGAGGATCTCCTGCCCCGCGCTGGCGGGACTGCAAAACCGTGCACCCACTGTGGACACAGAATGGAGGTTCCTCAAACACTTCAGGACAGCACCCCACAGCGTCCCGCAGTGCCGGTTCCGGGTGTGCACCGAGAGAATGGCAATCAGGATCTGGAGGAGATGTCTGCATCTCACGCTCACGCAGCGTGCAGGGGACAGCAGCCCAGGGAGGAGCACGGCCTACGTTCCTGCCATGGATGGCGGGTGACGAAGAGGCGGAGCCCACGCCGTGAGTCCGCCGTAACACAGACGTCTGCTCTACGACACACAAGGGCATGGGTGGTCCTGCAGGGTATGATGCTCTGGTAAAGAAGCCAGTGTCAGGATGACCGATACTGCCGGCTTCCACCTACATAGGGTGTTTAAGACTGGCACGTTCACGGTTTCAGAGCGGAAGGGTGGTTGCCGGGGCCTGGGGGCACAGGGACATGGGAGGCTAATCAGCAGACAGGAAGTCTCGCTGGAGCAAGGCGAGCGGGTTCTCTCTGCGGCCCAGCGTAGTGTCTTTGTCGGCGGTAATGTGCTGGCACCCAGACCGTGTTCAGATGGTAGGTCTCGCGCTGTGTTTTTGCCACAATGAAATAGTTTAAGAAATAGTGAGGTCTCCCTGGGTCAGATGGCAGCTCCACATTTAATGTTTTGAGGACCCTCCATGCCATTCCCCACAGTGGCCGCACCCGTCTGCACTCCCCCGAGCAGTGCATGAGGGCTCCCTTCCCTCCACCACCTCGCCAGCGCCGGTCATTGGTGATTTGTTGATGGCAGCCATCTGACAGGTGTGAGGTGACATCTCACTGGGGTTTTCATTTGCGTCTCTCTGGTGCTCAGTGAAGTTTGAGCATTTATTCATATGCCTGTTGGCCACCTGTATGTCCTCTTTGGAGGAGTGTCTGTTCAGGTCCTTTGCCCATTGGTTAATTGGATTGTCTGTCTTCCTCCGGTTGAGCTGTATGAGTTCTTTGTGTGTTTTGGAAGCGAACCCCTCGTCAGAGGTCTCATTGCCGATATGTCCTCCCACACCGGGGCTCCCTTGCATTTTGAAGGTGGTTGCTTTTGCTGCGCACTAGCTTTCTAGTTTGATGCCGTCCCATTTGTCACCTGGAGACCATTCTCTTAAGTTAAACAAGCCGGTCGTAGAAAGACCAATATGACATGATCTCATTCATATGTGGAGTTTAAGGGGCAAAATAAACTGACGAGCCACATAGGACCACAGACACGGAGGCATGAAACAGACGGACAGATCTCACAGGGAAGGGGGAAGGCGGGCGGGAAGAGATTAACCAGAGAACTTACAAGCGTATAGGCGTAGCCCATGGACACAGACAATAGACAGGTGAAGGCCTGGGGTGGGGAGAGAGATGGTGGAGGGGGAAGGGGAGGGATTGGGGACATCTGCAATACTCCCAACAATAAAATAAATAAAAACATAGCGAGGTCCCTGGCGCCCGGCAGCCTTTGTTTAAACTTTCCATTGTGACCTCGGGCAGTGACTTTGCCCTCCTCGGCCTCAGTGTCCCCATCTGTAAAGGGGTGACTCTGCTCACATTTTTTAGGCCCTCGTGAGCACTAAATGCATCGTCACTGCCTGGGGCCCGATCCCTGGTGGTTTGCCAATGCGTTTCAGGTATTATTATCCAGTCTCTTTTCTTGGGAAGAAGGACAGTGTAACTATTTTAAGCACATAATTATATGTCTCCTTATCGTGTGGATGAGATCCTTTCAGCACCATGTGGGTGCATGAGTGAGAACGGCCAAAACAGTGAATTGCACGCCGGCCTAGTGCGTTCTCTGCCCCCTCCTGGTTGGGCGCTGGGATAGTTCCCTCCCCACATTTGAAGGGCACGTGCTCGGTCATCAGTCCGTGCATTATGTAGGCTGTGGTCACAGGAAAACAAACAGGAGGCGTGAAGACGTAGCGTGTGCTGTGCGTGGGGCGCGGCGGGCGCCTGGGTCGGTGGGGGTTGGTCCGTGGGCGGTCCCGTGGTGACCGCCGTGACCTGTCAGGGACCCTTCTGCCCAGGTCTCAGGGGCCCACTGACTCCCTTTTTCAAGACCTGACTGAAATCACGCTGCTCAGACGTCTGGGGATCTGCCTGGAGATGCCCCCCCCAGAGCTCTGCGTGGCTGTGCGATGCTTGCCGAGAGGCAGCGGCTCCAGCGCGGTGGGCATTGCTGGGACATTAGCCATCTTTCCCGACTGTGAATTTTTGCTATTGTGTAGTCTGAGAAAAGCATCATTTAACACCAAAAAAAAAAGTGATTTTAGAAGCCAAGAGCTAGGACGGTATGCGGCATCTCTGGGATCTGTTCGGCTACAAAGGACTTTTGGGGCCGAATCTGAGAATCCACTGGCTCTGCTCTCCCGGCTCCAGGGTGCTGCTGCCCACCAGGGCCCGAGGGGCCGCGTGGGGCGGCTCAGGGCTCTGCGAGGCCACGGGAGGGAAACAGCATCAGCACAGTGATAAGCGAAGAAAGCGGTCGGATGCCCGCGATGGGATTTGATAAGCCTGGCGTTTCTTTTCTGGAGAAACTCAGTAAACAAAAGGCTTGAGACGTGGGCCTTCCCCGAAAGAGGAAAATAACGCCCTTGTGATTGATCTCGCCGACACCCTTCTGAATGCAGGAGGACAGCCGCGGCGAGCCCTTTAAGACACAGCTGGCATTTTCAAATGCGTCGCTGCTCTTTGTTCCCCTGTAATTCGGGGCTCGACTTGCTGGTGGGGTCTGATTAGGTTTGGAGCTGCTGTCTGTCTGTTTCCTGACTGTTAGCGCTGGGACAGGCCGAGCGTGAAAGGCCGCCTCTGTTCTGGGCGGACGGGTTGCGGGCCTGGCGGCTGCAGGAGACGGGGCTAACCCGGGAGCACACGGAGGCGGAGGCGGTGGCCGCAGCGCCAGGCGTTAGAGACAGGCTGCGGTCCCCGTCCCCCCGGGGCCCACCATCGATCGGTCATCTCGGCAGGAGACCCACGCGCTCCCGCCCTGGCCTTCCCCCCAGCGCCCTCGCCACCCACGCATGATCGGCCCAGACACGCATGTGCGGCGTCCCCTTCGGGAGAATTCCCGTGACTGCAGAGCCAGGGAGCCAGGCGCCGCTCCTCCCCAGCCGTGTTCCCATGGCGTGCACCCAGGGCGGCTGAGATGCTGCTGAGTCTCCGGTGTGCGCACTGAGCCCGCGTCACGCCGCCTCCCGGGCCCAGGGGACGAGTAGGTGGCTCCCTGATCCTGCCTCCTGCCCCCCCACCCCCCACTGACACTCACATTTGTCCCCAGCCCTTCCCGGATGCGGGCATCATTCATGAGGACAGCCTTAACGAGCTGGTAATTAGGCTGGCGGGAGGCGGCGGGAGGGGCAGGGATGCCAGCCGCAGAGGCGGGCAGGGCCCAGAGCCCTGGGGGAGCGCTTTGTCAACAGAGTGGATGGCGCTTCAGGCAGTAAAGCCTCCCAATGACCTTCATGTCAAAACACCGGGCCGCTGTTTGCTCCAGAAGGTAGTTTCATCCACGTAACGGCTCACATGTCACTGGGCGGGCAGCGGCCCTGGTCTCCGACGCTGGAGCGCCTCTTCTGCGGAGGACGGATGTGGGCGCTCAGGGGAGAAGAGGGCCCCCCCCCCCCCGTGTCCCCGTGCACAGGGCGCGTGCAGCCTGCGCCCCCCTGCCCCTCTCTGTAAGAGAGACACACTCAACTGTGCACATCCACGTGCAAGTAGACACGGCAGCGAGAGACATCCAGGAGAAACGGCGCTTAGTTTCCCTCAGGAAAGGCGCCCACCGAGCTTCCAGTGTCCAGAAAAGGCATCGGAATTGGACATTCGCCTGAGTCAGAGGTGGAGTTGCGATCCAGGCTGAAAGTGACCCCCCCTTTTCTTTATCCTCACCCAGGACAAGTTCCCATGGCTGTCAGGGAGAGCGGCAGGGAGAGGGAAAGACAGAGAGAAACACGGATGTGAGAGAAACGCATCGATGGGTGGCCTCCTGCACGGACCCTGACCAGGGCCCCGGTGGGCGAGGAGCCTGCCACCGAGGTTCGTGCCCTGGACGGGAATCGAACCCGGGACCCTTCAGACCCCAAACAGACACCCTATCCACTGAGCCACACCAGCCAGGGCTGAAAGGGATTCTTCTTCATGGAGGAAGGTGCGGGTCGCCACACGGGCCCGGCGTCTCCTCGGAGCTCAATCACGCTCCTCCAGGGGCAGCTCAGGGAGGCAGACCAGCCTTTGGATCTGCTGTGCCAACCGGAGCGCAGGGGGCCACGTTCAAGGACGCCTGGTTCCCTGGCGCCCCTCCTTCTCGGGGGGGGGGGCGGGGGGCGGGCACCAGGGTTTGGGGCGCGCGAACCCGAGGAGCGGCAGAGGACTGAAGGCGTTTGGGTTCCGGGCGCAGGATCAGGCCGAGGCAGCGGGTCCCAGGACAGGTCACCCGTCGGGGGAAGGGGAAGCAGGAGGTTGGGAGGGAGACAAATCCTCTCGCCGAGGAAGATGAACGTGGCGATTCTGTGCCCTCCTTGCAGTCCCCCGGCCGCCAGGTAACGAAGATCACGAACATTGAAAGAGCTTTGCCAAGAAACGAGCATCAGCGAACGTGCCGCTCTCAGAACCCAGAGTGCCCTGGGCCTGGGTTTCCATGGCACCGGGCGGCGTCGGCCCTGCCTCTCCCTGTCGCCGCTGACGCGCCCTGCTGAAGAGTCGCCGGCCTTGACAATCAGGCGCCGGGCAGTCGGTGAAAGGACCTTCTTGGGGCAGTCGGTGAAAGGACCTTCTTGGCCTGGGACTCCGGACCCCGCTGGGCCGGTGGCACTCTCCCCGTCAGAGGGCAGAGGCTCCGGTGGCGGCTGCGAGGCTGCAGGCTCTGAGCCATCGGTGCGCAGAGAGGAGTCTCAGGCAGGCGCCTGAGCTCTTCCGTTTAAGGGTCGTTTTCTTCTTTTTTAAAACATCTTTGTTGTTGAAAGTTACATAGAACCTCCCCCCTTCCCGTCTCCCCCATTAACCACTCCCAGCTGAGGGTCACTTTCCGTAAAGAAGACATCACTGCTCCAACCGGTGTGGCCCAGTGGATGGTGTCGGCCTGCGGACTGAAGGGTCCGGGTTCGATTCCGGTCAAGGGCATGTACCTTGGTTTCGGGCTCGATCCCCAGCGGGGGGCGTGCAGGAGGCAGCCACCTCTCTCTCATCACTGATGCTTCTGTCTCCCTCTCCCCGCCTCTCTGACATCCGTCAAATATATTTTAAAAAGAAGCTACGCCTTCAGCGGCGGGTCAGGCAGCCGCGTTCGCTGGCACGCGCTCGTGGCTGCGTTTCAGGTTTTGCTCGGTGCGGTCTCCGATTCCATCACGTTGCTGGAGGCGGCTCCTTTCCCCGGGCGAGCGGGCGGTGAGGAGGGCAGGAGCCTTCCCCGTCCGAACGGCCCCCTGACGGGAGGGCGCTGAAGCCCAGGGCCGCCCACCTGAGACTGGGCGCCGCGTCCCCCCAAAGCCTTCACGCGTCGTCGTGGTTGCCGTCCTGCAGCGTGGAGCCCGCCCCGGGCCTGCAGACACACTGCGTGTTCAGTGAAGCTTGGCGGATGGACGAGGGAGGGAGTCAGCGAGGCCGTGGTGGCATCTTCTTTCAGCCAACGCTCCCGTGAGACACCCGTGGCTCATAGTTCTGGCGGCCTTTGCACACACAAGCCTTTTTCCTGGCAAAAAAGAAAAGGAATGTATAAGAAGGAAGGAAGGAAGGAAGGAAGGAAGGAAGGAAGGAAGGGAGGGAGGGAGGGAGGCAGGAAGAAAGGAAGGAAGAAAGGAAGGAAGGGAGAAAGGGAGGAAGGGAGGGAGGGAGGGAGGGAGGGAGGGAGGGAGGAAGGAAGAAAGGAAGGAAGGAAGGGAGGGAGGGAGGGAAGGAGGGAGGGAGGGAGGGAGGGAGGGAGGAGGGAAGGAAGGGTTTGGAAGAGAGGGAGGGCAAGAGGAAAGATGCAAGGGAGAATGGGAGGGGAGGGAGGGAGGGAGGGAGGGAGGGAGGGAGGGAGGGAGGGAGGGAGGGAGGGAGGGGAACCACCTACACTGCTGTCTGGAAGATGGGTGTACTCACTGCCACTCCAGGACGGGGCTGTGACGGGCTCGCTTGTCATGGGAGCCACCAAATCAATTCCTTTCTGCTGGGGCACCCACCGCAGCGCCGCTGTGCTGAGACAGCCACCCCTCCCCGGGGCTGGGCGGCCTGAGCGACTGCGGTCCGTGGAGGAGAGTGGGGTCGGGTTCATTAGCCCAGGCCGGAGCGCACACGCAGAAGGGAGAGCCTCGGCATTTCCATCAGCTTCCTGTCACCCCTTCTCTTAGCCCCTCCTCCCGGCTGTCCGATGTGCGCAGCCCGTGCAGAGGGGGAAGCGCCCAGAGGGCTCTCCTCACCTGAGGGGGAACAGGTGGGCCAGCCCCTCACCTGAGGGGGGACGGGTGGGGTAGCCCCTCACCTGAGGGGGGATGGGGGGGTAGCCCCTCACCTGAGGAGTGACAGGTGGGTCAGCCCCTCACCTGAGGGGGGACGGCTGGGGCCCCCTGCCTGTGCTTGGGGCCCCTGGGCCCTGGGAGGAGCCCTGCAGGCACGCAGGCACAGCACGCGAGCACCCCGGTCCGGGCCAGCTGAGGAGCGCCATGGAGGTGCGAGTGGAAGGAGCCGCTCTGGAAGGTGAGGGCTCGGGTGCGGCACAGACCCTGTTGCCCATCCTCTTGGTGACCTTTGCACGCAGCACGACTTCGGGTTTTTCTCAAAAAGTCCGAGACCTTCGAGGCTCCTCCGCCCCTCACGCCTATAACCGTGCCGCCGATCACACCCTTTCTCTGGCCCTTTCTAAGCAGAGGGGGCGCCAGGGGCCTTGAGGGGGCACGGGCGCTGGTCGGCCCGTCAGCTGCCCGGGTGGACGGGGCGTGACCGGCCTCGGGTCGGCCTGGGACCTTCTCTCTGGCCACGGCCAGAGCTTCGACAAATCCTTGGGACCCAGAAAAGCAGTCTGGGATGTAGGGGGTTAAAATTCTCAGCAGTGCTTCAGGATTGTCCCCCAACATGAATAATCAGAGACATCGGCCCTATCGTCATAAATACCGCAGTTCAATAGCTCGAGAGGCATGCCCACAGCGCAGAAGGCAGCAAGCGCTGAATCACGTATTAATACGTGTGTGAGAAGAAAAAGGGCAAGAGAAACAGGGTGAGAAAAGTAAATACAACCCCGTTAAAAGCGAGCGGGCTCCATGTGGTGAGTACGTCCAATGTAAACCAGGAAAAAGCACCAGGACACGACGTTGGTAATGCCCACTGCCGTCTCGTCATCAGACACCCCAAGGCGTGGATCCCGCTACGGCTGAACGCTGAGTTTTATGTCCCCATTAGGTGTCAACACACATTGTAAAGCATTTGCAGGTAGGATGTGTGTAAAATGGTTAATAAGAGCTGAAACCCTCTCCCCACCCGTACTTCCTTCGCGAGACACCCCATTCTCCCGGCGCTGTTCAGGGGACTCGACTCCGGGGCTCCCGGCGCTCACTGAGGTTACCATGCTTCCTGGGGGGCCCCCGTTTCCCTCCCTGTGAAGTTGGTATTACGTGCCTTTTCCCATTCGTTGCTATTAACAATAGCAACCCCAGAACCAGGCTCCTGTGGGTCCGGCATGTACTGGGCTAAACGTCCTCGTGAGTAGGAGGGAGAAGGCTCCTAACACCAGCGACTGGCCTCAGCCTTCTGAAACCAGAGGGCTGGCTCTTGAGGAACCAGACAAAGAAGCTGAGGCGTGTCCTTTTGCTGTCTGGTTGTGCCTTTGGGGAAATCGCTAAAGTCTCTGTTTTACATGTCAAGGAAGAACATGTCATATGACTATGAAGACCCACACACGTTGAAATAGTACAGTGGCTAAGGGGTGTAAGATATGGAGTTCTCAGCCATGGGATTGATGGGTGGGGTTCTCAGCCATGGGGTTGATGGGCGGGGTTCTGAGCTATGGGGTTGATGGGCCGGGTTCTGAGCTATGGGATTGATGGGCCGGGTTCTGAGCTATGGGGTTGATGGGCCGGGTTCTGAGCTATGGGATTGATGGGCCGGGTTCTGAGCTATGGGATTGATGGGCCGGGTTCTGAGCTATGGGGTTGATGGGCGGGGTTCTGAGCTATGGGATTGATGGGCCGGGTTCTGAGCTATGGGGTTGATGGGCTGGGTTCTGAGCTATGGGGTTGATGGGCAGGGTTCTGAGCTATGGGGTTGATGGGCCGGGTTCTGAGCTATGGGGTTGATGGGCCAGGTTCTGAGCTATGGGATTGATGGGCCGGGTTCTGAGCTATAGGGTTGATGGGAAGGGGTCTCTAGTGCCCTTTGTCCTAGGGCTCCATCCCCCACACCCTGCCCCCATTTTTTGCTCATTTCTGCCAGACCCCGCGCTGCAAAGCGAGAGGGAGGGCTGGGCGTGGATGACAGCATGGAGGAGTCATCCCTCCTCCTCTGCAGGGCTGACCTGCCCTGTCCCTGTATGGAGGACTTGCATTTCATTACAGATGTTGTCTTACCCTGGAACCCTGACTAACTCCCTTGTCCTGCTCCCCACTTCCTGTGCTTGTGGCTGGGCCGACTGCTGTGAGCAGATGGTGAGACACTCGCTGGGCCGCTTTCTTTTTTAAAATATATGTTTATTGATTTCAGAGCGGAAGGGAGGGAGGGAGAGAGAAACATCCATGATGAGAGAGAATCATGGATCAGCTGTTCCTGCACGTCCCCCACTGGGGATGGAGCCTGCACCCCGGGCCTGTGCCCTGACCTGGAATTGAATCCTGACCTCCTGGTTCCTAGGTCGATGCTCAATCACGGAGCCGCGCAGGCGGGGCATGGGCCACTTTCAATGCGGTGCAGACCGCGTGCGCCTCATCTGTCCTTATCAGTCGTCGATGGAGACTCCTCATCAGTGTGTTCCGACCCTTGCCACCCACTGCGCGGTGGCAACGGAGAACGTCCACCCAACCTTGGGTCTCACACCGGACCCGACAAAAACACCCGCTTTTCTATTTTAAGTCAAGGTTCACCCACGTGGTGTCGGGGAGGCGCCAGTGCGCTGGGGGAATCGAACTTTAACGCAGGCCTTTGGGTGGCGGCGTTAGCTGTGGGCAGGGCAGATGCCCGTGGGCTCCGGAGGAGGCAGCTCTCTTCCCCGGGAGCGAGGACAGGAACGGCCACTTGGGCTGTCAAAAGCCTTCGCGGCGGTGGTGACAGGGTCCAATGAAAACGGACGTGGAATGCTCCTGGGAGGCGTGGCAGGAAGGGAGACCCCGTTTCCCACCGCAGGGGCTGAGGGGGCCAGACCCACAGGGAGAAGGAAGCTGACGCCCGATGGCCTCCTACCGTCGAGGTCATGCGTGTTGCTGGGATGTGTGTGTGTTGCGGGACAGGTGTGCGTGTTGTGGGAGAGGTGTGCGTGTTGCTGGGACAGGTGTGCGTGTTGCGGGGCAGGTGTGCGTGTTGCTGGGAGAGGTGTGCGTGTTGCGGGACAGGTGTGCGTGTTGCTGGGAGAGGTGTGCGTGTTGCGGGACAGGTGTGCGTGTTGCGGGACAGGTGTGCGTGTTGCGGGACAGGTGTGCGTGGGGAACAGGGAGCTGCAGTTGGCCAGGTGGATGGAGCCTGTGTGGGCTCCAGATTAAAGCAGGGACGGGCGACGTCCTGAAGCCACATCCGTCAGGGGGGCGGGTGGTGGCCGTCGCCTCCCATGCCCTTCGCCTCAGTACCAACCGGAATGTCGTGTGCTTTGCTCAAGAGAAAGAAGTCATTCTCAAGGGCTGGCGCCAGCCTCCTGGCCTCCAGCGGAAGCCCCCGGAGAGGAGCACGAAGCGACACAAACTGCGTCGCTGTGACCAGAAAGCAAACGCCTCCCCCGAGGCTCTTCGCCCCGGGAGCGCCCTGCCCTCGCTGCGCTGCCGCGGGGAGATGGGGCAGCCGGGCCCTGGCGAGAATGCTCAGGAGGGCTAGGGAGCAGCTCGGACCAGCGACAGCAGTTATGGCCAGAAGGAGGGATTGGAAGCAATGTAAATGAACAGGAGGAGGAAGAACTCCTCTCTAATCTCCAGAAATGGCTTCAGTAAAGCCTCATCACCCAGGGGTGCGGGCGCGCCAGGCTGCGGGAGTAGGCCAGGGACTGGAGAGGCTGCGACACGACTTTTGACCACAAAGTGCCTGGCATTTCCGGGCACTCCTGCCGGAGCCTTCGGAATTCCACTGGCAACCAAGGCGCCTTTCAGTTTGTCATCAGTATTAAACGCTTTTTCTGTCTGGCTCCTTTCTGGGGGAAGACACTTACACACGCACACGCGCACACACACACGTGCGCACACACACGTGCGCACACACACGCGCACACACACACATACACACACACACGCACACACACACACATACACACACACGCACACACACACGTGCGCGCGCACACGGCGTATATTTATTTTAAAAGCTCCTCACATGGAAAGGTGTGCCACTCCTAGTGCACAGAAGATTCCTGAAACAGTCATCGCAGACGGGGATGCAAAGTCCACACAGCCCGAGGCCCCTGAGTCCTCGCTGGAGGCCTTGCGGTAACCGGCACTCCCTGCACCATCAGGGCGGCGGGGCCGCCGGATTCCGCTTGAAAGGCCCTGGCGCTCGTGACCTATGACCCTGCCCCTCAGCAGCGGTGTCTGCTCTGCTCAGACCAGGAGCGGGCAGCGGGGAGCCAGAGCCCCAATCCGTCCTCATTGTGCAGCGCGGCCCAGATGGAGGGCGCTGCCTTGCCGGGCAGCCGGAGGCCCCCACCGACGGGTCTGGACCCGGGCTAAGCTGCACCCCATTGCCCACACCCACCCCTCCCCGGCCTTCCTCGGCTGCGGGTCCTGTGTCTGCCACTTACCAGGCAGGACCGAGGTGGAACGGACCCTTCGTGTGAGTTCCCCGCGCGGGCACCTCATCATTCTGGCTTCTGGCCTTCGCTCCCCATTAAAGGGGTTGCTTAACCGTTCCGTGTGTTTCTTCTTGGTTTATTTCTTTGGTTTATGGGCCCCGTTGAAGTTTCTGTTCCACACTAAATTCTTCTTCCTGATTCCATCCTGTATCCTGTCCTCATAATTCCCTTCCCATCAATAAATGTTGGCATTTATGAGCTCCCAGCCTTTCAAAGCTGAGCCACAGTTCATGGTCCCCGTTCGTGGTTCCCTGCCGCCCTGCGGTGTGACAGCCCCGGCTGCCCGCCTTCTTCCTCACCGCCTCTGGTGGAAGGTGGAGGGTGGGGGGGGGGTCCTTTTGTTCCCATGGCACTTCTCAGACCCCTGCCTCCTCTCCCAGGAGTTATCAGGAGGGGTCAGCCTCCTGCACCATTTCCCCCGCAGCCTGCGGCTTCTGCTCGGTTCCCAGGACACTCGTGTCCTCTTCACGACCACCTCGTAACCCCGCTCCCGGGAGGACCAGCTCCACTCCCGGGAGGGCCAGCCCTGCTCGGGGAGCCACTCAAAACTGCTGCGTTTGAGGGTCAGGGGTCAGCGTGTTCATGTCGTTCCACCTCAGACGGGTGGGCCTTCAACGTCTCCGAGTGAAATAGGAACAGGCAGGGCCCCTGCCCGGGTCAGGAGGGTGGGCTGAGGCCACCGGCTCAGACGCCCCAAGGTATTAATATCCGTGGCCTGTCTGATATCAATACACAGGCTCCCAGGGGCTCCCGAGACAGATCGATCAGACAGGAGCCCCTGACAGTCCCCCTGCCACGCACTGTGCTGGGGCCCGAGGCACTGATGCCGCCGTACGTTCCTGAGGGCAGTGGGCGACGCGGCTCCGGCGCTGGGACCCGGGAGACCCAGTCCCCGTGAGAAAAACAACGGGCTCCCAGACACACGGATTGAAAAAACCAGCCATTTCCTTTAGAAATGGAGGCTGTCTGTGTGGCAGAAGGCGGGTGCCTGGGGCGGTGGGTCCCCAGGAGCGGGAAGGAGGAACTGGGGGTGCCCGGAGGGTCCCCCAGAGCGGGAGGCAGAGCCAGGATGTTGGCTTTAGCTCCCAGCCCTGGAGGCAGCGAGGGCTGGGAGCAGGGCTCCCTCAGCTAGGCCTCATGGGAGCCTCAGTCTGGGTGGCTGTGGGATGGAGAAGGGAATGAGGTATTCAACGATGCTTCCCCAGAGCCCTCCTCCACGTGAAACAGGATCGACGGGGTTCCCAGCTCCGGTGGAGTCTCGTGTGTGAGGGTCGCCCGTGAAAGCAGCCGTTTTGATAAGATGGCCCAGGCAACACCTCCATGTCAGAAAGAAGCCACGGGCGCGGTTTCTTCACGCGCTCTCCGCCTCTTGCCTGGTTTCCTCGGTCTGAGGTTTCCGCCACGAGAAGGAAATGGTATCCTACGGTAGCGCGTTTCACCGGCTCTCGGGCGACTCATTCTGGCATCGCGTCGGGGCGTCGTCCATCGTGGGTGTCACCCTGTTTCCGGTGGGAGTGCTGGGGTAAGGTCAGAGCTAGGGGGCGCCCCGTGCATGTAGGCGTGGAATTTGACCAGGGCGCCTTCCGTGGGTGCCAAGGGCGTCTTTGCTTGTGAGGAAATTCACGTTCGGAAGGACAGGGCCGTCGGGAAATTTGAGGACTACCAACGCTTGGGGAGTCTTAGAAACAGGAGGAGGAGAGGAGAACGGCTGCTCCCCACGTTCAGGCGCGGACTGGCGAGGGGTGGCAGGAGCTGGTCCCGGGCGGCTCAGGCGCGGCCCCTTCGTTGTCTCTCTGACTTGCTTGTCTTTGCATATTTGAACACAATGAAATGGATTCGCTTTCTTTGTTGTTTGCTTTTTGTTTTCTTCAGGACAGAGCTTCTGCCTCAGATAACCACGAATTAACCTCCAGGTGTTGGTTCTGTTCTTCCTGGCGTGGAAACTTCGGGGACATCCTGGCCAGGGTCAGGGGTGTGCTAACCTAACGCTTCCCTTCTTCCCGCCTCCGCCCCACGCCCTCAGTCTGGATGCTACTGGGGGGCGAGGCGATGTAATGAGGCCTCTTCCTTACCCACTCAGAACAAGTGAGTTCCGACCGGAGCCCCCGTCACACAGCCCAGAATCCCAGCCGGAGCTGCCAGGGCCCGGGGCCAGGCCTGGAGTGGGGTGACCATGGGGGTGGGGGGCTGTAAGTGCTGCTGTGAGGCTGCAGCGGGACCGAGGACCTAGCTGCCACCGGGGGTTGTCAGAGACCCCGTAGACAGCACGGCGCCCGCCCACGGGGCTGCACTGGTCCTCAGAGCCCCTCTTCACCATTCTCAGCAACAGGCCTGCCTTCCCAGGTCCGCCGGCCCCAGCCCCTTGGGGGCCCTCCGGGGCTCCGGTTCCCAAGGGCCTTGAGTAATCCATGGGCACACTTTCCTGCCTGGCCCGGGAGGCCCCTGAATCTCAGGGCTTTGGTTCTGGGGACCACCCGGAAGGGGCTCTCCTCTCTCTGGAGGGGCACCGGGAGGCGGGGAAGCTGCTGAAGTGCCCCGTCTCACCAGGGTGTTAGCGACCTCACCCAAGTAATGACGTGACTGCAATGCCATCCCCAGCACACCTGCACTCACACTGCTGAAAAGAGCTAGACTTTAAAGTCAGTTTCGGACCTGGGTTCAAATCCCACAGGGCCACGCAATGCCAGCTCACACAGGTCCCCAGAGAGGGGCTGTCCCAGCCTCAGGGTCCGGTTGTAGCCTGCACAGACCTTACCCTCAGCTTTTCCCATACATAAAAAACATGTATGCATGTTACAAAACATACATATAGCATGTTTCTATATGTTTTCTACGTGTATACATTTAAGCAGCTTTTGTAGCCCGCACAGACCTTAACCTCAGCTTTTCCCTTACATAAAAAACATTATTGTTACCAAACATACATATAGCATGTTTCTATATGTTTTCTACGTGTATACATTTAAGCAGCTTTTGTAGCCCGCACAGACCTTAACCTCAGCTTTTCCCTTACATAAAAAACATTATTGTTACCAAACATACATATAGCATGTTTCTATATGTTTTCTACGTGTATACATTTAAGCAGCTTTGGGTTGATTTTCCACCACGTGCACCGAGTGAGTGCACTCACTCAGACTTTGCTTCGGCCCCATTTGAAGACACCGATGCAAGGAGGTGAAACCGGTTCTTCCTGTCCTCAGGGGTTACCATCTCAACCAGTGTCACCCCCATAAGTTAATAAAATGGAAAGAAGGAACGACAGCGCCAGCTGGACCATTGGGACTGACGCACACGTGGGCCCTCCGGCCAGTCCTCCCCTCCGGCTTCAGCAGCGCTAGCGAGAGGAAGGCTCTGCTCCGCCCCTTCAGCTCACCCATCCCGAGGGGGTGCACTCGGCAAGGTTTTGGGGCACAAAGTGCTTATCAGCATCAAGGGGTGCTTCCTGACCGCCCATCAGAGTGAGTGGCCGGTCAGCATTGAACTTCCCGGTGGGAAGGCGGATCAGTGACTCACGTTCTTCTGGAAGCTCAACACTTTCTCACGAAAAATGTTTTTCCCAAGATGCCAAGTGTGAGGGGAGGGCGGCGGGTTGTGAGGTGCAAAGGTTAAGATTCAGATGCAAAGCCCACTCTTTCCTGACCTGGGATTGTGCAGAGACGCTCGATCGTCCTGGGCTTCAGCTCCCTCCCCGGGACGTGGGGCGGATGGCGCCCCGCACGCACGCACACACACATGGGTTGAGCGGGAGGACTGCCTGCTGTGTTGCGGGAAGATCGTCCGCGAAGCATCCCGCATCCCGCATCCCGCATCCCGCAGTGACGTGAAGGACGACAGGCTGATCTCACAGAATCAGGCACGTCTCGGAACCCTGACGAATGGCTTTGGAGTTGTACAATGTCTTGTTAACTGCTTATTCCTTCTGTAGCATCTTCCGAATAAATCACGTTAAGTCGGCATGAAATTGTTTAGAGAGACTTATCTGTCCTTTAAGCGTTACTTGTTTAAACTGATAAAACAATACGTTGAGCAGCTTTGCAACATTCACGATAAGCCGCACAGATTTAAATACGCAATCGCCTCAGCGTTAGGAGCGTGTGTGTTAGTTTAAGAACGTGTCGGTTCTCCTGAAATGAATCTGGAAATGCAAACATTCCCTGCTTCAGATTTGGGAAGACGTTTTTCTCTTTTGTGTTGTGTCTGTGTTCGTGAGGACACCAGCCTGTTACAGAATCCCCTCCTCCTGTCAGAAATGCCGAAGCTGGCATTAGAAACCAAACAAAGTCGGGCTGGACCTAGAAGTGCAGATTTAAATGAAGTTACTGTACTATATAAATCGGGGAACTGGTGAAAAAGGGAAATTTGTATTAGCTTGTAGTCAAAACTCTATGTTTAGAAAGACACTTGAGTGTCAAAATGAGTAACAACTGATTAAATATTAAAGCATTCTGGATGCAAAGCAATACCAAATGTTATGCCTTTGACAATCTTTCGAGTTTTTCCACTCAAACCAGCTCTACTGAGTTAAAAGGCCCAAAGAGGTTACGTAATTTGTCTAGGGGTCACACAGTAGTTACTGACATGACTGACACCTGCTGATACTGAGATTTCTGGGAAGTGGTATGCCAGCTGGGATGATGGCGATGACAGGGATGATGGTGACGACGCAAACAACTATAAATTACTGGGTACACGATCCCTAATCACTGATCTCTGTTCAAGACTTTATCTTAAGTTAACTCTTCACAGGCACGGTGACAGGTAGGTGCCTCCTCCCCATTCCCAGAGAACAGAGAGCTGGGGCTCCACCACCCTCACGGGATGTGAACCAGGCCTATAACCGGCTGGAACACGGAGCTCTTTCCCGAACGCGATTTGTGTGTGTCCGGAATGGCCTTTCAGCAATGTCACGCGATGAGTCTCTTTCCTTCCTGTGTGTTGCTAGGGTCACCACCGACACAAACAATCATGTCCACGTGGCAGCAGGGAGTCTTGCGCATTTCATTTTCACATGGTGCTCACCGGCTCTGGAATCAGAGACGCTGCCGAAGAGGAAGACAAGCGTGAGGTTCGGACGCATCGGAAGCAGCACCTTGGACTCAGAAATGGCACCGTCTGAAGCAGAGCGCCTCCAGTGACGCGCGCCACTCAGCCAGTCGGTCCGGAACCTGCACCCAGGACACCTCGTCTTCCCACGTCGCTCCGATGTGTCCTGTCCTCCGATGGCCTTTGGGCCCTGCACCCCCCGCGGCCTCCCTCCTCCATGGCGTTCCTTTTGGTACCGTTCCCTCCCACCTCACAGAGGAGCCAGAGCTGTCAGAATGACCTCGTCTTCCTGCCACTCCATGGACGTACTTGCCTGCGTCCACACTTCCCTCTGTGTCCCCCAGGAGGATGGGCGAGGTGTCCCTCTCTAGGGCTCCTCCCCAGCAGCGATGACACGGAGCATGCCTCTCCATCCTGACCTTCTTTCCGCCTGGGCGGCACCAAACAACGGGGCCGTTTGTAATCCCTGAGTCACTCCCTTCTGTGGCCACGCTTTCCTGGTTTCCTTCCCGTGTGCCCGGAAGTGTCTGTGGGGTCTTCATGTCCTCTGTCTCTCTCTGGGTTACAGGTGCACCTCCAGGTACCATCTGACCTTGACTTCCTCCTCTGACCCCTTGGCGTCAAAGACCATCTGCACTGTACTGATGAGTCTTCCATCTCCCATGTCCCGAGGCCTCTCACCCGAGAGCAAGGCACAGTTACCTGACTGCCGAGTGGATGTGCCCGTCGGAGAACACCCCACGGACTTCCTGACCCGGCAGGTCCCAAACTCCTCCTCCTCCAGTTTCCTTCCGAGAAAGCAAACAGCCTGGCCGGCGTGGCTCAGTGGTTGAGTGTTGCTCTATGAACCGGGAGCTCACAGTTTGAGTCCAAGTGAGGGCACGTGCCCCAGTTGTGGGCTCGATCCCCAGTGGGGTGCCTGCATGAGGCAGCTGGTCAGTGATTCTCATCATTGATGATTTTATCTCTCTGTTCCTCTCCCTTCCTTTCTGAAACCAATAAAAATATATTTAAAGAAAACAGCAACAACAAACACACACTAGAATCCAGGGCTTCATCTTCTCCACGTCCAGTCCATTTTACTTCTTTAATATCTATTGATTCTGCCTAATTCTTTTTCCCTTTTCACTACACTAGTCTAAATAACCACCATCTCTATTTGTTTTCTTGCAGATACAAATGTTTAAACCATTTTTATTGTAAGAACACAACTTACATACTGAAAAGCACATAATACCAAAATCTACAGCCAAACAAATTATCGTAAAGGGGATGTGTGTGTAACCGTAACCCAGGCCCAAGAGTTTAAATGCCCGAGGCCCGCTCCCGGCCCTGCGAAGTCACCAAGCCGTTGCTATTTTCCTCTCTCTCCCCGGTTTGTGCATGCTTTGTGTTTTTCTAACTGCCTTCACATAGATGCCTAGTCCCTGTCTTTTTCAGTCTCTCTTCCCCCCAAATGTCTGTATCTTATAAATTTCACTCGATGCACAACTTGTACCTTACAAGTTTTGCTATGTAGTGTTTTCATTATCATTCACTTTATTTTTACATTTCCATTTTATTTTGCCTAACAAATGGGTCATTTGGAGGTTTTTCTAAATTTCTAGAAGTTGGAGGTCTCCAGATGAGTTTTAGTCTAATTATCCTGATTTTCAGTTTAATTATCTTGCCGTGGGAGCACGAGCCTGTACGATCTGCATGCTCTGGATTCTGGGACTGCCTTTCTGGTTGGCATATGGCCAATACGTTCAGGGGCTTCATTTTTGCTCCAAAAGCACATGTGTTCTGTGTTTGTTGAATCCAGTCATCTCGATGCTCCCCTCTAGGGCCATTTGCTCACTGTAGTGTCAGCTCTTTGACACCGTATTGACATTTTGGCCTCTGCTTTGCGAATCAGATATTGAAAGGGTGTGTTGGCACCTCCCACCATGCATGTGACTTTGTCCCACCATCATCTCATCGACATGGGGACTCGTCTCTGCCGCCTCTGCCCGTGGGCCCGCAGTCCACTTCTTCAATTCTAGCGGATGTTGCAAGAGAGGCGTCCGGACATGAGGAGGCTCCCTTCTCACGGCTGAGGTTTCCTTCACCCTCTTCCCTTCCCTCCTCTGGCTAGAGCTGACTGGTCTCCGATGAGATGGTGACCCTGGCACCCTACCCTGCGTCCACAGTGCTTGTGCGTCACTTCCAGCCCTACCCAACCGACCGCACGCGTCAGCCTGGAACAGGGCTGACTGGAGACCCCAGCCTGAGCCCAGTGCCCGCAGCTCCGGCGAGGCCGGGGAGGAGCAGGGCGCTCGCCTCGCGTGCTGCTGGCGTGGGGGCCTCATCAGCAGTGCCTGTCATGGTGCTTTGCTGTACCCTGCTTTCTTCCTTCACATGCCTCCGACCTCTTGGTTTCCTTCCTAACTGTGGGAACATCCAGCCATACCTCAAACAGGGCAACTCGACAGCAAATTATCTTGCTCTTCTAGTGCCTGTGAGGGATCAGCAGTAACCAGAGTGGGAGGTGTCGCTACTGGGCTTGCGCGGGGATTTGAGGGTGCGATGAGCCGAGGTTGATGCGCCCCTGGAATCCTAAGGAGCCTGGTTGCGCCCGTCGACCCGCCACGTCCACCGACACGCTCCTGGGCAGCTGCTGCCATCGCGAGCGGAGCGGGCAGGTACCAGGTGTCAGGACAGAGGTCTGCCGCTGTGTGAGCACCGTCTATGACATTGCTTTGCTCTCTTTTGAGGAGCGTAGCGCTGTAATCAGAACAATATAAGTCCGCCTTTGCTGTGGAACAAGTGTTGGGGTGTAGCGCCGAGTGGCCCCCAGCAGCTGTTGAGCTGCAGGAGAGAGGCCAGGCGCTCCCCAGGAGACAGGCAGGAGACCCCGTGCAGCCTGCCTGAGAGCCGCCGGTGGTCGTCACAGGGGCAGCAGGAGCAGGAAGGGGCGAGCGAGTCGAGAAGGTGACATGACAGAGCGCCCGGTGCACCTTGCTGTATGAAGAAGGCGTTTGATAAGGAGTAGGAAGTCTGTGGTTGAAATGCTCATAAGTGTATGGAAACGGTAGGCAAATGACAGCCAAGTCCAGAAGAGTAGTAAGTGAGGCAAAATGCAAACGCACAGGAATGCAAGTGTGATCACGTCACACTGCCTGACTTGTGTTTACTATGTAGACAGAGCCAGGCAGATACGGAGCAATGATCTAACAACATGAGCACATCCCCGTGGGCAGGACGGGCACGGAAGGGTAGACGTGTGGAGGGAGGGGCCGAGCAGGGTCACGGTGCCCTGCGAAGGCCTGGGGGGACCAGCCATGTGCTTGGCAGATTCCCCAGAGTGTGGTTCCCAGACGACCCGTGGCCTGGACGATGCAGTGCGACTGGCGCCCTGGCAGCTGAGCGTCAGGAAGGAGCGCGGCAGTGGGGAGAGCGCTAAGGGATCCTGGTCTTGGTAGGAAAGTCACTAGTCGGCCAACTACAGCACAGCACGAAGACATAGCAAGGTGGCCATGTGGCTGCGAGACCGAGAGGCAAATATTAAAACAGTCAAGGGGTTGAGAGCGGTGTCCCGGGAGACAGGGAGCAGAGCGTGGCGGTGAGAGCGCTGCTGTCTTCCCACCAGCCTGTGGGATCCTCTGACCTTCAGGTGCCCTACGTAGGTGTGACTCTGACAACAGTGAGTCCTTAGGGTCATGACGAGGACAGCCCGCCTCCTCTCTCGGATGCCAGAGGGCATCGGCTAGGACGGGGCAGGCCCACGGGTCACAGAGCTCCCAAGGCCAGCCTGCGGCCCTGCTCGGAGTGGACGAGGAAACGCGAAGAAGGCTGGAACGCACTGCCTCTCACTCAGCGGCCCTTTCCTCCCCGAACCGGGAGGCGCGGTAAAGAAGAGGGCAGGAAACACACTCACTTTGTCCTGTTTCGGTAGCAGAAAATTTCCCGATAATGTTGGCCCAACCCTGATCCCATGCCTCAGGCCCATTAAATGGACTTAGGGCTTTTGACAAGGTTGCGTGAGGCCAGCGAGGTCTGTGACGGAGCACGCTCCTTCCTCTGGAGGAAGATGCTCCACGGTGACCTATGGGCGTCGGTTACCTGGGGAGAGGGTGCTCCCAGCGTCACAGACACGAGAGCACAGAAGCAGGGACGCAAATGAAGCTCCTGACACCGGGAACTGTGCGGACGCCGGGAGAGGGCTGTGGGGACTGGAATGTGAAAAGCACATTTGAAGACAAGGACATTTGAAGACAAGGACACACGTCCTGGAGAATAGCATCCTTCCCTTTCTGTTAGCACCGGCACATAGTGTTACCTTCAGTATAGAGGGCTGTGCCTACCGGCACCGTGAACATGTGGATGGGTACCCGTTCCCTCTGAAAATCATGGGTAAGCAGGTACGTCTAGCATCTGAAACGCAGGCTTGATGGTAGGCAACAGCCTGTAAGCTGCATACGTCCCTGGAACTATTTTATTGCTTAAATGAGGCACACAAGTAAGTCACCCCGTGAGAAAATCCATGCCAGCGGGCAGGCGTGAGCTCCGTCAGCAGCGTCTTGCTCAGAGGGGTGGCCGTCCCCCTGTGACCTCCACTGGGTCCTCTGCGTGACCGTGCGTCCTGGGGTCCGACCCCAGGAATGACGGCTCAGAAACCTGACAGACACAATGGCTCACACAGCACGGTCCGCGTTTCGGGGGCGGGGCCCACTCCCCAATCACCAGACGAGTGTCGAATCTGAGGCCAGCTCACACTGAAGGTTAAACAGTCCGAGCTCACACTGACGGTTCTCTGCCCAACCTGGGCCTTTGCTTCCCGGGTGCTTTCCTTGGAGAATTCAACGTGGTGGCCCCTGGGCGCCTCCGGCCTCCGATGGACGTGATGAGCGGATGGAGGCCCTCTGTTAGGCCACGGTCACCTCAGCCAACCCCAGGGCTCCCTGCTCTCTCACCACGAGGAGTAACGCTTACCGGACCGAGCGCCGGCACACAGGGTCAGTGGGCTGGCTTGGCTCAGGGGGTGAAAGTCGCCCCTCTGAGGAACCTAGACCGCCTGTCCCATAAATGATGAACGCACGCATTTAGTCGTGCACGTTCTAACTGAGGTAACTGTGACACCCAACATTCACCGAGTTCTTACTGCGGAGGCTGAGGGTGCTTAGGGATTGACTTGCCTTCCCTCAGTTAACCCTTAGAACTTATCCACTCATTCTACATGTAGGTCTAGTCCCGTAATCGGCAAACTGCGGCTCGGGAGCCACAGGCGGCTCTTTGGCCCCTTGAGTGTGGTGGCTCTTCCACAAAATACCACGGCCTGGGCGCGTCTATTTTGAAGAAGTGGCGTTAGAAGAAGTTTAAGTTTAAAAAATGTGGCTCTCCAAAGAAATCTCAGTCGTTGTGCTGTTGCTATTTGGCTCTGCGGACGAATGAGTTTGCCGACCGCTGCCCACAAGGAACACGCAGTCTCCGACCTCCTGGCGCATTATAATTGTCGTCCCCACTTTCCGGACGAGGACACTGAGCTGTCACAAGGTTAAATCTGTTCCCCGGGATCATAAACCAGTAAATGAGGCGACGAGACCAAACCCAGGGCTGCCTGCCTCCAAGCTGAGGCCCGGGCTCTGGGCCACAGGCCGTGAGTGCCTGTGCCGTGACCCACACGCCCCCTAATCGAATTGCCAAGCTGAGTGTCGAGCGCCAGACTTCCTTACTCACCAGAGGAATCGCCGAAATGTTGGCCTCCGCACTGGAGATGTCGGTGGCCAATACTCACCAACATTCGTGGGCGGCTTCCCCGAAGAGGAAGCAAGGCTGTTACTGTTTCAGTTTAGGGGGGGGGGGGGTGGCGTGGGGATGTGAGCCTCTGATAGAAGGTGACGCTAAAACCCACCCTCTCTCTGCCCTGGGGGGAACCTCTTTCTCCCGGTCTTCACTCTGCCACGCCGTGTTCCCTCCACCAGGGAGGCCCGGGAGACGGACAGGCGCTGTGATTTGGGGCGGAGCCTCTGCGGAGAGTCCCGCCGCAGGCAGGTGCGGGGACAGACCTGGGATTCCGACTTCGCACCTGCCCCTGGATCGGCAGGGAGGAAAGCGGCGCTGCTTTGCAGGGGGGGGTGGGGGGGGGTGACGGTGTCCTGAATGGCCAGAACCGTTATGACGACACCGCTCTCCCTGAGCCCCGCACGGGGCTGCGTGCAGGCGGCCTGGTCAGTGGACAGGAGTCCTTCTCATTTCTCGCAGCAGGAAATGTAGGCTGCGCAGAGCGCCGGGCGCCGTTACGGTTTTGTGGGATAACCTTAGATCGTCCTCACTGGAAGCATTAACATTTATGAGCGGCGTTAATGGAAAGGTTTTTAGTCCAGCGAAGCAGTTGCCATCGCTGTCACCTCTCACCCCAGCTCCGCGACAGGCACTTCGCCTTGACGAGCTTTTAGAAGAAGTGTTTGATGTGGATGCTCCCCCCAGCCCCCCTCCCCCCCACTCCTATCCCGTTCCCCATATTTCCATGCCCCCCCGTGGCCACTGCTCCCTGGATGGCAGAGGGGGTGTCTTTTCCTGACCTCAGGACAGAAGACCCCGGCGTTGTGGCTGGTAATTCAGCAAACGTTTCTCTCTCACAAAGAGCTCCCGCCCCCCTTCCCCCCGCCCCCCCCCCCCGCCCGGGCAGCCCCCCTCGCCCTGGTCCTGTCGCGGGGAGGACTCAGCACTCTTCTTTTGAGGAGTTCACATCAGACATTTCGCCTCTGCCCTGTCACCTCCTGAGAAATCCCCTCCAATCCGCTGGCTCCTCCCAGAGCCCTGAATTCCTGGCAGTGGGCACCCGCCCCCCCCCTACCCCCTACCCCCCCCCACCCGCAGCCCTCACAGGTGCTTCTCCGTCTCCTTTGAAGACAGGAGGTTGGTGATGTCGGGAGGAGGGGGTGGGATTCCTCAGCAGCCAGAGGTGATCAGGATAGTTCGGGCCCGCAGGAAACGGTGCCCAGGCTCTGGGTTCTGGCCTGCGGGGGGCGCCCATGAAGAGCTTGTAGCTTCTCCGCCTTCCTTGTGGGGCTCGCTCTGAACTGGCAGTTTAGACAGACAGCAGGCCGGCCTGGACAAGCGATGCCAGGAGACGCGGTGCTGGGCGCCAGGTTCCGGCTCCCCACGGCAGCCTGCCTGTCACGCTCACTGGGGTCTGGGTGGGGGGAAGGCGGGGAGGGGTCTGGAAGGAGCCGGGAGATGTAATCCGCACCTCCTCTCCGTCCACGCCAGCCCCCTTCTTCCTTCCCCTTCTCAGACCTCAGGGAGGCAGTTGCCTAGAGACAGGAGGGGCGGTGGCCAAGGGTGGCATCTTTCCGGCTCGGTGACCAGCCACACTGGGCGAGGCCCAGACTCCCTCCCCGGGCCGGACAGGGCCTCACGGGAGCGGTGAGCTGAGCGAGTCCTAAAGGCATCACCACCTCCGAGGGGCCGCATCGCCGTGCGCAGGAGGCGGCAGGTGCCGCGTGCCGTCCCGCCCTTGGTGTCCTTCTAAAGGACGCTGCTCGGCCAGCCCTGGGGCAGCGCTGGGAGACCCCTCGTGGTGACACACGTCCACCAGCAGAGGCCTGTGTTGCTCCTGGTCACCGGGGCGGGGCGGGGCGGGGCGGCCTCAGCGCCCACCTCTCTGTTGGGGTGCAGAGGAGAGGAAGGCGTGGCGGAGGGGGTGGGGTGGCCAAGTGTGCTGGGCAGGCGCTCAGCTATGAAATAAGGATAATTTTTAAAATAGAAAAAAACGGACAATTTGGTTGCTCTGATTAGATTACCTCATGCTTTGCCGATTATTCTAGCCCCTGGCTGCTGTGTAAGTTCCAGTTAGAGTGACATTTCAGTGGGGGGCGTGGTGAGGCGGAGAGGCAGGCTCCTGAGAAGGTAACTCCCATCCCACCTCTCCCGACCTGGTCCACATGGCCCCTCATCACTCACTCCCACCTCCCACGGCGTCTCCATCACACCCAGGGCCAGGCCAACCACAGAACCGCACAGGCACTGATGGGGAATGTAGACGTGCGTGCCTAAAAACGAATCCTTAACGTGCTGATGTTACAAAGTGGCAATGTGGAAGAGCCAGCCTACACAGATAAACCAACCAGCAAAACCTGCCAGCCAGCCAGCCCGCCAGCCAGTTAAGGTTCCTGCTGATTTCTCTCTCCCCTGCCTCGCAACAAGAATGGATTTATCATGGCCCACTGCTTTGAAATCTGTGGAGAGCGGCTAGTGTTTGGACAGGTTCAAGCCTCAGACTAATGAGAGGGCACAGTCCTCGCATGGCCACGTTCAGGTCCCAGCCTGGAGGGCAGAGCCCTCCCAGCACAATGACAGCCAACAGCTGTGGTTGTGAGCTTGACCCTGTGGTCCGAACACGTGGCCCCGCGCACCTGAGTGACAGAGGCTGCAAGGAAACAAAGCCGGATCAGGTGCATGTAGTGGAGGAGGATCGAAACCCAGGAGAATGCTGTCAACATCTAGACCACGCCCTCACTTTGCCTCGTGGCGTCTGGTTATAAAATAAAGACAGGGCTTGTGGTCCGAGGCGCTATCTCTCCATCCGGGAGCAGCGTCCCACCGAGTCCCAGATTTCTTCTCTTGTCTGTCTTTTCTCAGTCCTTCACCGCCCCCTGTCGGGGTCACTGAGCCTGGTGGCTGAGCTGGCGCGGCACATAAGGCACCGGGGCTGAGCCTGCCATGGCCGTGCGGGCTCCCCACAGAAATCTGCTTTTTTCTTCACTAAAACATACACGTGTCTACGTTTTCTGTGTCTGTATTTAATATTACTTTAAAGGCTGTGTAAGATTCCACGACATGAACGAACTATAATTTGTTTGATGCCCGAGGACGGACGTTTACGCTGGGTGTCCTTTCTCTCTGTCGCCGTGGGGTTCTCCGATGGAGACTCTTTGCTGCACCTTCGGGCCCCGGCAGTGCGCCCGCAGTCCCCGGCGCTCCGGGGAGGAAGGATGCCCCTGGGACAGGTGCTGACCGCGGCGAGCCTGCGGCCCCTGCGCGTGGACGGCCTGTGCGTGCCGGCGCCTGCCTGTGACTGGGACCGGCCCAGCCGGCATTTTAGGGCAAGTCCCCGAGGCGGCATTTCTGGTTATAGGGGGTGAACACGGTACGATAGGTTTTGGTGAGCTGCCTTCCGGAAATATCAAACTTCATCCCCCTAAGGAACAGGTGGGCGTGTCTGATGCTTCTGGTTGCCCAGGTCCCCTCTGCCCTCGGGTGTTGGGGCGGCTCCTCGGGCAGCGAGGTGCCTCCTCGGTCTGGGAGCCTGACAACCAGCCTCCTGGCAGCGCGTTTTAATGTGAAAAGGGGGAGGGGCCTGAACCCACTAGGGGTCTCCTTCAACTCGGAGCCCTTAGGGGAAGCGAAATAGCCCCATAAGGACAACACGCACGATGCTGGCGGCCATGCGTATACCTGCAAGTGTCAGGTGATGTCACAGGTCAGCGTTGGCTGTACGGAGCGTGGCCGGGTTCCAGAAGTGAGAACTGTTCCCCAAGGTTAGCGGTGTTTAGGTTACGGCAGCTCCATCGATTCCCTGCTGGTCACTGGAGCCCGGTTCTCGGCGTGGACCGCGGGCCGGGCGGAGGCAGGAGACATGGAAGAGCAGGGCAGGCGAGCTTGGTCCTCAGGGTGGGGAGCCTGCGGCCTGCGGGGTGCGCAAGGCCCGCGCAGTCATTTGGTCTGGCCCTGCCCAGGCGTTAGGCCGAGATAATGACATGTTTGACCAGAGAGAGCAGGCTCGAGTTGAACTTGACAGTTTGTGCGGCCGGCAGAGGCGTTATAAATAGCCCACGGCCGTTGGCAGAGAGACGGTCCCCGCCCTGGCCTCGTTTCCGGCTGGTTTTTCTCAGCCCACCCCACCTGACCCCTTCCCGCCATCCCGGTTCCCTCCTTTGTTTTCGGAAGAAGGAAAGTCCAGGTTGAACCCATCTCTCCGCTGTCGCTCAGAGAGCCGGCCCTGGAGGGGAGTGTGGGTGCCAGTCGGACCTGCAGCTCGGACGCCGCCTCCGCGGCCAGACTTTGCGATTTGCTCGCATTTGTACAACCCACAGGCCAGGCAGCACTGAGTCTACATCCTCCGTGGATGCTGTCTCGGGACGTGTAGGTGTTTGCAGCCCCCATGACCCCACAGGGAGAGAAGGCGGTGGGAGGATCTGATTTTACTCCCTCGACCTTGGAGAAGCAGCATCCTGCGCTTTCCTCCAGAAAGCCGGGACCTTCCGCGCCTAACCCTTCACTTCTCCGCACCCAGTCCATGTTTGCCTTCAGGGACATGAGCATGACGTCCTGTCTGCTTGTGCAGGGGGAGGGGCGCCCGGGAGGAAGAGGGGGCCCTCCCTCTAGGCACCTCCCGTCCCCGAGGGAGCAGCCCACTGGGGGGCTCTCGATGAGCAGGAAGCGGTGGAGGGTAAGACATGGTTTCAAGTTCTTCTCTGGAGATGAGGCCTCAGATCTCCCGTCTGTTTGTTTGTTCCTCCTCAGCTGTTCCCTTTGAAGCCGCGGCCGCTCGCTCTTTGTGCAGATGCAGCTGTGATGTTGATCCTGGTTTATTTCAGACAAGAAAGGAACCGGGTGAAGGCATACTTACTGTTGTTCGTCATCCAGGCGGAAAATTAGGGAGAGGCAATCTTGTCTACACACCCACGAAGGTGGCTGGGCTGGGGGGCCCTGCTCTGGCGGGGTCCCCGTGCCCGAATGCAGGGGGGCGCCTGGGGGCTCCTTGCGTCCTTGCTCAGCCGCTCTGAGGACCCTGTAGCTTGGATTCTCTCCTCTGCCTTGTCTCCCAGGCCCTTCGCCCCGCCTTAGCTCAGAGCTTTGCTCTCCTGGGTCTGAAGGATTGCGGTTGTCTCCTAATCCATTTGCTTTAGCTCCGTGTCTCCGGCCGACCTTCTCTGCGTGCTGTGGCTAGGAAAGCCCTGGAATGTCAAGCCAACCTCATCCCTTCGGGGTCCGAAGTGCTCAGCGGCCGCTCTTTCCTGTGGGGTAAAGGCGAGGCTGTTACTTCCCCCTGGCAGAGTTTCCCAGCTAACCACCGGCCACCTCTCCGGCTTGGCTCCGGCTCTCCTCCTGGGCCTCACAACCCCACCAGGGAAACACCCCGACAGCGGGCATCGTGCCGCCAAGGCCTGCAGCGCCGCTGGGCCGCCAAGAAGTCTTTGTTGGAACGCCACCCGTGGGAACCCTTCCGCTCGCGAGTAGATTTTCTCCTCATTTGTATCATTCATGGGTTGTCAGGATCAATGGGGGCGTTGGCGGCTTTTGTCCCATCCTGCCACTGTATAGATGAGCCAACTAGCCCTCAGGGGGGACGGGATGTGCCCCACACCACCAGTACGGATGAGAATGGCGGCATCACTGACTGTTTGCTGTGTGCCTGGCCCTGAATTATCTCCGCATCCCTGCTCCATCACGGGGCACTTGGGGCACAGAGAGGCTAAGTGCCCAGGTGAGCCATCACACAGGTGGTCCCCACTGGGGCCCAGACTCACTACGCCCTTCCCATGGCCCGGGGCACACGCTACTTTGCCAGACTCGGGGGGTTGGGGGGGGGGGGTATCGCACTTACCCAAGCTGACGTGCAAGCTTCTGGGTGGTAGTTGTCCCTTCGGACTCCGCAGCTGAGACGTTGAATGGCCATGTTGGTGCTGCCCTCGAGCCGCCGAGCCGCTGGCTGAGCCTGGAGGTCCCGGGCATCTCTCCTCTGCTCCCGTGTGAGAAGCCTTTTCCCTGTTAAACATGATTTCAGTCCCATCACGAGTTTCTGCCTGTCTGTGACCACCTTCTCACAGCATGCCCTCCTTACACATATCAGACACAGAAGCTCGGAGGGGAAGGCATGAAGATTTGCTCTGTGCACCTGGCCCCCACGCACGCAAGCCCCCCCGCGGTCAACATCCGCCAGGGGTGTGGAACGTTTGGTGCAACTCGTGAGCCTCCGTTGACGCATCGTAGCCACGCCAAGTCCCTACTCTCCGTGGGGTTTTGTACATTCTATGGGTTTGGACGAATGAGTAATGACACGTATCCACCTTTATGCCATCGTACAGAGCAGTTCCTCTGCCCTAAGAACCCTCTGTGCCACCTACTCGCCCCTCCTCTTCTCCCCCAACTCCTGGCAACCACGGAGTTTTCCCTTTTCCAGAACTTCATGTGGTTGGAACGTATCCTTTTCAGACCGGCCTCTTTCGCCTCGTCATAGACATGTACACCTCCTCCGTGTCTTTCCATGACTGACAGCTCGTTCCTTTTCAGTGTCAATTCTATTCTGTTGTCCGGATGGAACAGAGTTGATCCATTCTCCAAGGAAACCTCAGTTGTTTCCAAGTTTTGTCAATTAAGAACCGATCTGCTATAAACACCTGTGTGCAGGGTCCAAGGCGGGGGGGGGGGGGGGGGGGCGGGGTGCACATCATCAGCGCCTGTGTCTCCCCCGAGCTGACCCACCTGGTAACTGGTGATAAGAATGCGTTCCTTTTGAGTCCCTGACGGTATTTGTGGTTGCTGCTTTCGCAATCTTGTCTGCCAATTGCAACACCTAGGTCAGTGGTCAGCAAACACATTAGTCAACAGAGCGGCAAACGGCGTCTAGAGAGCCGCATGTGGCTCGCGAGCCGCGGTTTGCCGACCACTGACCTAGGTCATCTGGGAGTGACATTTTTTTCTCTTCAATTTCGGCTCGTTTTCCTGTTTTTCAGATACCTCGTGACTCTTCATTGTGTTTGGGACCTAACTAGTACAGGTTCCGTTCTGTTCCTCTGAAGAGAGTTGGCTCTTGTTCTCACAGAAGGTCACTGGTCTGGATTCAACTCCAAACTCCGTCTCCCCCGACGTGGGCAGAAGCGGACATCTGCTCTGTTAGCTGAACCTCCAGCTGCTGTGTTCTCCCGGGGCGCACAGGTCTCCGTGCACAGAGGGAAGAGCCAGCGTCCGCCCTCACCGCCCCTCCCTCGGAGGATCGCCTCCCTCTGCGGCCGCCCTGCATCTGTGCTCTCCAGCCTCGGCCCGTTCAGCCGGGAAGGCGGTGGCTTTCTGCCACGTGAGCTGCGTGGACTGGGGAGGACCTTCCCTGACAAGAAACTCACAGGTTTTGCTGTTGGTTTTTCCATCTTTCGAGGGTGGACTCTGCTCCAATTTCCCCTGGTTTTGGTCGTTCTCTGGGCTTTAGTATTAAAAAAATCCCCTATTTTGTCTGTATTTTCTAATTCTTTTCTGCAGGGGGGGGGTGGTGGCCTCACCTTACAGCTCCACCACTCTCCCCTTTCGTTAAACGTCGGTAACTCGAAATGGCCCCATCATTTCACAGGACATGTTGGTGAAGGTCAGTTTTGAAAATGCGGGTTGTTTTATTATTTGTCTACGTAACTAAAAAGGTGAGGGGAGCAGCCATACAAAATGACCGGCCATATTTCTAAAAGGTTATTAAAATGCTAAAGCCCATGGTATTTAAAGTACCTACTCATGTGATCACTTAAAAAAGATGGAACAGAATTTTATAGGAAACTCCGTAGACTTTGCTGGCGGTGGAGGGGGGGTGGGGTGGGGGGAGGTGTCAGAGGTGGAAGACTAGTCCTCGGACTGAACAAAGCTGTGTGGGCACGTGTAGGAGTGAATAGTCCTGGGTCTGTAGCATTCTCCTTATTTTGGAAGGGCTCCGTGACCCCAAAAGAGTTAAGAACACTCATTTACCTGCTCTAATTGGAGTCTGATCTTGTGTTTTTTTCTTTATGTGGTTTCTGTTCCTTTTTTATGTGTGTTGCTCTCTTTCTAGAATCAATAAAAACACATCCTCCAGTAAGGATGTAAAAAAAATAGGCAATAAACTCTGAAATCTCTGTACGAGAGAGAACACTTCAAGAAGTAAGATACCTGTATGGCGATACAATGTAAATGCAGAAACAGATTCTAAGATGGGTGACTTGGTATGTGCCCGCGACTTGGTATGTGCCCGCGACGTGGTATGTGCCCGCGACTTGGTATGTGCCCGCGACGTGGTATGTGCCTGCGACGTGGTATGTGCCCGCGACTTGGCATGTGCCCGCGACGTGGCATGTGCCCGCGACGTGGCATGTGCCCGCGACGTGGTATGTGCCCGCGACGTGGTATGTGCCCGCGACTTGGTATGTGCCCGCGACTTGGTATGTGCCCGTGACTTGGTATGTGCCTGCGACTTGGTATGTGCCTGCGACGTGGTATGTGCCCGCGACGTGGTATGTGCCCGCGATGTGGTATGTGCCCGCGACGTGGCATGTGCCCGCGACGTGGCATGTGCCCGCGACTTGGTATGTGCCCGCGACTTGGTATGTACCCGCGACTTGGTATGTGCCCGCGACGTGGTATGTGCCCGCGATGTGGTATGTGCCCGCGACGTGGTATGTGCCCGCAACGTGGTATGTGCCCGCGACTTGGTATGTGCCCGCGACTTGGTATGTGCCCGCGACTTGGTATGTGCCGGTGACTTGGCGAGTTGCGTGCGTGTGTGGGAACAGTTTTGCCCGAAATGAATGACTCCTCGGCAGCCACACGTACACAGTTCCCTCCGTCTCGCTGCTGAGGGAATGTCGATCTCCTGTGGCGCAGGGTCCCTCGCGGCCTCCGCGCCTCTCTGGGACCCACCTCACACCAGCTGGGCTTTGCAGCTGGAACGCCCCACCTTCTCCAGACTCGGTCTCGTCCGCTTTCCCAGAACTCAATGCAGCCAATCTGAATTTTAGACTTCTCCAGTATTAACGTAGAAGGAGCCTGAAGAAGTCTAAGGTTATGAGAACTTTTTCATCTGATAATATACTCTAACAAACGCTTTCTCCAGTGAGGACACGCAGACAAGTGCACAGAGCATCACCGGGTAGGTCAGAGAATTTCCACAAACGGACTCCCTCTGTTTAGCCAGAGTCCGAGGGAAGAAATACACCATGACCAGCACTCCTGGCATGTCCCTGGGCAGCTGCCCGTCCCGTCATCACGCTGAAGGTCATCCCTGCCCCGCACTGGAAACCGCAGATGAGCTTGCCTGTCATGGAGCCGTGCGAATGGAGCTGTTCAGGCTGCAGCGGGTGCTCACGCTCTCTGACTTAACACGGGGGCCTGCCCGTGCTGCTGCACGCAGCGGTGGGGCACGCTCACCGGCCCCTGCTGTGGTGCGTGGACATAGCACCCTCGCCTGCCCATCTGCTCGTTGGTGGCTCTCTGGGCTGTATTCTAATTGTTCGCTGTCACCCGTAATGCTGCTGGCAACATTCTGGCGGAGGTCTAGAGCTGCACAAAAGTCTGCTTTCCACGTGTCGCCAGTGGAATAACTCGGGTCTAGGGGTGCATGTGTGAGTCTCGGTGGGCACGGCTGGCAGTGTCCCCTCGTTCTGTGCAGTGGTGCCCGCATGGCCACAGTGTCTGAGAGGCCCGTGCCCCACACCCTTGCTGCCTCTCGCTAGGCCAGCCTCGGATTTTTGTTTTCCTCGGGAGGATGCGGGAGCAACCTGCTGCAGTGTCCACCTGCGTGTCTTGAGGAAGAGGCTAAGAGCGTGCTGTACGTTATAGAAGAAGCAGGTGTCCTATTTTGAGAAGATTTTAGTCTTCTTTCTGCATTTGGACGTCTGCATGTGTGTTACTGGATTGGAAACTGTAATAACGGAGGTGTACATGAGAGGGGACTTGGTGTAACTGCAAATTAGCATGTGCCAGAGCCGCATCGCTCTTCCCTGGCAGGTTCCCAAGGGGCGCGTGGCTACCACTGTTGGGGTGTGTCCTTGGCAGGCCCCACCCCAAATGGGGGAGGGAGGAGGGTCTCAGAGAAATGCCCCCCTCTGGTCTCCCAGGTTTGCCTTGAGCAGATGGGAAGCAGCAGCGTCACCTGGCTGAGCTGAGAACGCCTGTCACAGAGATTCCACGGGGGCCCTGGACCCCGGACACCAGCCACTGGCTGGCCCCACCCACCGGATGGGGAAATGAGCCTCCCAGGTCCCGCAGGAGCTGGGAGCCCCGAAGTTGAAGGACACTTGGATGCCAACTCGTCCCGACGGAGGTGTCCCCGACAGATGGCGGCCCGGAGGTTCTGGGAGAGCGGAGGAGACCACGTCCGCAGAAGGTGGGCGCTCCAGCTGCAAAGCCCAGCTGGTGGGAGGGTGGCGCCAAGAGGGACCCTGAGCCACAGGACACCGGTGTTCAGCCCACAGCTGGGAAGGAGTCCATTCGTGCGGCTGCCGAGGAGTCGTTCCTTTCAGGCAAAACCGTTCCCGGCTCCAGCCAGACCCTTGCAGTGACCGGGAGCTCCGGCCTGTATTTCCCAGGACACGCGGGCCCCCTGTTGCTGAGGCCTCATTAGGAGGAAGCTGTGCCCTCTGTTTTCTGAAACGTGGCTCCCTGTCCCCCCCCCCCCGCCCCCTCCCCCCTGCCACTGGTCTGCTCTCTTTCCCTGGAGGTTTCGAGGTGAGGACCTTTGCTCCTTCTCCTGACAGTTCTCCAACAGTTCCAGACAGCCATGGCCTCACTGTCTTCTCAATTTTCCCTGTAGACTAGAAATAAAAACTGTTTATTCTTGGATTCAACATCTTCCATCCGAGAAAAGACGGTGAAAGGCACCAGGAAGATGCACGCAGATCGAAGACGGGTTGATGGAGGACGCGTTCTTGTTGGACGGCGGGCATCACTTCTTTGTGTGCCTTTCCTCCCAGGAAACGGTGACCGCCCGGCGGCTCACTGAATCCCTCCCCTTCCTTCAGTGCAGGCGATGCCCGGGTGTGCAGACCCGTTGTCGCCCGCCCGCCCACACTGTGGGCACCGTTTTGGATTCTTGTTCACAGAATGACTGGGCCTGGGCTCTTTTAAACGTGTGACCCCGGTGGATAGCCCGCGTGGCTTGAATTTTCCCTCTGCGGTGTTGTCCCGATTTCAAGGTAATTTGCAAAATTGCTGTCGTGTCCTTCCTCACCTGCATGGGCCACTGTCATCCATCACCCGTGTCCTGGGAGGCCAGAGCGTGCATGGAGCTGTTGCACACACGTGCGCCGTGCGCTTCCGCCGTTAGAGGAGCGGGAAGGGCGGGAGGGAGAGGCGGGGATTCATGATGAGCGAGGAGCACGCGGGCTCTTGGAGCAGGTCTTTCTTCCGCTTGAAACGGGTCGTTACGCATTTATTCATTCGACAGCCAGGAAGTATGTGTGAGACCCGCTCAGGCAGGCACCAGGCTGACATTCCGTGGACACGAGGGGGATGGCCTCCCCCAGTTCACCTGCTGCGGGTGCGGGGCAGGTAAACAGCACCTTTAACCTTCACACGGCGCACAGCACGTTTCAGATAACGCACGCCGGGCCGCTGCTGGGACGGTGCCTGTGCGGGTGCCGCTCTTCGCACCCCTAACGCTGCCATGGCAGCCGCTGCAGGCTTGCGACTCCTGCTGCCAGCGACGCTGCCCCTGCTGCTGCCGCCCATCCTGGTGCTCTGCCATGGCTCGTGTCGCCATTACAACTGCTGTTTAAATCTGTGTTTGCGTTGACTCAGAGAGGAGGGAGAGGGAGAGAGAGAAGCATCAATGACGAGAGAGTCATGGATCAGCTGCCTCCTGCATGCTCCCCACTGGGGATGAGCCCACAACTTGGGCATGTGCCCTGACTGGGATTTGAACTGTGACCTCCTTGTTCATAGGTCAACGCTCAATAACTGAGCCATGCCAGCCGGGTGTGACTAATATTAATACTACAGTTACTACAACTACTGCGTTCATTATGACTACCAGCATTACCACTAACACTACATAACTACCATCACTACTACCATTACCACTAATACTACATGACTACCATCACTACCACCATTACCACTGATACTACATGGCTACCATCACTACCACCATTACCACTAATACTACATGGCTACCATCACTACCACCATGACCACTAACACTACATGACTACCATCACTACCACCATTACCACTAATACTACATGACTACCATCACTACCACCATTACCACTGACACTACATGGCTACCATCACTACCACATTACCACTGATACTACATGACTACCATCACTACCACATTACAACTGACACTACATGGCTACCATCACTATGATGACTGCTGCTGTCACTATAATTACTGCTGCTATTGGGGTATCTGTTACTATTCCCCTCCACCTCTATTTCAGTCCTGCCATTGAGCAACCATATGACCTTTGACACATGACTTAGCCTGCCTTGGTTTCCCCCATCCCCGGTAAAATTAGAACTAGGTACATCTTTCTGTCTGCAGGGTGCAATATATGTTACCAAAGACCAAACTGGTGAAGGGGATCAGTGTGCAAATATTTTAAGGAATGCTATTTTGTAAATTTTGCTTCTGGAAGAATTACTGTGTTAATATGTGTAATGAATCTCTGAGACAGTGGTTCCCAGCGTGGGGCACATGCCCCACGGGGGTGCAATTTGATGTTTAAGGTGGGGCAATTCGAGAATGAGTTATTCACAGTGAATGTTTTGCATTTCTTATGGCTCTAGGGGCCTCATATACGGCGTATAAATATATATTGTGACACATTTGTGCATTTCAGTTCTGTTATATGTTTTGAAACTATTTCCTCTTTTTCATATCACTTCATATTATTATTATTTTTTAACAGTGTCTTAGTGATGTCTTCCTCAGTCCTTCACCTGTCCTTTCGTGCTTTCCTTTTTCTCTTTCACGGATGCCATGTGCTTTGGAAGCTTGTTTAGTACACGTTCATGGCCTTTTAGGCTTCCTCCACGTGACCAGGAGCTCACTTTTTGAAGAATAAGAATGATATGTCATGGGGGGTGGGGCATCAGGGTTTTACACATGCTTCAGTGGGGCATGGCCCAAAAGGCTGGGAACCACTGCTCAAAGACCATGCACTAAATTTAGTGGGCTACCACATACTTTTGGGGTGTTTCTTAGTATTAACCAAATGAATTTCTCAGGAGTAACACCTATAGTTCCCCCCTTTGTGCTGAACTGTGTAATCTTTTAAGAAATACTCTAAGGCTCTGTTGTGTCTTAAAATCCCCCAGTCCTAGGGTGGCCACCTATCCCTCTGTGTGAGATAAGTTAATTGCTAATCGTGGTAGACTGGCATACCTCAACATGGGGTTGGGAGGACAAGAAGAGACAAACCAAAGAACTTACATACGTATATGCATGGTCCATGGACATGGGCAATAGGGTGGGGGTAGGTAGAGGTTGGGATGGGGGAGGAGGGGAAAATGGGAGGTATATGTAACTAGAGGCCCGGTACACGAAATTCGTGCATGGGGGGGGGTGTCCCTCAGCCCAGCCTACACTCTCTCCAATCTGGGACCCCTCGAGGGATGTCCGACTGCCCGTTTAGGCCCGATCCCACCAGGATCAGGCCTAAACGGGCAGTCAGACATCCCTCTCACAATCCAGGACTGCTGGCTCCCAACTGCTCACCTGCCTGCCTTCCTGATTGCTCCTAACCGTTTCTGCCTGCCAGCCTGATCACCCCTAACCGCTCCCCTGCCAGCCTGATTGATGCCTAACTGCTCTCCTGCCGGCCTGGTCCCCCCCAACTTCCCTCCTCTGCAGGCCTGGTCACCCCTAAGTGCCCTCCCCTGCAGGACTGTTCTCTCCTAACTGCCCTCCCCTGCTGGCCATCCAGTAGCGGCCATCTTGTTGTGGCCATCTTATGTCCACATGGGGGTGGCCATCTCGTGTCCACATGGGGGCAGCCATCTTTGACCACATGGGGGCAGCCATCTTGTGTGCTGGAGTGATGGTCAATCTGCATATCACTCTCGTATTAGATAGGATGCTATCAGCAACGTGCTCTCTCTTTAAAATACCTCCACTTGGAACGAGTGGCCTGGTCGCCTCGCCTCATTGAGAGCCTCTTACTCTCGGGTGATGGCTTAGCGTGTGGCGCAGCCGCCTGCAGAGGCCGTTGGTACAAAACACTCACTGGACGGGGAGTAGTAGGAGCCGGTCCCCGGCACCATGTCCTCTCAGTGGACTGGCCCTGCGGCCTTTGTGTGGGTCTCTGTGTAGCTGGGGACCATGAAAGGGCTCTGTCTTATTAGCTGTGGGCAGGGCAGTGAGCACTTGCTGAGCATCTATCTGCTGGGCACCTGGCCCCGTGGTAGCTGTTATGATATAAAATAGATCTGAAGCCCGGCGGGCATGGCTCAGGGGTTGAGTGTCGACCTAGGAACCAGGAGGTCACGGTTCGATGCCTGGTCAGGGCACAGGCCCAGGTTGCAGGCTCGCTCTCTCCTTTCCTCTCTGAAACCAATAAAAATATGTTTTAAAAAAAAATCTGCCTTCCAGGTGCTCAAACCTAGAATCACGGGGGATGGCATGTATCTGACAAAGCGTTTTACAAAGTAATGAATTTAAAAATTAACACAAATCCTCATAACGATGAATAAGACAAGCCAGTTATCTTTACTATCCTGCTGGGGTGTTTTAAACGCACGCAGCAGTGAACTGAATGGGAGCAAACGGCCGGGTCCTGGCCGCGCGGTTCCTAAGCATCCCCATTTAATTTGTGACATTTATTTGACATTAGTTTTCCCATTTTTTCCTCCCTGTCGTCGCTCCCCTGGTTTCACGCTCCAGTGAGCTGACCTGGGGTCAGAGTGAGAGAAATGCTGCCTGCAGCAAGAGGGAATGTAATTTCTGGGTGGATTTCTGAGAACAGAAGCGGCCCAGCCAGAGAGCCAAACTGACTTTGATTTATAAGAACCAGACTTGACTGAGAAAATAATAGGAAGGTTCTGGGGGCCCGAGGGCAGTTGGGATTTCAATGTCAAGAACGAGGCGCAGGGCAGCAGGCACGGGCCCTTTACCCGAGGCCCCGAGGAAAAGGCAGGAAACGTGGATCAGAGGCGACCGAAGCCTGGGTGCTCCCAGAGCCCAGGAGCCCAGCAGCATGCTCCCTCCCCTCTCGCCTGGGGCGGGGGGCAGGGCCCCAGGCCCTCGGGGTGCAACTCAGGAGCAGGGAGGTGGCCCCCCTCTCCGGGACTCTGGGAAGGAAGGCTAATCATGGTCATTTAGAGAAACCCCAGGCTCTGAGGGGCCCTGGTCACAGGACTGCCCGTCGAGGCACAGCTGAGCGGTTCCCCAGGGAGCCCCCGGGCTGGGCCGGCTCCAGACCCCCAAGCTCCGCCATGCCCAGGACAGTGTCCAGTATGCACCTGCAGGCTCTGGGCCTCCCTCTCCCCATGGTGGGGGGGAAGGTGGGTGCTGAGGTGCCCAGGGGCTGGAGTCGCCTGGGACCCGTGCAAGGTGGAGAGTCGGGCAGGCGCGGGGCAGGACCCCGGGCAGAAGGTCATGCCCAGCAGTGCCCAGGGCAGCGTCCACAGTGCAGGTGACATGGGGCAGGGGGGTTGCTGTGAGGACGGGGGGACACAGGGACCCGCAGCCCTGCGCTGAGCTGGATCACCGATGAGCTCTGGGAGACAGGAGGGGAGGTGACAGGGCGTGCCGGGCAGGAGAGGGCATGTGAGTTGACTGGTTACACAAGAGACACTTGTTCAACCTCAAGGGGTTGCATGTTGTTGAAATGACAACTTTAAATGAAAGTTCCCCCTCCCCCCTCCCCCCTCCCCCACCCCCCCCCCCACCCCCACCCCCGGCCCGAACTAAGTGCTGGAAACATGAAGCACATCTGAGCCGTGGCTGCCCATACAGTCGCTCGCTGACGTTTGCCGAGGGTTTCAGGAGAGTTTCACATTCGCGGACAGTTCTCAGGAAGGAAGTGCTCCTCCTCCTGCTCCTTTTCCTCCTCCTCTTAGTGTTGCTCCTCCTCCTTCTCTTGCTCCTCCTCTTGTTCCTGCTCCTCCTGCTCCTCCCCCTCTTCCTCCTCTTGCTCTTTCTCCTCCTCCTCCTCTTCCTCCTTCTCCTCCTCCTGGTCCTCCTTCTCCTCCTCTTCCTTCTCCTCCTCCTCCACCTCCTCCTCCTCCACCTCCTCCTCCTCCACCTCCTCCTCCTGTTCCTTCTCCTCCTCCTCCTGCTCTCCTCCTCCTCTTGCTCTTTCTCCTCCTCCTCCTCTTCCTCCTTCTCCTCCTCCTCTTCCTCCTTCTCCTCCTCTTCCTTCTCCTCCTTCTCCACCTCCTCCTCCTGTTCCTTCTCCTCCTGCTGCTCCTGCTCCTTCTCTTCCTCTTCCTGCTCCTCCTCCTCCTCCTCTTCCTCCTCCTCATCTTCCTCCTCCTTCTCTTCCTCCTCCTCCTGGTCCTCCTGGTCTTCCTCTTCCTCCTTCTCCTCCTCCTCCTTCTTCTCCTCCTCCTCCTCTTCCTCCTCCTTCTCCTCCTCCTCCTCCTCCACCACCTCTTCTTCCCCTCCTCCTCCTCCTCCTCCTCCTCCTCCTCTCCTCCTCTCTCCCTTCTGTGCACATCGGTGGCATTATGCTGAAAAAGACCTTGAAACTCACCTGTTCTGCTATTGCTCTACCAGCGTTATTGATATCTCTGTAAATCTTCCTTTTACGATATCCCGGGGGTAGAAGACACTAAATCCTATCTGTTATGCCTACGCAGCTGTTACATAATTGTGACATGCCCCATCACGCTTTATTGCCCAACAATTGACTGCTTTGGGAGCGGTACCCGTGAGGTATTACAAAAATAAGAAATAATGTTAATAATAGTTTGGTAGTAAGAGGCTCAGCATTATTTCAAAAAACAAACTTTGTCGCACTGTTTTATTGTTTTTAACGGAGCGTAAGCGTCTGAGTGCCGCGCCGAGCAGCTGGGTCATTTTATGCGTTTGCGGCGAAGGTTCCCGAAATGCGTTGGTGCGGCGCCTCGTGCCCCTGTGAGTAATGCGCGCTCCTGGGGCAGTTACACTCCCCGCGCCCCGTCCAGGCGCCTGCACGGGATCCAGCGCCTGACGCCTTGCGGGTGCCTCCACAGCACTTTGGGTGCATAATGCTTCTTCCACGTTCCCAGACACAGAGCAGAGCGGAGACCCGGGGCCACTAAGGACGACCCGGGGCCACCTCCCAGGCACGTGCCGAGTGTCTCTGAACGCGGCCCCCAGGTGCTTTTTCATATAGTTCAGGCATCCCTCCCTGTGCTCTCACAGGGCGCTGTGCTCCCACCACCGGGCTGGGCGGTCGGGGCCAGGCAGGGGCACGGGAGGGGCTCCCAGGAGCGGGAAGGCGCTGTTCCCAGGAGGCTGCCCTGGAAGGTCTGCAGGGGGCGGTGGTGGGCTGGAGGCTGCCATGGGCAGGTCTGCAGGGGGTGGTGGTGGGCTGGAGACTGCCATGGGCAGGTCTGCAGGGGGTGGTGGTGGGCTGGAGACTGCCATGGGCAGGTCTGCAGGGGGTGGTGGTGGGCTGGAGGCTGCCATGGGCAGGTCTGCAGGGGGTGGTGGTGGGCTGGAGACTGCCATGGGCAGGTCTGCAGGGGGCGGTGGTGGGCTGGAGACTGCCATGGGCAGGTCTGCAGGAGGTGGTGATGGGCTGGAGGGTGCCTGGGCAGGTCTGCAGGGGGTGGTGGTGGGCTGGAGGGTGCCTGGGCAGGTCTGCAGGGGGTGGTGGTGGCCGTGATGGGAGCTTCGTGCACAGCCAGGATGAAGAACTTTCTCACAGGGGACTTTCGGGGTCTTCGAAGGGGGCCTGCTCCTCGTCTAGGTGACAGAGTCCGTGAGGATGACTCTTTCTACTGGTTCGAGTCTCTTGTTCATGGACGCTTATGACAGACTAAAAGGAGCCATTCCGCGTCCATCCATTCTCGTTTGGAAGGGTTTGTGAGCTTGCCCTGCGCGTGTAACAGTCGCCTACATGGTGGGGTGGGGACAGAGGTGGTCCGGACAGTCCCCCCCTTATTAGCGAGGTTGATGTGTAGGACAAGGAGACAGCTCCTCCTTCCCCGCCGCCTCGAGGCCGAGGGAGCGCCAGGGAGGAGGGGCACGTGGGGTGGTGGTTGGGGGGGGAGGGGGGCAGACGGACCCTTGGGACGCGGTCTGGGAGAACGTGTATCCACAGACACTGGGACTTGGCGCGTTCCGAACGGAACCCCTCGCCCTGCGCTCCTCCTGCCCCACTGCCCTCCGCCCTCAGGGCACCCTCGCTCCTGTCTGTCTGCAGCGCAGGCCCTGGGGCTTGGCGTTATGTTGGACTCGTCTTCTTCTCCGACCTCCACTTTCAATCCATTCGCAAACCAGATGCGCCGTGTCTTCAAAATAGGCCCCGACCAAGCTTGGACGGCAAACTGCGCGCCAGCGGGGAGCCAGGGTCTGCATGAACTCTCCCCTCGCGCCATCCTCCCCGGCTGCCCGTGGGCCTGAGCCGTGGGAGGGGAGTGCGGAGAGGTCGGTGGGGATTAGATCGGAAGCGGCTTTCAGCTCCGGGTTAGAGTCCGGATTTTGCCCGGCCGGCGTGGCTCAGGGGCTGAGCGTCGACTAGGAACCAGGAAGTCACGGTTCGATTCCCGGTCAGGGCACAGGCCCGGGTTGCGGGCTCCATCCCCAGTGTGGGGCGTGCAGGAGGCAGCCGATCCGTGATTCTCTCTCATCATGGATGTCTCTATCTCTCCCTCTCCCTTCCTCTCTGAAATTCAATAAAAATATATCAAAGGGAATGAATTCTCGATACGCCAATATGGAGGAATCACACAATGACTATGCTAAGTTAAATTAATTATACAAAAAAGTGCAAATTGAATGATTCCATTAATATAAAGTTCTAGAAAATATGAACTAATCTATAATAGTGATTTTCAACAGGTGTGCCACAAGAATTAAAAAAAAAGAAGAATCCAGCATTTATTCCCGAAACTATAGAGAGGTTGACTATGTGGGGGCAGGGTGACGGCGGGGTCTGAGCTCCCTGAGGAGGTTGCTGGGCCTGGCATGGAGCTGGCGAGGACAGGTTTCTCGTGGGGGAGCCTGTGACCCCGGAGGGAGAGCCACCGCAGGGAGCGGAACAGAAGCAGCGGGCTCGGGCATCGCAGTGTCCAGGACACACCCGCTGGCCGCGTTGGCTTTGGGGACACGGGAGAAAGACGCAGAGAGACGACGTCCCGCATCTTGGCGTGTCATCGGCATCCGCAGCAGACGCTGAGCCCGAGGGTGGGACCTGCTGGAGAACGCGCCAAGGCCGTTAACAGAGCTTCACTTTGGAAGGACAAGGAGATGTCCACTGACCTCGAGGCTCCTGGGGGTCATCCTGCTGGACGTGCCCTACCCGGCAGCTGGAGACATGGGAGTAAAGAGGTTGTGGCTCAAGTTACAGCTGTAACCACAAGTCACTTAATTTCCCTATCAGCAACATGTGGACCGAATAATCTGAAATTCTTCCTCCAGTAAACACCTACACAATCTTCATTAGTCACAGGGTGGGCAGAAACAGGGTTACAGTTGTTCCTATGGAAAATAATACAATCTATAATGAAAGTGTAATATGCTAATTAGACCAGAGAGCCGAATGACCTTCCGGACGTCATTCCGGATGTCCTTCTGGACGACCTTCTGGATGAAGCTGCAGCAGCAGAGGCTGAGGCAGAGACAATTAGGGGCGACCAGGCAGAGGCCATTAGGGGTGATCAGGCAGGCAGACGAGTGGTTGGGGCAATGAAGCAGGCAGGCAGAGTGATTAGGGGCAGTGAGGCAGGCAGGCGAGCAGTTAGGGGTGATCAGGCAGGCAGGAGAGCAGTTAGGGGTGATCAGGCAGGCAGGCGAGCAGTTAGGGGTGATCAGGCAGGCGAGTGGTTAGGGGTGATCAGGCAGGCAGGAGAGCAGTTAGGGGTGATCAGGCAGGCAAGTGGTTAGGGGTGATCAGGCAGGCAGACGAGTGGTTGGGGCAATGAAGCAGGCAGGCAGAGTGATTAGGGGCAGTGAGGCAGGCAGGCGAGTGGTTAGGGGTGATCAGGCAGGCGAGTGGTTAGGGGTGATCAGGCAGGCAGGAGAGCAGTTAGGGGTGATCAGGCAGGCAGGCAAGTAGTTTAAGAGCCAGTGGTCCCAGATTGTGAGGGGGATGTCTGACAGCCAGTTGAGGCTCGATCCCATAGGGATCCCTGCGGGATCGGGCCTAAACCGGCAGTTGAACATCCCCCGAGGGATCCTGGAATGCAAGAGGGTGCAGGCCGGGCGGAGGGGACCCCCTGCCCCATGCTAGAGTTTCGTGCACCAGGCCTCTAGTAACAAATAACTACAAAGAACAAACCCCATGTTTTGTGTATTCACCACTGTAGCCCTACCCGGTGTATGTTACAAAAACGGTCGTAACTGCCGCGTTGGGCTCACAAAATGCTAAGCTGCAGAAACGGGATGAAGAAGCCTGAGCATGAAACTGGGATTCCCCAACAGCAACACCGAGAGTGGAAGGTTTCAACTCTAGAAACGTGCCTGCCAGGGAAGAGCTGATGTTTCTTGCTTTGAGTTCTGCATGGGAAGAGCGTCCTCCAAGGCTGTGTAACCACCAGAGGGGCCTCTCCCTGCTTTGGGGGTTGAAAGGTATTCTACCCCCATGGTCGAGGAGCCCACAAGCCAGTAAGGGATTAAAACGTGAAGCTAGGCTGGTAAGACTCCTGGAACATCTGGTGGCACTAAACGCAAGGGAGCTGAAGTTACCCTCACTCAAGACTCCCTCAAAGGCCTGCTGAGGGGACACTCCACAGGGAAAGACTCCACCCTGGGCGGTAGTCATGGCAACGGAGTGATGCCGAGAGAAGGGACAGAGCAATGGCGGGAAGGAGTGGAGCGAAGAGTCCAGAATTAGACACGCGACGTGCAGAAAACTCAAAAGCAGCATCACAGATCCACGGGGCAAAGGCCAGCATTCACCATCCACGGCACGATGGCTTCTGGCTTTATTTCAAACATCTGGATTATGTTTGTACCTCCCACTTCACACCGAAATCAGTGCGAGGGGGAGAATTAAAACCTACAACAGAACAGTAAAACGTTGAGGAGATACTAATAGAAGGATATTTCGGATCTTATAAAAAACGATTTCTTAAATATAATACACAAAGCAAACCTTCAATGAAAAGATGGAGAAAACGGATGGTTATTAAAGCCAAGAATTTTCTACAATAAGAGATGGCTTTAAGAAATTGAGAAGGTGGAAGAAGAGTACTTGCAAAGGCAGGGAGCTGACAGAAATTAGAATCCATAGTGTAGGGTAAAATCCACCCCCAAAAAAGGCAACCGAGCCAATGAAAAACTCAGCAAACCATATAAACGAGGTTTGAGAAGAGAAAACCTAAATGTTCTGTAAAATACGAAAGGCTATGCCGCCGGTGGCTGTATTACAGGTGACATGGTAAAATGAGGTGTAATTTGACACTCTCATCGGGACTGTGGCCAGAGGGAGACGTAAGGAGGACCATCGCAGCCGGAGGGTACACTGAGCAGAACGTCAAGGTGGCGCCGCCTTGGAGAGCAGGCCAGCACAGCACCGTACCGAGGGCACTGTCACCGCCCGGCTCCCCAGTGGCCGCCAGGACCTCCCCGACTCCAGGACCCAGCAAGACGCTGGCACAGGTGCCCGCGAGTCACAGAGGAGACGGGGGACCGAGGGGCATGAGAAAGGCGTCCAAGAGGGTCCTTGCATAGCCTCGTGAAGGAGGGAGGAAGGGCGGCGGGAAGACGGGAAGAGAACGTACTGTGCACCATTGTTGTCAAAGACGGAGGATGTCGGGGAAGGGGGCAGGTGCGTTCGATTCTCAGTTTAAAGAGGGCGACGTCTCCAAAGGGGCCGTTCGCTGGGGAGTCGTCCAGGGAAATCTAGACGAGACCGATGGGGGCAGTCCTACCAGGGACCAACCCCGGTGGATCGGCTGGGATAGGGGCCTGGGTGGCTAGTGATGGCTAGCGATGGCCTGGAGAAGCCAGGTCCATTGCTCCGTAAACGTGGTTGGGAGAGGAAGGAGGGAGGTCCGTTATTTTCTTGTGAATAGAGCAGGGTCAGGGGAAGCTTGGTTTTGCTTTCTGGAGATGTGAGACTTGGGCTGTGTGTAGAGAAATAGAATGAAGATGCAGTAAGGACAAAAGGAAGGGACCGCGTGAGTGCCCATTCTCCTGCAGAGAGAGCGTTTCCATGAACCTTGAACTGGAACTGTGGACGCTGAGACGGAAGGGACCACTGGGGAAGAAACAGTCGAAGGGACACAAGTGCTTCGTAAGTGCAGGATGCGTTGTTTTCAATTGAGCTTGTTTCAAGGTTTTTTTCTCACATTTCCTTTTGGGTTTCTGTTTGTTTTTAGTGAAACCAGGAAATCGTTCCTCTCAAAGGTCTTGGGAACTGATGGGTGGGACTCCTTCTGCCTTTTCTTCAGGAAAGTTTGGCAACAGTTCAGATGCACCTTTTGAAATGTGTTCTACAAGACGATGGCATATTTTTGTTGAGAACAAGGGTTTTTATTTGTTTGTCTTAAAAATTTTTTTTCTCTTCCACTGTTGGGATAGAGCCTGGGAGAAACTTCTTATTGTATTTCTTATGATATTAAAAACACACACAGATGTTTTTAAGACACTCTGGGGGTCTTCCTTTTGGTCTCGACAAAGCTGGGTTACTCAGCCTGGGCTTGGCTTCCTGTGTCTCTGCTCCTTCCTACCTCTGGCCCCACTGTGCACCCCCGACGTGGTGGGGTCACTTAGCCACGCCCTGGCTGGCCACGTGGCATAACTGCTGACTCCAGATGCAGCACTCAGAACAACAAGGAGCGAAGAGCACCCCGGAGAGTTTAGCCTCCAGCCTCCCTGCTGAAGTCATAGTGCACCAGCCACCTCGAGCAGAGGCAGAGACGTCTATAAGAAGCGCTCTTTCCAGAGTCCCAAAGGGGAAGTTCGGGCATTGGGTGGCAGCATGAGCCTCCCTGCTCTTGGCGTACCCGTGTTTCTTGAAGCTCCTCCTTCTTTGACTCCCTTCCCTCTCTATGTCCTTCTCACCACATTGCAGACTGTAAAAATATCCGTCTTTCCTTTTTCGTGTCATATATCCCATTCTCTACTGGTAGAAGTCTCATTCTCCTAACCGAAAGGAAACCCCATTTACTCCGGGAGACAACGGTTTGATGTGAGTCTCCAGGTTCTTACTATGCTCATGGTGGAGGCGAACTGTTATACCCTTTCTCTGTAAACAATATTTGGTTCTTGGGGGCCATTGTCTTGCTGTAAAATTTTACGTGGCTGCCAGAAGTTGAAAAGCTGAAAAGAAAAACAAATAGTGGAGATTGCCAGTTCCAGCTCTTAACCCATTCTTTCTCTCTTGCACGAGTAATAGAATTTTTAACCGGGTACGGTGTCACCTGACCACGTTGGCAAGACTCCTGTGCAGATAATTCTGGCTATTTCGCTAAGTCCCGACCAACAGACTGGAGAGTGGTGTGTAAACCTTCCTGACGATGACCTGAAAGAAATGGGTGGGATTTTCCTTTCTTTGCCTCTTCCATTCTGCTTCCTGGAATGGTGAGAGCCAACTTGCAGCACAGCACCTGAAGCAGGGCAGAGGCACAAGCTAGAAGGAGGGGGCTGCCCTTCCAGCCAGGCGACTGTCCTCCCACCGTTACGGGAGTGAGAAGTAAATATCCATCTCATTTAAGGCGCTGCCATTTTCTACTGTCGCGATAGCAGCTAAACCTGCATCCTCACAAATAACCTTTAAAGCATTATGTCAATTACATCGAGATGGGGTAACATTTGAACTTTACGGAAGTCCTCAGAACACGGGTCACGCAGCCCAGCGGGAGAAATGAGTTGTGAACCCAATGAAGTTGGTGAATAGAAGTGGAAATACCCTTGAAACGTCCAAGTTACTTAACAGAGTGATGGTGTATGCTCATTTCACTTGGTAACTGGGAGGAGCCCTGTTTTTCAAAAATCCTTTTTGTTGTGTTAACTGTAGTGAGCATGGGTTTGAATGGCTGACTATACTGACATTGCTTATTCTGGCTTACGGAGTAATAGAGAACCCACCTTGGGGATAATCAAACCAACAAAGGGACAATAGAGATAGAGGAGGCTTTTGCTCATATGACGAAGGGGTAAGACTGCCTTTGATCATTCAGAGCCAAATATTAGGGTAGCAGTGGCTGTGTTCAGATGTGTATAAAAATAACTCAGCCTCAGAGCACGTCAGTGAAAAGGTCAGCGTCAAATCTTGCCATCGTGTACCTGTTCACGTATGGATGGTGGGTGAAGAGTCAGGCGTACAGGGTAGTTCTTTATCTATTTGGAAACCGTATCTGTGTTTTAGGTCGCGGTCACACAAACGTGGCCGGGGCTCCGTGCCTGCGTTCCCAAGGCTCCCCCACGTGCCCGCCGAGAGGTGGCTGGGTCCCCCCTGGGCGAGAAGCTCTGTGAGCTGCTGGCTCAGCAGGCGGAGCTGCCATGCCGAGGAGATGCTCGTGGAGCTCCCAGGACCGTCCCCGGGCCTGCGGGCAGAGCTCGGCGCTGAGTCATCCGCCCCCTCCACGCCGGAGCTGGGAGAGGTCATCCCTGCTACTTATGTCACCCCCTGAGGTGACCTGTCTCCCTCCCCTCCCGGAATCACGTGATCGTCGTCCATGGCGACTTCAGCTTGTCCTGCTATGGGTACCTGGGAAGTAGCATGCTTCCACGTTTCAACCGTGTCCCTTCCAGACGCCCGCCGCAGTGTTAACTGCGCCTCCTCGGTAGGTTCTGATGTTAATTGCAACAAGAATAGGGAAGCTGTGTGACCCCCCCCAAACGGAAGGGGGGCAGCTGGACAGGAGACATGGTGCTGGGTGTCTCCGGGCTTCACCTCGCTGTCGGTGAAGCCCGGCGTTCTTCCCGTGGGTGGCGTGGCCCCGAGCGACCGGTCCTCCCTCTGTCGCCCACTGCTTCGCGTCTCCTCCCCTCAGCCCCAGGGACCACCTGCCACTTCCCCAAAGCCTTCCATCCCGCACGCCGGCTCCAGCGTCCCGCCCGCCCGTCTCCCTGCAGCTCCTCCCAGGTCCCGTCCCAGGCTCCTCCGCCCAGCCGGGCACACAGCTATGGTTTCTCAGCACCCTCTGCCCTGTCCGCGTATTTTAACAGCAATTGGTTACCTCAGCGACTGGCTCGATTTCTTCGCCTCCACGAGGCTGCACCTTCAGTAATGCGGTGTTTTTCTACACGTCCCTGTTGTGAGTGATGAGGTGGTGGATGGCTATGAATGAGTGAATGAATGTCCGCGGCACCTCGGGGGTTCTGTGGACACCCCTGGCTCTGTGATGTGCTGGGCCTCACCGGGAATTCACGTGTATGGTCTCTGTGCCCAAGGACACGCACCCTTGTAATTGTCAAGGCGGGCTCTTACCTGGACCCCTGCGGACGTCTGGATTTGGCGTTTATCTGTTGGGAGGGCATTCTGGTGGCCCAGGTGTGGGTGACGAGGGCTGAGGAGCACCCACAGCAGCTGGCAAGCAACGAGAGGGAAGCAGCCGATGTTTAGGAAAGATATGCTTTCTTAACTGATTTGTTAGATTACACGAGGAGAGGCCACGGGCAGGAGGGAATAAGGCAGAAGGAAGAGAGGGGATCCGGATTGAGGAAGGGAAACACGATGAGGGGGGAGGTGGGGAAGCAACAGGAAACCTGAGCAGGAAGAAACAGGAAGCAAAGCCTTTCAGGCAAGAATCGGAGGCAACAGCACGCCGGATGGGGCGCCGGAGCCGAGTGGGTGTCAGACTGGAGAAATAAGGAGGGGGGCCAGGGAGACGGGGGCCAGGGAGACAAGGGCCAGGGAGATGGGGGGCCAGGGAGATGGGGGGCCAGGGAGATGGGGAAAAGGGAGGTGGGGGCCAGGGAGATGGGGGCCAGGGAGACGGGGGCCAGGGAGGTGCGGGCCAGGGAGACGGGGGCCACCCACTGGGATTCCAGCATGACCAGGCCCTCCCAGCACAGAGCGTGTGGAGCTGTGGGAGGCTGTGCCTGTCTGGGGTGATGCTCATGGGGTGTGACTGGAGAAGGTAGAGGGGGTGAGGTGAGTGTGGGGAAGACTGGCCCAGGGTCTGAAGGCCTCCCCGTGTTCCAGGCAGAGCGATGGAGTGGTGAGGAAGGCGCAGGAGCTGGGACGTGAGCGTGAAGTAGAGAAACTCGGTGCCCGATGGGCGGGGCGGGACGGAGCCCAGCGCCCTCGGGGGTCTGATCAGAGGGGCCTTTGTCCCTGACCCTGAAGGAGAGGGGCACCCTGGCCCAGGCCCCGTGGGAAAGCGTTGGCACTGTGCTTCCCAGGGCATCACGGGCTGTGTACCTGCCTTCCCAGGGGGCGGAGGCCGGGAGGGCACACGAGCAGGCCGGCCCTGCTGAGGGCTGTGGGCCAAAGTCACCCGAGGTAGGGGCACCGGCGGGCGACATCACGTTCCGTGTCCTTGACTGGGGACAGGAAACGCTGGGGCTTGAAGAGTAATGGCAACGGTCGTTTCTGCCCACGGATGGGGGGCAGGAGCGGACCCGTGTCCCGAGGAACCATGAGGAAGTCCCTTCAGGGCATCCGCCTGGGGATGCTCCCGGCAAAGTCCCCCGAGAAAGCCAGGAAGAAGGCAGAGCAGACTGGAGCAAATAGAAACGAAAAGCAGAGAGGGAAGAGGAGGAAGAAGAGAACAGGAAGAGGAGGAGGAACAAGGGAAGGACTGAGCTGGGACCGCGCAGCCCAGCGCAGCCGCGGGCCGCCCGTCCGCCTCCCCTGCTGAGACAGCGTGTCCGAGGTGACCCCCGTTTTGTGTCAGGAACAGAACAGGCGAGTTGTGCGGAGGCAGAAGACACGCGGGTGGCCGATGTCCGAACATCTCCGTGGCAGACAAGGCCGAGGTCTGTGAGGAAGGCCCGTGAGGGGAAAGACGGGCATCGGGGGAGTCCTGGCTTTTGGGAACGAACCCCACTCTCGTGCACGAAGGCTGACCTGGCTCTCAGTCTTCCACGCCTCCGTCCGCCCCGCACCCCAAGGCAGCTTTCCAACGCCAAGGCGGCCGCCGGGCTGTGCGCGGACACATCGGTCTTTCTCCTTTCTCCCACGCGTTGTGATGGGAACGGTGAACGCTGACAGTTCATCCTGCAGCAGCAGCGAGCGCGTCTCACACCTGCCCAACACACACCGACCAACCCAACAGGACGGCCCGCCTGGGAGGGCCCGCCTGCCCCGGAGCACCTCCGGCTCCGCTGGGGGGAGGCTCCGTCAAGCCGTTGGGGAAAACAGTCTTTGAAAGCGAAGGCACTTGTAGCACTAAATATTTCAGCGGTGATTTATGAACAGCGTTAAGAAATATTGCTTTCCTTTAATAATAAAAAAAGCCCTGGCACTGGGTTAAATGATGAGGATTTATGTGCTAAAAGGTTTTGCCTGGCAGCTCCTGAGTAATAGACTCATAAATATTTCCTTTTTTTAACATCTAAAAGTCAAAACGAGTCCGAGAAAAGGCGTCGAGTTAAAGGAACCCGGTCAGAGAGAGAAGACGGACGTGGGTTCCTCGGCTCAGAGCCTGGGAGCCATGACTGCGCCTCTTGCCTTGGCCAAGGTGGGCAGAGTTGGCCTCAAAGTCCTCTCTCCCTCTCTCTCTCTCTCTCTCTCCCCCCCCACCTCTGCCCCCCTCTCCCCCACACACACACACACACGTGCATTCACACACGACGGAACACATCGGCATTTGAAAAAGCCGCTGGGCTAGGTTCGCTGTCAGCCTGCTTCCCTGAGCCTCTCCCGTCCAGGCTCTGGCTCTCGGCGCTGTCCGGCCCCACCCGGTGCCCCTGGGAGCTGCTCATGTACGAGCGACGTGGAATGGGTGCGCTGCGCACGCAGAGGGTTAGGAAGCAGTGGTCACGGCCCGCTTGCTTGCGGAAGAAATGAAAAATGAGGCCGGGAGCCAAAGGCGGGCGGCGTGGTCCTGGGCCAGCAGGCTGCTCCCCGTGGCCGGGTGCTCTCCTGCCTGGGTTCGCTTCCGCCCTTTGGCTTCGGAGGCGATGGGCGTTGTGGCCGGGGACGGCGGGGTGGGGGGGGCGGGGGACGAAGGGGACAGAAAAGTTGGCCACCCGGAGACAGTGCCAGGGACAGAGGCGCAGGGAGTGGGGAGCTGCTCCAGCCGCACAGAGCAGCTCCAGTTCCCATGGAAACCGGCTGCAGCTGAATGAGGAGCTTGACTTCCCACAGCCCCTTCCTCTTTCTCTTTTCATCTCTGTGGGAGATGCATTGTCTGCTGCCTATTTTTGTCTTAATGGAAATAAAGACCAAAGAAGAGAAGGCCCCCCACCTCCCGGCAGCCTGCCCGCCCCCCCACCCCGGGCCCCCCCACGCCGGGATGACATATATTCCGGGGGCTTGGAAGCTGCCTGGGTCTCCTCATCTGAGATCCTTGCCTTTTCGGCAGGCCCTGGGCTGACAGGCCACCAGGAGCTGAGCCCTGAGATCCGGGCTAATTTGAATACCAATGCGGCTCTGGGCCGGCTTCCAGGACCCGGAGGGAGGCGGGCAGAGCCCAGATGCCCAAACTTCAAGAGTGGTTTCTGGGGAGGCAGGGGGCGTTCTCCCACAATGATGCGCTTCCTTCCTTCTCTTACTCCCATGCCCTTCTCTGCTGGGTTCTTGGCAAGCCCGCTTTCTGCTCCCCGGAATCGCTGCCTGGGTGCGAGGGGGAGCGGGCAATTACCAAGGAACCGAAGGCCTGGGTGGAGCCTTCCCTGTCTTCCAGGCCCCTCTCATTAGGGGGCGCGGGGCGGGGGGCGGCTGGGCTTTTGTTACCCTTGTGTTAAAGAGTTCAGAATCACGAACAGGATGTTTTTACGGAGGAAAAAGCCCGGCAACCTTTGTGCTAATGGAGCAAGCTCCTTCCGCAAACAGGGCACGCAGGGCAGGGCTGGTCCGCAGGCTCTGCAGAAGGACCTGCGCGGAGAGGAAGCGGGAGGCTCCTGGGAGAGCCGCAGCCCTTCAGCTACCCGGCGCTTCCCCGCATTTGAAATATTTAGGAAGATGGGACAGGTGCGTTTTGCTTTATGAAGTAGCTCCTGTAAGTCCTCTCTGCCTCCGCGGTGCTAATGAGATGCCTGAGACTGGGGAGCCTGTCTGTCCTCTGGGGAAGCACCCCCCTGCCTGTCTTTGGGGAAGGGTGGGGCCCACGTGACCTCCCTCTGCTGGCCTCACCCTCACCTGCTGCCTGCATCTGTGGCTGGGGGCACCATGCCAGGGACATCAGGCAGGCCGGGGAGTTGTCCCGGCTCCGGGGCTCATGGCAACTGCTGGTAGGTGTTGGTGGGGACGGGGCATCCGCCAGGGGGTCAGGGAGAGCCCGGAGCTCAGGTGACGGTGGAGTCACCCTGGAGGACAGGGCGTCTGGCGCTGGTTGTCCCCGGCCTGCCCACTCCGTTTCCCTGTAAGTGAGAGAAATGTGACTCCACTTTTCTTCCCGATATTCTAACCAGTGGACAGCGGTCCAGTGCTTCGTGGGTTTTGTTGTGACAGAGCAAAGCAAAGCTCTTCTCTCTGCGCCGTACTTGGGCGGCGTCTGTCCAGACGGAGGGGTTGGGGTCACCATACGTTAAACCCGCACGCACACGAGTGCCTCAAACCCTCGGGGCGCTTTCCTTGCTCAGAGCTAAGCACAAAGGGAAAGGCGCGTGGTGAGGGCGAACTGAGTCCGCAGGTGGGTGTTTATTTCTCTGCTGGTTGTGAAGAAGCGGCTTCAGCCAGTTTCGAACACATTTCTGGAGAGAAAGAGAAAGCGAACAGAAACGCCTCGTCCTTTGATGAAATCGCTTCTGAGTGGCTATTGGGGTACGTGGGCCCAGAGTGTGTGACTTGCCCAAGATCGCCCAGTCGCGTTATTTCACAGGTGAGACTCCACCCGAGGGGCTGTTGGCCGCTTTTCTGCGGGTGATTACACATAAGAGAGAACATTTGAGTTCACGCCGACGAGGGTAACCTTACACACTCTCCCCATTTCTCCATATGGTGCTCCATGCATCCCCACACCCGTTACCCTTCTCGTAATGAGCACATTCCAGCCTGGGCCTGAGCCCGCCCACATCGTCCATACCAAACCACGACTAAGCCGTTCTTCCTTTGACGCCTGGCATGCCGTGTGGCGCGCCGACGTCCATGTCTCCAAAGGCTTTCTGACGCAGCTTGGGGTTCCCGGCTCTGCATGCAAGAAACCCAGTGTGACAGGGAACCTCCTCAGAAACACCCAAACGTACTGAAGGTTGTCACGGTCAGTGCACAATCTGGCAAGTTTTTTGTTTCCGTTTCCCTGTAAAACGTAGTTCTCCAGGCAGCTAGTGCCCAGGAAAACCCTTTACGCGCCGGAGCGGAGTCAAGTCTTCCCCGAGGGTGAGACGTCCGTGGGCTCAAAGCCTTCACCACGGGCCTCCCTGACGGCCCTGCCCAAGAGGGTGCCACGGCCAGTGGCCAGGCCCTCGCTTCAAATCAGTGAGATTGCGAGGAGGACACGCGTGGTTACTGTTGATTCGTGACCCTGCAGGATGGCCGGTGGATTCCAGCCAGCCCCTGTCAGAGCGAGTGCTGTTTCACCCCGTCCTGCTTCCCTGGGGTTCACCCGACTGAGCCACAGAACCGTTCCAGGGCCTCAGATCTACTCGAGGGGTCAGTACACGTAGACTCTGAGTTATGGCTCTGCACCGTCCAGCTTCTGTGTGCTGATACCGTCTCATGTGAAAATAGTAGTTTAATAACAATATCTAGGCCATGAATTTTGCAAATAGACGTTTTCGTGATGCGAGTCTTGCTGCTGTACCCTCCTGCTCACAGAAGAGGTGCTGAGAGTTCAGGGACCTTTGAAAAAAGTAGATAAAGTCTCGGGGTCTAACACTTAATGGAGCAGCTGCTACCTCACTGGAGGGTTCTCAGTATTGTGTCTATTTTTAAGTCTACAAAGTAGAAAACCACTAACGGAACTAATCAAACTTGTAAAACTCTATTGATTCAGCTGATAATCACTGTGAGTGGGAACAGGAGGAAATAGCATGCTCCGACAACCCTCCAGAGACCTCAGGCCAACTGGAGACAGACATGCAATAACAGTAACACAAATATCATCGATTCTAAACTTTAATGCCGTTATGATGCCTTCTAAACGCCATGCGGTCTTTCTGTAGACGTCAGGTGCTCTTGAAGCAAGAAAGCATGAGAATTAACTCTGCACCCAATGGAGGAGGTGACATTGGACGTAACCAATGGAAGACGATGAGTTGATTAGTTCATTTTGTAGAGAAGGTGGGGCCAGCTTTCCAAGGAGAGGGCATGAGTGGGGACAGGGTGGGGGGGGGGGGCATGGCCTCTTCCCAGAAGCCCCAGCGCTCTGGGGAGAGTGGGCCGCGTCTAGGGTGTGTTTGGTGGTTCTGGGGCAAGCTGGTGAGAAACCTTTATCATTACGTGTATATCTGCAGACTGGAAGCTGATGAAGATGTAGAACGATCAGATGACCATTGCAGAGCCATGTCAGTGGCTGCAGAATGGAAGGCGGCGGAGGAAAGCAGTGTTGAGTCTGAGAGGCTGTGGCATGGGTGCCCTGTCACTGCCATAGCAACACCAGGAACCATGGTACCAAACAGACTTCATGAGACGGGAGTCTCAGTCGGGCCACCTGCCCCCTCCCACCCACGAGCACAGAGGATGCAGGGTCTTCCACACGCCTGCAATCCCGTGGCTCCGTCTGGACTGGAGGAGTGACATCCAGACCTTCTTCTGAAATCACGTGTGTTTACAGGAAGCCTGGGATTCGCCCAGGCCCTCTGCCCTGCTGACTTCCCTGCTGTGCCCGGGACACCTGTCCACTCGCATCAAAGCCTTAGCCTGGATTAGGTGGCCCACACTGAGTCTTGCCCCTCTGCACAGTGGCCACTCAGCCCCACTGGGCCCTCCACTCCCACCCCCACCCCCACACGAAGCTATGATGTTACCTTTGAACTCCGTTTTGCTTTATTTGGATTTTCAACATTTGGGGGGTGGTCTGTCATGTGAAACAACCACAAAACGCCATCGGCCCTTAGTTGAGAGCACGGGTATGTCCCCTCCCGCGCTGCATTAACATACACCTGCCTGGCACGCGGTGATGTCGAGAAAAGGCAGCCACTGCCCGCACAGCGCCCTTCAGCATCCCGTCAGCCACGCCCCCTGCTGTCCCCCAGGGTGGCTGTGGGGTCCTGCAGGGGTGCTGTGTGCCTTCAGAGAAGGCGGGGACGGCCTGGGGCGCAGCTCCTTGGGTTTACTTTCTACGGGGAAATGCTGAGGGCGCCGTGTCCTCACCACTGTCCCTGCCGCTGGCTGGTCCCCGAGGGAGTCACCTGGACGCTTCCTGCCCTTCCCCCACGGGCGGGCTCCGAAGGGAAGTGGCCAGGCCAGGCCATCGTTGGTCTCTGGCCATTTCTTTGATGTCTATCTTCCCTTCCTGGTTTTTGCAAGCTCTTGGGAAATTCCTTAGCTGTGTTGGGACTGTTGGACTCCCTGGGATCACCTCTCATTTGTATTTTGACTGTTGTTTCACATGTCGGGTAAAGTTCATGATGGCCGAAACAACGGTGTTTCCCAGACACCCTCACCTACGCATCACCTAATCGCAGTGCTCCTCGTTCAGGGCCCGTCTAGCTTCCCCTCCCTGATTGCTTTCGTGTTCCTCGAAAATGTTCCTGAAACTTAGCGGCCTTCACCAGTTCCCCGGCGCCTCGCTCGCTCAGCATGTTGTGTCATAAGTCAGCCAGTGAGACGCAAGACGCCTTAATGAGCCAATTGATTAGGAGTCGTTTATTGCGCGCGGCCCAGAGGGAGGTGTTACTTCCAAATCTCTGAGCAACGCGTACAGGAAGTCTCCCGTATTTATACTTTTCGAGCCTCTTTGTTTGCAGGCGTTACAAAGCGCTCTGCGTGAGTTACTGTTACAGACAGTTGTAACCTTGAATACATAATGAGTGTGTACTTGGCATAAGAATAGGGGAATTGTTATCAGTATTAGTCTATTTTAGCCTATTACATCGGATGGCTAGCTTGCAAGGTCACACAGTTAGGTTTTTCTTTTTCTATTCTTTGAACTAAAAACAAAGTCATTTTATAGACTAAGAGACTGTCTTAAAGTGGCAGAGTGTGCAAGGACAGAGTTTACAGGACCGGGGACCAGCTCACAATGGCAGAGAATTCGAACAGCAGTTTTTTCACACAAGATGGAGGTTACTATGCTTCACTCGCATGCTTTGTTTTGTGTTTCTCTGGAGTTCAACTTGCCTTTTTGATCACCGGGCGTCCGTGTCCTTGGCCTTACTGGGAGGAGCGCGTGGGGGATGCGAAACCTTTCGCGCTCCGTCCGTCACATGGGTCTTCTCTTAGACGCCGGCGCTCAGGTTCACAGCCCCGGCGCTGCCTGGGCCCCAGCGGAATTGGGGGGGTCCCCTTGGCGGGGCGGGATGTTGCGGAGCCTGCGGTGCCTCCAGGCACAGCGCGGCCCGCAGGCGCCCCGGAGGCGCAGAGCTGGAAGGAGCGGCAGGGTTCCCGAGCGCGACCCACCGCCGGCGTGGTGGAGTTCCAGGGACTCCAGAACCGCACGCGGCGTGAAGGGACGGATCGGGAAGGCCACGTTCTGGGGGCTTGCCTCATCTAAAAGGCTCACCACCTGGGGGCGGGGTCCTGCAGATTTCCATGTCGTCGGCGACGCGATTAAAACAACAACCAAAGCGTGTGACGTCCGGCCTGCCGGGCCGCAGACAGCTGTGGAGTCTGTATGCTGCGCCTTTTCCCCGCCCGCGTGTTCCGTGCGCAGGAGGCCGCACACTCACCCACCTAAGGCCCACGAGGAACGGAAATGCGTGAAGTTCCCGGCCACAGAGGAGCCTCGTGGCTTTGGGCAGAGAGGAAATGTCGTTTCCACTTGGCAGCGAGAGGGGAGTGACAGAGCCTTCGGTGTGGAGATAACTTAACCGGCCCCCTATTCTGGGGGGTGGGAGGGGGGCCCAGGGCTTGGTGGAGGCTTCCGGGGGTCCCGGGATTCTCTCTGCCCTTCCCCCCGCCTTCGAGTTCGCACCAGGCCCCCCCCCTCCCCAGTCCTTTCTCTGCCCACGTTCTGATCGAGCGATGATGATGCCCAGAGAACGAACCGCAGGGAAAAGGTAAAATGATAAAACAGGCGACTGTGGGGAGAGGCAGAGAGGGGCAAAAACTCGACTTCAAATTCGCTGAGTACATGTCACCCAGGTCATCCCCAAATAAGACAGATTCAATGCATGGATTTTTTTTTTTCGTATTCCTAAATCGTGTTCTTGGGAAACTCCTTGTACAGACAACGGAACGGGAGTGTATCGTTGGCTTCTGGAAATGACTTTTAAGAGAGGTAAAGCCGCTTCGGACATAGGAAAGTTTTGCGTATGGGGTCGGTCAAACATCACAGTGCCACTTAGCGACCCGTTTCACACGAATTCCAATTACAAGGAAGAGCAGCCATCCCCGCGTGGGGCCCAGGATGCCTGAACCGAACGGCGTGTGTGTCTTCGCGCAGCTCCCTGGGCTCGGTGTCTGCGGGGCCTGCAGCTGCGGGCGCTGAGCGCTGGCGTTGCAGGCCCCGGACCGCGGGCAGACCTGCCCGCCTCACCTCTGCTCCTTCCCAGTTCTGCGTGCAGTGATGCTGGTGGCTTGACCTCGGCCAAGGCATTCACACCACAGCGATCCGCAGACGCGGCACCTCGGGGCCTTAGTCCCCGCGGAAGCCCACGGCTAAGCCTCTGCTGCCGCCCTGTTCCCAGCGGGTTCGGGGCCACTTTGCGGTCCGGTTCGGTGGCACGATCCGCTTTTCGTCCCTAGTTGCCGCTAACTGTGTGCCATAAGCTCCAGACGGTCCCCTGGTCTCCCAGCCCCCAGGCCGGGTGTCATGGGCGGAGGGGCCGCGAGCGGCAGGCGCGTGCTCCCTCCCAGGGGCCTGGCGGCTCTGTCTCCTCCCTGTCATCAGGCCTATGTCATTCCACCCGGGTCCTCACTCCCGGCGGCTAGAAATAGGCACCATGTGGCCGCGGGTGAGGACTGCCAGGAGGAATGGAACGCTGTGCCCGGCAGCCACGTCCCCAGGGACGGCAGGACAGAGGGACAGGCCAAGCCACCGTGCCCTCTGCAGGAGAGCCCCGGTATCCTGGACTTGTGTCACATGTGGTCCCCCAAACCTGCCCCTCCCCCAGCTCACAGTGGACCCCTTGCCCATCTTCCAGCCTCCCTTTCCCGGGGCGAAGAAAAAAGTAAGGAAAAGGACAGAAAATGTGGGAATAACATTTAAAAAAAACATATATGTCCTTATTCATTTCAGAGAGAGGAAGGGAGAGGAGAGAGGTGGACGCTTCAATGATGAGAGAGAATCACTGATTGGCTGCCTCCTGCCCCCCCCCACCCCCCCGGCTCCCCTAGGGATGGAGCCCGTAACCCGGGCCTGTGCCCTGACCAGGAATCGAACTGTGACCTCCTGGTTCATAGGTCAACAATCAACCACCGGGCCACTGAGCCAGCCGGGCTGGGAATAACATCTCTGCATAACGCTGCTTCCAAATGAGATCCAAAAGAAAAACCCACGGAATCCCGTGCTCAGAGCTGTCTGCGTGTGACGATGGGAAATTAGAGAGCCGCCTACCTGTGTGTGTGTTGACACAGTTTGTTCACAGGGTTAGTTTTGGCATTTGAGTAAAGGAATGGCCGAGGTTTGCTGCTGTCACTGGTGAGAGGTCTCCTGTGCATTGCATGTAAACTGCCCCGGGGCTGGGCGGGGACCCACTGTGCCAGCCTCTTGCAAATGCATCACTCCTTAGCCACGGCCCCTGCCCCCGGCCAGCTCCTGCCCTCCACGCAGCCACCATCCCCTGCGACTCGAGCAAGAGGGGAACGCTGCCCGCGTGGAGTCATATTCTATTTTGTGCCTTTGATCTCCTCCCTGGCTCCTTCGTTTGTCTTCTTCCCAACAGTTCTGGCTAACGGGGCACTGCTTCCCCTTCGCACCAAACACCTTTCTCTCTCCACAGCTCAGTGTGTAAGGATTTTAAAACACTTTCTGTTGTTGTTTTGTTTCGGTTCCTTGCGGGGGGAGGTGTGTGTGGAAGGGGACCTGGGAGAAGCAGTTTAAGAAAAAATAACCCAGCTCCAGGAGGTGGACTTCACCAATATGCAACTTTATTTAAAACCACGTGCTCCCCTCCTGTGGGGGTGATATTTTTGAAGTGTTTATTCGTCCTGCATCTCAGCGGAAGTAATTTATTTCCATTTATTCCCAACTTTACTTCCACACTTTAGTTCTTCTGCGCTGTTTTGACAGAAAATTGGCATTCTCGAGTTGTCAGCCGTGTAGGGAAACTCTGAAGTCCTTGTCATTTTTCAACGTCAGTCTGATCATCTGGTAATTATTGCATAAAAATAGTCCTGGGTTTCCAATCCCCCCTCTGGGCTCCCTGAGCCAGCTCTGCAGGAAAATGCGCGCCTGACCAAGGCTGGTGATAAAGCCGAGCAGCCCAGGTTTCTCCCCTGGCACCACTCCTGAGCCGTGATTGTGCGGCCCTGGCTTGGTTTGGTTTGGGTTGAGCCATCTTAACCTTGAATGGTCACGTCCTTCACAGCCAGCCCTGGTGGACAGAGCCCCCTGCTGGAGGGTGTGGGGACCAGCTTCCCAGGGCTGGGAGACCAGGAGGTCAGAACATAAACCCACGCTGGGAAGGAATCCGTGGGCGGCGGTTGAGGGACAGCAGGAATCGGTATCATCGCAAAGGATCTTTCCGATAGCATTTGATTTCCATTGGAAAGACTGGGTGATAAAGACAGAGCCTTTGCTTTCCTTAAATCTCTATAGCTTCTCCGGTGAGTAATTCCTGAGAAATTATTCTTTCCGCGGCTGGTACCCACGCAGGGAGCAAGGGCGTCCCATCCTTAAGTAAATTTTGAAAATGGCGGACTAAGTGCAAGAAAACATGACAGTTTTAAAAGTTAAAGAATAGATGGCTACAGAATACAGTACAGACGCCACCCACTTAAAAACCCTCAGCAGCATAACTTCTCAGGGTCTTTCATGTGAAAAGAACATTTCAAACAAAGCACACTTTTCCCGAGACTGCTCGGGTCATGGACCTTGGTTTTGTGGCACATTTATTATTATTTTTGGAAGTATTTCGTAGACTATCAGTGTAGGAAATCCATTAGTGTTCCTCTTTTTTCTAAGAGTTCTTTTCACCAATATTTCACTCTAGTTTTACTCTAGTTTCACCGTTAAACTGGAGGTTGTTTCTCATCAGTATTCAGCATTGCTGTTTTTACCACTGAGGGACACGGCGCTTTGCATCAAGGTGGTTAGTAATATTTCATATTCGTCTTGGGCCTGTGTCCGTTCAGTGTCTAGAGTAGCCTGATTAAATATCTTCTTTAGACTTAAGTTCATTCACATTTTGTAAAGACTATTTTCCCCTAGTGTGTATGGAATGCTTTGTTCTACAATCATGCCGTTTTGAAAATAAGACCAGAATTGTTTGCATTTTAGATCTATAAGCAAATGAGGTATGGATTCTGTATGGAAAAGAGTGAAATGGTCTCCTACCGGTATTATGGGACCAAACCATTCTCATAAAATGGAAGTGTTTGAAAAGGGAGGCATTTTCTTTTTATTGCTATTTCCATAGTCATATTTTAAAGGCTTCCTCTTAAAATTTCATATTTAAAAATATGGTATAGGGTCGGACACAGATAGATATCACTTGGTAAGTGTGCCTGAGCAAGGGGGGAGGGGGTGTTTACTAGGAAACATGAACTCTCACGAGAAAGCTTTAACTTTGCCGGATTTCAGGTGTGAAATATGTGCAAGTTCTAATTGTTTTGGTTACAGTTCAGTGGAAAAGTGTTCTGTCTAACCCTGTCGAATTCTGATTTTCCGCAGTCACTGTGTGGCCTGAGTGTTAGGCCCTAAGACGCTGGGTCCCAAGACACAGTCTTGGTCCAAAACCCGAGGCCCCTCCTCCAACGGGCTTCCAGGGAGAGGCCCTGTGTCCCAGGGACACGGTCCCGGGGCCGAGCTTCTGCTCTGCCCTCCCCGCCGTGTCACGTGGACTCTGCTCTGTGTCGTTGGGCCCCTGTGACGTGACGTGACATGGTCGGTCGGACTCCCGCGGGTCACAGCGCTCACCGGATGCTGCGTGGGGACGTCGTGCCCTGAAGACTCCGGCTTTCGGAAGAGTGGCTTCACTCAGGACCAGGAGAAAATCAGCGCCAGACCCTGACCCTCCCGTCGCGGCTGCGCCCCAGGTGGCCTGTGACTCCCTTCCATCCCGGCGCCCCGCTTGCCCTGGGGAGCTCACCTGGGAGCCCCTGTCGCCCGTCAGGGTGACTAAGCGAGGCGCCTGCAGCTCACGTTGTACAGGGCGTTTCCTTCCCACGGGAGCTCCCTGGACCGGGCCCTGCCCTTCTCCCCCTCAGCTGCCAGCCCTGCCGCGTTGCTTTGCGGGGAGCATAGGCTGCCCTACAGAGGGACCCCGGGAGCGGCCGACCCCTGCCCTTGGGGCGCCTGTGTCCCAGGCCTCTTGCCCGAGGCGGAGGCTGGGCCTCCGATAGGTTGCTTGAATCACCCCATTTCCTTTTCCCCGTCGGCATCTCCACATCCAATTATAGCCAGTGATCCCGCGACCAGCCAGGAGCCGGACTAATGCACAGTCACCGGCGTGCGCTCCCCAGGCGGGGCAGCATCTATAAGGATCTCCTTTTAAATGTTTGCCTAACGCAGTGGTCGGCAAACTGCGGCTCGCGAGCCACGGTTTGCCGCTCTGTTGACTAACGTGTTTGCCGACCACTGGGATAGGGGCTTCATCACAAGGAACAACATCAGCCTGTAATTATTGGAATCGAGAGTCTAGGGCAGTGGTCGGCACACGCATTAGTCAACAGGGCGGCAAACCGTGGCTCGCGAGCCGCAGTTTGCCGACCACTGGCCTAACATGTGCCTCTTCCCGCAGACGGTGCTGCATTGGGGTGGGCGGGGCGTGTTCCGCCCATCAGTCCATCCTTCGGACGGGACTCGCGCCACTGACCCAGCAACATACCGAATGAGCAAGACGCCAGAGGCATTTGACAAACTCTCCAGCAGCTCCTGGAAATTAAAAACTAAACGTAACCTTGTAATAGAAAAAGAATAAAATAAAATTTGCCCTCAATAACAGCAAAAGAAGTTATTGTTAAAACGACAGTCCGCAGGCTGTTTCACCGCATGGACCTCGGTTTGCGAGGTGTTACGAACTAAAGGAGCGTTGCAAAGGAACGTGATGATCTGAGCCCGATTCTGTGAAACCAGACAGACATATCCGGGCAGCGAGCGGCTGGGAAACCAGCGTACACAAGGCTCCCGGGAGCTCTCTACGCGCAGTGAGATAATGGATGCTTTTTAATTTTTGGAAGAACTTTTGCTTATCTTTATTTCCTCCAACCTGCGTTGCTGTAGCAAAGGAAAAGCAGTGAATGTTATTTTTAATTAAAAGTAGTCAAGCCCACTGGTTTGTTTCACGTTGAAGCAGCATGGAGCTAGCACCCATTCCCCATTCCGCGGGGTGTTCCTTCCAGCTCCTGCTGGGACATAGGTGTCAGGGAACCTGGGAACCTGGACCCCCCTCCCCCGCCCCCGGGGGTCCTAAATGACCTTCCTCAACCGTGAGTCAGCACCAGAGCGCCCTCGTCTCTGCTGTGCCTGACCTAGACCTTGGCCTGGCTCCCTGGGGCGGGCGGGCCTGCTCTTGTTCCTCAGGGCAAAGTTCAGTCTGGCCTCAGGGGCGACACCCCAGGACTCCTTTGCTTGCAGGGCTGGGAACGTTCCCATCGCCGACGTCTCTGAGATTTAACACACTGAGCACATGTCACCACGGGGCTGGGACAAGCGGAAAGCACCTGAGGTGGACGGGACAGCACTCACAGCCGCACAGCCCTCCGGCTGCCCGCAGGCGCCGGGTCATCCCGGGCCTTGTCACAGGCACAAAGGGCAGTGACAGCGCAGCAGTCTGGCTTATGCCACCTCCAGGGGCACGGCAGCCAGAGACGGGCGGACGGGGAGCACTCACGCTCAGGGCCTTGCTGCCCGGGAAGGAGGCAGCAGGGACGGCAGGGCTCTGAGCGCAGCGGGCAGGAGCGGCGCCCTGTTGCGTGGAGGGCCCTGTAGCAGCGCATTTCCTTACACGGTGGCCCTCGTCACCTCCGAAGGAGTCTCAGGGCGGAGCAGCCTCGGCCTGACACGTGGCCGTCTGGTCTGTGGGCGCCTCTGTCCCCTTTAACAGGGCTAATGTGAGGTAGCTGCGTCTTCATGAGGAATGCCCCTTAGGTTTGGAAAATAAAATCGGGTCCGTGTCATGCGCCTTGTTTGATGCCATTCATCCCTTGCTCTCTTGGAAGGCGCTGTCAGCGTTCTGTCTTCCAATGACCGTGGGATTCCTTTCACTGTGTGTGTGGGGGGAGGGGGGGGCGCTTCCCCAAACCTGGTCTTGGCACTGTCCCCACAGCTCACACATTCCAGGAACCCTCCCCAGCTGGGAAGGACAGGATGATGTTTATCTTCCACGTTCCAGGCTGCCTGAGCTCTCCTGTGCGGGGGGGGGGGGGGGGGGGGGGCGAAAGGGGGGGGAGGAGAGAGAGAGAGAGAAAGAGGAGAGAGATGGGGGGAGAGAGAGCACGCCTGGCATGTTTGCATAGCTGGGGCGTCAGCCTAGGCCTGTCAATAAGACAAACAAGCAACTCCTGCCCCGCAGCCAAGGCCGTGGGGAGTGGCGGAGAGGCCTGCAGCCAGCAGCCGGGCGGTCTCCGGGGCTTTGGCGCGGTCCGGTATTCCGAGGGAGGTTGTAGGCGGAAATGAACCCACCGGTCCTCCCCTTAGCGTCCCGCCAATGCCTGCTCTCAGACTGAGAGCGGGGCAAGGAGCGGGTCGTGAGGAGCCAAGACCAGGCTTTAATCCACAGGATGGGAAGTCCGCGGTGCAGATCGCTCCCCGGGGGACACTCCCTGATGGATACATGTGCTTCCTTTCTGGACCACGTCCTGTTCTGTTGTCACTGGAGAACATTTCAGTGACATCGTCTCGAAGCCACTTCCTGGCATGTTTGTAATCATGATGTCATCGGGCCCCAGAGGCCTTGTCTGTGTGTATCACTGAGGGCACTGTGGGTGTCTGCTGAGATCGGGGGTGCGTGGGAACACTGGCATGAGAGGGCACGGGGAGGGGCTGCCCCCCACCCAGCGGTCACACAGAGCTGCCGGAGGGAAGCGGGGCCTGGGTGCAGACCTGCAGGCCACGCCAAGCAGCTCAGCAAGCCACTTGGTGAAAATGTAGAGGGTAGGGGAAACCCAACTTGATAGAACAAACCTCCCTATAACTCTAGATGCAAACACCCTAAGTTAAATACGGCAACCCAAATCCAGCAGTGTCCCCTGGAGGGCACACATTTAAAGAGACATTACTTCAGGAATGGACAGGATGTCCATTCCCTATCAGGAATCTTCTTAGACAATCCACAACCTCAACCTCTTTCAGGGGGGAAATGATGAGTAAGACGTTGGCTACAAGTTGCAGGTACTCCTAATAACGTTTTTAAACAAATCGGGGTCAGGAGGGAATGATCTACGTGTGAAGGAGCGGAGTCACGAAAAGCCAGCAGCAGATATTACCACCCTCAACTGTCTTCCACTATCACTGGGAACGTGACCGAGCGACGCATCGCTGCTACCCTGGGTATTTCTGGTCATCTGGGAAGATAAGAAAAGAAGGCGTCTTTTGGATCTTTGGAAATAGGGGTAAAATTATTCTCCCTGCTGAGGGTATCCGTGCATTCCCACAAAAGCCCAAATCCTCAACGTGTTCCAAAGCGGAACAATATTGACACCCTAGAGGTAGATCCCCGTCTACTATGGAATTAGCAGAATTTCCCAGATAAGCTACGGGTGACCCAGAGGTGTGGCTAGAGGATCCCCATGTTCTTGGCTTGTTTTGTGATCTGAAAAAAATTAAGTTTATGAAGGAGCTCAGACCAAGGGGCCAGGGCAGCGCCACGCCCCCTCTGGTTGAATTCTCACGGCGGCCATGGGGGGCGCGGACATGAGTGCGGAGCCGTTGCATGTTTGATGTGTCGTCAATAGCAACAGGTTGACAGAGAGAGGACTGAATCGGGCTCACACCGCTTGACCACCAGGTAATTATTCCAGAGGGTTTACGGAGGCCGAAACAGCAGGGATTTGATGCCCTTTTACTGTCAGGGGCTTTGTTTGGTGGAGTTGCCGTCATTCTGACGAAGGTCCCTTTAAGAACTCGGCTGAATGGCTGTTTAACAGGGTTGGAGTTGCAAACACGCTAATAAGTGCCCCCCGCTTCCACGGGTAAAGAGAATGCGCCCTCTAAACCTCCATGCAACACCTGTTTTTCCTCTCTGAGTGGTTTGCATCTCATGCATAGCGCCCTGCTGAAGACAAGGGCTCAGGGAAGCTTCCGGGCCTCCTCCCGCTCTCCCCGCTCGCGCCCCTGCCGTCGGCGGGTGGATATTTCCAGGAGCGGGAAGCGGCCTCGTGGGTAGAACTGGAGTCTCGTGCTCCTGCTCCCCTGGTCAGGGGCAAGGAGGCCAGAACTGAATGAGCAGCCCAGGGTTTCCCCACAGCAACGTACGTCAAACTTGAGTATTTCCCCAGCGAACGCTCCGAGACGGGGCTTTATTATTTTTTTAATTAATTTATTTTTTAAAATAAATCTTTATTGTTCAGATTATTACAGGTGTTCCTCTATTTTTCCCCCCATAGCTCCCCTCCACCTGATTCCCCACCCCACCCCATGCCCTTACCCCCCGCCACTGTCTTCATCCATAGGAGTAAGATTTTTGTCCAATCTCTTCCCGCACCCCTCACACCTGCTTCCCCTGAGAGTCGTCAGTCCCCTCCCTTTCTATGTCCCTGATTCTATTATATTCACCAGTCCATTCTGTTCTTCAGATTTTTCATTCACTTGATTTTTAGATTCCCTTGTTGGTAGGTATGTATTTGATGTCATTTTGTTGTTCATAATTTTTATCTTTACCTTTTTCTTCTTCTTCCTCTTCTTAAAGAATACCCTTCAGCATTTCATGTAATCCTGGTTTGGTGGCGATGAACTCCTTTAGCTTTTTCTTGTCTGTGAAGCTCTTTATCTGACCTTCGACTCTGAATGATAGCTTTGCTGGGTAGAGTAATCTTGGCTGTAGGTTCTTGCTGTTCATCACTTTGAATATTTCTTGCCACTCCCTTCTGGCCTGCATAGTTTCTGTTGAGAAATCAGCTGACAGTCGTATGGGTGCTCCCTTGTAGGTAACTAACCGTTTTTCTCTTGCTGCTTTCAAGATTCCGAGACGGGGCTTGAATACTGCAGCGTAGTTAAGGGCACATGTTGGGGAGTCTGCGTTTGCATTAACGGCACCGGCCTGGGCTTCGGCAGGGATGGAGCGTCAAGGCCTCAGTAAGCAACGCCCGCGGGTTTCCCGTTTTCTAGGAAGTCCACTTCCCAGGGGACTGAGCCCGCCTCTCCGTCTCTCCCCACCCCCTGGACGCACTCCGCTGGCATGCCGTGGCCGTTTCCAGTGGCGACGGCGGACGTTTGTATCTGATTTCATGGCAATGCACGCCTGTGAACTTCTGCTTGTTCCCCCTGCATTCGGATGAGATTCTCGTTCTCCTGGTGCCGCAAGGTTCTCTGGGAGAATCTGGCTGGGAGGGAGGTGCAGACGGGCCCACGGCATGGGTGTTGAAGTCTTCCTCATCAGTGGGACTGCCACTGAGCCCGGGCGCTGCTGCACACGTGGGTAGCCGCCGGAATCCAATAGGGTGGACACCCTCCCCCAGGGAACCTAACCCCTCAACCCCATCAGTGTGACTCTGCCTCTTCCCGGGACGTTGGCAGACATCCGTGAGCTCCGGAACTACCCGCCTCTGTGCGCACTGACGGGCAGTAGTTACACTTCCACGGGGCGGCGAGAGGTCACCTGTGACAACGCGGGTTAATTACGTTGCGTCTGCTGGGTTCTAGGACAGCGCCTGTGTTTTGACGACTGCAGCCTCCTCGGGCGAGGCCCTTGCAGACGTGAAATTAGCCAAGTGAGCCAGCCCATCTCCTTTCCGGCAGTAATGGGCGGTGATCATCGCACAGGGCAAGGTGCCACCCCAGGGTGCCTGGGCACCACCACCCTGCCCACCGCGGCCTCGTTTTCAGGTCCCCGTTGTGGGCGTTAATAACAGCAGCCACACCCCCTCGTCTCCTGCCCCCTTCGGGCGGTAACCTGGAAGTCTCGCGTGCCTGACACCAAGCCTGGTGGATCGCCAAGGAGCCACCACGATGACGTTTTATCCCATTATGGTCGTTTGTTTTCAGGAGGCATATTTTTAATTATTGGCACGAATAGTGTCATTGTGTATTCGTGCCAATACAATGCTGATCATTAATCTACACGATGGGAATTTCTTAATGATTTGATGCCAGTGTCGTAGCGGATGTTGACATAAATTTAACTTTTACCATGTAAGTGCCGGCGCCACCAGCAGGAAAGAACGGCTTTGCAGGCAAAGAGACGTAGTTCCTCTGGGGAAGAAGTTGAGGGAAAACGAAAGGCCCTCCCAGGGGTCCCTAGGTCCGGACGGAACACCTACTCACAGCCCGCAGAGCCTCCCTCCGACACAGATGGACAGAGCCTCCCTCGGACACAGATGGACAGAGCCTCCCTCTGACACAGATGGACAGAGCCTCCCTCAGACACAGATGGACAGACCCTCCCTCGGACACAGATGGACAGAGCCTCCCTCGGACACAGATGGACAGAGCCTCCCTCCGACACAGATGGACAGAGCCTCCCTCGGACACAGATGGACAGAGCCTCCCTCCGACACAGATGGACAGAGCCTCCCTCGGACACAGATGGACAGAGCCTCCCTCCGACACAGATGGACAGAGCCTCCCTCGGACACAGATGGACAGAGCCTCCCTCGGACACAGATGGACAGAGCCTCCCTCGGACACAGGGGTGGGGACGAGCCGTGGGCCCGGGGCTCCCGAAGGCCTGCGGGCCGGACGTGCCCCTGCAGGACAGGTCTGGCAGCCCCTTTCCTGCTGGTTCTCATAACCTTAGGCTGTGAAGCGCTTTGTGAAACGCTGTTTTGTCTTTGCTAATTTAAATTTTACTTGAAAAATTGAACCGGGAAAATGGTGGGCCTTTGTTATTTTAACTACAGAACAAAACCCGTGGGTGTGGTTTAAAAGATCAGCCCTCACCCCTCGGTCAGTGAACCGGCGGGGCTCAAATCCATTCAGAGGGTGGACCCTGGCATGTGTTACCTGCCCCATTCCCCCGTAGGCCTGGCCGCAGGATTTGTGGAAAGCACCTGCTTCTGTGTATAGAGCGGGAGGGCCTTGTGCTGTCTCCGAGAACCCAGAGCTGCGAACAGCAGAGGAGACTCCCCACCCAGATGCACTACACACAGATATATAACTATAGACATTCTTACATGCACAGACAGGTATTCTGAATACATACTGAACACGGACACACTTATATATACCTATACACATACACAGAGTCACACATTCAAATACGAATGTGTGTATGGGTGTGCATATATATATATATATATATATATATATATATATATATATATATACTGTATATTTCTGGTTTGAAAATATTGGGATTTTACTTCCTCTATTTTTTTTTTAATTCTCACCTGAGGATATTTTTGCATTGATTTTTAGAGAGAGTGGGAGGAGGAGAGACAGAGAGAAACAATGATGTGAGAGAAACACATCATTTGGTTGCCTTCTGCACTTGCCCGGACAGAGCCCAGGCCAGGGAGGAGCCTGCAACTGAGGTACGTGCCCTTGACTGGACTCGAACCCCGGACCCTTCAGTGTGCAGGCCGACACTCTATCCACTGAGCCAGACTGTCTAGGGCTACTTCCTCTCTATTTTTGAAGGCGAAAGCACTCTACCGTCCTGATTGGCCAGCTCCTCTGACCTTGCCCAGGTAGTAGCTATGTTTTCAGTCTCACCCTTTACGAACATCCTCCCTCACGTGGTGTGGAGCGCGGCTACAGCGTTCGGACAGGTTCAAGCCTGGGGCTAATGAGAGGGCACGATCCTCTCGTGGCAAAGCCACGTGCAAGTCTCAGCACAGTGATAGCCAAAGGCTGTGGTTGTGAGCTTGACCTTCTGGTCCGAACCTGTGGCCCCACGTGGCTGAGGGATGTGGGCTGCGAGGAAGTGCAGCAAGGAAACAAAGCTTCATCAGGTGCCTGTAGTTGAGTGGATTCGAAACCTGTGAGAACGTCGTGACCACGCCCTTCCTTTGCCTCGTGGCATCTGGCTATAGAATGAAGACGCGGCTTGCAGGCCGGGGCACTGTCTCCCCATCAGAGAGGGCAGCGTCCCACCTACCACCCAGCTTCCTTCTCTTGTCTGTCTTCCCCGCCCTTCACCGCCTCCTCTCAGGCTCACCCGTGGCCATGCCGGCTCGGCACAACGCGGTGTCAGCACCCCAGGAAATGCTTGGAGCTCAGAGCAGATGATACTCACTGTTTCCTATTCACCTGGAGGCACGCCCATGGCTTGTGAGTTATTTTTAGTAATTAGTGTTCAACCTACTTGGACCCTTGAATAAGGTGAGCGATGGGAAGTGATGAAACATTTCAAGGCCGGTTGTCACTTCCATTTGCTTTCTGGCTTTTGAAGTGCTGGGTTCGGGTGGCCTACGCAGATGGAGTCCTGTTCAGTCGTGGGGTGATTTCGGGTCCTCTTGAATGAGAGAAAGGAAGCCCGCAGCCTACCACTAGATTACACATGTACTTGTCTGTCCAGACATGTTCCGCATCCCTGCCATCGCCAGCAGCGACAGGGTCACCCATTAGTCTGAGCTCACTGATCGTGGCTATTTGTGTTCGGGAGTGCTTTTCCTGGGCAGGAATGAGCAGGGAGCGGATGCGACATGCAGTTTATTCTGTTCCTCCATCCACCTCCCCGGGGCGGTCTCACTGTCTGTGCCTCCTTGTCCTCCCAGTTTCACGTCTGGAAAAACAGAAACTAGAACGAAAGGAAGGGGATAAGGAGTTGGCGTGTACAGAAGCAGGATGAGCTGGTTCCGCGCAGGCTCTGCAAACTGGATCCTGATAAATATTTCGAGAGTGTGTTTTGATTGGTTGGTTAAAACAATTCAGCTCCTGGGAGTTGAAATATAATTTTTTGAATGTTTCTGAACAAAACTATGCATTTTTGCGATCACAATTTACTTAAAAAGTAAGCAACCCCTTCCTATGGGCTTAGGTTTAATAGATGTGATCTTGATTTTTAACATCGATTCCTCTGGGTGTTATGCACTACATAATTTGGGGGGGGGGGATTAGTAATTGACCCTTAATAACTTTTCAATGCTGCCTGCTACATTTTAACTGATGTACTGATTTCTAATGACTTAAAAAATGCAAGATGCTTAGAAATATGCGTTGGCTACATTGTGGGTCATGTGCTACACGTAACTGGACATGTTTGTGGTGGGTCTTCACACATGTGCTCAGTGCAATTGTTTACATGTGTTAGAATCCTTGCCTTTAAAGAGCTCATTATGTGAATATTTAGGAAATAGTTGGACACTTGTTTTTATGGGAACGTCCACTATCACTGAACTGAGAGGGGATACCTTAATGCTGACGGCTATAGTCCATGCTCGGGAAAGAACACAGAAACCTTAAAACCTAAATCAAACCACATTTGCCTGTTGAAAGTGCAAATAGAATGCTCGCGTTTCGGATAAACATAATTGGCAGGTCCGCCTGGACCGGAAGGGTCCCGGTGCCGGGTCGCTCGGCTGTGCGCCTTGGCCTTGCTCCTCCTCTGCTCCGGAGAGTGGCGCTCTCCCCGGGGCGGGCACCGTGGCCGCGGAGGGTTGACTGTTGTGAACGGATAGGCTTTCGACGTGGTGTGCGTGGCGTAGTGCTGAATGCATGGCTGGAATGGCAGCAGTCCCTACACACTCAGAACCGCCTCCCGACCCAATTAGGGCCCTTAGAGAAGGGCGTCCCTTCGCTTGGTTGATGGTTTTTCACGTATTGCCACCCGAGTCCAGAAGGGAGGGCACTTTGTCGCTTCAGTCCAGATGCTGAGGCACCAGAAGTTCCCTGAACACCCTGCGCGTGATGCGCTTGGCCAAGGAGCTTGCCGGCCTCACCACACTGCTTGGGGCGCCTACCGGAGACAGTTTCCCCAGAACGAGGGGTCTTGGCGCATCACTAGGCTCCTTACAAAGGTAGCGGTTAGAATCGCCAATATTCAGCCACGCGTCCCTGGAAAATCCGAAGCGCCCCTCTTTCATGCACCGAGAAACAGCCACTGCAGGATTCGAAGGGTCATCTACGCCGTCGGAGGTGTCCGGGATGCTTTATCCAGATTAGTTATGTCAGCACCTTCTGTCCTTGCCAAAGGCCGACCAGCATCTCACTGGAAATGCTGCTGAGCTCCGGGAGGGCTTACGGATCCCGCCCCGCCTCACGACATCGGCTGAATCTTAGAAAATTGGAGCCAATGATTCCTTTTGATGAGATGAAGCGGAGGTCAGGTTGACACGGGGTAGCTGAAATCCTTGGCTTGAAGGGGTCCCCAGCCCTGTCCCCGCGCCCTACTCTGCACAGCTGGCCAGCGCCATCCTGATGCGGGACCCAGGGTTTGTCCTCACTGGGAGTCACACGGGTACAGACAGCCTGAGAGCCGAGGAGGGCTCCCGGACCACCGCCCGTCCGTTCTTGCCGCCGGGAAGCAGACAGGTGGGAAAATGAGCAGCTCTATAACCGCTCACAGGCTGGGCTGCGGCCGGGTCGGGCTTGATGATTGTGCGAAGGATGAAAAGGCCTCTTTTCTTACCGACTCCCAGCAACGCCGAGAGCAGAGCCTGTCCAGCGGATGGACCTGTGTGTGCCTAGACAGAAATGTTTGGCCGACTCCACTGTGCCTCCTGAAATAGATTGTGACTTGATGTGCGTCTCTTTCAAAAGTAGAGGCATCCCCATATATGTAAACGTGCACAGGTGGCAGCCCACGTGTCCTCACGCACACTCTGGGGAATGCATACATACATGACTTTCTATTTGTGTCCCTAGTATTTATGACTAGGAAGTGAAGGGACAATCCTTGAAATTATAACTAAGCACACCACGGCGCAGTGGCCAGCACAGAATGCAATTAACAGATAGCAATCACCCGTGGGTGCTGCGGGAGGTGGCATAGGGGGGCATGCTAATAAATCACATCTTAAAGCCACAGCCTTTATCAGCCACCGGCCAGACATGGGCACTGCTCGGGGCAGTGCCCCACACCCAGCTCTCTCCGTGCAAGGGTTTGTGTGTGAGCACTCGGCCACGTTTCCACCTCTGCTGCTGGCGAGCTTTGCACACGGAACTGCTGCGGCCGGAGAAGGCAGGAGCTATGCTGCTGGCCACGCTGGGAGGTCGGGCGGGGCGGAACAGGAGTTGAGGAAGGATGGGTCTGCATTCGTGTTTTCAAATGTTTTCCTTGTCACTTGCTGACCTTGGAACTACGTTAGCGCGTGTATCTACTGGGCCAGTCAGAGCTGAATCTCAGGAAAGCGCAGAGGCTATTCATGTACCCAAGGGCCAGGGACTCCCCGAAAGCCACCCGCTTCCCTTGCGGGGGCTGAGGATGGCTCCTCGCGCCTTGTTCTCGCGTTTTAGTTAAAGATGAACCCTGGGGTGCTGGGACACCGGGGCTTTGTTTTATCTTTCCACATAGGTGGTCAGAGAAAGTCCACACCAGGTCAGGCACCCTGTGAGCGCCTTTCAAGGTATTTTTTTAATATATTTTATTGATTTTTTACAGAGAGGAAGGAAGAGGGATAGAGAGCTAGAAACATCGATGAAAGAGAAACATCCATCAGCTGCCTCCTGCATGCCCTTACTAGGGATGTGCCCGCAACCCAGGTACATGCCCTTGACCGGAATCCAACCCCGGGACCCTTCAGTCCGCAGGCCGACGCTCTATCCACTGAGCCACACCGGTTTCGGCCAAGGTATTTTGTATTGAGTACAAGCAAAGAGCAAAGGAAGGTGATGATGAGATGGAAAATGATGAAACTTCCAGAAGGAGGGCGTGAATTTATCAAAAGAACGCGACCCCGTATTGGACGGGAAAGGAACATTGTCTTGTGTTGAAATAACCAGAAGCCGTGCGGGTGACGGCCAAGATTTAAACCCTCGTCGCACAGACGTGGTTCCTGAACAGCGACTGGGTGGGCATCTGGGTCATGAATTTGCCTGGAGGTGTAGGTCGCGTTAGCTGTGAGCAGATGCCTGGGGGACCCCCTGCTCAGCAGATGGCTCTGCTGGGGGACCTACTCTACGCTTGGTCCTTGATCATCAGACCTTCTGGAAAGCTCTCGGCTCGGACCGCTGAGAATGCAAGGGGAGCCGCGCTGTAGGTGCAGCCAAGGGAAGCGCGATCACATCCCACTTTAACTATGTTTTTCAAGTCCTGAGGCCTTTTGAATATCAGCTCTCCTGTGAGGTTCAAGCTTTTACAATTTTTTCAAAGTGAAAAAATAAAAGCAACAGCAAACAAAAGTGGTAGAGCCCCGACAGTTGACACTTGGCAGCTCTGGGGTTCCTGCGCGCTGATTTTTAGCAGGATGCGCGTGGCGCGTTCCTGTACACGGGACAGCTGCTCGCCATTGGAGCCCTTCGCCGACCAGGAGCCGCGTTCCCGAGTCCGGGCTCTGCTCCTTGCCCTGGGGGTCCAGTGGCCACTGCCTCACTGGAGGCCTAAAGCATTGTCCTGGGAGATTTCCCTGCCTACAAAGGACCCGCAGGATCACGCCTGGAAAGAACCTTCTCTGAAGGGAACGGTTGGCTGCCCGGAGCCCTCAGGGTGGGGCCGACATCTCACCCCCACGCCTGTGGTTTTCTCTTCTGTGGAGTCTGTGGGGACAAGAACCCAGGTGGACTTCACTCATGCCCAGAAGGGTCCACGGTGGCCGGACAGAGACAGTAGATTATCCTTCATCCAAACTCTTTAAGCCATTTACAAATCGCCACCGAGTAGCCAGTGGAGTGGAAGGGCGTGAAGACTCATGGTGGACCTCGCTGTGAACGTTTGAGCGGAGTATTTACAGATGTCCATGGAACGTGGACAAGGGTCTCTGCAGATTTCCCCCCATTTCCTCATTGTTCATAAGTTTCGCTTCTGGAAAGAAGCGAGCATTTCATACATGCCCTGTTGCGATGGGAAAAACTCCTTGAAAATGGCGTGTTGTAGAAAAATAAGGGAAGACTTGTTCCTGTGAAAGAATTAGGCTCTGTTTTAGGAGAAATAATATTTTCAGGTTTAGTATTACACGTAGTTGTGTAGCCTTAATATTAAAAGCCATTACCAAAGACTTCTGTTGGTTGTTTTAGGAAGTCTTAAGCATGATTTTACGTGCCTCTATATGTGCTTGAATTGAACTGTTAACACACAGCTCTAAATGGGTCAGTTCTAAGAGAATGAACTATGGTTCGCATGCGCACACACACACACTACAGTAATTGGTCAGATCAATAATCCATGTATCCCACTGTGCCACCTAGAAAGTGGTACCACATTCTTTTAAATGTAACATATATGGTGGACTAAGATAACACATGTCTCAGATTTTTGAAAATCAGTTACAATTACTTATTCAGAAATGCTTGGATGGCTGCAATAATGGGGTTTGTGGAGGGTTTAAGAATAAGAGGCAGATGAGGTCCTGAACTGGAGTTATGATCTAGCTAAGGCACAGAATGAGCATCCATGGTCAAGGGCCAACCTTTGGAGGTGATGCGTCATGGCGTGGTGACCTACCTGCGCTGAGCTCTCGATTCTGTGGGGCCTCAGCAAGGGGCTCACGGGACAATGGGTCATGGCTGGGCCATGTGGGCAGCACAGATGTGCATTTTACCCTCTCCTCCATTAGAAATCCATGTTATGCGTTTGTGCTCATTTTTCTTGACCCTTTAGACAATTCAATATTTCTCATTCATTCTTAGGCTATCAAGTTTGCAAAGGCAGTGTTTTGTTTGAGCTAATTTACCCCTGTAGGTTTCTAGGAGTGTTCCCTGACTCTGTGATGTTACAACAGAGATTGTCGGATGAATGAAGGACTCACCCTTCCACGTGTTTCAAGATTTTCTGGAAGTCACATTCGCCTCGTGCCCTCCATGAGTCTAGATGGAATACACAGCACCTCATAACCCACCTACTGAGGGGGCTTCCACATGGGACCTTGTGCACTGACCTCCACCTGGGCTTCGGCTGTGGCGTTCTCTGGCTCGAGCTGCAGGGTTGGGATGGGGAGGAAGGAAGGATGCTCTCCATTTGTTTCAGGCTGGGACCCCTATGAAGTGGGGTGACTGGGCATCAAGAAGGAGAAGAAGGGGTTATAAAGCCATGAGCAGGAATGTGGTATCAGGGTTGGGATTTCCAGAGGAAATGGATGGGACTGCACAGACACAAGGGGAACACTGTGACTCATCTTGGTGAAAGGCCACGAGAGCCTAGCGCAGTGGTCGGCAAACGCATTAGCCAACAGAGCCAAATAGCAACAGCACAATGATGGAAATTTCTTTGGAGAGCCAAATTTTTTAAACTTCTTCAACATAGACTCGCCCAGGCCGTGGTATTTTGTGGAAGAGCCACACTCCAGGGGCCAAAGAGCCGCAGGTGGCTCACGAGCCACAGTTTGCCAAACACTGGCCTAGACCATGTCAGCGGGACTGTGGGTAGGGCATGCGGGGCTAAACCCAAGACAAAGCATGGAAAGGAACTTTAAGAACTTGGTAAGCAACATGGAGGCCGCGGCAGCCAAGGAGCCAGACCCCTGTGCTCCCAGAAGCAGAAGAGAACGAGGCCTCAGAAACTCCCTGATGAGCTGACCACAAGGCCGCGGGTAATTTTCCAGACGGTTGTTTCAGTCAAGTGTGGAGGGAGAAGCAAGCAGGTGGCTGGCAAATGGGGGCAGGAGTGGTTGTTTAACCACTTTTCAAAGACGTTTGGCCTTGAAAGAGAAGAGAAGAGAGGAGTTTGCAGGATCCAAAGAGACCTTTCCCCGTGAGAAGCACGCCGATCTGTGAGCAAGGAGAAAAGATAAAGACTGAGGACGAAGGAGTGTGTGTCATTAAGGAGGCCGGGTCTAGAGATAGCGGTTGGGCTGGGGCCGGGCCTGGCCAGGCGGGAGAGCCCTAGTCCCTCAGTCAGCCTCGCCGTAGGGATAGCTAATGAGGTGGGCTTGCCCTTGAGCCTGACGGAGCCCCTGTGTCCTGCTCTGTACCCTGAGCACCATAATGAAAATTAAATACAAATCTATGCAATGCGCTCACTGAGAGTCTGAACAGCAGACCTGTGGTCAGTGACAATATGAGGACAGTGACAACATGAGGTCAATGACAACAGCGGGGAAAAGCTTCATGTGCCGGGGTCTAGGAGGGCGCCCAGCGCATAGTGTGTCCTCAGGCCTGGCCCTGATGCCTGTGAAACGATAAAGAACTTGAGAGGCACAGGAAGGAGCTCCTGCAGTGTATCATCTGATGTCACCCTCCTCTTCCCTTTCTACTTGTTAGCATGGTGTGCAAATGCCCCGGATCCCAGCGTCTTCTAAGGAGTCTGTGGAGGCAGGCCCTGGCCCTCGAGTGGCAAATGTGGCAGGTGCGGTCCAGGGCTGAGGGCAGGAGTTGGGTGCGGAACCCACAAAGGAAGAAGAGCTGGGAAGTGGAGTGTGCTCTGAGCAAAACCTCACATCCAAACAGGATGAGCTGAGAGCAGAGGGAGACAAAGGGCGGAAACCGGAGGTCACTCACTCCTGGGGGGTAGCAATGGTGGAGTCCCCCTTTCCCAGGACAGGAGGCGTGGCCCACAGGTGAGGAGGGAGCTGATGCAGGTGCCGAAGCAGCCTGAGCAGCGGTGGTCGGGTGGGCACAGGCCTCCTGACCACTGCCACCTGCAGCGGCTCCGCGTTTACTGTGGGTCTGGCAGCTGCACGCCAACGCTGAGACAAGCGTTAAGGGTAAAAGGCCCCTGTGGCCCGGCCTGTGTGGCTCAGGGGTTAGCATCGACCTGTGAACCTAGGGTTCCCGGTCAGGGCACGTGCCCGGGTTGCAGGCTGGGTCCCTAGTGGAGGCATGCAGGAGGCCGCTGACCCATGCTTCTCTCTCATCATGGACGTTTCTCTCTCTCGCTCGCTTTCTCTCTGACATCAGTAAGAATGTCTTTTGAACAAGGTCCTTCCTTGTGGAAACGAAAGCGGAGAGACACACCTGCAATAGGACGAGTACGACAAAGAACAACCGCAATAGGAGAAGCCTCGCGGTCAGAGGAGAGGGCACAGGCACCGGCCACTCGTGACCACGCCTTTGATCTCGGTGACCTTGGGAAGGCTGGCTCTTCAGCCGCGTCTGTGAGGAAAGCCAGGCGAGGTGCGGCTGCCCATCATAGGGCCCCCGGCTCCAAACACGGCATCTCGGTTCTCGGAGGCTGTCACCCCGCGGTCCCGGGCATGTGGCCTTGTAATTAAATGGGACTCTGAGAAGAAATTGGCCCCCAGACTTCTTTCTTTTCTAAAGAGCGGAAACGTTTCCTGGGAGGAAATCCCCATGTCTTCAGTGCGTCGCCAGAGTCAGATGCTTGTCGAGGAAAGTTACTCTATTTAAAAAAAAAAAAAATTGCTCCAGTTAAACCACAGATCCTATCAGGTAGGCTCCCTGTCCCTCGGGCACAGTTTATGGTTGGGAAATTCCCCTTCATAGTCTCTTTCCGAGCAAAGCCCCGTTGGTGCACAGGGAGGGCACGGCTTCCCGCGGGAGCACCGGCTTCCTGGCCACTGCGGTGTGCGAGCCAGGCGGCGTGCAGGTCCCCTCCCGGGCGCACACGCACCTGCCGGCATCTTGGCGGTGCTGGGGCCGGGGCTGCGCCGGCAAATGCCAGCACTCCCAGGCCCTCCGGCGGCAAAGAGCCTGTGGCAGGAATCGAAGTCCAGAGCGAAGAAACACAGCCCATGAGCAGCCACGGGGTCGGGACGTGGTGCACCGGTTGGCTCGGTCCCTACCTCCGTTCCTGGAGCTGGTAGTCAGTCAGCAGCCACAGAAACCAGGGCCCCTGGCCGTTCAGAGGGCTCCCCCCCCCCCCCCCCCGCCTCCGGGGCTGGGCTTCGGGGCGCAGACCGCCCTCCCAACGTGCAACCTCCCAGTCACCCTCCCCTGTGCCCCTCAGGGCTGGGGCTCAGGTCGGACTTCCCTGGTTTCCCCAGGAGTCAGGTCTCCCTCCCCGTGCCCACAGCCCTTTGCTCAGCCCTCCGGAGGCATTTGTCGTGTGGAACTGCCTGGTAGCTTGTCTGTCCCCACCAACGGACTCTCTATACGAGGAGAAGGCTTGTCCCCAGGCAGTGCAGTCACAGTGTCTGCTATCAATAGCTCCCGAGAGCGGCGGCATGTGAGTGTGCGTGGACTAATACGTAAGTGTGTTTTAGCCCTCCCTTTATTACCGATGGAGCAATTGAACTCTGAGCGTTGAAAGCTCGTCTGCAGCCATCGGTGGCGACGTCGGTTGTATGCGCAGGGAGGATGCGTTTGTCCTAAGGCCGGACATCCTTCGCTGCGTGCCGGAGACCTGCAACTGGACCCATAGCAGCGCCTGGCGGAGAGCTGCCTGGAGGCGCCTCTGAAAACGTGGTTAAGCCGCGTCTCACCGGATAACGAGCGGACAGACACATTTGCCTCCACGGAGCCAAGGTCTGGTCAGGAGACTGGCTGTGTGGCCCCGCCTATTCTGGGGGTACTTGCCCCATTGCTCTCTGTGGAAAGGGGGTTGAGCCCTGAAAAGCTCAGGTGGCCGTGGGCTGCGCTGCTCGCTGCATCCTGGGAGGGAGTGAACCCTCGCGGCTGCATGAAGAGGGGACACTCCCAGAAACGGCGTGCTCCCCGCCAACGCCAGGTCAGGACAGACCTGAGCGTGAGGACCGGCTCCCGGGCAGGCTGTGCAGCGTCAGCGGGCCTCCTGCCTCCAAAGCCGCTGACCACACGGGCCCCCGCCCCCCGCACACCTGCAGTGCCTGCCGAGAGGGCTCCAGTTCCTGCACGGACAGCCCTGAGACCAGCCCCCAGGAGCCCACCCACTGTGAAGCCCAGACCTGAGTGACCCACGCCGGACCTCCCACCCCACCCCAGCGGAGAGTGACCCCCGGAGCCCTCTGGGGCTCATCAGACAACGCCAGCGTCTCCTCCAGCCTCCACCCAGTCTGGACTCCGAGGCCTCTGGCTATGGCTATGCAATTAGTTATAAATTCACCCCAAATACATCCACCGGGAACCGTCCCATCACACGCATTGCCTGTCAACCTCAGGCTGGCTCAGAGCTGCCTGTCGTCCGCTGTCCGTGTGTCCCTGCCTCGCCCATCCCCCCATGGCCCTCTGTCCCAGCCTCAGTGTCCTCCTTGAGTGGTGTGTGTTTACAGCGCAAAGGCTGGGCCCTGCAGTGTCTGCTGTGCAGTGCTGAGCCCCTGGCCATTACCTGTGTGCAGGGACCTCAGGCTGGGCCGCCTGCTGTGTCTCCATGTGAAATGCAGGGAGCATGCCTGGTGGGGAGTGCGCCTGGCAGGGAGCACGCCTGGCGGGGAGCACCCGCAGGGACTCCCCCGTTGTGGAGGTGCGTCCCAACGTGCAGCAGCGCCTCACTGACTGGCCTGCACGCTGTTCGGAGCAGCTCAGAGGCGCCGCGGGGAGCAGCACTGAGGAGAGGGACGTTCTGTGCGGCTCTGTGCACGGCAGGATGCCAAGTCGGCCACCGGCCTTTGCAGCTGTGTGTTCTCCCATTTCCGTCTCTTAGCTAGCTCATCACTTCCCCATCCTGTTGCCTCTCTGAGGTCTTTATTCTCTTACCACGAGCCACCCAATTACAGCTACTCTGTTCCAGGAGCTTAACAAGCGTGATGTCCTTCAAGCCTCACCATGGCCTTGTGCCAGGGCAGTGCGTCCTATCTGTCCATTTCAGAGACGAGAGACTGAAAGCCGAGGTGCAAGCTCCTTGCAGAGGCCAGCGGAGAGCGGGGGCGGGGGGGGGGGTGTGGATGTTGGGTGGGGGAGGGGCCTCCTGCAGACCTGACAGGCTGCACACCAGGCTGAGGTGTTGCCCAGGGGCAGCGGACTACACAGTGGCAAGGTCCCTGGGGGCCAGGACTGCTGCCCACCACGCAGGCAGGAGCCTCAGGGCTCGGTGAGCGAGCTGGACAGGACAGGTGCTCTCCCACCTCCAGGAGGGTCGACAGTGACCCGTGAGGCCAAGGAAGTCCACTGGCCGGGCCTCAGGGCAAGCTGCAGGCGTCTTTGGTGGGAGGGAGGGGGGGCGGTCCTGGTCCCGGACCCTGGGACCCTGGGATCCTGGGACCCTGGGACCCTGTGCTTAGAAACAGCCCCAGGACAGGGTTTTATAAAACTGCCAACTCCAGGGTGGGCTGTGCTGACGGGGGAGGAGAAAGCCGCCACGCTGTGACCCCAGAACCCGGTTTTGAAGGAGCGCATGGAGAGGTGGGGACTTGAATGCCCGTTTCCTAGGCTCTGCTAATGCTGTGCATAGGCGAAGCGCTCTGCCACGTTGCTGGGTTTGAGGGAAATTCCAGAACGTCCGCTGCTTCGCGAAGACCATAATTAAATGGGACTCTCAGAAGAAACGGCCTTTTGTTGAGTGTGGCTGGTGACGGGAGGGTTTCCACAGTGTGCTTTCATCCCGTGGGAAAGACAGACGGGGGTGCTCACCACCGCGGCGGCGTAACGGAATGGCCCCCGGTCAGTGCCTGCAGCCGCGCCCGTAACAGCGGGGCTGCCTGGTAACGTGCGTGACGCGCAGTAAACACACCGGGTGCACCGGCAGGAAGGCTCCAGAAACCGGTATAGTCTCCTGGCGGACGCTGGACAGAATATGGTCACTGAGCACGGAGGACTCGGGGCCCATCGGCTGATACTGTAAATAAGACAAATTGTGTGTTTAAGTCTCTGGTTCTTTGAGACGGCTCATCAGCCTTCCTAAAGATGATATTTCAGGAGGAAAGGGTGTAGGCAGGCCCATGCCGAGTCCTGGAACAATATCGCCGGCACAGGAGAGCGCGATATTCGGGGTCTAAGGAGGGTCCCCCCGGGAAGTCTGCGCCTCCTCCAGGCCACATGCGCTCTCGCACCCTGCGTCACGCTGACAGTGAACTCAGCAAGGTGACCCTCCTCATCCTGCCTCCCCTTCCCGATAAAGTCACATTTCTGGGTTTTGCAGCATTTGCAGGATACGTGGCTTATTCAGGAATGCTGACGGGAAGGTTCCAGAAGGGAAGGGAGACGGAGAAGAGAACTGGGTGGTTTTGGTGGTTACAGCTTTTCATCCTCAGTGGAACCCGGGTCCAGCCCCTCGGGCCCCGTTCCCAATGCCCCCCTCTCGCCTCCCGCGTGGCTGCCAGCACCAGCTCGCTGCGGCCCGGTGCTGCCTGGGAACACGCTGTAGCTTTCCATCCTGGGCCCGTGATGTCAGCAGCCGCCCAGCACAGCCCTGAATGGCGCCTTTGTCAGGGCCTGGGAGACAGCTCAGAGGCCGGGGGGCGGGAGGGGGGGTGGGCACCGCATTCCCAAAGAATGCCTTAAAGAGAGGAAAATGAAATGGCCAATGGAAGAGGCGTCTTCACAAGTTCCCATTGTATCCTTGAGAAAGAGTGCCGATGTGTCTGTGTCTGAGGCCCGGGCCTGCGGGGATTGCCAGCGCCCGCCCCGCCCTCCCCGGCCTGGGAGCCAAGGCTGCAATCCCTGCCCAAAGGAATCAATCTCCTTCCGAGAGTGGAGGAAGGAGCGCGCGCACCACAGCTGCCAGGCTCCGGCCGCTGGGGCCTTCTGCTTCAGACTCAGCCAGGATGGAGTCTCGGAAATTATTTGATTTGGGAACGGGATAAAAAAATTGATAATGTCTGATTTGTAGATGAGCCCTGGAGGGGGAAACGCTAATTCCGAATATCATTCATCTCCCCTTTTTGTCTCGGCTCTTCAGCTGTAACGAAATTAACCGAGGCCCGAGGCCGGCTCCAGGAAAGCCTCAGAGAGGCCCGCGCGTGGAACTGGCAAATTAATCTGTGAGCGGCTCGCCGCTCAGCTCTTATTTAGTCAATATTCAGTGACGAACGCAGGGGGAGCACATTTGTCAATTTGCCCGTTTATTCATCGCAGTGTTTCCCATCAAGGCGCCTTGAGGTTCAGTTCTCCTTTCCAAAATCACCAATTTCAGCCTCCCTGCAGCTGTGGTTTCTTTTGCTCTGACTAAAGCCTGAGCGATTCAAGTCCATGGATTGGCAAGCGAAGCTCCGCGGCTGGTTTGGAAGGAGGTATTCCAACCGGACAGAAGAAGCAGGTTCAGTTCGGGGGCGGAGTTTGCCATGGAAGGCTCCCCCAGGGCCACGCCATTCATCAAAATGAGCTACTGTGCACTAAAGAGGTGTCGCTGGTGAAATCAGGCCCGATGTGAGGTTTCGGGATCTGACGGTCCTCACAGAATGTCTGCTGCTTGAGTGTATTACATAGTAGGCGTCATTACCACATTTAATGTCACCCAGACCTTCCTGTGAAGCCGATGGCATTGTCAGCGCTTCAGTTTCTTCCGTATATGGCGAGGCCACACGGTGCGGTGTTGTGTGGAATTAGGACACAGTCGTCTGGGCGTGCGTCCCCGATCCACCACATCTCCTCTGTGTGAACCTGGGCAGGTCCCTTGCCCTCTGTGAGCCTCCGATTCTTATCTGGACGGGGAGGTGACAACAATAAATCACTCTAGAGCAGTGGTCGGCAAACTCATTAGTCCACAGAGCCAAATATCAACAGGACAACGATTGAAATGTCTTTGGAGAGCCCACTTTTTTAAAACTTAAACTTCTTCTAATGCCACTTCTTCAACATAGACTCGCCCAGGCCGTGGTCTTTTGTGGAAGAGCCACACTCCAGGGGCCAAAGAGCCCCATGTGGCTCTCGAGCCGCAGTTTGCCCACCACGGCTCTAGAGTAACCGCCAGGATCAAGTGACTTCATATAAGGGGCCTTGGCGAGAACAGTGGCTGGGGCTTAGAGAGCGCCACTGAGGAGCTGTGGCTGTCGTCACGGACACGTGCTCTGCGCACACTCTCTCGCAGGCCTGTGACGTGGGCAAGACCAAAGTTTCCACCTTCAGGGAGCTCACCGTCGAGTCAGGGAGGGGGGCACGCAAACAACTGGAAAGAAACAGCATTAGAAATTTCAGTGTAATTCCGAAGGAAGCGCAGTGTGGGGATGTGAACCAGGGAAGTGGATGAAGACTGCCCCGGGGGCAGGAAGGCCAGCCCTGCATGTGCAGACAGCAGCGGTTGGTTCTCCACGGGCACATGGTGAGAAACATCGGAGGGGACTCCTCAGCAGCATGTGATAAGCAGGAGAAAACTGACCGAGGGGATGGGTGAATGGAAGAGGGGGTGCAGGGGATGACAGCCAGACGTGCACTAGGACAAGCGAAGAGCCGAGGGCTGGCTCGCTGCTGGGCTCTGGGAGAACCCTGCGGTCCAGGTCAGAGAAAACACACTTCCCTCTGATGCGTCCTCAGCCAGGCCTTCGGGACGGGAGAGATGTTTGAGATCGTGTCCACCAAAACGAAGCCCTCACCGAGGTCGGAGACCAAAGCCTGCCTGTCAGGGCCAGACCCACCGTCTCCGCCTCATGCGGTGACCGCTCTGTAAGTTTCCTGCATAAGTGACTCCGGCTGGGTACAGGCGGGGCCGTGGGTCAGAAGAGAAAGGACAGAAGAAGAAAGACACAGCGGGGCTGGGTGAAGGGCAAGATGGTCTCCCAGACCAAAGAGAAAGGAGGCCTCCAGGGGCAGGGCGTGTCTGTCTCCAAGAGACTCGGGACTCGCAGAGCCCTGCCCCGGGAGCGCCGGCAGCATGCGTCTGTCTCTGTTCGGTGCTGAGCGCTGGGTCCTGGGGCGACTTACCTTCTGGGATGATGAAGGGCACACACCCGCCCCCGACCTTCGGGCTTCATTGTCATTAAGGACAGGGCCCTGTGCTGGCGGCCGGGCGGTGGGGCATCTGGTGGCCCCGCTGGCAAAGCCCTCTGTGTCCTGCTGACCCGTGACTCGCCTCCTGCCCACCGGTGCAGCAGAGCCACTTGTGCAGCAGGCTTCCCGCCGGCTCTTGGGTCGGGCTGGACACCACAACCAAGCGTTTCCAGGCCGGTGAGCGTGTCGGCTCCGCTCGGGAGCGGCCTCCAACCCAGAGAACCCCCCTGGGAAGGTGGGGGCTCGGCAGGGCTGCCCACCTCCTGTGGTGCCAACACGACATCAATCAAACCAACTAGACACAACCCTCACCTCAGACGTCATGATGGCCACAGGAGGGAAAGTGCATTTTCACACTGAACAGGGGTGAGGAGGCTCGTGCTGAAAAGGAGACAGTGTCTTGTGACCACATTTCGCTTTCAGTTCAGACTTGCTCTTTGTTTTGCTCATTTCACCACGAGCCAGTGGCGGTTCCCACGGCAGGTGGCGTCTGACGTCAGGGCCCACATTTTGATGAAGAGGGAGCCTCTATTTCCTCCGCCCGACGGTGACCTGGTCGTGGTTCACAGGCCGCAACCAGGACTCAGAACGGAAGAGCCATCACTCCCCTGACAAGCGGGCTCTCTTCCTTCTCCTCCTAATTCTCTGAAAGCACTTCCTGTGATCATGCTCGTGATGAACCTTGGGAACAGACCGCCCTGCTGTCCGCCATGCTCTGTGGCCCTGGGTCTCCAGCTGGGAGGACAGACATGGAGGTGGCCCGTGGCTCCCAGCGCCCCATCTGTAAACACCAAGCCCACACCGAATCTCAGCGGCTCTGCATGCTCTCCCACACCAGCTCCCGTAGGTGCCGTGGGCCCAGGACTCCCACCAGCCGGTGTGTCTGCTGTCCCTGCAGGTCATGGCTGTGAGAATTCTGTTGCTTCTGCATGTGGCTTCGGGGTGTGACGTGAACCTACGCCCAGATCTTTTTACATCCTGGTTGCCTTGTATGACAGTAGTGGAAGTAGGACATCAAATTCCCTCTTTTGTTCACATGCAATTACTTTTCTTAGTCCTTTTTGAATTACTTAAATTGTATCCTCAACTTCTTACTAGCTCCCTGGCTTGAAGGGTATTGAAGTTGGAATAAGAGTTTGACAATCGATTGAGTTGTTACTTAGGGGACCAGGACCCCTCGCTGGGGCCTCCCGTTGTAGGACTATCCGGTTTCACACATGTGGCCTTTGCCTCCTGCACCCTGAATGTTCCCGTGTGTGTGGGTGCAGTGTGAGGTGGCGGTGACGTGCTTGGGAGCGGCGCTTACCATGTGAGCAGCCTCTGATCCTGCTGCCATTTCTGTGCTCTTGGTGCCAGTCACACCATTAGGTCTTTTGTTTGTTTTTCAAGAGCTATTCAGGAATCTACTTGAAATGTATGAATAAGTGGATTCATTAAAATATACTGACTTTCCAGCCTTTGGTTCTTTGAGGCAGGCAGGCTTAGTGCGGAGGCCACACATGACTGAATGGATGAACAGTGTCTGTTGGTGTCCGGCATTATGTCAGGCTATTCATGAGATGAATGGACACGCCCTGGCCCGCCCTGACTTGGGAGGGGACGGCCCCTATTTTGAAAATGTCACAGTCAGGAGCCCCACTACAGACGCCTCCAGGACCATGATTAGGTGGCGTGGAATGCATGGTGAGGAGGAAGGCACACGGAGCTGGCCCCTTTAAGGAGGGGAAACAGCACGCGTCACAAAACCAAACGATGCTCCTCCCTCTGTGATGGGTCTCAGGGCATTTGCTTATCTTCATTCTTTGTGTCCGATGAGCATTCCCCAGGCACCCACACCTACTGGATCCCGGGGACACCAAGATAAGAGCATCTCTACCTTCAAGTCCAGTTAGAGGACAAGGACAGAGACAAACCACATCATTTTATACGTAATGAGCATGGAGGCCACCAAGCAGACATAAAAGAGGGGACTCAGTGAGCTCTGAATGACGGCTATCAGTTGGGCAGGGGAAGAAATGTGTGTGCATGTGTGTGTGCGCGTGTGTGTGCGCACGTGTGTGTACGTGTGTGTGCATGTGCAGGCACATGTGTGCAGCCCAGGAAGGGCTGGTACCAATATGTTGTGTCTTGGTATTTCTCTTTCTAAAAGAACATTGCTGCGCCTTCTACTAGAGGAACGGCTTGAAGTCGGGGATTCCTGGACTTAGAAAGAACCTCTGGGCCCCTCCAGCTCCTGCTTTGGGATTGCAGCTAACAGGGCACACCCCTCAGGGTCTCTGGACATTGTCTAAAAGGAAACACTGCAATGCCTGTGTGATTGTCCTCCGACCTTTCCCCTCGGGCACAGGGAGGATTGGGGTGGGGCTGTTAGTGAGACACTGGCCAAGCTTGTCCAATTTCAACCTTCCACAGACTGAATGGTCCAGGGCGTCAGCAACCAGCTGTATCCACTGATGCGTCTAAGACAGGAAGAGCTCACGCCTCCCCACAGGTCCCAATCCCACCCCCAAACGGAAGATGCTCCTCATAAGCTCACACGGAAGAGCCTACCTGTGCACGCTCAGGCTGCATTCCTTTCTCTCTCTCTACTGCCTTTATGTCAGTGTTGGTTTGCTTCATGTAGGGTCTTGTTACAGATGCTCTGACACAGACCTGACTCCGGAAGACTCAGTTTCCCCTGCAAGCCCCCAGGTGATGGCTCCCCGTGATGCATTCTGCAGGTCCTGGAGGTGGGCCGTGTCTCCCTTGCTCTCCCTAGAACAAACAAACCAAGCAGACGAGCCCACCTGCACCCCAGAAGCACCTGCCCTGGGAAAATTCCAGGCGCACCCCCTCCTCGTTGAAGTCAGCTGCCGTTCTCCCGGGCAGTGCCAGAGTTTAGCTCTTACATCTCTCTCCCCACCAGCACACCGATCATCATTTCTGATGACTTTCACATCCAGGTAAAGGATTGTCAAGCACCCCGCCCCCTTGCTCCTTAATTCCCCCACTTCCGATATAAACTCTCTTCCTCCACGTCCACCATCTACTCCCGTGACCATTTGCTTGCACTTGTTATTGCCAATAACCACACTCCCTACAACATCTCGTAGTGAAGCATTCTCTCCCCACCCCTTGCTCTCCAGGGCACCTGCTCTGGTATTTTTACATCCATGTGAATACGTCTCCACAGAGACCTCGAATTCACCCATCCTACCCCTTTTCAATGCCCATCCTACTCTGCCTCCCACTCCATGGTCACCCAGGTCGGATTCCGTGGTCCCCACTACAGTCACTCCTTTGATACACCCTCAGAACTCTTGTCCTCCTGTCCCTGCGTTGTTCTCTTCCCCAAAACCCACCATTTTGGTTAAACCCAACACTATGAACTGTCTGTCCCTACCTGACTAGCTCAATGTGGCCCAGGATAGCAAACAAAACAAAAGCTGAATTAAAGAATTTATCAATTTTAATGTTGAGCTGTTGGTTTTGCTTTGTTTGTTAAATCTAAAAGCCTTTTTCAAGAAGATCTCTATCATTTCAGAAAACCTTCAAAGATGCCCTTAAGATACATGATTGTGTTTATGCCCTCGTACAAATGCCACTGAAAATTTCCAGACCTCAGTTCAGCTAATGTCTTTCTTTACAGAAGTGAAGTTCATGGTACTGCCAGGGAGAAGGTTGCTCATGAGTTTACTTGTAAATTGATTTTCTGGAAGCCATCAGAAACAATATAAGTAGTAATTTGAAATATACTGTTGAATGTATGTATGTCAATTGAACAGGCATTTTGCATTTTAATTATGAATTGTGTATTCCATTGTATTTAGCTATGTAGCGAGTTTTCCTATGTGATGACATTTAGCTATGCATTTTACTGTTGTAAAGTAAAAAGACCTCTTAAATTTTAAAAACAATTGACATAAATTCTGTGATTTAATCCAAGCCTTTCTTGCTACCTCGATTGAGTATGTAGTCAGGGAGATTGAGCAAAATTTAACACAGGTAGAAAAAAAAAATCTCAGCAAGAGGCCACTCTTAAATTCTCCAGATTAGTGAAATCTAACAAATTGGAGAGCCTACAAGAATCCGAAAACGAATACCAGTCTGAGTCCCTAGTAAGTTTATGTAAAATCATTGACCCCCATCCAAGGATAGACCTCTTTAACACAATCAATACAGGTGCAATCAGATAAGCACATTCCACTGTTTTATTAAAGTGCGTCTAATTCAAAACTCAATAACCCTCACGCATCCTTAATCAGGGAGGACACCCTGGGAAGCATTTACAGGAGCGATCTTAAAGCTCCAGCTCTGGGCTGGTTAGCAAGACTCTGCATGGAGTGGTTTCAGGGTCTACTTATTCTTTACAGAACTCTCATCCACCTCCCTATTTTGGACTGTCTCCCCTTAAAACGAAGAAGAATTCTCCTGGGTTTCCCTGCCGTGCATTCTCAGGGTGGCCTTGAAAAGCTGGTCTCTGTCCCTGAGCTGGGGGGTAGGGGTGGGGCATAGGGGAGGGTGTGATGGGCTGCTGGGGCTCCCTCCCGCCCTCCCACGGCAGCGCCTTGGGGAATGCCTGGGCATTGTGTAGCCAGGAGACAATTCTCCTGTGTCCAGAAATAATCGGAACCCAAACAATACGAATCAAACAGGCAGAATGACCCCAGTGCCAGAGCACAATCTCGGGATGATCCTCAGCGCCCTGAGGTGGGGTGAGGGGGCTTCATTTGGAGCCTTTGATTTATCTTCATGTTGTTAACCCCAAGTCTAACGAAAACAGACTGATAATATTTAAGGGTAATACAACCTCCTGAGCGCTTTTTCTCCACCGGGCCCATCAGGTGCTCCCTCCTCACCAAGGCCACCTGTGCTGGGGGCGCTGGGAGAAGGCCAGATCCGCACCTGCAGGGAGGGCAGGGAGGGCTGGGAGTGCCCATCCTGGAGGCCAGGCCCCACCCCATCCCTGGGGGCTGCAGGCCCAGCTCTCCCGCTGCATTGAGGCCAGCATTTCCCCCCAAAACACAAGTAATCTTTTGGCAGCTTGCTTCTCTGCCTGCTTTCCACATTCTCCTTCCCGCAGGGTGGGGTGGGGGCTAGCTTCTGCCCGGAATCACACACGTGGGTAGGAGACTTTCTTCTTCACTCAAGTTTATTATGCACGTTCTTTTCCTGGGTTTTTCAAATGTGGTCATTCTCCCCCGCCCTCCTCTCTCCATCTCTCTCCCTCTCCTTCTGTGTGCAGAACAATTACTCAAAAACCTTTGTCGTTAGCAGTGTCCTCGAAGAGCAAGTGGGATTTCCTCGTGTGCATAAGAATTCGAGAGTCGCCTGCATTCAGAATGGCGCAGCAGGACGTTAAACACGGCTGGCGCGTCCACAGGCAGTGTTCTGAGCACGGTGCCTGTATCAACTCAGTTAACCCTCCAGTGACCCCGTATAAAGAGATAGTGCTATTATCCCTGCTTGAGAGATGAGGAGACGGAGGCAGAGATTGTATGTAACTGCCTGCGGCTCAGCAGCTAAGATGTGCTAGAGCAGTGGGGCTCCAGGCCAGGGCTGTTACTCAGGACATTACAGTGGAAATTCAATATATGGGCTCCAGGAGTAGGAGGGATCTCCAAGAGAAAGGATGGGAGAGGAGGAGGAGAAGGAGGAGGAGGAGGAGGAGGAGGAGGAGGAGGGTGGCATTTGGGAGAAGGAAAGTGATTCACATCTAGGGATGTGGAGAGGAAGGGGTGGGGCTTGATGGGAAATGGGAGAAACTTGATGGGGAAGAAGGGGCGTGGCTTGGTAGGGAAGAAGGGGTGGGGCTTGGTGGGAAGGTGGGGCTTGATGGGAAATGGGAGGGACTTGGTGGAGAAGGGTGGGGCTTGGTGAGAAAAGGGAGGGGCATGGGAAGAGGGAAAGTGGCAGAAAAAGGGAAGCAAGCTGGTGTGTCCTTTTGGCGGGAGGTCCAGCCTAGCTCCCCTCCATGGGCCACGCTGCCTGCGGTTCAGGATGAGCAGTGACCAGACACCCCACCGGCTGCCAAGTCCCCAGTTCAGTGGCCTGCGCACAGCTGCTCAGCGTGGGCCTGGGCCCATGGAGGGGCCCCGGGTGGCCCCCAGGACAAAGATACCACAGCGCAGCAGCCACAGCTGCAGGTCTACCGGGGGAACTGGGTTCTCCCGCATGCTTGCACTCTGTCATTGCCCTCGTACACTCACGGTGACATGCGGTGTCCATGGGGAAGAGCTGAGAGAGTCCTTCTTGGGCATTTTGGAATTAAATTTGGAAGTTTGGAATACTGGCTCCTAATGAGCCATGGGAATAGGTGGGCATGTTTTCCCCACAGCACTAATCATGGGTGGGGCTGACAGAAGGGTTGCCAGTTCAGATATTTAAATTGTCCCTGCAAACTCCCACCCAGAATGCATGAGAGAGGGTGCAGGGCAGGACATGAACTGCCCAGGAGTGCCAAGGACATTCTCATCTATACTAATAAAAGAGTAATATGCTAATTAGACCAGATAGACCAGACATCTTCCATATGTCCTTCCGGACAAAGTCATGGTAGCAGGGGTTGAGGCAGGGGAGAGCAGTTAGGGGCAATCAGGCAGGCAGGCAGGTGAGCGGTTAGGAGCCAGAGGTCTCGGATTGTGAGAGGGATGTCCAACTGCCATTTTAGGCCCGATCCCACAGGCCTAAATCAGTCAGACATCCCCTGAGGGGTCCCAGATTGCAGAGGGTACAGGCCAGGCTGAGGGCCCCCCCCCCACCAATGCATGAATTTTATGCACTAAGCCTCTAGTTTTAGCATAAAGAGCTGAGTGTTGGAGCGAGGGCAGCTGGAATGTCCTCCATGGCAGCCGGTGTGCCTGTGCCTGCACCCCACCCTCCCTCGGCACCCCAGGGAGCTCACACTGGGCCACACTGATGCCAGGCAGCTTCTCTTAGATTTCTTTGGAGGCTTTTTAAAAATGGCAATTGATTTCTAAGAACTGATGAAATGGGTTATGAGAACTGGAGAACGTGATTTCATAATTCCTTTCTTTATTTTTTAAATTAAATCTTATTGGGGTGACATTGGTCAACATGAACATGAACAACTACCCAAATGTTTCTATTCTGGACTGTTCGATAATTGTGTGACGTGCGTCTCTGCGTGTTCACGTGTGTGCATGTGCATGTGCATGTGCATTTAACCCAAGTTGAACGCCTTTTGATGTCTTTTGAAGTGTCCCCTGTAGGTTAAAGTCTGCCTGTGGTTTCTTTCCTCTAGTGCTCACAGGATAAACTGAGGCAGCCAATTATGTTAACTGCCTTACACACTTTACTGCTTAGTACAGTGAACGCATGAATGAAAATGAAGGCGCATTCCTGAAGTACATGAGACTGTGGGAATAAATGCTTCTATGGCACCAAAGTACGAGCATCCCAGGTCTTTCCTGCATTTGGCAGCCATAATCACTGGTTCTTTGAATAAACTAGTGATCACACCATGTTCTACAGCCGAATCGGGACTTCTGAAAGATTTCCACTCATTGCTTATTCACGTTCCCAATACTTGTAACATCTGAGCCTGTGATTTTCAACAACAAGGCTTTAAATTCCTCTGACATTTAACAGCATTTTCTGTGGTATTAGACCAGTGTTTACACAAAATGCATTATAGAACATTTGATTTTTCTGTAGGAAAAAACAGTAGCAATAATAAACACTTGAGGAAGGAAATCCAGTTCAATTGGCTCTTAAGTACGCATGTTAAAAATGGGTGGTGTGCTCACGGGATGTTGGATGGCACTTAATCAACAGTAATTGTATTTCAGACAACGCACCTTTTCCTTACTATGCGGAGCGGTTGGTGTGTCATGCGCTGGCGCTGTGGCGGCTTCTGAGTAGCTGTGCTCAAACCTCTTCCAAACCATTTGGAGTGAAAGGTCATGCCACGTGACATTGGAAAGATAATGTCCTACAGGTTGTCAATAAAATCTCTGATATGATCTATTACTTGGAGTCAAGTGCTAATTGGATGGCAGCTGCTTTTGAATGGATAATCTTGCTCTTTTCTTAACAGTGACAGGTAAAAACGGAGATTCTAGTTGAAATGAAGGGAATCTCTTAGCTCTAAATGGAAGCCTGAGGTTACCTAATTGTTTCACCTTCATTCATCTATTATCTGTCTATCATCCATCCATCCATCCATCCTTCCATCCATCTCTCTGGAACTTGGGTGTCTAGCTGTCAAAAAGAGAGGAGAAGATTCCATACAGAATGGAACCAAGTCTGCTTTTCTATCAGCCAGGTTCACTTCCGTATGAGGAGGTGGTGGTTGCTCCTTTCCGAGCCTTTTAGTTGTGCTCTTTCCTGTTGACTGGCTCTCAGGGCCTAGCCAGGCCTGCCCACTCTTCAAGATCTTTCTTTTGCCCCTTTTTACACACCTACCCTAACGCAGAGTCCAAAATGCACTGAGCTGCGGTGTGCGTACGTTACTATTTCTCTTTGGTCAGATCACCCAGCCATAGCCAAGCACGATCTGGGCCCCTGAGCGGAGCTCGGTCCAGGCCTCCCGCTGAGGAACTGAGCCTGGGCTTAGTCAGCCACACGATGGGATAAAAATACGTTCTCCCTGGGGTTTGGGGAGATGAAGTGAGGTTAGACAAAATTTGAAAACTTGTAAGTCACAAAGTGCCAATTAATGTAGGCATCATGGTCACTGATACAAATAGACCCGGCGATATAAACTCCTGTGTCAGTAACTGGCCGGAAGGGTTGCTATAGAATTCCTTAGAGGGTGAGACATTTTTGGTGACAGCAAACTAGAAACTCATGTAGATCATTGCTAACATTGTTGCTCTGTGCCAAGAACAGTGAGATGGTATTTACTGCAGGTTTTAAAATACTTAATTTTAGAGAAGACACACCTCACTTTGGGTTTTTATGGGTATAATCACCTTTTTTTCCCCCCGTGTGAACATTACAACGAAACAACATTGAACGAAATTATTTGAGGACCTGATGTATTTGTAAATTGCAAAATCATAAAAAAAAAAAATGTATTTTTTGAAATCTCCGATCTAGGAAATAAAGTCTTAAATAGAATACAATTAGCAAAGCGTTAGGTAAAACATCATTAAAAGTGAAAAAGGTGATTAAATAGGAGATTTCCACATACTTTCGTGTTTCCCGGCAAGTTTTAGCGAGGATGGCTGTCCCGGGTGCTGGGCAGGAGGGTGACTGTCGTGCCTGGGCCCTCGTCACCGCTTTGCAGAGAAAACCTCCACCACAACCACGGCCTCACGGTCATCATCTTAGCTGCTCTCTGGGCAGGAAGACAGGACACCCGGTCCAGTGCAGAGTGGCTGTAATGACACATCTTCCCTTATGAGGATGTTGGGGAAGATTCCAGGCAACACAGATTGTCCTAAGAGGGTAGATTTTCCTTCGTCCTTGAGTAGATGAAAGGGTGAATAATGTTTAGAAATGTAAGAATCTTTATATTTTATATTTATATAAATACGACTTTGTTCTATTGAATATCTGAAATCAAAATATACCCAGATTGTTTACTGTGAAATCTAAGTGACACTCATGTATTTTTAGAAATGTATCCACAGTGGGTTTAATGGTGTGGGTGGTAAAGGTGGTTGTGAGACAGTATATGCCCACAGGAGCTTACAGTCTAATATGGGAAATGAGACATCCTATATAATAAAAGGCTAATATGCAAATTGTCCCCTGGACCGACAGGAAGTTCGACCGACCGGGGGTTCGACCACTCACTACCACGTGCACTGACCACCAGCGGGCAGCATGGAGCAAAGGAAGGCTCTGGCTGGCCCTGATCGCCGGCCAGGCCTGGAGACCCTACCCATGCACGAATTTCATGCACCGGCCTTTGTGTGTAAAAGTAAGTGTAATGCAAAGGGATTTGAGTTCAGAAGAAGGAAAGGTCGGTACTGACCGGACAAGAGGTGGACCTGGGGATGGGTGAGAGGAGCTGACCTTTTGATCGGGGCTGAGGATGGAGAAGACGGGAACAGACAGCAGTGGAATGAGGACATCGTGGGTAGATTGGGGCGGTCAGAACGGAGCCTGCAGGTGGGAAGGCCATGTAACCTGGGAGGAGCGGAAAGGTGAGCGCAGAGACGCTATGATGATCTCAGGTATCGCACAGGAAAGGTTGAGCTCTACATGGATATCAGTGTGGACGCGGGATGACTTTACAGTGAAATAACCCCAACCACGCTGGCAAATGCACTTGGCCTGGGTAAGAGAAAGGGCAGAGGGGAGAGAGGTGGTTTAGAGGGTTGGACCGTATTTTAGGCCAGGAGCAGGTAAACGCTTTTGTGTAAAGGGTCAGCTAATGAACACTGCAGGCTTTGCAGGGCTAGGGCTATTGCGATTATCCCACTCCAGTGTGGCCGTGCAGAGACAATGCAGAGCAAGTGGGTGTGGGGGTGTGCGAGTCAAGTTTTATTTACAAAAACAGGGTTTGACCCCATGGACGGTGGTGTGCTAACCTCGGCTCTGGTTCATTAGAACTCAGCACAAGTGTTCGTCTCGTGGTGACCTTCAGTCAGGAGGCAGCATTGACTGTTAGAAAGGAATTGGTTTGGGGATCAGGCATGCATGGATTGTAATTCTAGCTTCTATTCTTGCCACTGTCTCACAAGAACATAAATATGATAATGTATGTCAGAGCACCAATCATTTTGCCAGTATTCAGATAACGTTATGCATGTCTAGTTTCTGAAATTGTAGCACACCTACTCCTGCCTGCAGTAAAGTAGTAGCAAAAACAAGGAAGATGAGTAAGATCCTTCCTTTTATTCTGTACCATAAAGATTCATTTTTTTTTTTAAGAACAAACCTAAAACAGTATTTCTTTTTTGGGAATATAGAATAAGTCCTTGCTCACAGAATCAACTTTTTGCATTCACAATCACGTTCAGGAACGTTCACATTCAGGTGTTTTCACTGGTTTGCCTTCCCTCTGTGGTTCATTTGAAATCGTTAACCCATCAGGCTGGCTTTGTTCATGGTCTTCACGATACTGCCATTCACTGTTAATGAAAGCAACAGCACCGACAACTATAATAGTTACGATGATTATTACCAGATACTATGTTAAATCTTACACTAACTATCTTATCAATTACTCACAACTGCCCAAATGTAAGCATTCCTGCTCTTGTTTCAGAGATCAGAAAAATAAGGATAAGAGATTTGTGTCCAAGCTAGACACCCAGTAAGTTCTAGAACTAAGTTTCAAAGCTCTTTTTTGCTTCTCTGTAGTTCTTGAATTGTTCTCTCTTTGAATTCTTATCCCCTCCTTACCCATCAAAATATGATTACATTATGCTCTGCTCAAAGGTGTTCCTTTTTCTAAGGCCTTTCAAGAGTCCTTCAGCTGTCTCTGATCTTCCCCTATCCCATGTCTTGTGTCATTTAGAATCAGCATTGAATTAGTCTCTGCTGGTATGCTGGTATGCTGCTGGAATTAGTCTCTTGGATAAGAAGAAGAAATTTAGCTTCCTCACGGCTGATGACCAGCCCAGTTTCTCTTTTCGTCCTGCCTTCTCGTTGATGCGCCTTCGAGGTCCTTGCTCATTGATCAATATTCACTGAGCCCCTGCTAGAGGCCACGTGACACGGGATTGCGAAAATGCTATGAACTAGGAGGAGCCAGCAGAAGAGACTGTGGACAAGGAGAGAGAGAATGGATTTCTTGGGCGACTGAAGTATGTAAATCCAACCTGGGAAAGGGTGAATGAAATCTTCTGGGGTAGCCAGGTAAAGTGATTCCAGACTAAGGACTAATCGGGGTCCTTCGAAGACCCACGCTAAAGGTGTGAAGGAACCAGGAAGACTTGTCCTTAAAGAGTATGCCTTCCGCCCTGACTGGTTTGGCTCAGTGGATAGAGCGTCGGCCTGTGGACTGAAGGGTCCCAGATTCGATTCCGGTCAAGGGCATGTGCCTTGGTTGTGGGCACATCCCTGGTGGGGGGTGTGCAGGGGGCAGCGGATCGGTGTTTCTCTCTCATCGATGTTTCTAGCTCTCTATCCCTCTCTCTTCCTCTCTGTAGAAAATCAGTAAAATATATTTTTAAAAAAATAAAGAGTATGCCTTCCAAACTCCATGCATGTCTAGTTTTTGAAATTGTAGCTCGCCTACTCCTGTCCGCAGTAAAACAGTAGCAAGAACAAGGAAGACGCGTCACTATGGCGTGAAGCAGTGCTGTGCTGTGAGGACTCCTACAGGTCACGGACATTGTCAGAAGATTTGGACACAAGGCCAGGGAAGCAGTGCTGGGTTTCAAAGCCACCGTGCCCTGGGGGAGGAATCCTAGTCCCCACCTGCTGGGATGAGCACTTTGTACATATCGAGACTGCTTTGTGGGTAACACAGAAAATGCAAGCTTTTTCTCACAGCATCAAAGGTGTCACCATCTTAGCGGTTCCCAGGTGTCCAAAAATATCGAGGGCTTTCATGCGAGCTTTCTGCATAGTGTCATCAGGGCGGCGGAGACAGGCCTTCCCCGCTAGACGCCCATCAGTGGTGGCTAAAGACAGTGACGTCGTTTACAGCATGGAAATGTTCAGACTTGGGAAAGCCTGGGGAAACTGTTTGATTTCATGAGTCACAGATTTTATTGCCTGTCCACCAGGTATTTAAAATAGCACTTGCTTCTCTCTTCATGTCAAATGCAAAATGAAAACTGTGACTTTGGGAGACACGGGAAGAGTCATGATGTCACCCTTTAAATGGGTCCGAAAGAATGCTGAAGGCACAGCCTTTCCTGGGAGCCCCCAGGGAACCTGAGATGAGGCATCGGGACAAATGCCATTGCATGTAGGACAGAATTCGAATTCTAGGGCGAGCACTGGTGGGCCAGTCAGTAACTGCCATTCGTCATCAGGCAGCTGAGCCATGAACTTGAACACCCGGGTCTTTTAATGGGCTCCCCGGAGACGTCCTCCTGGTTGACCAAAAGCCCGAGGCAGCTCAGATTCTCGGGAGGCCTTATTTAATCTCCTTGTGTGATGCAGAGAAATCCATAGGCATCTCCAGGGAAACTGCTATTCGCAAGTTCCTATCAGACAGCTGGACTTCGGGGGAAACTAATTGGCATTTCTGAATAATGTTGGACAAGTGAACAATCAGTAGGAATGTGGCCAACTTGTCAAAGACTCCTAAAATACCAAGACCCACGGAAAGCGATGATTTCATTTTCGGTATTGATGAAAACGTCTGTCCAATGCTTCATAAAAATGGAAGTTTTAGGGGGAAAGTTCCAGTTTCCATTAAGAATTCTTTTTGGATACATCATCTCTAACATAAAGATGATGATGATGACTGCAGTAACAATAGTAAGAGAGAGTGAATTTGTGTATATTCTTGCTTTCTTCAAAATTTACTTACAGAAACCACAAAGCAAGAAGCCGGGTGTCTCTCCAGTAGGAATCTATTGAATAGACATGTCAAATAGAATTGATGCAGATTCTAAGAAAGGAGAAGGGAAAAGCATATTATCTACGCACTCGCTGTGGGCCCAGCCCCAGACAGACACTTTCCTGGAATTGAAGCGTATGATCTATTTGCTTATTTTAATAAGGGGCTGTCAGCCAGATGTGAGTTAAGGTAGACTTTTAGCATTGAAAGTGCTCCTGCCTATGTGTCCGTGCATAGACTACAATGCATGTGTTCTCTCAAGAAGGAGGGTGAGCAGGGCTGTGGCTCTCCGTGCGTCTGGCAGACACTGTGGAGCCTTCTGGTCTACCTCCTTGGAGGCCATGTACCTGGGGCACGACTGCAGGCTGAGCAGAAGCACCGTTTGCAGGAAGAAACTCCTGGCCTGATGGTTCAGAAAGGATCACATCCTGAAAATTAATTGGATTTTGATGAGCGTCGGTAGGTTTTGCGCAGAAACAAAAGCCAAGGGGTTTTCTTAAGCCACGTGCCGATAAAAGCGCTTCTCAGAAGCCCACTTCTGGCAGATTATCTCCTTGATCAGCAGTGATCTTGACATCTTTCATATCGTTTTTATACAATCCCTCTGTACAGATAGGCTGTTTGAGGAGTTTCAGATGAAAATCAGGTGAAATCTCAGGCTGAGTCTAGTAATGACAATCCAAAGGCGCGACAATCCCTAGGTAATGAGGAAATAATAGGAAAACGGAGCGAAGGGACGCCAGATGTTCTCTCTCGTATCCTGGAGGAGACTGGGAGCCTTTTAAAGAGGGGGGAGCTGGCCCTCCCAGGGGGGCTCACGGTGGGGGCACACAGGAGCTGGGTGTGAGCCCCGCAGAGGTGAGGGGATTAGCCCCCCTCCATCTATGACCACAGAGCCAGGCTAACTTCACCTTGAATAGAAAACTTATTTTTTCAATAAAACAAATTAGCCTGTTTTCCCAGAGAAACTGACTGACTCCTGAGCAAGGGTCATGCTGAGTGGTTCTGGGTAGAGCCCAAAGGGGAACAGAGGTACCCCCTCCTTCCTGCCCCATGTGCCCAGGGGCTTCCATGCTCAGGTTGCTCAGATACTCCTCGTGGCCCCGAGAGGTGAGCCAGATCCTATCTGTGGACTGTGGGCTTGAGAAAGCGTGGGCGGGATGGGCCTAAAAGCCCAAGGTGACTTCTCTCCATGTCATTGAGGAGGGCGAGGACAAGACACCAGAGGGGTGGCCTCGAGGGTGACACTGGTGGAGGCAGAGGTTTCTGGGACAGTGGGAGGCTCCACAAACTCTGTCTGGGCCCTACTCTGCCCCCACATCAATATGTGAGATGCCAGGGCGTGGCTCTGCGTGGCCCTGGTAGCGGTGCATTTTCTAGCTCGTCAGAACAGGCCCCGCCTCCAGGTGTGCTATCTCACCTGGGCGCAGGCGAGGCGCTTACAGGTTGACACCTCCACGAGGAGGGCTCTTGGGTGGAGCTCCGACATCTAGCACCTTCCTCTGGGTGCTAACCTGCCAGGACCAGATACACGTATGTCTTCCTCACTTCCGGCTGGCCCCAAACTTGCCAGACGCTACTTCCATTAGCGTATTTCCCAGCTCAGTTGGTAGACACCAGTCTGGGGGCAGTTAGAGTTGGAGGAGGGGGCACAAGCTAATACACTCTTCAGCCCATGGGGAGGGAGCAAGGCTACTCATCAAGGTGAAGCCATCTCAGCAGGACCACTTTCCATCTTCTTAGTCAGTGGGTGAGATCCGAGTCCACTTGCTTCGTGCCCAGCATGGAATGGGAACTTGAGATTGGCAATGGCACCAGCTTACTGAAGACTAATCATGACCAAAACTCATGCTAAGTCTCCGCGTACCTTTCCAGCTGGGGACTGGAGTCACCCTCAGATCCATACGCCCAGCTCCACTTTATTAGCACCTGGTCAGCCGCATAGAGTCACGGATGCCTTTACTGGCCGCTTAGCTGCCTCTCAGACATCACTGAGGGTGGGATTTCTCTAAGCATGACCCGGGAACCTGTCTCACCTCCTGCACCTACAGAGCTGCAGGGTCCTGGTCCATCCCAGTGTCACTGAGTCAGAATCCTGGGGTTGGGGCCCTGGGCTCTGAGCTTCTAAGAAGGACCAGCCATGATGGATGTTGGCATGCCTTAGGCAGCTGATGACTTCGGATCTGGCTTTCCCCGGAGTGAGGGCCGAAAGCACTGCATTCCCAGGCCCCTTTGTCTGCTCTTACGTGCCATGTATCCAGTCAGATGCAAACTCCCTCCGCTTCCCTGAACTGATCCCCTAGAATCTCAATGTTAACAGCTTCTTGGCTGTGAAGACCGCCTGCTACCGGGACCTCGGCATTCTCTTTCCTATCGATCCGTTTGGTGGGAAGAGCTGTGCAAAGCAAGATTGAGTGCCCTCCTTCCTCTAGAGAAGCAGTTCTCAAACTTGGCTGTGCATTTGAAATACGGGGGAAGCTCTAATTAGCCTAAAAATTAGAATATTGCCTTTATAAAGCTTATATTCCAGTTGGAGAGACAGATAATAAATTATTAAAAACTAGGGACCCGGTGCACAGCTGGTGATCAGGGCCGATGTGTGGGGCGACCAGCAGGACGATCGGGGGCCTCCCCACTGGCACCCGCCTTGGCTGGCCTGGGGCCTGCAGGCTGTGGGCAGCTCCTGCATTGAGCGTCTGCCCCTGGTGGTCAGTGAGCGTCATAGCGACTGGTCGTCCAGTCTTTCCACCGTTCGGTCGATTTGCATATTAGGCTTTTATTATATGGGCCCTTGGTTGGCAAACTGCGGCTCACGAGCCACATGTGGCTCTTTGGCCCCTTGAGTGTGGCTCTTCCACAAAATACCACGGCCTGGGTGAGTCTATTTTGAAGAAGTGGCGTTAGAAGAAGTTTAAATTTAAAAAATTTGGTTCTCAAAAGAAATTTCAATCGTTATGCTGTTGATATTTGGCTCTGTTGACTAATGAGTTTGCCAACCACTGATATAGGCTAATATAATATGACCTTATGACCTTAGGTAAGCTGTAAGCAGAAGAAAGACAGAGTGGGACATACAGGGGGAGACACAGAATTTCTGGGAGATGTGCAGAAAAGGCCTCCTGACAAGGGGCTGTTGGGTAGACCCCAAGTGAAGGGGAAACAGTCACACAGGCCTGTGGGGAAGAAGCCTTCGCAGAGGGAGCATCAAGATCCACGCCCTGGGAGGAAGGTACCTGGCGTGCCCATCATCAGGGATCAGGAGTAAGGAGTAGGCTATCATGTCTTAGTGGTGCCCAGGGGCCAGCCCATGGTGGGTCTTGCAGGTCGTGGGAAGGATTCAGATTGGGAGTTATTCCCCTCGTGACAGCATCGATGAGAAGCTATCCATCAGGGAAATGATGTGATTCCATTGATTTTAAAGGCCTCTCTGGCCACCACCTGATGAAAAGTGTGTCTGGAGCAGAAGTAAAAAGTAAAAGTGACCCTTCGGGAGGCTGCGTCACATGACTGACCGAATGTGATGCTGGAAAGTGGGTGTTAAGAGGTCAGAGTAGTTAGAGTAGCACAAAGGGTCAGGGCCGCATGGCGTGGCAGGGCGATGGGACAGGCCTTCACTTCTGAGGCAGTGGGTCAGTGGACATTGGGAAGGTGCAGTCCTGAACTGGGCAGGCTGAGGCTGGAGGCTGGAGGCTGGGGCTGGAGGCTGGGACTGGAGGCTGGAGGCTGGGGCTGGATGCTAGAGGCTGGGGGCTGGAGGCTGGAGGCTGGAGGTTGGGGCTGGATGCTGGAGGCTGGAGGCTGGGGGCTGGAGGCTGGAGGCTGGAGGCTGGGGCTGGGGGCTGGAGGCTGGAGGCTGGGGTTGGGGCTGGAGGTTGGGGCTGGGGGCTGGGGGCTGGAGGCTGGGGGCTGGAGGCTGGAGGCTGGGGGCTGGGGGCTAGGGGCTGGAGGCTGGAGGCTGGGGCTAGGGGCTGGAGGCTGGAGGCTGGGGCTGGGGGCTGGGGGCTGGAGTCTGGGGCTGGGGGTTGGGGTTGGGGGATGGGGACTGGAGGCTGGAGGCTGGGGCTGGGGGCTGGGGCCTGAGCAGCCTCAGAGCTGGTGCCATTCCTGCTGCTGGGCCCAAGAGCCTTGTAGGAGCTACAGGACTTCGCTTTAATTTTTTCCGTAAGAAATCAGTTGCTGTCTCAGTCAGTCATCATTTTTTCAGAGGCCCCGGGGAGCTGATGGGGTTTAGTATTTTTACCTCCTTTATCGGATTAACACTTTTCTTTTGGGCTCTAACAGAGCAGAACTTCTAACATGTTAAGATGTAAACAAAAGGCTTAATACTTGGGAACATTTTTGTGGACTCAGTAAGTCACTCTGACTCATTTTCTTTTCCCAAAGGGACCTGGAGAGTTCTTTCAGGATATAAACATTTTACAAAGGCTTTCTTTCCAACAGTCTTTATATCAGTAATTTACAGCTGCTCAGTTGCTCTCTTCACTGAGCCAAAGGACACTTTTCACAAAATTATTGCAAATGATGACTAAAACCAGAAACCCTCCAAAGAAAGGTCCACAGTCTTTAAGAAATAAGAAACTTTTGAAAAAGGTCCATTATTTGTTTAATTTCTATTTCTGAAAGAGATACTTAAAACACCAAAATTCTTTCTAATAAAACGTATAAAACATTACTAATGAGCTAAATTTTTTGGAGAGAAACTGTGGTCAGAAATCTTAACCAGTGTTAGACAATTCCAAAAGCAAATTTCTGTGGGTAGGTCCAGCTTCAATAATGTTTGCGTAATTCACAATTTAGAAACCCAATAAAAAATTAAAATGCCAGGTCTCTTGTTAAAAAACCAGAGGTAACGTGCCATTAAAGGCACTACCATATATTTTTTTCTGTCTAAGATACTTTATTATTTATAAACATAATAGGTAACAGTGATACATAAGTAAGAGCATGGTCTCACAAACTTAAAATATGAAACTTTGGTGTCATCATTTTATATAATATGGTAAATAATACTTCATGTTATACTAGAGGCCCAGTGCATGAAAAGTCGTGCACTCGGGGGAGAAGGGGTTGTCCCTCAGCCCGGCCTGCACCCCCTGACAGCCTGGGAGCCCTCGGGGATGTCCACCTGCTGGCTGAGGTCCGCTCCCCTATGGATTGGGCCTAAGCTGGCAGTCAGACATCCTTCTGGCAGCCTGGGAGCCCTCAGGGGATGTCTGATTGACGGCGTAGGCCCACTCCTCCTTAGCGCTGTCACAGAGATGGGAGAGGCTCCCGCCACCGCCGCTGCTCGGGCCAGCAGTGAGCTGGCTTCTGGCTGAGTGGCGCTCCCCCTGTGGAAGCGCACTGACCACCAGGGGGCAGCTCCTGCATTGAGTGTCTGCCCCCTGGTGGTTGGTGTGCATCATAGCGACTGGTTGTTCCACCGTTTGGTCTATTTGCATATTACTCTTTTATTATATAGGATTTGATTGACCACATGACTTTTCTAGCTCACTTTTCCAGAAATAGTAGATGATAGACATTTATACATTTAATAACTTTGCTTTCAATCAATATAATTGAAAGTGACCGTTGCTTTTGGCAAATGCAAGATCTCAAATAATTATTGATTTTTTAATTTTATTTTTAGATTTGAGAAGGATACTTCTGCTGATGTAACTGCTACTATAATTGTTAAGAGTGTTTTGTAAGCTGCAACATTGGAATATATTTCTGCTAAATCATTCCAAAATATAAATTTTAGCATATTGAGAGTTCATGCATCTCATTGAATAACTTTCTGAAAAACACTGAAGTCTTCATAAAAATCAGTTTTATGCAAACCTGAATTTTAGAAACGGAAGCGTAAATTTTACACATTACCATTTTAATGTTCTCCCTGACGTTGTCTGAAATGTGGGCAGCTGTACAAGAGCTGAAGTGGCTTCGTTGCCTGCGTATAATTCACCTCAGAGGCCATGTTCAGATGTGCCGTCGGGGGCGCGGACTGGAGCTCACTTTTTATTGTTGTAGAAACTGCAGTCCCCACGCCCTGGTCACAGCCCCCACTTCTAGCTCCCTCACAGAGGAGGCGCCAATTCCAGGCATTTTTGTGGGCTCCTTTGAGCGCAGGGGCCTTCCAGACCTTACCTTTCTCCCCCATATATCACAGTTGGCTCCCCTCACCTTATTGGGGAGCAATTACGGTTAGCTCCTCGGCCTTGCAGTGCTTTCGAAAGCATCCCGGTTAGTTTTTATAAAAAGCCTCTCTGTTTGCATTTATGAGCTATTGATTTTTGGAATGCTTATTCGGTGGACTGTAATTACAAGCTCAGCTCGTGGGATCAGGTTTGGGAGCGCACGCAGTGGCCACCTCCGAGCAAACGGCTCATCGGCAGAGAACGCAGCCCAGCGTGAGCGTGCAGGTGCCACGAAGAAGGGGGTCGGGCGCTGTTCGCCGTGGAGGCGGAGGGCGTTGGATGCGGGAGGGCGAGGTCAGGGAAGCTGTAAGGAATTTCTACGGAGCAGTTCAACATCGCTGTCCATAATGTGGGACACAAGCGCCTGTCTCCTAAGGTGTTGGTGTAGGGGTCTGTGCCCAATAATACAAGTTAATGATTATCTTTATACGTTAAAAATCACCTTTCTTTTACTTAAAAGATGAAATGATCGAGTTAAAATTTCTTGCTAGCCCTCGATTGGATGATGCATACAGATGTCCTTTCCCATTCTTTCTCACCGTGCCGGGTTAACTTCTCCAGCGCTTAGACGTTAGCCTTTGGGGCAGTCCAGCCTGAAGAGTGTCCTGTGTGTGCCATCCGTGCGTCCCTCTGCACTGAGGGCGTTCTCATTAAAGGTGCAGGTTAGGTGACGCGTCCCCTGGCCCTTGTTTGACCTGAGTGGCTCTTTATTCTTCTAGATATCTACATCTCATACCTGGCCAAACAAGCCCGTTGTGTCAGGACTGCATTGTGTGAGCTGAAAATCGGTTGGTTCTTATCCCATGGCCCTTTGCTGTCATACCACTGGCGTGAATGAGGAGTCTTGAGAGAAACACAGCTGACCCTTGCACAGCTCAGGGGTTAGAGGTGCTGATCCCTGGATGTAACTTTTGACTCCCCCAGATTTAGTTGTTCCTCAGGATCCTTGTGGGACCGGTTCCAGGACCCCCGAAGGAGACCAGACTCTGCCGATGCACAAGTTCCCCTGTGTGAAATGGTTCACATAAATGCGTACAGACGTCCCTCACACCCACACACTCCCAACCATCCATCACAACCAGTGAAACCACTTATTGAACAAATCCACAGGTAGGTGGACCTGCCGCGTTCAAACCTGTGTTGGTCAAGGGTCAACTGTATTGGCAAACTGCTTTTGCATTTATTATAAAAATGATTTTTTGAGGATGTGGTTTAATAAATTCCAAAAGTTCCTTATGAGGGTCTGCAATTTAAATGTTCTCCTGTCTTAGAAGCAGCAAAAAAGCAATTCCTATTTCCAGTGCCTGTTCGGTTGTCTGCGACGCTCAGGGTCAAATCTAAGCACTTCTAATCACTGAGGGGGCAGTTCACGCCTGCGCTCATTGGCTTCACTTCTTCCCTCATGGTTTTCCTTTATCCCAGTCTTCATAAAACACGAGAGTCCCGGTGCACGAATTCGTGCATGGATGGGGTTCCTTGGCCTGGTCGGCGATAGAGGCCAATCAAACCGTCTCGCCCAGTCCCGATTGGAGCTGATGGGGTTCCAGCTGGCCAAGGAGGGACCCCAGGAGGGCTCCAGGATGTGTCTGGCCCTCTCACCCAGTCCCGATCAGCCGGACCCCAGCAGCAAGCTAACCTACCGGTTGGAGCATCTGCCCCCTGGTGGTCAGTGCACATCACAGCGCCTGGTCAAGCAGTCCACCCATGGGTTGTACACTTTTGCATATTACGCTTTTATTATACAGGCTTGCTGTGATTGATGTAATCACAGAAGTCACTTTGCACCATTTTTGTGGTGAGCAGGGATCCTGTTAGGAACTCATAAACCCTCTGTCCTCTTGTTTCCCCCTTCTCTGGTTGGCTGTTACTATCCAGCCCTCCTGAGGAGAAAGACCCGTTCCCCTGGTGCCGGCAACTATATTTCTTACCTCCAGATGCTGTGCCTCTTGAAACCATGGCCTTTGCAACACACCTCTCAGGTGACCAAGAGGGAGGAAAGGACACATATGGAGGGAGACATAGTTTCAGGCCACAGACGCCAAGTATGGGTGTCTTCAACCCTGCCCAGCCTACCAGTCTCAGAGGGCCCAGGAGTCGGGCCCGGTGCCGCGATGAGCCATCCGTTACCCGAGGGGGGTTGTGTGTCTGACCCAATGTCTTGTTCTGGCTCCTTTGCTCATGGTGTTGCTGTGGCGGGGATCCAGGCCTGGGGCCGAGGTGAGACCCCGCCTTCTGGCCACATGTCTGCATGGAGTTCCCAGGCTCTGACAAGGCTCGTGCTCTGCATCTGGGTCAGCCTCGCTCCACGGCCTGTGGCCCAGGCCAGGCATCATCGGCACGTTGCGCTTAGTGTTTTGTGCGGGAACTTTCTGGGTCACGGGTTATCCCAGGCCCAGCGGAGGCCTGGGCCCGCGGGCTTTCCATCTCGAGCCGCCTGCCTGGCGTTCACGCTCTAGTTCCCAGCGGCCGCGGCGTGGTAAAGGCGTCCAATAGCGGCAGATGGGACCTGACACTTGAAGTCGGGGAGTTCTCCTGCGGAAGCGGCGGGGGGGGGGGGGGGGGGTCGATGGCAGAAGGTACCAGGCACGTTCCCAGGGCGGCAGAAGTGCTGGCCAGTGGAAATGAGACGGGTGGACAATGAAACTGTTGATACTCCAAACACCCTGCTGAGGTGTGTCTGCCAGATGCTGCCACGTTGAAGGCTAAATGAAGCACGGAGTGACTGGAGGAAGGGGCCCTGGTAAGCAGAGGAGGTGCTGGGTCCCTTTGCTGACAGCCGCCTCCGGCCAGTGTTGCGGGCAGCCGTGGGCTGTTGTCACTGAAGAGGAGAGTGGACGCCAAGGGCGTGTGTGCTCCTAGGGGGGTGCGGAGGTGGGAGCAGACAGAGCTGGGCCCGTGCCTTCTCTGGTGAGAAGTCAATGAGCTGTTTCGAAGGCTCTGTCTCAAGTTGCCAGCGCAGCAAGCAGAAGGTGTGGCCCTCATTGATTCAAACCAGCAGTGGAGGGGCCTGGAGCCTGGGCCTGTGAGGCGAGAGAGATCCGCCTGGAAGACTTGTGTCCGGTTCTCTTGGAGAAACGAATACACCCAGAGTAGATGAAACGGGACCCAGAGTTCGTCCAGAAGAGGCACAACTGCAGGTAGATGCTCCCCTCCGGAGCTTGCACGTCACGCCTCTTCCCTGGTGCGTGGGCAGGGCTTGGTGACGCGCCGTCGGAGAACAGAGAACTCCGGGGGAAGGGCTGTGCAGCGGGGACCTGCCAGGGTCCCAGTGCATCCCTAGCATCTTTCTGAAGGTGGCTGTGACGCGAGCACTCCCCTCTAGGACACTCACTGACAGTGACCTTAGACATCCAGGTACAGTGATGACGCAGGGCCTTGGGGGCCACAGTCCTGATGGTGAGTTTCCTTAGGAAACCCACAGAAAGGCCTGGGGATAAACCGAGGTGAGGTTTTTGCAGGAACAGAAGAGGCAGAGAGGGCGGTCGGGCCCATGAGCAGGAGCAGGACAGTGTGGGGGATGATTCTACAGGAGCCCCCCGGGCGAGGAGAGCCCCCCACAGCTCCGGACTCCAAGCCAGAGGCCCCGCCTCAGAGGCTAGACAAGCAACGCTTTTATCCGCACCCGCAGTGAAGTGGAAGGGACCCAAACATACTGTCCAGAATGATTGGGTTTTTTTTGCATGCCAATTACACACCAACGGAGGCGTCGCGGTCCCTCACGGTCACGGTGTCCATGTTCTTGTGACACCCGTTTCCTCCTAAGTAAGCAATGCTAATGCGGAAAGCCATCTTCTGGCACCCGCTCCGTAATGAAGTGACTCCTGCACGGGCTGCCTGGCTGATTTATGGCCGCCGCCGGGTGACGGGAAGACTTCCCCCGGAGGCGTTTACAATTTATCAAGTTCTGTTGGCCTAAGGAAGGGTAATTACTTTCCCAGAGCTGATGTGATGTGTGTACCAATGCAAACACTGGGAGATGAGCAACGGCCAGTCTTTCACTCAGGCAAAATGAAACTGTAACCCATTTTCTATATGTAGAATGCGCGTCAGCAGTTTCAAGGGGGTAGTTCCAGAAATATCCCCATCTCCAAATTCCCAAATGCAGTCTGACACATACATTTGTCCCTTCCTGCATGTGACCGTCAGGAGCTTGGGGCACGCATTGGTCAAACAATGAATGTGCTTTTGCAACTCAAGTAAAACCATCCTCCGAAAATGATAAGCCGGTGCATGACACGACTTGGAAGGTGACTCATGAATAAGGAAAATGTCAAAGGCGAATGCTGTGGGTACCGGTGCGTCCTTAAAATGTGTGCGGTGGCATGAGGATCAGAATGCTGCCTTTCCAGGCCGAGCTGTTCATATCCTCCCGGCTAATCAGACATGGAGACATTGTCGGGAGGATATGAAGACATTGGAGACATGGAGACATTGAACCTAAACAAGAGAGCGTCCTGAGAGGGGCCCCTTAATCATGCCAGCGGCACAATAATGGGATGGGCTTGCTTTCTGTTTGTAAAGCAAACAGAAAGGATCCATGAACAGCTGGAACGCGTGTCAGAGCCGTGCTAGGAGTGCCTTCGTGGGTGCACACCAGGCTAGGTTACCTGGGAAATGACGCATGGCTAGGCGTTTGTGCTGGTTGATATACAATACCGATTAGATCAAAGGTCCAGATACAATTTCTGTTTCTGGCCCATAATAGACCTTATTGAGTGAAGAGATACATTTATCTATTTTGTGGTACATTTTGGGAAGTTTTGTGTCAAAACGCATTTCTTAGGAAAAAATAAATTATGTTTTTAAACCTCCTGAGCCCCATAAAGGTGAAGGAAGCTGTTTTAAACACTGTATGTTTGCAAATACTCCTCCTACATGACGTTCAGAGTTGATATAGCTAACACAGAAAGATCCCTTGTAGATAAACAGTAACAAGATGAACACGGGTAAGAACTCCTTGCTATCGAATGACCCAGTTCCAGCTTCTACTCACGGCGCCTCAACTATGCTGGCCTCACGGAGCGAACCACTTCGCCAGGTCACGGGCGGACCCAGGCTCGAACCCACGTCTCATCTGGAACAAAATAGAAACGCTCACTCCCTCCTTTCCAGAAAGTTATGAGAACGTAAAGCTGCGTCAAGAAAAGCGAGGGGTGAGGCCTAGAAGCGACACCCAACCTTTGGGACCCTCATAGACAGGAGACGCCTTATATCCTCTTACAGAAGCCTGGTAAGTCCTGCCTTCCCTGGGAAGCCCGACCAGGTAGCCTAACCACGCCCTTCCTCGCAGTGGGAGGTGTCACATTTCCCTTCTGTATCTTCTAGGTCTCCATCCACTGGCTTCCTTTCCGGATGCTCACTTTGCAGGCCCTCCTCCAGTCCCTGCCCCTCACTGGTGCCTGCGGTGCCCAGGTCGTGGGCAGGACTGTTCCCAGGCACGTTTTTCTGGGTGCACGTGTCTTGGTGCCGAGCCGCTGCCGCCTTTGCTGCTTGTGCCGATCCCTTTGCTGGTGGGCGTGGAGGGCTTGGCTGGCACACCTGCCTGGGCTTCCAAACCAGAGGGTACGAGGCATCACATCCCGGCTGCTGGCTGCCCCAGAGCCAGGCCCGTCGCTGCCTTGTGGGTGCCGTGTGGGTGCCTCCTTCCCGTTCAGGGTAAGCCTGCTCCTGCTCTGCCCGCTGTAGCTTGAGATGCCACGGCCATCAAATCTTGCCTGGACTGCAGGGACCCACAGGCTCCTCCACTCCAGGTCCTGGTTCAGGTCCTCTCCTGCTGCCTGGCACTGAGAGCGGGCACCCTCTCTGCCTGGAGCCCCACCCCTTTCCTGCCCTGGGATGGACCATGTCTCAGGATGACCGAGCTTCAGAACAGCCATACCTTCCTCAGCCAGCAGTGTGGACACCAGGGGGCGATTACCCACGGTGCTATGGGATCATCTCAAAAGCATGTCGATTTGGAACATTCCTGAGGTTTGGGGGAAGTCTGTTTGACTTGGGGTACAGAAGCTCCTTACTTTTCAATTGAACTTACCCCAGACTTGGAGAGGAGGTACTGAAGCGCCTGCTCCCGAGACGGGAGAGACATGTTCTCGTGGTCTCATAAACCCCACCGCTTTCCTCTGCTTCCAGTCCCACGAGGCTCAGTAAGTCCAAAAGCATGTTTAGGTGATGCAGAAAGCATGTTCTGTCAAAGCAGAAACTGAGATTGTTTCACTCAGTGTTAGATTCTGTTCACACAAATCTCCTCCTGATTTCTTTGCCTTAGAATTATAAGGCAGCTTGTCCAACAGCCCCGGACACACCACCTATGGTTATTGTTCAGGGCTATCAACATGACTGTACTCAGTTAATTATTTACTGAACTAGAGGCCCGGTGCACGAATTCGTGCATAGGTGGGGTCTCTTGGCCTGGCCGGCGATCGAGGCCTATGGGGGGGCCGGCCTGCCAGGGGGAGGGACCCTGGGAGGTTGGCCAGCCAGCCCTCTGATTGGGCCTTCTGGGAGGTTGGCAGGCCGGGGAAGGGGCCACGGGAGGTTGGCCGTGGGAGCGCACTGACCACCAGGGAGCAGCTCCTGCGCTGAGCATCTGCCCCCTGGTGGTCAGTGCACATCATAGAGACTGATTGACCAGTTGTTCTGGTCGTTCGGTCGGAACGGTAGCTTAGGCTTTTATAGATATAGATTTATATATACAGATAGTAGCTCCTGTTTGCCCTGGTCTAGTTCTCCAATACTTAACGGTAATGGTGATATATTTATCTTTCACTAAATTAAATTCGCTCAATGATCAGTCCCTCAGGAAATGTTATAAATGCTACAATTATTATTTTCTAAATAACGGACTACAAACACCTCGGGATTATTTAGTTGGAGGCCTGGAGATGAGAGCGGTTATTTGGAGAAAATCCCGTTGTTTGCAGCTGTGCTGTGCCACTCTCTCTGGAGAACAGGGGTAATTGATTTGCAAGTACAATAGTTGGCAGAATTAAAAATAGTGCCATGTTGTGTGGCCTGTAAAATCCCAGTGTTGTTGTGGAGCCTTTGAGTGCTGAGAGTGCTTGTGTTAGAAATCCATGGTGAAGAAGAATTGTGGTGGTAAGTTCAACCACAGGTCAACGTGTCCATGGTGGTACCCCATCAGTTACTTTTTAATTTCCAGAAAGAGCGCATGCCACCAGCAGCATTAGCTGTCTTGCATATGGTGAACGTTAGAACATGGCTGCATTTCCTGTATTTGGTATATGCTTGCCCATGTTTTGCTTGTTTACTATTTTGACCTTTTTATGTTAGCGTCTGAGGAAGAGTGTCTGGAGCTTGCAAAAGTGCCATTTCCATCCTTGTCCAGGTTACGCGAGGGGACGAGGTTCCCGCCGTCACCACCTTCTCCATGCCCCTGTCCAGGCCTCGCAGTCCACCTGGCTTCTCACAGGGTGGTTGCGGCTGGGATCCGGATCTGTCCCTGCCCCATGAAGCTCTGTCTGAGTGAATGCTCCTCGGAGAATGCAGGCGCCCAAAGGTGGACGTTTCCCTTGCGTTGCGTTTGTGGTGTGTGCTGAGGTTAGTCTTTATTTTGGATTCCTAAGGAAAGCCACAGAATCACATCGAAACCCATGGAAAAAAATCAGCCTACTCTATGCCACTTGGATTGTCATCTAAAAGCGTGGGACAGCCTTGTAAATTTGATACAGCTGACTTCTATTTATTTATTTTCTAAAACATATTTGTATTGATTTCCGAGAGGAAGGGAGAGGAATAGAGAGATGGAAACGTCCATCAGAGAGAATCATCATTGATCGGCTCCCACCTGCGTGCCCCCTCGCCGGGATTGAGCCTCCAGCCTCGGCATGTGACCTGACTAGGAATCGAACCCATGACCTCTTGGTTCTTGGGTCGATGCTCAACCACTGGGCACACTGGCTGGGCTCTCTCATATTTTTTTATAGACAGGTCAGTACAAACTTCACTCTTTTTCTAAATAAATAACTCAATCACTTCTGGGCCTTTGGCTAAGCTCAAGTGCAGCATCAATATGAATAGCTCTATTTATATGTAGATTTCACTCCTTCCTGTCAGCTGCCATGCATTCTGAGTCATCAATCCTTCCCGCAGCTGTGGCTCTGGGGCTGGCCGCTTGGCTTACCTCTGCTTTAGTGCCCAGCGTTTTAACTATCCCTATTCACAAGACATCTTTGGTTGCTGTTACTTTATTAGGTATGTGTACGTTATTTGTTATTACTTTATAATAAGCCCGGATGTCTAATTGGACAATTATTTCTGCATTGTTCTTCTGCAAGAGGACCTCAGTGACCTTTGGCCAACTGTTCTTCCCTCTAAATTTTCGAAATGGCTTATAAAGTTTGTGAGAAACTCTGGTGGGAAATTTATCGGAATTATCTTGAACCTATAGATCAATTTGTGTAGCATTGATGTATGTTCAATATTGAATTTCTATGAAAAAATGTGGCATATCGCTTTTTATTTAGACATCCGTTGATATCTATTCTAAAATGTCTTCTACATCTTTGGTGAGATAGCATTTCAATAGAATGCTGAAAAATTCCATTTCAAGTTTCTTCTAAGGTCTCACGTGTTTTTTCTTTTTATATAAGATGGTGTTTTCTTTTTAATTGTTTAAATAACTTTGTTGTATAGCAGGAATGCAATTATGCCTTTTAATATTGATTTTGTGTAGAGCAGTCTGCCAACTTTTTACTCACTGTAATAATTTATCTGTAAATTTCTTAAAACTTCTGTAGATAATCATATTTTCTAAAAATAAAAATCTGTTTAATTCCAGTTTCACCTTTAACGTATTTGCCTATTTTGCAATGTTTACTTATTTTGGTTTTGATCTTAAAGAAAATGCTTGTACCTTTTCATTCACTCACAGCTATTTAGACATGGCTTAGCATATGCTAGTAAACAAAACTGACAAAATCCTGGACTTCAAGGAGCTTACATTTTCAACAAGGGAGGAAAAAAGATAGAAAACAGCCAATCAGCAGCATAAATAGCGAAATGAGATGCGTATTATTGTAATGGTGATAAGTGGCCTGGGGAAATAATGCAAAGAAAGCTGAGTCAGGCCCTAACTGGTTTGGCTCGGTGGATAGAGCATTGGCCTGTGGACTCAAGGGTCCCAGGTTCGATTCCGGTCAAGGGCATGTACCTTGGTTGCGGGCACATCCCCAGTAGGGAGTGTGCAAGAGGCAGCTGAATCGATGTTTCTCTCTTATCGATGTTTCTAACTCTCTATACCTCTCCTTCCCTCTCTGTAAAAAATCAATATATTTAAAAAAAAGAAAGAAAGAAAGCTGAGTCAGGTGTGGGAGGGGTTCGGTTTAAATTAGGTCATCTGGTAGACCTCCAGGCAGGTGCTCCGGAATTAGAGACTGATGGAAGGGAGGGAGTTAGTCACCGTGATATCTGGGGAAGAATGTTCCAGGCAGGGGCACTAATTAGTCCCTGGCATGAGGTGGGAACAGGCCAACATGCCTCATGTGTTCCAGAAACATCACAGATGCCAGGGCAGCTGATCTGGAATGAGTGAGGCCAGGGCGGGGGAGAGGAGGTCAGGGAGGTGACGGGCAGCGTGGGTCAGGGTCCAGGTGTTAGAGGGACATGGGCTTCGACAGAGTGTGATGGGGAGCCCTGGACAAGTCTGACAGAGGAGCCCCTGTTCCAGCTTAAGCTTTGAAAAGACCACAGTAGCTGCTCTATTTGGAATGTGGGAGGCAGGGATGGGGGGGGGGAGGGGGGGAGAGAGGGGGAGGATGCTGAACACAGCTGCCGAGGCCGGAAGGTGATCCAGCCCTCCCAGTGAGAGAGGGCAGTGCTCCTTGCCGGCGGCCGGGATGGCTTTTGGTGACACAGTTCCTGAGATTGCCTGACACTCAGAATGTCAGCTGTAACAGGCGGAGAAGGGATAGGAGTTTCTGAACAACTGGAAGAATCTAGCTGCCAGCCGGCTGGGATGGGAT